>OY751436.1:26136200-27336200 GCA_963565745.1 Phengaris arion
AGTAGCATTTGGTTTTAATGAAATATTATGAGTGTAAATATTAGTTGTTTTTAATTTATCTCCTGGCAAATAAAAAATATCTCCGTATATCGCACAAATACTCTGAATACTCTGAAATTCTATATTATTCAATCCATTTGTATTTAATTTTGAAAACAAATTTTTCACTCTTTCCGAATTACTATAATTTTTATTAAAACTGCAAACATCGTAATCTCTAAGGTCATGTATCGTTGGATTTATTCTAGACAAAGTTACAGGCTTTTCCGTGACAGTCAAAATTTTTATCGGTATTCTTCCGCTAACCGCACTCACTATAGAACTAGCTAAATAGATACCTTCTTGTAATTTATTAATTAATTTATGTGATATAGCCCATAACGACGCGCCTGAATCTACTAAGAATGAATAAGTTTTATTGCACGGAGAAATTAATAAATGAATAAAACATTTACTATTATTGCTAGCTAAAATTGAATGATTTGCTTTATTTACGAAAAAACTGATCTAGTCTAGGCTCATCTGTCGAAGAATTTGGACTTTCGTTAATAACATTAACAGTATTTCTGCGAATCCCTCGATTTCCGCGACAATTATTAAACTTACCTCGATTGTTACGGAAATAACGGGCACCTTGCCCTGGGTCACGGGAAGTTGACTATTGGTATCTGCTCGTCGGCTGCGAGTTTCCTTGAGACCTGTTGAACTGTCCACGATATGAGGACACCCGATAATTACTTCCTCCGCGTAGGGACCTAGAGTTATTATGAAAATTTCTAAATTTAAAGAAAGGGGTTTGGGTAAATTTGTTTGAAGGTTGGCTTGATTTTTTTATTAGCGCGGCCACTGAAATAATTCTTATTGTTTAAAAGTACTATTTTTGTGATAAAAGCCGGACAAAATAGTTTGGCCGTAAGTAGTATCGAAGTCGAGATATTCGGGGTAAAAGTGTTCCACTTACACAGTGGAGAGAAAGAGCTAGGCGTTGTACGCATTTGTATTAAATGCGGATTCCCTATTTTATTATGGATTGCGACATAAGATTAAGTTGAGAATCAAATAATAATGCGCGTAAGCCCTGTTTAAGGGATTTATTTTAAAAAAGTGTATATTTAAAAATTTCGGTCTCATTTTCTTCATCAACTTCATTTTCTACATCATGCCTTAGGTCTAGAAACTGAGTCGGTGGAGACAGATTTTCTTGGTGTCTCCCCCAGCCCATATACCATACTATGGCCATTATATGTGAACAACAGCCTAATGTTCGTTTTCCCACAATACACGAGCAATAATGCCCTAATATCCCGACCCTGAGGGCTCCTTTCTAATAAAATATAAACGTAGTATGTGCGACTTGACAAACGTCAAAATGGTTTCATAAGTGGCCGCTGACTTTGTGAAAATCAAGCCAGTTTTACCCAGACCCCTTTCTTTTGTACATACCCAGCACCTCTCCAGCGGCGGATGATGAAGACATATTTATTATTATTTCTATGGTCGCTACCAGGTGGTGGTCTGTTAGGTCTGAAGCAGCCGCTATTGCAGCTTGGCTACTTTCTATATTATCTGGGATTTTATCGAGATGAGTCCATTTGAAGATTTTGGATATTATAGGCCAACTGTTAGTAGTCGATAATCTTTTTCTTGTTAGTGTATATTCAGTTAGAATTACCAAGTGTAATTTTAACCGGGCGATGGTCTGAGTTAAGCTCATGGATAGTCTCGATAGAGATATCGAAAGAAATATTTTTGATCATTGCTATGTCTAAAACACTGGGGTTGCGTATGTTGCCACTGTTACGCTCACAAGTGTCGTAGCGAGTGGGGTCTGAAGGGGCCAATATGGCAAAATCTAAAGTGTCGGAGAGTGCGTTTAGAATGTTTTGAATTGAATTGAATTGAATTGTTTGAGACATTTCCCTAGTCGGTGTGTTTGCTATTTAGGTCGC
The DNA here is from genome assembly GCA_963565745.1 of Phengaris arion. Lineage (NCBI taxonomy): Eukaryota > Metazoa > Arthropoda > Insecta > Lepidoptera > Lycaenidae > Phengaris > Phengaris arion. The sequence goes on from OY751436.1 coordinate 26,138,150, forward strand.
CGGCAATTAAGACAGCATTGCCTAAATTTAATAGAGTTTGTAAGTCGCTAGAAGTTAACTATTTATTACCTTGTTGGTATGTACTGACAATGATGACAAGTAGAGTTCGAGAGGAACACAGTGGAGGGATTTCTTATAGTATATAAGAGTGCCTCCGAGACGGGATCGAGTTCTGTCATTTCTTATTAGTTTATAATTGGCTATTTTAGGGCTCCTCATACTGGGTTTAAGAAACCTAAAGGGTTTTCTACCTAAAGGGTAAAAAACGGGACCCTATTACTGAGACTCTGCTGTCCATCTGTCTGTGAGTCTATCACCAGGCTGTATGATGCATCTCATGAACTGTTGTTGTAACATGTGCTTGACAGTTGAAATTTTCTCAGATGCTTTTATTTCAGTTGACGCTATAACAACAAAATATATCCATCATGCGCCGTGTGTATATAAGAGTGCCTCCGAGACGGGATCGAGTTCTGTCATTTCTTATTAGTTTATAATTGGCTATTTTAGGGCTCCTCATACTGGGTTTAAGAAACGTCTCCTGCACTAGTAGTACGTCTACTTCATGGCTCTTGACGAAATCACGGATTCGGTTCGTATTGAACGACACGACACATATCGAGTGTGGATTTGTTCTCCCCGGGGATGCCATTGATAACCAACGTATGAGAATTCCTTGATCTTGTTGATCAGGGCAGTGTGGCTTGCCAGAGCTGAGAGGCGTTCCTCGAAGGATCCTCGTAGCTTGGCGACAAATATGTTAAGCTCCACCGAGTCGATGTCGCTTAAGAATTTGGCGGCGAACGCTATGTCGGCGCCAAAGTTGGAGGTCTGTTTAAGATGTACAGGTCTCGCTTGTGCCGCCTTCTTGGGCGGGTAAGGGGGGGCGGCCTTTTGTGTCGGGGTGGCTGGGAGAGGCACAGACATTTGGGATGGAGGTCCCTGTTTAACCCTCTGTAACTTCCCCCCATCAGGTGAGGGGGGGGGGGGTGCAGGGATGTACCTCTGTTTTGGGGTCTCTTGTAATTTGGGTGCGCGTTTGCACCCTTTATAATTGGCCGGATGGTGAGAAATTTTACATATGACACAGCTTGGGGGAGTGGTCTCCTCAGCTGGGTCCTTACGTAGGCAGTCGGACGTGCCGTGGTCGCCCAGGCACTTGACGCACGCGGTCTGGCGAAGCAGTTCTGCGCCGAGTGGCCGTAGGGCTGGCACTAGGCGTATGTAGCATACGGCTTTTAAATTAAAAATGGATTTTTTCTCCGGAGTGGGGAAAAGTGTGATAAGTACCATGTTGTACTGGTATCTCAGTCGCGGGGAGCCAGTTGCGAGGCCGGTGCGCCCTTTGCGCTTTTGACGGTTTTGGCCGGTGAGGTCGGCGAAGTGCAGAACGCAGAGGAGGCGCCGTCCGAGCGCTTCTTCTTTTTGATCTTCATGGACTTAACCACCTTAAACTCGCCCTCCCCCTCGAACTGCGAGCTCCGAAAAGATGTCCATGCCTCGAAGGCACGGACATCTTTTCAAGGGGGGGGAATCGCGACGATGGATTAGTGCGAAAACGGTCGCAGCGAAAAATGTAACGGTTGAGGCGAAAAACGCGTAAAACGCGGCGGTTCGGCAGACACTGGAACAAAAAGGGTAGGCAGTATTAGTACACACTATACTTATATATGTTATGGGACATTATACAAACTTGACATAATGCGAACAACAGTACACACGTATCGGATAGTCACAGAGAACAAAGAGCACTACTCCTCGAATCGGGATCCGAGAGCCGAATGACAAGACAAAATAAAGTAACTAATTTTTAACTCCTCTGGTGTAGCAGGTGCTCATAAGTGCTTAATTCACTTACCATCAAGCATTTTTTTATTCAATAAAAAAAGTCGATTTGTGTCCATCGCCCAGGCCACTAAAAAGGCCACTTGAGGTGTTTCATATATTTTTTTCATTTGTATTTAAAACTGTCAAAATTGCTGTTTTTTAATACGATGAAATCAGATGATAGCCATTTTATCATTTCACGATTTTGTATGGAAAAAAATATATGAAACACCTAAAGTGACCTTTTTAGACCCACAGGAAAGCGTAACCTTCCCGGAAGAGCTAGTTTATTTTCCTCTTAAATATTGAATACTATACTCATAATACGCTCTGAAGATACAATCACAATAATACATACAACTACGTTCTTAATGCTTTTCGGGAATCGTAGGATTAAATTTTTCTACCTAAAGGGTAAAAAACGGGACCCTATTACTGAGACTCTGCTGTCCATCTGTCTGTGAGTCTATCACCAGGCTGTATGATGCATCTCATGAACTGTTGTTGTAACATGTGCTTGACAGTTGAAATTTTCTCAGATGCTTTTATTTCAGTTGACGCTATAACAACAAAATATATCCATCGTGCGCCAGTCCGAATCGCACTTGCCCGGCTTTTGATTCATCGGGACATATATTTTAGTCTGCACTGTAGCTACTTCTTTGACAGATATTAGACAAGGCCGCGGTTTCAGACCTTCAGTGCCACATTTCAGTGAAACCACAGAGTAAATAAAAATATATACTTACGGCGAAACTGCGACCTTGTGATATCTTACCATGTTATCACTAATTACCGTAGTACAAATATTTGACGTGCTCGGATGATGATGATCCGTCCGTTCAGAGTTATATTACCACAGAGTACGAGAGTGATCCTTATTTCGTTGGCATAAAGGTTCTATCAGATGTAAAATACCTACACCCCTAATAACCCATACACTGTTTCGCCGGATACCGCTGGTTGAGATTTACTGCGGCAGTAAATCTCATCGCCCAGTGCAAACAATAAGGCAACAGCTCCACGTTCACTTTCCGCCTTGCAAGAACACCAAGTTCTCACAAATAGATTAGATTAGTTTTTTCGTAATGTTTCGAATAGTTCGACTTCGCCTGATTCAAAATTATATTAAAAATGGTTTAATAACATACCCCCTTACTAATAAAACGTTTTACACAACGGATAACTTAAACAATGTTGCTGTCTTTGTCTGATACGTAAGAAATTCCAATTGATAGAAAAAGATAGCAACGTTGTTTAAGTTATCCGTTGTGTAAATATTTTTATTAGTAAGGGGGATAGTATATAATAAAAAATAAATTTGTAAATAAACACGTGACCTCAGCAACCCCTGTCCCCTACCGCTCAGCTGTCCGAGCGCCTCTACAAACTCGTTATAAACTTAACCGATGACATCATCCATCATCGAAGTCCGGACCTCGCGTATAAATCAAACGATGTCAACGAGTACGCTATTCTAAACCTTACTCGCTCACGATAAACGCTAAATTCCCGTATACAGAGGAGTATGATAAATGGCAAATGATGAAAAAACGCGCGAGTGGTGGTCGGTATGTTGGTTACGTAATGCCAACGGTCCCTAATCCAAAAGTCGTTAATCGGTGCTACAGAGACGTTAGAAAAGATTAAACTCCCCGCTCTTGAACTCAATTAGCGAAAATTACATAAATCATTTTATCGTTAATTGTCTCTCATACAGACAGACAACAAAGCTACCAATGCCTTAGTTGTCCTTAGCCCGCATACCGTTTAACGAGTATTAATTTTATGCTTACGGTTGTTTAAACGTACGGTATTTATCCATAAACATTAATTGTAGACCTGATCGTTTGATCTGTAATCTGGAGCAGACTAGCAGTCAGCTCTGAAAAATATGCACAACACTATGACTTGAAATAAGGACGCAATATTAACAAGGTCATTAAAACCCGGATGGGCGGATGTCCGGTGCCGGAGAGACTACCGCTACAGATTCTGAATAACTGTCAGTCTTGTATACGACAAGCTCAGTTTAGTCGCACAAACACGGGGAATGTGCGAAAGAGAGACGAGGTCGTGAGCAGGTGCCGCGCCGGATGCGCCAAGGCACCGACGAACGCTCTTACTTTCGTTTTTTAATTTTGACCCAATAAACTGAGACTAAACAAATTACTCGAATTGAAGCGCGATGACGCAGCTACAGCCAAAATGATGTTTTAGTGACCTCTAAAGTTGTCCTTGGATTTTTATAATAACAGGTTAAAGACCTTATATAGGAGCTTGACTATATACTCGGAGCACGAATAAACTTAACGAATTTTACTATTCTCCTACTATTATAAATGTGAAAGTTTGTAATGTGAAAGATGGATGGTTTGGATGGATATTTGTTACTCTTTCACGCAAAAACTACTGAACGGATTTCGATGAAATTGGTATGGTAGTAGTTTAGTAAAAAGCTAGTACTCCATAATGATCCAAAAATTGGAAATGTTTATTAGTTATGTTTAACGGTCCTGTCCCAGATGTGAATGCTCACAAAAACTTCTGAGGGATGGTGCACACGTGTCCACAGCCGGCACAGGAATAGACCGGCGTGTGCAGGGTACAGACTGGGAAGAGGGCTCTCACTTCTCGCCTACCTCACTAAAAACTGATTCATGAAACTAGTAGGGCTCTTTTAGTCTAAATTCTAAACCTATCAGTCTGACAGCCGAATACTGAAACGCTAATCAAAATTAAGAGCCCTCCTATTTACAGACTGTCGCTGTCTCTGCCAGCCGAAATGACAAGGACGTGACGTGACGTTAATTAAATTAAGTGACGCTCAAGTCACATGGACTTGAGCGTCACTTAATTTAATTAACGTTCCAGCATTCGGCCGTAAGCTCTGTAGTCCGTTCTGATTCAATTTAATCTACACGTAAACAAAGAGAACAATTTAACGCATAACGCTCCACGCTACCAATTCAAGTGACGTTTAATGTGCAATAAATATATACGAAGACACATTGATTTGGTCGAATTAAACACTTGATTACATTTGGTTTGCATTGGATCTGAACAGATTAATTATAAAGCTTATTGATACCTGAATTGGACGAGAGCCGATACTCGATTGTTCTTGCATCTAGTGTTAATTTCGTTAATGGGTATACCCTCTTTGTGATCATTGATGCTATTAGATCCTTTGTCAGAGAATGACAATTTGTTGAGTCACGGATTCTGAAATTCGCCTTTAATACAGTAAAGTGAGAGCGCTCCTGGAAAACGCATCGCACGCACACATACGCGATATTCGCAGTTTACCTATAGATAAATAAAGATAAGAGCGATAGTCCGTTCGTAGAGAGGGTTCCGTATATTTTATATCTCCATTATCAGAGTTATTTCGAATTAAAGTCGTTACGTAGACATTATCTAGGTATTTCGTGTGGTATTTGACGATAAAAATGGTGTCAGTACTTGTTAATTACTAACATTAAAAAGTTTTCAAAGTGTAACAGAAGTGACTAGTAATTTTGAAATTATGACAAATATTAATTTGAGAAGCCCATAAATAAGCACTACATCATGTGACCGATTTACTGATGACGTAAGCCAGACGCCAGTATCAGGCGCAGGAAGCGGTGCTCGTAAGGATAACGTAACATAACATTCAGTTTTATTGGCTTATATTTTACAGAAACATAATATTAGGTCATTACATATGAAATTGGCGTTTTGTAAAGGAGGAACATAAATTCCATATTTTTCTAACATAATATATTTATTTAAACAAAGCATATACCATTGCTATCCATGCACTTTTGCCATCTCATAGGTAGTTCATTGATTCCTTTACAAAAAAAAAAACATTCGAACATCCTATCAATAAAATCTTTGAAGGCGCTGTGGACTGCCCCATCGGAGTTGAATTTTTTCTCTTGCAAGAAGTTATCCAAATTTCGAAAAAAAAATGGTAATCTGTTGGAGCACGGTCCGGGGAGTACGGTGGATGTCTTAGACATTCTAATTGAAGCTCCTCTAATTTGGTAGCCGTCTGTTGTGCAGTGTGTGGTCTAGCGTTGTCCTGAAGCAGCAGTGGCCTAGAGCGAATGACCAACCTAGGTTGTTTACCAGCTAGCTTTTTCATGATTTGCAGTTGCTGGTAATAGACATCTGCCGTAATGGTCTGGCCAGATTTAAGAAAGCTGTAGTGAACGACACCGGCACTAGTCCACTAAACGCTCACACGTAACTTTTTTGAGTCAATTTTCGCTGGGGCAGGCTTTGGCTGGTTCGCCAGGGTTCACCCATTGCGATGAGCGTTTCCGATTATCGTACAGGATCCACTTTTCATCACAGGTAATGATTAGATTTAAAATCCCTTCACTATTGTGCCGGTTGAGTAATGTAAAGCAGCAGTCGGCGCGCGTTTGTCGGTTTGCTGCACTCAATTCATGAGGTACTCACCTTTCAAGCTTTTTCACCTTCCCAATTTGCTTCAAGTGGATTAAAACATTATCCCTAACACCGCAGCCTTAAGCTAACTCGGACGTGGTTTGCGATGGATCCGCTTCCACAATGGCCTTCAATTCTTCATTATCATCTTTGGTCTCCGGCCGACCACGGGGCACGAGGCACGAAAACGTTGGAACCAAAAACGCACTGTGTTTTCTTTTGCGACACCGCCGCCATACACATCATTAATCCTTCGAGCCGATTCTGCAGCACTGGTGTCACGGTGGAACTCGTACTCGAAAATAATACGATATTTCAAGTTTTCCATTTTGTAAACAGAGTGACGCAAAGAAAAAACCAAAAGAGGAAAAAACAAATGAATAACGGTTTTTGAAACACAAATGCATGAGTAAATAGCGGTATAAATTTGAAATTCCTAACCAAATAAGATATATTTGAGATCAAAGTGACCAGTGCGACAAAACGCCATTTTCATATGTAAGGACCTAATATAATTACGATTATGAAGGTAACATAAAACAAATTATGTACACACAAAGTACAAATTTCAAGTGATTGCGTCGCATTTTATCAGAGGCAATACAATTTTGCAGTTGAAGCATTATGCATTATGCAGTAATAATGAATTTTTTATAAATGTACTTTATAGATTTAGGTATGCGAATGTTTGCTTTGTTGCTGAAAAATCCCCCACATGCTGTGATCAATGGCGTGCCTTGCTGCATGTTTGGCTCGTCAGTCGTATATGGCGTTGTTTTCTATGGTTCCTTCTTCTGGCCCGCGCATCTCTAACGCTTAGCGCCGATGATGGAAACTCGCCATATACGGCGTATGGTCGTCAGTTCGCGAACAACGCTCGCCGCGCCCGCGCCTCTCGCGACACCGTGACGTGTGTACAGTGGTGAATACTGGTGGTGGTAATAGCTGGTGATAGTGGTCGGCATTGTCAATCTCGTGCGAACTGTGTTATTACTTCAGGAACCGGAAAACCATCTCTTATCATTTTTGAAACGCCTACTTTTGTCATTTTCGTGTACATACGTGACCGCCTAATCTGTTATCATACTGGCCACCGCCTCGGATTTTAAATGTCATATTTAATGGAAGAAAATAAATATTTATTATTAAAACATTATACATAAAGGAAATAAGATTCGAATGTAAACTACTTGCGGAAAAATTGTGTTCTATATGTAACCATTGCGCGGACGTTGGAGTCGGTCTACTGTTTTGAACATTGTCGCAGTTCTGGCGACGCCGGTGGTCCGTGACCGCTGGCCGCCGAACACCTCTGGCTGCTTTTGTTTGGAAGGTTTCAACCGCGAACGTGTTAGGACAAAAGAGTCCACTCTTTCCATTACAACTCGGGCCAACGAATATTAGATAGATGTTAATGGATATTTTATAACATGCTAGCGACCCACCCCGGCATCGCACGGGTGAAATGTATTATGTAACACATAAACCTTCCTCTTAAATCACTCTATCTATTGCTGAAAACTACATTAAAATCCGTTGAGTAGTTTAAAAGATCTGAGCCAACAGACAGCGGAAACGACTTCATCAAAGAATATTTATATTAGTAACGTCAAGAACCGTCATTCGAATGACTTACACGATTGACAGCTCGCAGCTATGTGTGCGTGGCTAGACGTATGCCGGGGCTGCGCGCGGCGAGTGGGGCGTGAGTTTTTTCCAGCCAGGACTTCACGGGGCTGGCCGCTGCTCATTTCTTGCTTTGACATAATTGACAATATTATAACTTCATAATATTTATGATAGATTTGTCTATCGCACCGTTTAAAATTATTTCGGTATCAACCTTTTACTTATACTCTGTAAAGATTTTAAAGTTTCTAATCTACTAAATTTCCCTTCGTAGCGTTCGCTTTACGCTTAGGAAACCTTACGTGGAGCTGGGAGCATGATATCACCCATTGTTTATATAATTCTCGCCGACCGCGAAACGACGTGATAATAATTATTCAAATATTTGACAACGCCTAAAAAATTCTAGCCATAATTAGCGCATGCACTCAACGTTCTCAACTAGGCGGCTACAAGACTCACTCAAGAGTCAAGAGAAATACGAAGATTAAGGACTCCCAAGGAACTAGGAAGTAGATTCGCTTAGGCCTTAGAGCATAGGTTGGAAGGCAGTATTTCAAACCGCCGAATACATCTAATATTATGTAAAATGATTTTATAAACTATAAATATGACAAATGACAAGAGTCGTGAGTGGTTCTCAAAATATCTGTGCGTCAGTCCTAATGCTAACTCCTGTCTGCGAGTTTTTGTCACTACTCGCTACTCGCCGTGAAGAAGTTAACTACAATTTGTATGGCATCGAAACAACGCCCCTAGCGGTGACTAATTCGTAAAACTGACAAGAACTCACTCAGCACACTGATTTGCTCTCACACACACTTACAAACTTTCGGTTTCGACTGTCAGCGGAATTAGCAGTTTCTATTTAAACTGTGTCCAATGTCATTTCTTCGAGCCATTTGTTGCTTTATACAAATTTTCAGATATATCTTTTCATATAAATCTTCTGTGCGTGTGTTTGTAATTGAACTCCTAATCGGCTGGACCGATTTTGATGTCATTTTTTGTGTATGTTCAAGTGGAATCAAGAATGGTTTAGATTTACATTTTGGTCCACTGGATGATGATTTATGACAGCTTATTTCTAAAAAATGTATGCCGACGGTGTGTAGTTAGAACGTGTGTCGGGTCCGCTAGTATTTGACATTATTGTCGAGTACTACGTAACAATGTTACTCAAACCGATTGATTTTAGTAGCAGTAGCTGCATTACTATGGACTATGGACCCTCCCATGGTTATTGTTACCCCTGCAGGATGGTCTCTAAAAACTTCCATTTAAAGAAACTCGATGAACGGCCGTGATTTCCTTACCTGTTCCATACGAAACATAGATAAATATTTTATAAAAAATGTATTATCTACGTTGCTTATCTCCTTCGATAACGCGCTAAAGAGAGTCTCGCTCGCGCTATCTGAGCCCACACTGCCCGCCCCGGCACACAGTGTACGGACATGTGTTGCTCATTATTATTTTATACATGAAATCTGTTTATTTAATTTTTGCTGACTTATTTTTCGTGTTCTATGTTTATATTTAATAAATTTAATAAACAACCATGGACTTTAAAGAAGTTATAATATATATTATGGTAAAAAAAACACAATTAGATAATTCTATTTAGTTCTAGTCGTTATTCCTCAGTCGAACTGAGGATCACTTATTTGGCAAGTAAATAATTTTACATTTACCCTCATAAGCCTAAAATTAAATGAAGTGACTATTCATCTTTAATTTCCAACATTGAAATATGGATAAGAATGATATTTTCTGTATTCCTTTCTGGCCCACGCGTTCATACATGCCCGTACAATCTGCGGCATGACTGTAAAATACATTATTACTTACAGAAATGTCAATAAGATAGATATAATAAGGATAAATGTTATCGAAGGCTTGTGCGGTGGCACCGAGTGCTTTTCCATGTTATGTTATGTCGATCAGAGAGGAAAGATGTGAGGAGCTACGACTCCTACGAGGGATTCGATCCTAACAAATGAAAACGCCTTTATGTATGCGTGTGGGGAGTTAATCGCTTTAAACTTTCACGCCGGCCACGAGCTATGGTTTATGCATGGGAGCAGTTTTCACGGACCCACGGCTGCCGACTCCGTATTGTTGCTCAGAGTCAAGGCCAAGTGCTCGTGGAACTAGCTTCAAACTTGATCTACGGCGTTTCATAATTCATTGAGGCACATCTTGGATAATATCTTGACTCTACTTTTTAGGTTTTTTTCTTGTAGAATGTAACACTTAATACTACTTAGTTACTACGTAACTTTTACTTAATTATTGTTGACCAACCTCAGATTAATAACTATAGCAACCAAGTACCCACATAAACTGCTGAGTGCTCTTTGAAAAAGTTGTACACTTGACAAATATGACAAGTCAACTTATTATGGTGGCATCGGTTCGAATGTTATGTGATAAGGAAATAAGATGATGATGGTCTTAGCACGTTACCTACTGGTTTGATATTACAACGCGGCAATAATATTCATATTTCGAAACAACATAAAAAATACCTGTGCGACACTAAAACTACTACAGCGTATGCGAATTTGCCAATTTAGTCCTTACTGCGCGGAGTTAAAAATATCGGCCGCAAGGTCATTTAGGAGCCGGTTATCACAAATACGTGCTTAAATTTGAATCTGTACTCGGCGACCTTGGAGCGGTAGCGTGTCGCCACTGCCGCGGCCGGCGACTCGCGGAGCGTTAGGAATGGCGACTTGCACGATAAACAGTGTAGAACCGTCACCCTAGCTTGCTAAAAGCATCCTCTTAAAAAGTAGAAAAAATATGAAAGAGTAAATAAGGAAAATTAATTCTGATATACATTTTCCTCAGTCCAATTCAGTCCTCTTCACAAAGGGTTCTCCCTTTGCACAACCCGCGCATTCTGCATCGCCCTCTCTGACACACGAGTCATGACGCACTCTATGCCAAGTGTCAAGTCTAGTGACTATCACGCGGCGCTGAGCTCTGTTTTTTAACCCCCGAAGAAAACAGACGGGTACGTTATAAGTTTACGGTCTGTCTGTCTGCCCGTGTCCGTAGCATCGTAGTTCCCAAAATGGATGAACCGCTTTTATTGTTTTTTTTTGTTTGAAAGCTGACATGATCTTAGCTTATGATTCATCTTCATCAGCTTTTTATCAAATTAAATGTTGTTGATGATGATGATGATGTAACATGGGAGTTGGGACGAACGAAGGGACAATAACATAACGTGGCCTGCGGCCAATCGATTGCACTTCTCACATTACGAAAGCCTACTTAAAATTCACAACGGCTGCTAGATGTTATCATAACTTTAGGCTTCTCAATGATTGAAAGCAGAGCATCTAATATTTTATAGTAAATTATAAAATATCAGATCAACTAAACCAGGCAACTGCTTCAAACCTTAGCGCTACGAGGGCCGAGTTATATAACACACTGTACTCCAGTGTGGTGAGCGTAACTGCGGAGTGCGGGCAGGCCGGGCCGGGTCGAGCCGCCCGACCGGTTTGTCTGCAGCTCACACGTTATCATTTTTTCACACGCCTCGCTGCAGACGCGGTCCAGACTCTACCTACTCACACTAAAACATACGATAAAAAAATAAATATAAAACATAAAAAATAAAAATAAAAAAGAAATCGAATTTGCAGTGTGTAATAAATGAATATATAATATTTTATTCGAGTGTAGTAGTTAAGTTTAGCATAGTGTGTAAATATTATAATGTATAAGTCAACATGTGACTGTACTGGGGTATCTGTGTAGGAAATGAGCGCATCTCGCCTCAAACGTCACAGTTTGGCGAGTTTATTTAATATGTAACACCACAGTAAAATGTATTTTTTTATTATTACGGAAAAAAAACACATTGACGCGATACTCATCAGTCATCTATTGAAGGATTGAATCTTAGGATTGAAGTCAAACTAAGATTTTAGATACGTTATTAATTTCGGGCGGTAGTACTTTCTGAGTCTAGCGCATAATTATGTTATATGTATACTTCGACGACATACCTAAGACTCCCAAAAATTCGTAATATGTATAATTCGACTGACATACCTAAGATTGTCATCTTTTGTTTATGCTTGAATCTATTTACATCAGTCACAAGCCTTTTAAATTTAAAATAGCAGTTGTTTAAGACTTTGTAAATAAATACGTAATATTATTATTTAATAGTAAAATAATATTTATACATCTCTTTCCATAGAACGGACACTCCTATGCATTCCCTTGAGCGGCGTTATATGGAGTTTACACTGTATTTGTCTTCTAACGAAACGTGTTTAGTTTATTAGCACTAGATTGTTCATATAAATATACTGGACCTGCTACTCTATTGGTACAACTTATGAGCCATACCCCGTATTATTTTCATTCATCGTTATGGCAGATGGCATTTCCTGATACGCTTAGGACTGGTGGTACCTAGAGTTATAAATTTCAATTGAAACGAGTATGTTTCATTCAAAATAGAACAAAAATAAACGTGCTAGTTCACAAATTATGGGACATGTGAGATATGTCTCATGGTACAGCTAACATTAATTATTATTTACTTGGAGGACCGTCATGGTTCAACATCCTGAAGTTTGTGTACGTAGCCACAGTACTGATAACAGTTACATGTGCTGTGGGACATTTCAATTTTAAGTTTTTTTTAACTCTGTGCTTTATGTAGTTACTACTTTTACTATTCAAAATAAGTTAGACCACCGTTTTGAACTAGACCCACCGATCGGTGCAGTGATCACGGTTGTGGACAGGATCCAAACTTGAATTGGTGCTGATGACTGATGAGTGGTGCCAATATCCCGTAGACAACAATAGTGTACAGGTCCAGCGCCGGCGTCCGCTGTGTTGACCCACTTCAACCGCAGTGACCGGACAATACACCGGCCGCGAACGGCAACTGCCCACACGATACACGCGTGGAGATTGAATATTCCTATGCACATAATCAATTCATTGGAATATTATTGCGATTCATGTTTTTTTTTCCTGGAATAAAAAATTGCAGTAGTCCGAATGGCTTGTACAATAACTGATCAGTCGCTTCATTTATGTGTTTAACTATTGTAAACTAACAGGTAACTGTTCGGTTAGCTCACGAAGGATTTTAGCTAAACCAACTTATGATTCAAAGAAAGATTTGCTTGCGATTTCGAATATTTTCCGTCTACGAAACAGTGTCGGAAATCGACACTTTTAAAACTGTACATATCCATGAAGCTGTTTTTACTACGTGTACCGTAAACCGTTACACATAGGTATCAGTTATTTGTAATTGCACGGTTTGTCGGCTGAGCGCAACACCCGGCTCACAGGAGTGGTGTGAAGAAAGGCTTGTCTACTGTCGTATTCTCATAACTTTCTCCGTATCGATGTTAACTTTTCCCCGCCCCGCCGCGGCGCGAGCGCTCCCACCGCGCTGGCGGAACGGATTACCGACGAAGGCTATACTATAGGCGACTATAATCCATCTAACTAACACCATTCGCTGTTTCTTCGGCTATAATTATCAATTAACATCTTTATATCCTCATATTATATCAATAGTAATAGGTCATTACATATGAAATTGGCGCTTTGTAAAGGAGGAACATAAAGTAGTTTTTTTTTAAACATAATATATTTATTTAAGCAAAGTATATACCATTGCTATCTATGCACTTTTGCCATCTAATAGGTAGTTCATTGATTCCTTTACTAAAAAAACCTTTCGGACAGGAATCAATAAAATCTTTGAAGGCGCTTTGGACTATCGGAGTTGATTTTTTTCTTTTGCAAGAAGTTATCCAAATTTCGAAAAAAATGGTAATCTGTTGGTGCAAGGTCCGGGGAGTACGGTTGATGTCTTAGACATTCCAATTGAAGGTCCTCTAATTTGGTAGCCGTATGTTGTGTGAACAACAGGTGTCAACCTCGGTTTTTTAGCAGCTAGCTTTTCCATCATTGCTGGCAATAGACATCTGCCGTAATCGTCTGGCCAGATTAAAGAAAGCTGTAGTGAACAACACCGACACTAGTCTGCCAAACGTTCACAAGTAACTTTTTTTGAGTCAATTTTCGCTTGGGGCAGGCTTTGGCTGGTTCGCCAGGGTTCAGCCATTGCGATGAGCGTTTCCGAGTATAAGTCGTTACAGGATCCACTTTTCATCACAGGCAATGATTCGATTTAAAATCCCTTCATTATTGTGCCGGTTGAGTAATGTAATGCAGCAGTCGATGCGCGTTTGTCGGTTTGCTGCACTCAATTCACGAGGTACCTACCTTTCAAGCTTTTTTACCTTCCCAATTTGCTTCAACTTGATTAAAACAGTTTTGTCACTAATTCCGCAGCCTGCAGCTAACTTGGATGTGGTTTGCGATGGATCCGTTTCCACAATAGCCTTCAATTCTTCATTATCAACTTTGGTCTCCGGCCGTCTACGGGGCTTGTTCTGCAGGTCGAAATTTCCAGAACGAAAATGTTGGAACCAAAAACGCACTGTGTTTTGTTTTGCGACACCGCCGCCATACACATCATTAATCCTTCGACCCGTTTCTGCAGCACTGGTGCCACGGTGGAACTCGTACTCGAAAATAATACGATATTTCAAGTATTCCTTTTTGTTATCAGTGACGCAAAAAAAACAAAAGAGGAAAAACAAATGAATTACGGTTTTCGAAACACAAACGCATGAGTAAATAGCGGTATAAATTTGAAATTTGAATTCCTAACCAAAGAAGATATATTTGGGACCAAAGTGGCCAGTACGACAAAACGCGAATTTCAGGACCTTATATTACGTACCACTATAATTGCATACAATATATTTTCTTGATTGAGTGTGAGTGGCGGTGAGTTTCGTTAGACACTCTGCTATAGTCGCAGTCCATATCATTGATTAAAAGTTCCTAAAGTTAATGTTTTGTAGCAAGTATATTTTTACATTAGCATATATAATTAGATTTTAAACTTTCATCTCCCATTTACCTCTTTTGGGGGTTGAATTTTGAAAAATCATTCCTCAGTGGATGCCTACGTCATATGAGTAATACGTGTGCAAAATTTCAAATTTCTAGCCTTAAGGGTTTGGCCTGTGCGTTGATACATCAGTCAATCAGCTTTGCCGTTTATATATAGGTACTATAGATAGATAGATAGTTTCCACAAATTCTAGAGCGTAGACCTAGTTCAAGGGGCCGTAGCAAATCCAGCGCTTAATATAGGCCGTCATTAATGTTAATTGTGTCAATCATTTATAATTTCTACCTACTAGTCCGCATCAATTGGACACTATTGACAGCCTGCTGGATTGGCACGCTGGGTGGTCAGGAATCAGGAAGCCCCTTAAGTAAGATTCGTTTTGCATTCGTCCTTCATTAGCATTATCAATAAGTATCTAATTAAACTTAGAATTCAATAATGGTCTGTGATTATTGTATAGAATGTTGTTCTTGAGTAGTAAAGCACATCTAACATTGCTGTAACTCTTATCAGTCCTCGATAGCTCAGTGATAACTGATAACGGGACTGATAAGGTTGATGAGTTATTAATTATTATAATATTCATATTATTACACAGATTATTTAATACCTATTTATAGTTACACTTTTTAATCTTTCATCCGCTATTTTGCCCACCTAAAGGCTGATTTTTAAAATCGCCGAAATACGGAATTCATTATTTTATCCGTACTCAATTCATACAAAAAATCACGCAAATATGTCCAAGCAATAAAAAGATTCATACAAACTTTTATCACCTATTTCACCCCCTTGGGGGTTGATTTTAAAAAAATCCTTCCTTAGTAGATGCCTACGTCATAATATGAGAAACACGTGTGCAAAATTTCAAATTTCTAGCTTCAAGGGTTTGGCCTATGCGTTGATACATCAGTGATCAGGCAATCGGCTTTGCCTTTTATATATAAGTATATAGATATATTTTTATATATTTTTATATATTTTAAGATTATAATGTATGACTATTTTTACAACTAAGCAATTTTTTAAAATGATGATGTGCATCATGAGTCAGTGTATGACACAGATATCTAAACATTGTTAGCGCTTTTATGTTATATAAAGGAGTTAAATAATTTGTTATAGTAACTGCATTATGCTGGGATTTTAATCATAAAATACTTCGATTACTTATAATTTACTATTCCCGTCTTGTCCAATGACTGTAAATGTCAATATTAGAATCTACATAACATAACTCGCAGCATTGACCTACAAATGAGCTTCCGCGATCCACGATTAATTCCCAGCATTAAGACATATTATACCTAACCAACTGTTGGGCCTGAAGCCACTTAGGTAAATGAAGTCGTATAGTGCATGCCGCGTAGAGTGCATGACTATACACCGCGCATGTTATATCTGTAACGGGTTCATACTATGAGCCCGTTGGTGCGTGGCTCTCGCCTCTCGACGGCTACTATGAACTCCGTAGTAGCTGCGGCGAGCGGAGAGCGGAGAGCGGAGAGTCGCTCAGCGGCGCGTGCGCAGCTAACGGTCTACACCACCGCACTGCCCGGTGCCCAGTGCCCAGTCACCAGTGTATCTACAATATAAACAAGTAGTGTTTGCATTTAGCAACTTTTACCTATAGCTGTACTAGGGAGCTCGGTGGTATCTCAATATGTTGAATGTTGATAATGATTACGATTTCGAACGTAATGTTATAATATGTACCGTGAAATTGTTGTTTGCCGGACTTAGTAATTTATAAACAAAAAAAAGCGAATTTCCGATTCCTGCACTTTAGCACGGTCCGTTTTCTCAAAAAAGTATTAGGGAATAGCAATAATATTATTTTTATTCAATTTTAGAGAGTGCGTTAATAGTCTATAATAGTACCTAGTAGTGACAAGTGAGACAGTGAGACAGTGAGGAGTGAGATGTTACCGTGATGAACAGACAGTTGAGCAACGTCAGCATAGGGTCCTACCAGGACTACCAACCCTCCAGGAAATATGGTAATTCCACTAGACTAGCGTTGTTGTGCGTGAATAACTGGCTATCTTAAATCAAACATTTTACCAAATAAATAGTCTATGTTTCGACCTTGGATATAAGTTATGTATAAGGATTATAGGATATGAGGAGAATTTATGAGAAAAATATATAATATTTCTATTAATAGGGCCCATACAGACCGTACCTGAGCCTGACCAGAAATATAAAAAACCTGAGGATGCTTACTATTTATTGCAGCAACTCGAAGAGCAATCCTATAAAAATGGTATGCGATTGTTTAATTATGTTTAGGGAATTTTCCGCTACATGGCGACGCTTTTTGTATTTTTGGTCAGGCTATCAGTTATCTGTAGGATATGGTGTGTTTGTACTTTATGTATTAACGTGTTAATGCGTGTTCGCAGGGCCGCAGTATGAGCCGGGCGGGTACGCGGCGGCGGTGCAGCAGCGTACCAACATGACGCAGCGCGAGGACGCGCTCAAGTTCGAGCAGGGCCGCATCCGCGCGCTGCAGGAGGAGCGTCTGCACATACAGAAGAAGACCTTCACGAAATGGGTCAACTCGTTCTTGCAGAAGGTCAGTTATCCTGACTTCATAGGAATTTAATTATACTGCTAATATAACCAAATTACTGCGACATCTTATTTCAGTTTTAAGTTTATATGCTAATCTAAGGTAAATGTTATCAATTGTTAGAGCCCTATTGGCACCAACACTCAGTTAGTAGACACTAGAGTCTAGACGCTATTGCTTTGGTAAACTGCCTCAATGATCTGACAGACGGACTCCGATGCATTCGTCGATCTAATAAGAGTCCGTCTGCCAGAAAAGCCATTGCTTTGAGGTGGTTTTTTGTCCTCTGACTCGAGAGGTCCTCGTCTGTGATTATGAACACAGAATCGCGAAGTCGGAGAGGCATGACACAATTTTCTTGGTAATTTGTCTATGAATAACATTAGCAGACATTCCTACAGATGTACGTAATGAAGCCTTCGTCTCGCGCGCACGAGAATACATACACATTAGTAAAGGACAAGCATTAAAAATCCTTTCTAACGGATGTCTTCGTCATAAAAACTATCTGTGTGCCAAAATTCAAGGTAATCCAATCCGTCCAGTTGTTGATATTTCGGTATAAAAATTTGGACCCCCATTTCGCCCATTTAGGGCATGAATTTCAAAAAACGATAAAATACGTACTCAAAGATTTGGTTTTATTAGCTCAAACATGAATCTCAATTTTCAACAAAACGTTCGTTTCGTTTCGTCTTTAATATTAAAAAATCGTTTTAATATTTTCGATACAAATTTTCAATCTCTATTTCACCCTTCTTTTCAGGGCTTAGAATTTTTCAGAATCCGTTCTTTTTTTTTAAAGTTTATGTTTCTGTCATTAGCAGTTACAGCAGTACTTGCGTCTACATGACAGTCTGTCAGTCAGTGGGAACATCTCCTTTTAAAGAAATAGATAATTTTGACAGGCTACAATTACTTGAAGATTAATTATTATTATTAATTTAACTACTATCTGTTTTTGTTAAGTTACCTTCACACGAAAGTCTTCAGTTCATCAGTTGCTAATTTTATCACGAACGTTTGATAAATTAGGATGAAATAATTTAACACCTGAAAATGGTTTCGATTCAAAGTAGTATTTCTATTCCAACATGTCTGTCGGCTGCCAGCGGTAAATCACTTTGCAATTATGTCATTAGCCTGCGCCGGTAGTTGACCCCGACAGCAGCGGTGCATGTGCATATCCCCCCACTCCCCAGACGTCCAAACACATATGAACATCAAAGAAGTCCCCGCCGCGGTGACTACACTTGAAGGTCAGATATGAGCCGCGGACAGTGACTGCTCTCAATCCTCGAGGACGGTTGCCATCCTTCACGAACCAGCCAGGACAATCTGCCACTCTATAGATGTTTGCAATTGATATTTTTTGCCTTAATGCACTGAAATGTATGATAGAGTTACTCTATCCGCGGATACTGTATCCGCGTTAAATTGTAGATATTTGATTCCAATATATTTCAAGTAGCAGCGATTTTTAACCGACTTTCAAAAAAGGAAGCAGTTAAACGTTCGGCTATATTTTATTATTTATTTAATTACTAGCTTTTGCCCGCGGCTTCGCCCGCGTGGACGTGTTCTTGGAGAAAAAACTGCTTCAGAAAATAACTCTACTTACTGCAATATACTTCTGTATACAATATTGAAAATGTTTTTTAGGGTTTCGTACCTAATGGGTAAAAACGGGACCCTATCACCTCGACGCGACGTGCGACACCGCTTGATATATATTTTTCGCGCTTGAATATAAATTTTACGATATCTTCTAAATATAAGATACTAATTTAAACTGTGTGGTTTAAAGGGCTACTTTAATGTGTATAAAATGCTTAAAGTGAGTAACGTATTTAATTTGATAAGGAATAAGGATCATACTGTATGCGTCTAAATAACTTTTGAAAATACCAAACATAATAATAAGTATGTACTGGGCACGGACGGGCAGCTAGTTTTATTAAATAAACTGTCTCTATGTCCCTGCATTTTAAAACTGTAATATCTTCGAAAATATTAATTTAAATTACATGCTGTATAGGTCCATATTGATCTATATTAAATGCACAATGTATGTAAGGTACTTAATTGGATAAGGATTAATGCTGTATTGCTTAAATTGCTTCGGATAGGATAAAGCAAAGGATAAAAAATGGTTATTGTGGGTTATCCCTAAGAGATAGACATAATATACCATCGCGGACTTTTTTGTAACCTTTTTTAAGATGTACAATACTATGGTACATTATTTTGATTGGTTCAGCCAGCGTTTGCAATGTAAGTGCAAAAAATGTGTTTATTTACATATTAAAAAAACCCGCATCAAAATCCGTTTCGTAGTTTTAAAGATATAATACATACATTGGGACAGACAGAAAAGCGACTTTGTTTTATACTACGTAGTGATAATCCCAGAATTTTCTCTTTGGGTGAGCCTACAGTGTGCCTGTCAAAAAAAAAGATTAGATTCGACCAAATTAAGGTGTCTTTGTAAGGGGCCGTCCATAAATTACGTCACACCAATTTCATGATTTTTAACCCCTCCCTTTCCCGTCCATGTCACAGCTGGTCACATTTGTGCTTCCCTAGTGGGACGTATATTTACAATTATAATTAACAAAACGTAATTTACAATTTTACATCTAGAAATAATTATTGAATTAAAAGAGCAGTTCTGAAATTTGTTTTATTAAATAAATTTAAATGATTTTTTACTAAAATTAACATTAAATCAAACATTGCAAGAAATTAACAAAACAAAAAACTAATTATAAATAATTAATTAAACTATTATTTATATAGACTATTTATATAGACTATTTATATAGATTATTTATATAGACTTAATCATCTTGAGTCTATGGTCTTTGTCGGCAAGATTGCCCGGCTCCCACTGGATTCTGCTCAAGATGGGGCTCAGCTCGCCGCCTGTGCGGGCCCCCCAGGATGTTCGCGCCAACACTAGCGCGACGTTTAGAATAAACACAAAGGACATTCAATTCGGCCAATCACAACGCGAGTATGGCCGACCAACTCAGGGGCGCTGTCAGAGAGTGACGTACACTTGCAATTAGAACCCCTTCCGCGCTGGATGCATTTTCGGCTCATCCCGAAACCTAGTGAACGCGAACGCGTGTGCGCATATTTATTGGTGCTCGTTAGTATAAGACCAAATTCGCCGGCGAACCGCGATAAATCTATCGATAATCCGCTCAACAGCTGTGTGGTTCTGAATCTGGGCGGAGGTTTCTTCTCACTACACTACATGTCCTTTGTGTTTATTCTAAACGTCGCGCTAGTGTTGGCGCGAACAGTCTTCGAACCCACTCTTTTAAATTATTTATAACTGGCATTGCAGCCACTTCGTTCTCGTTTGGGTGTTAATGTTAGGAACATTCGTTGTGTCAATTGGTTAACGGTTCATGTTTTACTTAACACTAATTAAATTAAAATAAATTTCGAAATGTGTCGTCACTTAATTTAGTACCCCTCCCACCCCCTTGTCACACAATGTCACACTTTGTCGTCCCCCTCCCTACCACTTAACGTGTGACGTAATTAATGGATGGTCCCTAATTTTTATTCCTTTATTGCACGGTAAAAACTAAATATGAGACATCTTAATCGGTAGCATTATTATGTTTCTTTGTTTAAATTCAGATTAAATTGGATTATATTGAAATAGAGTATCGCTAATGTTAGCCCTCGTCAGCCTCAATGGTGGCAGCTGTAGCCGATGGCGTAATATTATCCCGGCGCAGCGGGCGCGCTTGGGCACCGCGCGTTATTTATAAAGCGCTGTTGTTGCAGGCTCGGTGCTATCATATTTATTGCCGGTCAGTTCATCAATGAAATATATTGCTGTGATTGCCCTCTGCACCCTTTGCGAGGTTAAGTGGCATCTTCGTTTGATAAAGAATGCACTATCCCGTAACCTGTTGTTTGTATGTTTGTTCGAGATGCTCTTTCTTTGCAGATTCTCTTTTCAAATAAAGCTATTTGTGGTATGTGCATTTTCGTTTCCTCAGAACGTCCGACTCCAGAATAGATGACGTGTGTTAGGTAGAGATTGTCGGTGTCCATGAACTAGGCGATTTGATTGTTTACGAGTGAACGGACTCTGATAGAAATAGTTTGTATGTACTATGTAGTACTGTGCGCTGTTTGTACTTTGTAGGAGTGGCGAAGGGTCTATAGAACTTTTAATCTTATCGGCTCCCCTTTCAAATTACCTAATAAAGACCTCCAGCCTAAATCTTCTCCAATCCAACCAATGTTATACAAGTCAGGACAGACAAGCGATAGCGCGATGTAGAACGACTCAAGCGACATATTATATGCGCTGCACGTTACAACTTTGACACGAATATTGGAATCACAGATCTCTTTCTATGCCGATATATTCGGAGTTATGGTGGGAGATCATAGGAACCTTATTTTGTTAGCAATAAAGTTGGCCAACTAAAGAACAATATTATTAATATGATTTGTCCGATGACAGTTCGAAGTAATTAAGGGCTATTTTTATGCGACATTAACCCGCAATTTTGTAGCTTTCAGCAATGAGGAGCCGTTATTAGATAATATCACGTGCATCATGAGACGAATGGATTTTTAAAAGTACCTCGACGGTACCTCAGCCGCGCGGCCTTGGACGTAAATCATGTTATTACGTTAATAATAATTATTGTTCAACTATTATTTTCGAAATTATATTGAGCAGTGAGAAGTGAAGAATAATATCTATTCGTCTTAAAGTTTAAACTAATACGTGTTTATGTGCTTATATGTGAATATTGAATGTGAGATTACTTAGTACTTGTGTTGTGTTGTGTGATAAATCGTTTGAATAAATTGACATTTACGAATTCTATTTTGTACACTACTACTATGAATTTATTTTGTGGTTATCATATTAATAGACGATCATAATATTATATATTATTATTTAGTAGGCGGTAGTTCCGTGAAAGTATTTTAATATTAGGTCTTTACCTATGAAATTGCCGTTTTGTATGAAAAAATTTTAACGATTATTTTTTCATGTATTTTTTATTTGTATTAATCGAAGTGATCACCCATGCAATCAATGCATCTTTGCCAACGCAGGGCCAGTTTATTGATGCCCTTCTTAAAGAAATCAGCTTGACATGAGGCAACAAATTCTTCAAAGGCATTTTGTACTGCCTCTCGGGTATTGAATTTTTTTCCCGCCAAGAAGTTATCCAAATTCTGGAAAAAGTAGTAGTCTGTAGGCGCAAGGTCTGGTGAATAGAGCGGATGACGGAGAGCTTCCAACCCCAGTTCTTGCAACTTGGAGACTGTCTGCTGTGCAGTATGAGGTCGCGCGTTGTCGTGCAGGAGCAGCAGAGACGAGCGATTGACCAATGCTGGTTGAAGATGTGCCAGCTTCTCCATCATTGTGTTCAGTTCTTCACAGACCACAGTACACATCTGCAGTAATGCTCACCCCGTTTGGTAAGAAGCTGTGATGAATCACACCGGCGCTAGACTACCAAACAGTGACCATCACTTTTCTAGGGGTAAGTTTTCGTTTAGGGCATTGTTTAGGTGCTGAACCAGGATCCAACCAACTTGCTGATCGCTTGCGGTTATCAAACAGAATCCATTTTTCATCGCAGGTAATAATGCGGTTCAAAATTCCTTCATTTGTTTGTCTGTTGTACTCGAATTTTAACGTATCCATAAAGACGAGAAAAATTGAAATGCGATGAAAATGTAACACTAATAAATAAACAAATGACTACTTTTGGAAAAAGAATTCCATGTTTTTAAAATAAAATTAATTTGAAATTAGAATTCTTAGCCAAACAAAAATTATTTTGATTTGAAATGGCCAGTACTGCAGAACGGCAATTTCATAGGTAAAGACCTATATTATGATTATCTTACAATAGTTAATTAATATACAGAAAAACGTTTTATTATTTAGTACCTATTTTGTATTTTGAAATACACCTAATTGTAGGTATTCTTATAGTTACCTAAGTATTTACAATTTCTCTCGGACAGGACACAACTCTACATGCAACGACCTCGACCATCATACATAATATGGTGCTAAATTTCCATTCAAAATAAACTTTCTCAACTCACGTCTAGCGACTAGGGAGTAGGGCTTCCCTCTGAAGTATAACCACCCTGCGCCACTGCGTTGTAGGACACCGATATCGGACTTTCTGACGTGTAACGTGTTCCATCACGCGTGAGGCATTTGTCAACGAGCATTGATACATTCCATTAAAAAATAATAATTAATTGAAGGTATAATGTTAAGGGCATCTCTTGAGGTGTTTAGTGTTTACATTGCGGAATTGGCGGATCCTGTGTCTACTATACGGGTATCTCGGAATATTATATATAAATGGAATATTTGTCATAATTGGTTCTTTTCTTAGCATCTCGGGAGTCAGGATAGAGGACTATGATTCAAAAGGACTAGACATTATGCCGTACTAAAGTTTTTTCGTATGTACTATCGAACAAGTTACCGCTTGACGCATAAGATGAAAATCGCTTAACAGCGCCTTTGAATCATGCGAATGCGCACACACACATAATAACGTGTAAATACGTAGCTCAACCACGTCTGCAGTCGTTGCCGTCGAAGGGACGGGACCTTGTGTTAAAATGTTTTGAGGTGTCCTGGTCTGGTCGAGCAGGAACTTTGTCGATATTCTACGTCAATCGACAATATACAGTGTGTGTCGTCTCGAGGTTAAGAGATTTTAACAGCCGATAATAGGTTTAAATGTATCGACAAAAGATCACCACTTTGGGGGTCGCAAGTCGTAACCCTCACATCCCCAAACGATTGAACATTTTATGTTTTGATTACGAAAACTTCAACTTTACGTTGAATAAAATAATTAATTGTATAATACACATACCTAAAAGGGGTCTCATTTTATTGCTGAGAACATTTTTACATCATTAAACAATTTATTACAAAGTTTGTGAGGTTGTAGGGGTTAACCTCTAGATATACAGGGGCGTGGGTTTCCTATAACTCCATTCCTATCGGCTTCACTTGCCACTTACCTTTTGAAGACCCTCATCCAAATCCCTACCTATTATACAGGCTAGGGCTTGCCTATGAAGGTGAACTAACCTTCTCCACTGAGATATACTAAAACTATTTGAAAACGATTTTACCGATCGCGTTAAACCCAATGCTTACAAATGTGTGTTGTTCCAGGCGCGGATGGAGGTGGAGGACCTGTTCGTGGACCTGGGCGACGGGCGGCGGCTGCTCAAGCTGCTGGAGATCATCAGCGGCGAGCGCCTGCCGCGCCCCAACTCCGGCCGCATGCGCGTGCACAAAATCGAAAACGTCAATAAGTCGCTCAGCTTCCTACACACCAAGGTACCTACAATGCCGCCAGGGAAAGTTGGGAAAGGCAAAGCTGGGGAGTACGAGTCACTGATATATTATACGCATACCAAACTGCCAATCGGACTGACATAATTGAGTCGAAATTATTGATATATTGTTGCACGACGACAGAAAAAAACGTAAATAGCTTAAAAGTGCGGGATAAGACATAGCAAGATCATCCTTTCTCCCCCAAAACTCTCGGCATACCAACTTTCATGGTATTACTTGCAGCCGTTTTCGAGAAACCGATTATATATTTGCAATATTGTTTTGAATTTGAAAATTTAATATACTTATTACTCGTGTAGGACAATACCGATTGTGTAGTAAATGGTAGGTAATCACGGACGATAAAAGTTTATGTGGCAGTAAATGCGATCAAACAAACGGCAGCGTAATACGCTACGCCGCACTCGAGTGAAACCGGCGCGTAATTTACAACACTCAGATATTATGTGTACTCGTAGAAATCTTTTCCAAAATATGCCAGCTGTTCGTTATCAAACATTGGCTAAGAGCTAAAGGCAAACGGAGCTCTAAAATAGCGTTTTTAACAGATGTGAGACGATCGTCCAGTCAGTGAATGACTCACAAGAGGGTATACAGTGCGTGAGCGGGAACCGTACTCAGAGCGCTTAGGAAGAAAATATACTTAAACTCCTGACGTCTAGGAGGCGAGCCGGGGAGGGGTAAAAATACTTTGAGTTCTCTTACTCCAGCCGTAATATTATAGTTAATAAATGTAGAGATGCAATCTGTAGATACTAGATAGTGGACACCTCACACCAGGAGAAAGGTGTTGCGGATTGCAGTCGCGCGGTCGCGACCCGCGGTAACATCGCAAAATAAGATGCGATCTCACGGTGACAACGCGAGCCTCTATCAGTTCTACGATCTCCCACAGAGTAAAAATATATACTCACGCACCTATAGTCTACTTTTTATATTGGACTGAGATCCCAGCCCCGCCAGACTCCCCCTATATTCTTACTGATATAATGTATTAGTTGAGTACAATGAAAGTTTGCATATCCGCCAGATTGTGCGGTGGGCCAATTCTTGGGTAGGTACAGGGTGCTGGGCGCTAAAGGTTAAAAAAAAGGTACTATATGGGGAGTCTGGATGGGCTAGGTTTATGTCTGTAAGATATTTTTACAATTATTCGCTAATGATAGATGACTATTGACGTTTAATTGCCTAGATACCTTACGACGTCACATTATGGCCGATAGTTTTTTTTATTCAAATTAAAAAGTAAAAAATGTTTTTCTAAACCAAGTACGAAAGGAACTACTAATTCAATGTGTGAAATTAAGTATGAGTATTGAGTCAAGCCTATTATATAACTCCAGAAGTTCATATTAATTGTGTCACTAATAATGACCAGAAGCATTTTTTTATCGCGATAGGGATCGGCTGTAGATATCCCTTATCAGCTGACGATAGTGTGACGCGAGCGCGACGCGCGCACGGAGCAGGCGCAGGCGTGCTCGCACCGCTACCCACTATACTTGTATATGATAACTGATAACTGCCACACATGTGGAGTGAGTTTGAATTACCTACTCCTTTCTGAAAGCCTGGTAAACTCGTAATACTGGTTCACTTGTAACACCTGTGGGGTTGAGGTTTTGCGATCGTCGCCCATCAGGCGATCCGTTTGCTGGTATAAACTTTGATCCTAAGATAATGCTAGCTGAGTAATCTAAGTACATAGGTTTGTTCATCTTCTCAGGTTATTTTTTATAAATTTCAGTTGAAGACAGAACAACGTCCGCGTCTGTTAGATCTGCTTGTTTTTAAGTATTCGCTATTATGGATTTTAGAAGTTTTTAAAATAAAGAAAATGTAAAATTTTACTAAGTCATTATTTACAAATCAATTGTACCTTCGTAGTATGTACCAATAGAAATCCACATACAATATGTAACCACACAAACGCACTTAGTCCCAGTCAATGTAAAATGTTTCTTGCACAGTTTAACAGTTGTAAGGTTTCCCGGAATGTTGACCTCGACCCTAATCCCTTTCCCGGTACGACGTACTAGATATATGGGTACTACGAGGGCGGCACTGAAAATTTCGGGAATCAAGGAAGTGACACAACATCACTACGAGGGCGGGTCAATAAGTCCGTGACTTTTGGAATAAAACACAGATTTTTTGATAAATAAATCATTTTATTTTTCAACGTAGTCCCCCTTGAGCTCTATACACTTTGTCCAACGCTTCTCCAATTTTTTTATCCCTTCCAAAAAATATGATTTGTCGAGGTCCTCAAAATAGGCCTTTGTTTGCGAGATGACTTCATCATTGGAGTCAAATCTTTTTCCACCGAGCCATTTTTTCAGGTTTGGGATCAAGAAGTAGTCACTCGGAGCCAAATCTGGAGAATAGGGTGGATGTGGGAGCAATTCATAGCCCAATTCATGGATTTTTGCCATGGCAACTGCACATGTGTGCACCCTTGCATTGTCTTGGTGAAAAAGAACTTTTTTCTTGGCCAAATGAGGTCGGTTTTTTTTCAAATCCTCATTGAAGCGGTCCAATAAGTTGGCATAATATTCCCCATTAATTGTTCTTCCCTTTTGAAGATAGTCAATGTGGATTATCCCACGTGCATCCCAAAAAACAGTCGCCATAACTTTATTGGCTGACAAACCCACCTTGGCCTTCTTTGGCGCCGATTCACCCTTAGAAACCCACTGTTTTGGCTGTTGTTTGGTCTATGGTGTGTTGTGATGGATCCATGTTTCGTCCACGGTTACAAAACGGCGCAAAAACTCCTCCATATTGTGATTAAACAACGCCAAACCTTCCTGTGAAGTTGTTACACGATTGCGTTTGTGGTCGACTGTGAGCAAACGCGGCACCCATCTTGCGGAAAGCTTTCTCATGCCCAAGTGATCATTCAAAATTGAAACCACTGAGCCATGCGAGATGCCTATGGCTTCCACAATCTCTTGCACTTTCAATCTTCGGTCGGCCAACACCATATCGTGAATTTTTTCGATTGTTTCGGGTGTAGAGACCTCAACTGGGCGTCCAGGACGTTCGGCATCTTCAGTGCTTGTACGGCCACAACGAAATTCAGTAAACCACTTTTTTACCATGAAATCGATGGTGCAGAGTCCCCATAGTATTTATCAAGCTTAGCCTTGGTCTCGGTAATGGTTTTTTTTCGCAAAAAATAATGCTTAATAAGCACACGAAATTCACTTTTTTCCATTGTTTCCTTAAGTTACTGGATAGTCTGATAAAGATAGCTGTAAAACACAAACTAACTGACGCAGCAAGTTCAAATTTTGATAGGAGTCAACAGACAGATGCCTGTTGACAGGAGTAGTGTTGCTTTTTCAGTAAGGAGGTTAGAAATTCAAAAAGTCACGGACTTATTGACCCGCCCTCGTATTTAAAAATGTATTTATTGCTTTTCGAAGTATTCTCCGCGAAATTTGACACATTTTTCCATACGATGGAACCAATCATTGAAGCAACCATTCCATTCGAAAGTTGGGGTCTCCAAAATTGCCGTTTTGTAGGCGTCCACAGCTTCTTCAGATGATGAAAATCTCTGACCACGCAATTTATTCTTTATTTTAGGGAAAGTATAGAAATCATTAGGGCTTAGGTCGGGGCTGTACGGCGGATGGTCTAATAATTCTATGATTTCTTGCTCTAAAAACTCTTTTGTTCTGTGCGCGGTGTGAGAACTCGCATTGTCGTGATGGAGGATGATGCGGCGGTTGCAGTTCTCTTTACGGAGTTCAGAAACGACCTGTGGCAAACAAATGTTAGCATACCATTCTGCATTAACCGTTCTTTGTCCCTCAAGAGGAGTAGTCGCAACATGGCCGGTTTTGGAGACAAACGTGGCCACCATTTTTTTTGCAACACTCCGTGAACGAACAATTTTTGTTGGCTTTAACTCATTTTCGAACACCCATACTCGTGACTGGTTTTTTGTTTCGGGTTCGTACGCGTATATCCAGGATTCGTCACCTGATACGATGTTGTATACAGCATTTGAGGACCCTGCGTGGAATCTTTCGAGAGTTCTGACGCACCGAGTAACGCGAGCCGCTTTTTGCTCTTCACAGAGCAAATGCGGTATCCATCGGGAAAACAACTTTTTTACACCTAATTGTTCATGCAAGATTATTTGTATTTGACTCATGCCAATGTCTAAAGTTGCCTGAATTTCGCGGTATGTCACATGTCGACCTTCCTCAATCAGCTTACGCACAGCATCAACGTTTTCTTGGGTGACTGCAGTTTTTGGACGACCTTGACGGGGATCATCACTAACACGTCCACGTTGAAATTCAGCAAACCAGCGATAAATTGTGGTTTTGGATGGGGCTTCATCACCAAATGCAGAAATCATCCGGTCAACACACTGTTTTTGTGTTAAACCACTTCGAAAGTCATAATAAATCATCGCTCTAGAATTTTCTCAAGTCAATTCCATTTTCTCAACGATTAAACAAGTTTGACATGACCTTGTGACAAGACCGAGAATCTTTTTTTAAACAAATAAACGGTATTCGATTTTTAAAACCAAGGAGTTTTAAATTAAAAAGATTTTAATATGACAGAAACAGTGGAAATATTCCATTCCCGATACTTTTAGTGCAGCCTATGTAGATACTAGATTTATTTATAAACACATTGAACCATATTATTTAGGTACTAGATGCTAGATTTATCTATGAACACATTGAACCATATTAATTAGGTACTAGATGCTAGATTTATCTATGAACACATTGAACCATATTATGTAGGTACTAGATGCTAGATTTATCTATGAACACATTGAACCACATTATGTAGGTACTAGATGCTAGATTTATCTATGAACACATTGAACCATATTATGTAGGTACTAGATGCTAGATTTATCTATGAACACATTGAACCATATTATGTAGGTACTAGATGCTAGATTTATCTATGAACACATTGAACCATATTATGAAGGTACTAGATGCTAGATTTATCTTTGAACACATTGAACCATATTATTTTGCTGTGTTCTTAAGACATTCTAAACTAGTCATTATACCACCCGTTATTTTATATTTTTTACCTGCCTACGACGCAACCAAATGGAAGGGTAACGATATTAGCAGTCTATGAATGTATGTCTGTTTCACCGTAGATCCTAAACTACTGGTCCGATTTTGATAAATGAGGTGTTATTAGATTCGTAATAATATCCCGGAAACATAATTTACGTAGTCGGATTATAGTTTTTTATAAAAATTGTAGTGGAATACAAACTGCCTCATGCCTGATCACTGATAAGCGATTTCCGCCGTCCATTTGTTCTCGTCACACCAGGGAAGGTACGTCTGCGGACACCGTGGTATCCTGCTGACCCGTCCTACTCCAATGGGTTGATGTTACATGCTGTTGTCAGGTGCGGCTGGAGTCGATCGGGGCGGAGGACATCGTGGACGGCAACCCGCGGCTGATCCTCGGCCTGATCTGGACCATCATCCTGCGCTTCCAGATACAGGAGATCGAGATTGACGTGGTGAGTGCTGCTCGATGTCGGATAATTGACAACAAATATATCTATAAGCAAATTGGCTACACCAGTGTTCAACGTCCAAAATCGCGATTTAGATTATTTAAAACCAGACAAGGACTGAGATAAATTACGACTAAATATAAGGTGTCGCAAAATCAATTTATATAAACTCTTGCCACGTGATTTTCTACTCATGTAAAGACGTTTAGGTAGAACAAACAAAAAAACTCGAAAAAATACTGGAAATTCTTTAACCTCACAATGTCACAGCTGATTTCAAAAGTTAAGTTCTAAGTAAAAAGTACACAATATACACCTCTTAAATAGCTGTTATACAAGCGTAGAGTTTTCAACATATCTGCAGGTATTTTTTAAGTATGACTAAACGAAAAAAAATAAGAAATTAGATTTTTTATTTTTCAATCTTCTACTACTATGTACTTAGTTTTTAAAGTGGTCGTCACAATTTTCTGGTCAAGGGTCGCATAGGACAATGTGACGTTTCATTGCGGGCTGCATCATTCTCGGCCACGGGTCGCAGATGACGATCGCTGCCTTAAAGGATCAACATCGACTTAACCCTGTTTATTTTTGCGAGGTTGAATGAAGCGTGCATATTTGGTTTCAGTCCCCACTCTCCGTGTTTATTAATGAGTATCAAAGTCATATTGAGACGTTCCATGTTGTATACAGGACGAAGAGAATGAGTCGTCAGAGAAGAAGTCAGCTAAAGACGCGCTGCTGCTGTGGTGCCAGCGCAAGACGAGCGGCTACAGCGGCGTGCACATACACAACTTCACCGACTCCTGGCGCTCCGGCCTCGGCTTCAACGCGCTCATACACGCGCACAGGTACGTCGCGACACCTCTGTGTGCGCCGGCGCAGGACGAGCGGCTCCAGCGGCGTGCACATACACAACTTCACCGACTCCTGGCGCTCCGGCCTCGGCTTCAACGCGCTCATACACGCGCACAGGTACGTCGCGACACCTCTGTGTGCGCCGGCGCAGGACGAGCGGCTCCAGCGGCGTGCACATACACAACTTCACCGACTCCTGGCGCTCCGGCCTCGGCTTCAACGCGCTCATACACGCGCACAGGTACGTCGCGACACCTCTGTGTGCGCCGGCGCAGGACGAGCGGCTCCAGCGGCGTGCACATACACAACTTCACCGACTCCTGGCGCTCCGGCCTCGGCTTCAACGCGCTCATACACGCGCACAGGTACGTCGCGACACCTCTGTGTGCGCCGGCGCAGGACGAGCGGCTCCAGCGGCGTGCACATACACAACTACACCGACTCCTGGCGCTCCGGCCTCGGCTTCAACGCGCTCATACACGCGCACAGGTACGTCGCGACACCTCTGTGTGCGCCGGCGCAGGACGAGCGGCTCCAGCGGCGTGCACATACACAACTTCACCGACTCCTGGCGCTCCGGCCTCGGCTTCAACGCGCTCATACACGCGCACAGGTACGTCGCGACACCTCTGTGTGCGCCGGCGCAGGACGAGCGGCTCCAGCGGCGTGCACATACACAACTTCACCGACTCCTGGCGCTCCGGCCTCGGCTTCAACGCGCTCATACACGCGCACAGGTACGTCGCGACACCTCTGTGTGCGCCGGCGCAGGACGAGCGGCTCCAGCGGCGTGCACATACACAACTACACCGACTCCTGGCGCTCCGGCCTCGGCTTCAACGCGCTCATACACGCGCACCGGTTCGTGACTCCTCTGTGTGCGCCGGCGCAGGGCGAGCGGCTCCAGCGGCGTGCACATACACAACTACACCGACTCCTGGCGCTCCGGCCTCGGCTTCAACGCGCTCATACACGCGCACCGATTCGTGACTCCTCTGTGCGATACAATTCGGTTATAAAGGGACCGAG
Source organism: Phengaris arion (assembly GCA_963565745.1). Lineage (NCBI taxonomy): Eukaryota > Metazoa > Arthropoda > Insecta > Lepidoptera > Lycaenidae > Phengaris > Phengaris arion. The sequence continues at coordinate 26,170,434 of OY751436.1, forward strand.
GCAACTGACGTCTTTTTATATAGAGACGTCGCGTACGGGCAGTTATATAGTCTAGATTACGCCTGACAGGTTTGTACAGGCTCTCCGCACACGCTCTCCCGACGGTCGGCACGACCACGAAATCAGTATTTTCGAAATGTACATTATCAAAATATAACGAGTTTAGAGTAGTTTCACAAAAGGTCGGTTGTATTTTCAGGCCGGACCTGTTCCGCTGGTCGGAGGTGCCGACGGCGGACCACGTGGAGACGCTGAACCACGCCTTCGACGTCGCGCACAACCACCTCGGCATCCCGCGCCTGCTCGACGCCGAGGGTACGTACTGCGTCCACCGTTCGTTCCCCGTGGTCTACCTACGTGGATCACCCGGGTGTTCCGCGGTTACCTGTTATACCCGTGGTTCATACTAGTGTCCATCACAGTGAACAAAATAATAATTGATGTCGAGTACTAAGCCCCGAAAATAACTACTAAACGACATTAGAAAACAATATATGTATGGTTAAAACCACAAGTATATCACATACTTGTGGTTCTAACCATACATATATTGTTTACAGACGAAATATGTCAAACTCTTTGTACAGCGTAATTTTTGTATGTAATGTTATGTCTCATTTTGTAGAATAATCCCCTTACTCATAAAAATATTTACACAGTGGATAAGCTATACAATGTTTTGTCTTTGTCTTATACATTGCAGAGACAAGAACAAAACATTGTATTGCTTATCCACTGTGTAAATACTTTTATTATAGTTTTATTATTATTATTACCCCATACGTTTTTTTTTTATCAAACTACATCAAATGTTAGTTTGGCTAAGCCGCCTATTGACTGTGTAGTGTGTATATGACGTGTTCCGTGACAGACGTGGACACGACGCGCCCGGACGAGAAGTCGGTGATGACGTACGTGGCCAGCTACTACCACACCTTCGCGCGCATGAAGAACGAGCAGAAGAGCGGCCGCCGCATCGCCAACGTGAGTAGCGCTCGTGTGTACCTGATCCGGCACGAGCTGGCCGGCTACCGGATACACACGTCGTCCTCGTTGTATGCCAGCCTTATTGTACTGTCGCCGATTAACCCGGTGTAGGACGTTACTGCCATAATAATATAATGGAAAAGGTACACCTGTGGGTGGGCATGAATATTTGACAAGTACGTATACGTAACATTATCGAAAGAGATTTGTATGAAAATGATGACAGCGCGTATACAATTCACATTCCAGAACGAATACGCGCAGTTTGTCGTAAGCACGAAGCTTACCCCTCGGATCCATCGATGACCGTACATAAGAATAGGCAATACAAAATGAAGGCTAAAATAAGGGCCTATATTTTTTCTAAGAGGGCCTTCTTAGTAACAGATTTATTATTTTTTAAATTTATATATGGTGTGTAGATAATCGGTCAGCTGATGGACTGCGACGGGCGCAAGGCCGAGTACTCGCGGCTGGTGAGCGCGCTGCTGGAGTGGATCCGGCGCAAGATCGCGGAGCTGGACGACCGCGACCTGCCCAACGCCCTCGATGCCATCCAACGGCTGCTGCTCGCCTTCAAACAGTACCGCACCGTCGAGAAACCGCCCAAGTCAGTCCACCTACAACTATTTTTTACAACTGGCATTAGCCCGCCACACACCACCAACCACCACTGCAACTCCTGTGTAACCAGGATCGATTGCGGTAACCACCATTCTAGGATTTAGCATGTTTAGTGTGACTTGATACTTGACAGATGCCAATAGATATTAGGTGTTTACAAGATTGATTAAAGGAAAGGGAAGAAATTCACAAGGAAATGGTCCAGATTGCAAATGTATAATACATTATTATGAACAATTTGACATATTTTTCAAAAACTTGGGAAATACCCTATTATAGTGAAAATGAATTGCGTGAGAGAGTCATCCGGCCGGCATCAGCGGAGACATGCTGCGGCCTCGCAGAAAAGCCCCTGGCAGTTTAGCTGTATGTAGTTAGTAGTAGGGTTGTAGAAATAGGATATAACTCGTAACTAACTTCTAAGTAGTACATTGTACAAATTTTTACATTAAACACATGTTTTTTGTGATGTGATGTTTGATGGGTTTGTTACGTGTTCAGGTACAAGGAGCGGTCGGAGATCGAGGCGCTGTACTTCGACATCAACACCATGCAGAAGCAGTTGGTTGGCGAGGCCTGGGCGCCGCTCGACGGCCAGCTGCCGCAGGACCTCGAGCGCGCCTGGCAGAAGCTCGAGCAGGTCATATTATCACCTACACGTCTAGCAAAGCGAAATTTCTATACCTTCATAAGCATATCAACGTCGACATGGGGTCTTTCATATAAAACCTTAAAACTGATTTACTCGGCAACATACCTAAGTACGGGGCTCCCGTACTTAGGTATGGTACGGGGCCCCCGTGTGGGCTGACAGGGCAACTGTCGGTGCGACTCGTCCTAAGCTATTACAAAGCCAACGTCTCACGTTAATTTTCTTATGCATAGCCTACCGAACTTTTAGCACGGAAGCTTTGCCAGTACTAGCTGGGGGTCTTACGCGTTGACCTTGAGATACAGCATCGGGCGGCTATGTACTTGTCGTGATAGAATTAAAATAGAAAAATTATTCGAACCGATAGATAATTCAATTCGAAATCTAATTTCGGAGTGGCAGGGGCGATGGGAGAAGTCCACCAAAGGGCGATTTGAAGATTTGAAACATGTGTAATTTACATGAAATAAAATGGCACTTTTATTTTATTAAACAGTTGTCTGGTCAGTTTGTAACGGTGTTTGTGCGCAGGCGGAGCACGCGCGCGAGCTGGCGCTGCGTACGGAGCTGCTGCGCCAGCAGAGGCTTGAGCAGCTGGCGTACAAGTTCCACACCAAGTCCGTGCTGCGGCAGGGCTACCTCAAGGAGATGATCCAGGTGCTGTCGGACCCGCGCTACGGCTCCAACCTCGCGCAGGTCGACGCCACCGTCAAGAAGCACGAGGCTATCTCCGCCGACATCCTTGCGAGGTATCTTGTCTTATTTGTTGAAATAGTACAAAAATTCTTAACTTATCGAACTTGAGCTTGACATAATATTATTTTGCTGTTTTGAAATACCACACAACAAAACTTCGTGTACAGGACTGAACGGTTCGAGGACCTGTCTGCAATGGCGGCGGAGCTGGTGCGCGAGCGTTGGCACGGCGCGGAGGGCGCGGCGCGCACGGAGCAGGCGGTGCTGGCGCGCTGGCGCGAGCTGCTGGAGCTGCTGGAGCGCCACCGCTCCGCGCTGCAGACGCTCGCGCACCTCACCGCGTTGCTTCGCGACGCCGATGCCGCCGCCGCCGACCTCGCCGACATCAAGGTACCTCCCACCGGAAATAATTAGTTCGACATCTATTTTCCTGCTGATGAGGGCAGTGGCACTGAATAATTATTTTATTTTATTTTATTAATATCAATATGTTTACAAAGAAAGTTAATAAGCCTAAGTACTGATGTACAAAACTACAAGACATTAAGTTGAATCTGTAATAGACGGTTACTTAATTTTTCATACACATAATTTTATGCTGACAGTAAATGTTATAACAGAGTCAGTTCGAGTCGGAGGAGGTGGGGCGGCACCTGACGGACGTGGAGCGGCTGCTGTCGGCGCACGCGCTGCAGGAGCTGCAGCTGGGCGCGCTGGACGACAGCGTGCGGCGCCTCGTGCGGCAGGGCGCGGCCGCGTCCGGCCCGCCCGCGCCTATGCAGCAGCTGCGGACGCAGCTCGACAAGCTCAGCGAGGCGCTCGATAGGTCGGTGTTCTGTCACACACGCAAACACGCCGCTCGCAGGCAGAGAGTGAGACCCACAACCTCATACAGACACACACGCATGGAACGTTTCAATGTTTATCTGTCTTCATGTTGATTTATGTTTACAGTTTAATGGCAGCGGCGAAGGAACGTAAAGCCAGATTGGAGGACGCGAGAAATTTATATCAGTTCCTAGAGGACCACGACGAGGAGGAAGGTAGGCAAACTTATTTAAAAATGTGATGGTAATAGAACAAACGAGAGCATACAATACTTCTGTACGATGCAAATCGTACATAAAACTTTTAAGGTTTTAGCCATCAGCGGTTTATGACACGCGCATTAATTAATTAGTCAATATAATTCAGTGCAGATCTATCAAGGCGATCGCGCGTGCTCGCACACCGGGTCATTTGATCATATTAAGGATCAATAAATCAGTTTATTTTTATTATTTGTAACTGTAGTTTTATTTCATCTCTATCAAGTAAAAGTGTGTAGAGTCAATCAAGGACGCTACAGCTTCGTTTATCGCTAGGATGGGTGACGGAGAAGCAGAGGATTTGCCGCGCGGACGTGGCAGCGAAGGACCTGCGCGGGGTGACGGCGCTGCGGCACAAGCATACAGCGCTGCTGCACGAGCTGCGTGCGCGCGACCTCGTGGCACAGCGGCACCGCGCCAAGGGGCAGAGGTGAGCGGCAGCCAGACTAGCTGGGCCTTCCGTATGCTCGATATAGTTTCACTGTATTAAGAAAGTTGTTGTTCATGCATACTCGTCCACTGAGTTAGCAATCTGGTAACTTATATCTCATCCCGTCAGCCTCATCGATGCGAAGCACCCCAAGAGCGGTGAGATCGAGCGGCGCCTGAACACGCTGAGCCAGCAGTGGACGGTGCTGCGCGAGCTGGCTGAGGCGCGAGATAAGGAGCTGGCGGACGCCGCTGAAGCACATCAAGTTAGTAGTAATAAACACGGCCGTGATAGCAGTTTTAGATAACCTCGTTACTGGTAATGGACATCTAAAACGAGAGAATTTACTGGTGCATTGCCGGTCTATTACACCCGTAATATTCCTAGTCTATTAAGTATTTCATGGCATTATAAAATAAACGGTACGGTTGTGCAGTTTTATGGCGACGCGAACGAGGCGGAGTCATGGATGAAGGAGAAGCGCGCGCTGGTCGCGAGCTCAGACCTGGGTGCGGACGCGCCGGGCGCCGCGGCGCTACTCGCGCGCCTGCGCATCGTGCACGACGAGCTGCGCGCGCACCGTGCCGAGCTTGACACGCTGCACGCCTCCGCTGAACGCCTGCAGGCCGCCGGTGAGTGTAAATGAAATACGCGCTGCCCCCATAGTTCTATAACAATTTTGTCAACGAGTCATTGTGTAAAGAAAGTTGGGGGGATCGGAGGTGGGGGGCTGGTAATATAACATTTTAAATTTTTTCTGCTATGAGAAATAAAGCGTTATTCGTAATTGCTATTATCGTGTGGGCGCAGGCATTCACACGCTGAAGCTGCCTACGGAGGTGGAAGGGGGTGGCGAGGAGGAGTGGGCCAGCGAGTCGCGGCTCGTGCCCACCGAAGTGTGGGAGGAGCAGCCCGTCGAGCGCCTCGAGCACCGCACCGTCACCGAGGAACGCAGCGTGCCGCAAGTACGTAGGGTTTCCAGGTCTTGAATAGCCAGAAAAAACAGCTAAGATTTTACTTCAGTAAAAAATTAAAGAGCCACATAACACACCAACCTTTTGAAACAAATAAAAATAACGTTTCTGTAAAATAGGTGAAAGCATTGTACGCGTTCAGCGGCCAGGGCATCTCGATGGCGAAGGGCGAGGTGATGTTCCTCATCAACAAGACGAACCCCGACTGGTGGTCCGTGCGCAAGGCCGACCGCACCGACGGCTTCGTGCCCGCCAACTACGTGCGCGAAATAGAACCCAGGGTTGTACCGGTCAGTACTCCCATTAATTTAAAATATCTACTGGCTACTCATAAAAAACCGTTGTTAACTGGTCATGTATCCACGCAGGTGCAAGTGCGGCGGCCGGCGAAGGTGCGCACGGTGCAGCGGGTAAAGAAGACGGTGTTGGTGAAGCAGGTGGTGCAGGTGAAGCGCGCCGCCCCACGCCGCGCGCGCGTCTCCGCGCCCGCCGTACCCAGCGTGCCCGACAAGATGGCTGCCATCGACCGCGAGTACGGTGCGTATATGTCTTCTGTCTATTTTGTAAGCAATAAAATTAGCAAATGAGTAGGCTTTTAAACGCAACGTAAGCGTTATTATACTATATTGTCGCGCGATAAATAAGTGATATTTAAATTGGTAGTATTATAATATAGTTTCTGTTTACGCTTAGAAAGAATTTGATCTGACCAGAGTTTACATGCCGGTTTTCTGTGAGGCCTTTGTATATCTCCGGAATAGCCAGCTCAATAATGCCAAAGCGTTGCACTCCCGCGGTCTAATTCTCGCTCTGATTGTTAGTTGCTTTTCTCCGACAATATTTGATGCAAATGGCTATAACTTATATGGAAATGCAGAGGAGCTTCTTCAACTGTCGGAGGCGCGGCGCGCGCAGTTGGAGGACGCCATCGAGCTGTTCAGCTTCTTTGCCGAGTGCGACGACTTCGAGAAGTGGATGAAGGACAAGGAGAAGATGCTGAAGACCGACGACCCCGACGACAGCGTCGTCACCGCCAAGAGAAAATACGAGGTACTGTCTCCATTTAAGGGGTTTGCTTCGTAGGAGACTCTAAAGTTGAAATTACTAATTTATTTTGATTAAATTTTGCCGTTATTAATAAACATAGGCCTTTTTATCCGTGATTTATACAGTGATCTTCAAGCGAAGTAACTGCTTTTTAAATTATTGCTTGTAATATTTAAGTATAAGGTACAACCGTACAAATGATTCGTGTTAACTCGACAGAAGTTCGTGACGGACCTGTCGGCGGCATCGAAGCGTCTGGAGCAGATTTCGGACGCGGCGGCGGCGCTGGCGGCGGCCGGGCACGCACAGGGTGCACGCGCTGCCGCCCGCCACGCCCAGCTCAAGCAGGCCTGGGAACGCCTGCTGCGACTCAAGCGCCAGCGTGAGCGCAGCCTCGAAGGCGCCTCTAGGTCAGTAGATACGAGTCGCAGTTATTGTATTGCAGGCCATGTTTAATGTACAGCTAAATGCAGTAAATGGTCTAAACCACACGCCATTTTGGTTAGGTCGGCTTTAATGAATTCCGAGTATAGTTAAGATCGCAGCGCGCAGGGGCTTATCAAAACAAATAGTTGCCACATACATACTACTTCGGTAGTTTCAGACAGCGGAATGTTATTTAGTTCTGAGATTTAAATAATAGTTTTCGATTTATAAAGCTTCCGAACCGGACCAAATGCATTAGATTACGTCCAAGAATGGTCCGCTTGCAATAAAATGTTTGTGTATACAGTGTGGAGCTGTTTAACCGCACGTGCGACGAGGCGCTGGACTGGATGTCGGAGAAGGAGCAGCAGCTGGGCGCGGTCGGCGCGGTCGCAGCGGGCGACCTGCGCACCGTGCGCGCGCTGCAGCGCCGCCACGCGCAGCTCGAGCGTGAGCTGCAGCCACTGCGCGAGAAGGTCGACACCGTGGGCCTGCTCGCCGACTCGTACGTGCCACCCCTCACCCCGAGGCCATCGGGACGCCGGCGGTGTCGCCGCCAATCGTCACCAATGTAACGTCAGCGGCGCCACCGTAGTGTCCCAGTGGGCGAGGGCGTAATATTCTAAATTGACGCAAAGGCAAAAAATACTACTAAAATACATAACAAGTTCTGCGTAACACTTGCGAGTATTGCGTGTTGTTTTAAAAATTGTTGCATGGTTCAGATTTACATGAAAAATAAAATGACGGCAAAAAATAATTTTGTTAAAATTTTCATGCAGCGTTTTGAAATGGTATAAAATTTATGGGTACGTTGATGATAAATATTTATAGACTAATCTAAAATTCGATGTATTTAAAGATTATTTTATATGATCGGCTTATACTCATTCCCCATGCACCTAAGCAGTTTTCTCATTAGGGAAATAGCAAACCGTATTTCAAAAATACTGAAAACCGGTTTGTTGGGAGTAAGTTTACAACTTTACTGTGCAAGTATGCCGTATATTTTTGATAATTTAAAGACGCGTTGACGAAAACTTGTTGGAAAGGTGTCGAGAAGTGCATAGATATTAAAAATGTTTTGTGCAAAAAATCCACACAATTACCAAAATATAAAATAAATGTTATTTCCACGCATTAAAATTCATGCACAAGCAAAACACATGAAATTTTGAGTGGACTTTTTATGATTTTTCCAAAACAACTTATTATTGATGGATTATTTTTAATCGAATTTAAGGTGATTATATCCGCTTTCTTTGAGTACCTATTCATAAAAACAACCAAAATAAGACAAAAGAACTGAAAAATAATCCTAAACACGATCTATTTTTGTGAATTTTGGGTAGAGGTTCTGGAAAATTGGTTTTGCTATACTAAAAATCATAATTTTATATTATTTTTTAACCCATTTTTAGATATAGAAGTGTCTATGTGACAATGTAATATTTGTGACAATTGTTAGTTTTGTAGGATTTAGTTTCATTTTGCCGTAAAATCGACAGTAAAACAGCCAATTTATGTCAAATTTATATACGCGCCCTTTTTTTAAAAAAAATAAAAATTTAAAAAATATATACTAGGCTTAAGCCTTACACCGTTTAATAAATCCACACAATTACTGCGTCGGTACGTATAGTCGTAACCCTGCTAATTCATAGGCGACTAAAGTCATATGACTCAAGGTCGCATGCGGCTGGCGCCCATAATCAACCTCGACCTAACCGTGGTGGATACATGTGCAGGGTGAAGTCGCAGTACCCGAGCGAGAAGGCGAACGTGGAGGCGAGACAGCGCGAGCTGCAGCGCGTGTGGGAGCGGTGCCGCGCGCAGGCCGCCGAGCGCCGCGCGCGCCTCGAGAGCGCCGTCGGCCACCAGATCTTCGGCAACAGCGCCGCGCTGCTGCACGACTGGCTGTTGGTGAGAGATTCTAATATTCTAATTATTTGTTTATGTATGTTTTGTAATTTGTTTGTACTTTAGTTTAAACATTATGGAATACCAAATTGTCAATACCAAATTCAGATGGAATTTAATCTAAACGTAAACAATAAGAACAACAGACACGTAACGCCCCCAATTTACAGCGAAATAAACAAATACAATGACATATTCATTTTGGTCCATCTGACTCTATTTAATTAGTATTTTTTATTCAGTTTATCACGCTATCGTTATTTGAAAAATGTTTTTGTATTAGAAAACCCGCGAGCAGCTGGCGGCCGAGGTGACGGCGAAGGACGTGGCGACGGCTGAGGCGCTGCTCAAGCAGCACCAGGAGCTCGAGGACGACATCAAGGCGCACGACGACGAGTGAGTGTTGTACACAATAATGTTTCAATACAAAACTCTTTGATCATGTGTCAATGTTTTGCTAAATCAATCACAGATATTTTTTTTTCGATTTACTGCTTTTGTACTAACGATTAGGCAGGAAAATAATTTTGAAAAAAAGAAATACAAACTAAAATTACAGTCGTGTAACACCGGCGTCCGGAGTGGATGCATCATAAGGCACGACATTACAATATTCTGGGTTTACGGCGACTACATTCAACGTAATATTGTACACACATTTTCGTAACAGTACACTATTCGTTAATTCAATATACCCAAAACGTTTCAGATTCAAAGAAGTGGTTGGTCTGGGCCGGCAACTGCTGAGCAATAACCCGGCGCTCGCCGACGTCGCCGACAACATCAAGCAGCTGGAGGCGGACCAGGCTGCCATTAAAAAAGGTGACGCCTTTTCCCCGCCTAAAGGTAGACTTTCGAAGCGAGCGTCTATAGCGACAGTGCTGTCGCGACAGCACAGACTAAAAATATATACTTACGTACAAAGGAACAGTTTTCATTGAACAATCCAAATTTTGTCAGGGTTGTCACAAGATGAGCGTAAATTAAACTATGTCTAGCGTCATTTTACGGTTGTTGAGAAAGTCTAATTGGTACACACCACACCACCCGGCTTCGAAACTGTCGCCACGCAGGTTCGATGCCGGGTCAATGAAGTACTGTCGCTATAGACGCTCGCTACGAAAGTCTACCTTAAAGTACATTTAAATTAAACATTAAATTTTAAGGTTTTACGGAGAATGCTATTTTCGACAAACTGGCGAATGAATTAAGAATGTCACGTGGATAACGAATATGTCTGTGCGCAGAGTGGGCTGACAAGGAGGCGCACCTGCGGCAGTGCCTGCAGTTGCAGAGCCTCAACCGCGAGGCCGACCACATCGACGCCGCCAGCGGTGCGCACGAGGCCGTGCTCGCACACGCCGACCAACCGGTACGCTATCACACACGCACACGCACGCACGCACACATCGTCATTACTGTAATAGTAACATGTACTCATGAATTTCATTACTTGTGAAAGTAGGGCTACCATTTTCAACTTTTTATAAGCGTAAGTTGAATTGCTACAAAAATTATTAATGTTTGTCGGTCCGCAGTCTTCAGCGGACGAGGCGGCGGCGTTACTGAAGCGGCACGAGGAGCTGGAGGCGCGGCTGGCGGCGCAGGACGAGCGCGTCGCCGCGTACGCTGCGCGCGCCGCCGCCGCCATGCCCAGCCACTACGCCCAACAACAGTCAGTATCATGTGGATTCTTGTATTTATTATATTTCGCCGTCAATCGCTATTACTTACCCGTGTTAAATACCTTATGACGTCTGTTAAATACACTGCGTTTTACTGTCTTATCAAAACCAAACTCCCATGTAATTAACAAATAGGTGACATATATGTAACATGTAGTGTAAAATGAGGTTGGAGTTGGATCTGGTAGTTCGTAGTTAATGTGGGAGTTTGAAGACACTTTAAGGTCTCTTCAAGCTCGGTCCGTTTCGCGGAATAATATACAAAAGACATAGAAACAATTCGACATAATGGAAAACATTTAATAAATTTGTGTTGCTTATCGACGGCTTCCTTCATCTTTTTCATGAAATTAAATTCTATGACTGACGTCTGGTTTCTCCACAAATTAGACAAATGTTTTTCATTATGTCGAATTGTTTCGGTTATGTTATCTTATTTAGTATAATATAATAACGTTTCTTATTATAATGTTTACATAAAAAAATATTTGACTCTAATGAATAAAAATAATATTTATTTGTTCATAATAGTTTTAAATTGTGAACAATGTTCGGTTTTCAGCATCGCGGCGCGTCGCGCGGCCGTGCTCGAGCGGCGTGAGCGCGTCAAGGCAGCCGCTGCCGAGCGCCGCCGCGCGCTGCTCGCCAGCCTAGCGCATCAGCAGGTACGGATAATTGTTATCGAATTAGACCGGCAAACGAACAGTCATCTTCTTACGGGATAACGGGATGCGGGATGGGCAGCCGCAACAACAAAGAAGTTACAAGTATTTAAAATCCGCACCTTAATCGAAACTCACCAAAATATTAATTACAGTTCATGGCGGCCGCGGAGGAGCTGCAGGCTTGGATACAGGACAAGACCAAGACTGCCAAGGATCAGAGCTACAGGTAAACTGCTGCGAAGAAACACACGTATTCATCAGTACCCTGATATTTAAAACACAAATGTTGGAATTTTTTCTTGTTTTTCTTCCAGGGATCTTACAAATTTGGAAAGAAAATTACAAAAGCACGAAGCTTTCGAGAGGGAACTTCAAGCCAACGAGAAGCAACTGAGAAATGTCGAGAGCGTAAGTCTCGTAACAAAATCATTAAAGTTTCAGTTTTATTTGTACTATATTGAAACGCTATCTACTATCGAATAATGATTATTGCCTTTTCGTCGACGTCAAATCATATTGTAACCTTAGCGTCATTGAAGTGCGGCCGTACAAGTGACAAGAGGGCCTAAAGTAAAATGTACGGCTTTCTTCTTTTCAATATAATTAATTTACTATTTTAAAAGTATATATATAATATTTTTAAAAGAAAACTTTTAATAGGCCTTTTTGTTTTATTCAAGGAAAACTTACTGCTAGAAGGTGCAAGACTAGTGACAGAGTAACAGTATAGGGCCAGTTACAAGTTTTCACGATTGAGGTAGACATTAAAAGGACCAGCAAACTTAAGGAAAAAGATTTGACTAAATTTTAAATAGGTACAATATTAGCAATTACTATTAAATAAATGGTATGTTAGAGTTTTTCTTACATTTTTTATACTGGTGTTGAATAAATCTGTGTCGGTACTCCGAGACGCTGCATTGAATGCTCTGCCAGCTCACACGATGTACGAGTTCTGACGGTAGGCGGTGGCAGCGAACGGAACGTGAAGGAGTTGGTCTTGTGATGCGTTATAACTATACTACTACGTTAATAAAAAAATATACAAAAGGACGTTTTGCTTCCACAATCGATGTCACGTAGTATTATGTTTGCAGATGGGCGTGTCGCTGCAGAAGTCGGACGGTGGGCGCGCGACGGCGGTGGGCGAGCGACTTGAGGAGCTGACGGCCGCCTGGGCCGCGCTCGTGGCCGCCTCGCGCGACAAGGGCGGCAAGCTGCGCCAGGCCTCGCAGCAGCGCCAGCACCGCCGGTCAGTGTCAATTGTCTCTTCCAATTTTGCAGGGCTGGCATTGCTTACGCCAATCATTTCGCATATTACTTGTATTCACTATGTAAACTGTGGAGTGTTTCGATGCGAAAAAGTAAATATAATCAGTATTGACACTCGCTGAGCACACGTACGGACGCACGCACGACACGTTGCTTACATCTATTGATAATAATTTGACCAAAATACGTCAAGCCGTCTCAAAGAAGTTTGGTTATTGTGACTGTGACACGAGAATTTTATAATATATTTTATCTCCGTGGAGGTTTAATTTTGGAAAATCCTTCCTTAGTGGATGCCTACGTCATATGAGAAATACGTGTGCAAAATTTCAAATTTCTAGCCTTAAGGGTTTGACATGTGAGTTCAATCATCATTGCATCAGTCAATCAGATTTGCCTTTTATTTATATATAAAGATATAAAGAAGATAACATTATGTATCTATATCGATGTCAAGCGGCAGCGATAATTTTTTTATTTGCCGTGTTAGGTCGGTGGAAGACGCGAAAGCGCGCTTGGCGGAGCTGGAGCGCGCGCTCGGCAGCATGGAGGTGGGCGGCGACCTGCGCAGCTGCAAGCGCCTACTAACGCAACACGCCGCGCTGGAGCAGGAACTGGCGCAGTGTACGGCACGCGCCGAGAGCCTCGCAGCTGCCGGAGCTGACCTCGTCTCCAGTGGACACTTCGACGGCCCCGCCATCGAGCGAGAGTCCGCCGCGCTGCTGCAGGCCGCGCAAGACCTGCGCCCGCGCGCCGCTGCCCGCCGCGCCGGGCTGGAGAACAGTCTTCAGTTAGTTAACTTGTTGTTAAAAGATAATGATAGCGAATAATCGTGTTAACATTAGCCTGTGTTTTTTACGAGTAGACCTAGATTCTAATCTACGAGAAGTTTAAAGTATTATTTTTCAATATATCATGCACTATTGTTGGTTCCAGACTGCACAAGCTGAGCGCGGAGATAGCGGGCGAGCTGACATGGGTCCGCGAGCGTGAGGCCGCGGCGGCGTCGATGACAGATGCGAGCGACCTGCTGGGCGCGCAGGCTGCGCAAAAGAAGCACGCGGCGCTACGGGACGAGTTGCGCGCGCGCCGCCCGCATATCGAGCGAGCGCTGCAGCAGGCGCGCGACCTACCCGCACACCCTAAACACCACGTACAAAAGGTATGATCATTATATCAAACGAAATAAAAGACTTTTGCGTAATATACTATCTGGTTTAAAAGTAATAAATAACTATTGTATTGTTTTATCAGATCGAGGAACTATGTTCGGAGCTGGAGCGAGCGTACGAGGCGGTGATAGTGGCGGCGGACGAGCGCGCCGGGCGGCTAGAGGCATCACTGCGCGCCCAGCAGTTCCTGCACGACGCTCTCGAGGTGGAGTCGTGGCTGGCGGACAAGGACGCCGCACTCGCCGCCGCCGACGTCGGCCACGACCGCCACCGCGCCACGCAGCTGCTCACCAAGCACAAGGCGGTGCAGCTGGAGCTGGACACGTACGCGGCCATCATCGCGGAGATGGGCCATACGGCGGCGGCGCTGGCGGCGGGCGGCGCGGGTGGAGCGGCGCTGCTGCAGCGGCACGCGCAGCTCGCCGACAGCCTGGCGCGCCTGCAGCGACGCGCGGCTGACCATCAGGCCGCGCTCGTCGAGAGCGTATGCAGGTCATTATTGCTATTATTATTTTATTTATTTAGGTAAAAACAGATTACAAAACAGTTTTACAAATTTGATAACAACACAACCTACACTACCATTAATTGCTACAAGTAATTATATACTTCGATCGCACAAGTGTGAAGTAACAGCCTCCATCACAGACAGAACAAAACGACTTTACAAATATGCATATTGAGTAGATACCCAAATCAAAATATTTTCAGATTTACAATTCGAACAACTTGTTTCTTATATTTGCACAACTTTGAAAAGAATATGTCTACTACGTTTAAATTTTTATTATAATATGAGCAAGAACGCCTGAGAAATGTATTTTTTGCGTAATTTGTATGGCAGAGAGGAACATGAAAAGTGTCCCTGGAACGTGAGGAGGTAGAACGGGGAATCTTAAAATGTACCATGTTTAATAAATGTCTGCGATGTCGATGCTTCTTGTGTATTTTTGGAACAAATTTTTTCATTAAATTATTAAAAATGTTATAAAAGTAAACGACAGATTCTTCCGTATATAAGTATCTCCGCCCAATTGGTGTCTAATAGGGTTTTGCTGATTGCCTCATAGTCAGCAGCTTGGTAAATCAGCTTAAAATAATCCTTGAAATCTTTCAATTTGGCGAGATATTGCAAATTAAGCACGATATCGAGAGATTTATGTTAATCATTAATCAAAAAAAAATTACGTTAATCGTTTCGATTAACGGTAAACTAAAGTGTGATGCAGTACATGTGCCATTCGATAACACCAGGTGTAATATACGGGCGTAAATATTGGTACGATTATTAAATTGTCGGAGATTACATAAATGTATAAAATCTGATAAGTCTGCTGCAACTCTGTCGTTATTTGTTTACATTCTCAATGAATTAGTGGAGTCACTATACTAACGTGCATTTAAGATGTTAAAATCTCCAATAATTAAAAATGTGTCGTTCAAATTATTCTGTAAGATGTCAGCAGTATTTTCATAAAACATTTGTAAACTGCGAGAGTGATTATTGCCGTGAGGGAAATAGCAACATGCGAGGTGAAGGTTGTAAACATTATGCGAGCGCCCAGTCGTAGGCGTCGCGTCGAGCTCGAGAGACATCCAGAGGTCCTCGGCAGAGGGCCCCGAGCGCGTCTCGGCCCGAGTGCGCGCGCGCAGCTCACGTCTAACCGCTATGAGTACGCCGCCGCCCCGCACGCCCCGGCCGTCCGAAGCTGTCCTATCGCGTCTGAAGACGTTGTAATTAGTGAAAAAATATTCTGCATTATTGTAGTCAGAAGTTAGCCAAGTTTCAGTTAAAAGTATAATATAGTAGTGGGTGTGATTTACTGCGCAACCCCCCCCCCCCCCTCACGTTCTGGTAGTAAATTGATAATGTGTTAATTAAAATCATTTTTAAGTTGAGACTATGGTATTTGATTGCAAAAATAATATGATGATTAAAAATGATACCTTCCTCAGGCCAAAAGCTGTATAACAAAATAAACAAAAAAAACTTGTGAAAAAAAAAAACAAGTGTGACATAAACAAGAAAAAACTGAAAGGTTTTATACCGTTGTATATTTTTTGTTTGTTAATTTTGTTTTACAATTAATATACCATTTTATATTAATTGTATATTCATTATAATAACTTAAACGGTAATCTGTAACATAACTAACATAACGCAATAAGGTTTGGGCGACATGATGATGATGACATGACATGATGGTTTATAATCGAGGTTAGGGCTAGATAGTTTATTTTATAAAAAAATCTATAGTATTCGACATAAACGTCAAAACAGTTAAGTAAAACATAATGATTATGAGACGCATTTAAAGGTAAACAATATGGCAAAAATGTATGTGTAACGAGAACAAGCATTTCAAAGACTAAAGTATAATTACGTATGTAAATAAAATTAAGCAGTGCCAGTAATATGAGTCATTTTATTTTCAAGAGGTCATTTTCATTTGAGATTCGTATAATAGCAAGTATCGTTTTTTCTGATTAGAATCTTACAGTCTTTGACCCATAAGTAGGAGTAATTCTTTTTCACTTTAAGATTTCTTGCACGTTTCAACGGTAGTTTATTAGTGGGCGTAAGGTGACCGCTAACGTAGACGTTAGTCGCCGGAACGGGCAGGCCGACGGCCGGGCCGGGCCGGGCCGGGACGGGACGTACTCGATGTGCTGTCCATATCTATATCAAAATCATTAATTGTGAATCCGACAGTAGCGCAAAGTGTGTTAAACATAGAAAATATATTTTCTCCTTTGTTCGCTGGAATACCGGAAATTTCGATATTATTTTGTCGGGAAAACTGGTCTTGTGCGTTAGTATTGAATTCCAAATGTTTAATAATTTCTTGGGCTATCGACAGCGTGGAGAGTTTCTCCTCGATCAGAAATAATCTAACCTCGAAATCTTTATATCGGCCTTCTATAGCCTCCAGCCTTGGATTTAATTCACGCATTGACTGTGTAACAGTTTGTAACTCGGATCTAATATTATTGAGGTCGAGTTTCGTAGCACTAAAATAATCCCGAAAACATTTAACACATTCATTACCACTACGATTTTCACGATGTTTACTGGAATGCCGCATACATTTTACGTTGGACTCGCTAGGCGAGTCGCCGGCGCTGCAACACGAATTGAATCGACTCGCCACGCGAGTTCAGTGGCATTGCGTTAGGGTAAAAACAATAATATGTTATTTTTGTGGCCGTGATAGTGTACGTTACGTGTTTAACGCAATTAAAAATTGTTTAACTGGTCTACGGTGTAATTTAACATACAAAAATGGCAAGAAACACTATAAATAATAGAAAAGGTCAGTTTGTTTCGTAATATATGCAGTGGCTGTCAATATTTTTATTTTAATTGCATTCAAATTTTTAAATTTTTTTAAAATTAAATTAATTTTTTTTTAAATTTTAAATTTATTTACATATATGTATTTCTCAATTTCAAATTTAGAAATACATATATGTTCCTCCTCTAAGGATGCCTTTCTTAATTAAACTTAGATATAACATGATTATTTTTATTGATTACTAAAAAACATACGCTAAATAAAAGTACGTACATATATTGGCATTCGCATTCGCAAGAAACAGAATTTGCTAAAGAGACGTATCATCCTGCCCGTCTTTTGTTTTGCCGGCTATTTTTTAACAATGCAAAGGTATCCTCTTTCAATTACAACTCTTAATTTAATAGACCGAGAGTTGAGTTTGTGTTTTTTGTACGTTTCTTTCAAAAAAACCGCAAGAACACACTCAAACACTTACGGCGGTTTTCAATATCCTATCTATCTTAATATTTTCTTATCTATCTTGAAATTTTGACACATTTTCTTACAAAATCTGTCAAAATTTTAAGATAGATAAGAAAATTTTAAGATAGATAGGATATTGAAAACCGCCGTTAGAAGTCTAAACAGAAAATTAAAAAATATATATATTTATATATATACAACCGAACGTATAACCGCCTCCTTTTTTTGAAGTCGGTTAAAAATAAAAGTATGTCTACCATATAAATTTTTCATTAATAAAAGTATGAGAATCTGTGACAGTGAACTCGCCTAGCGAGTTCAAGGCATTGCAGAATAATTTATTTTCTTTCGATTATAAACTGGGTCTACACACCCGGCCCGCCACGTAATTCTTTAGAATAGTGTATGTTTAGTCTTCAATATTATTTTAAGCAAAAAATTGCAATGCGTTTTGGAAAAAAAAAGGAAAAACACTGAACTCGCCGGGCGAGTCTACGGCGTTGGAATAAAATTTACATGGACTCTCCGGGCGAGTCGGTGGCACTGAATGTGTTAATTTCTTTGAACACGTCAGCCAGAGAGGGCTGATGCGACTCTGAAGAAGGGTTACGGCACGGGACGCACCGCCAGACTGCTTTCTTCTCGGCTCCTAATTTCCTATAAGTAGACACCGAAATGCTTGCACACTCATAATGATAGTGCCCACTACACTTGTTGCACAATACGTAGTTAGTTATGGTGACATTGCACTTTTTACAATTATTCATTGTCAAAGAAGTTTCTTATTGTAACGACCATAGTAACAATGTTTACAATTTATATCCTCTCGATATTTTCAGGTAAAACACACGATAACAACTTTTTAACTTGGGTAACGATGTTGGTCGTTCACAAGTGCGACTGTGCGACTGTGCGACTGTGCGACTGTGCGACTGAGCGACTGTGCGACTGAGCGACTGTGCGACTGTATTTTGTCCTACTTATTAATTACTAACGCTAAGGCTATTACGGATTCGAAATACACGGTGGTAATTGGCTAACATTGTATCGTTCAGACACGAGTACATGGGCGAGAGCGAGGAGCTGGAGAACTGGATCCACGAGCAGCACGCCGCCGCCTCCAGCGAGGACTACGGACAGGACTACGAGCATCTCCTAGTGAGTTCCGTTTGTTTTCATCTCCACAGCGAGTGGTGTGGTTTGAACTTGCAAATATTATAACGCTTATGACGCTGTCCAATAATATTATTAAGCATTTGTAAAAAAAAACATAACTAGATTTATTGTAGAAATATTTTTTTAACCCAACACCAATATTAATTACATGTTTCGAAATTAGCGCAAAATCGGCCACAGAATTTTCAATATTTTCGTTCACATTCCTACCCTTTTAGTGCGTTGTCTGCGTTGCTGTGTTTGCAATAAATAAAGAAGAATTTATTTCAGATTATTATAAATCCAATTTTTAAGTTTTATTTAAATAAATAAATAATTAATGTCGCATTATAAATGGAAGTTAATAAATATTTCTAAATACATTAACCATAATTCAATATATAAACAATATATTTTACTTTTCTTTACTAAAGTCATCATGCCTTTTTCGACTGTTTTAGATCCTGAAATCCAAATTTGAGGAGCTCCGCCATCGTGTGGAGAGCGGAGCCGAAAGATTCAATCAGTGCGAGGAGCTGGCTAAAAAGTTGCTCGCCTCGGAGAGTCCCTATATTGCGGACATCGAAAAACGCCAAGAAGCCCTAGGGTAACGATTCGTTTATTTTTAAACCTATTAGCAGGATTCCCTGTTTATTAGAAACTATTTCTTGTGCTAAGTATTACAATTTTGGGTATCGGCGTGTCCTTATGACACATAGGTCTCCCCTAGCTCCTTCCATTTCTCCCTATCCTGGGTTAGTCTTAGCCAGAGGTATCCGGCCACTCTTCTGAAGTCGTCTGCCCTTCTTCTCCGTGGTCTACCCCGTTTCCTTGTAATGTTGCTTCAAGGTATCCATACTGTTGTTAGTCCTGTCTATCTTTCTGATTTGTCTCTGATGTGGCCTGCCCAGCTCCATTAAGTGTTTATATAAATGAATATGAATAGGAATTACACATGTTGACATACTTTAAAATGTGCTTTTAAGATTATTTACATTTATTAAGATAACAGTAGATAAACGTAATTAAAACATATAAAAGTGGTGATTTAACTTTACGGTACATAAAGTGTAGGTTTGTAACTAATGTTACTAATGATATATGTGGACATAGTATAAGTTGTGCCTTTAGGACTATTTTGTTACGTTTATTGTGTGAATAATTAGGTCTAATTAAAATATATAAAAGTGCTGATATAATTTTATAGAATCTACAGTTAAGATTTGTGACAGTGTTTACAATATCAAAATCTCCGGACTTAATTAGTATTAATGAACAATAACAACAAATTATGTTAAACATAAAATGTGAAAATTGGTTGAGTCATTTTACGAACACGAATCATACCTGAGCTGTCACTTTTTCTCATAAGGATTTTACAATCTCTTACCCATAGATAAGAGTAATTATATTTCACTTTGAGCTCCCGAGCTCGCTTCAACAATAACTTTTAGGTCGGAATAAGATGGTTGTTTAAGAATAGGCTGAAAACTGGGCCGGGGATCGCTGCTTGTTTACTTCCTTGACCTTGTTTATCATTAGAGCCGGCATTGTTGTACGGCCGGTCGGTAACGCGGTGAATGGTATCCACCTCAGTATCCAACAATGTGAAGTCTAGTCCTACTAGTCTGGACAGATCCTTGAATATAGTGTTAGTGTTTACGTCCCCACTTCGAGTAGGTGTTCTCGATAACTCCAGATTGTTTTGGCGAGAGAATTGATCGTGAAGGTTGTTTTGTGTTGTTAATTCCAAAATAGTTTCATTTGCTTCGATCATCGTTAACCCCACTTTCTTGCTTTCTGTTGCGATGTCCTTGAGCATATGTTGGAGTGTGTCGTTATTGTTTGCTAGTATTACGAGATCATCGGCGAATCTAAGGTTGCTCAGGAATTTTCCATGTTTTAATTGTATTAAAAATCGTTAATTTGTCTCGTCATTTAACAGTTTCTCATTCATATATTGTAAATATGTTTAGCGAGTCGTGGCAAAAGCTAGTAGAGCAGATTGGCGCGCGCGGCGCGAAGTTGGCGGCGGCGGGCGAGCTGCACCGCTTCCACCGCGACGCCGCCGAGCTCGTGGCCCGCGCCGCCGACCGTCGCGCGCGCCTCGCCGCGCCGCCGCCGCCGCGCGACTTGCGCGCCGCCACTGCGCTGCTGCGCGACCACGACACCGCCGAGAACGACCTAGTCGCCATCGACGCGCAGATACAGGTGGGTGCGACACGCGGATGTAACGAGAACTGCTAAATAAATAAATAAATAAATAAAGTCAACTAGGTACCTCAAAAACGTGTTATTTTTAATTAATGAACAATTTCAATTGGTCGGGTTCCGATCATCAACGAAATTATTTAATTTATTCTGGTGAACCCAACTTTAGGCTCAGGTTTGTTTGGTGACGAGTGTTAAAAGTTTTCTTATCTTCCAACGCAGGTGTTGCAAGACGAAGGCGCTCGGCTGCAGAAGCTCTGCCCCGGCGGTAACGAGCAGCAGGTGGCGCTGCGCATGCGCGCGCTCGCCGACGCGGGCGCCGACCTGCGCCGCGCTGCGCAGGAGCGTCGCCATCTGCTCAACCAACATCTCCAGCTGCACCAGCTGTTTTCGCAGGTAATTTTAATGTTTTGGGAGCTAATAAAACTCAAACGAACGTTAAAATAAAAATGGCAGTCATAGTTTATCAAATAACTTAATTTTTTAAGAAAGTGTCTAGCACAGGGTGTGTTATACACCCTTCTTAAAAAATGTAATACGGTGTATATTATTTTATTAATGCCGTCTGCATTAATAAAATAATATACACCGTCGGCAGAAATAGGCTACTTGACTCATATATAATTTCATACATTGGAGGAGTATTTCTTTAGTACTTGGCTTAGGAAAACGTATTCTAGCGATATCATAAATTAAAAACTTAAGATTGATAAATAAAGTTGATTTAAAAATATGACACAGGACTTCTTGCACTATTTCCGCTTTAATAAGTATTTTACATTAATTTTAATATATTACACGACCGGTTTCGACAAAGTCATTATTAGGTCGTGTAATATATTAAAATTAATGTAAAATACTTATTAAAGTGGAAATAGTGCAAGAAGTCCTATGTGCTATTACTGTGAAACATGAATTTCCACCAAGAACCTACAGTACAATCAATAACATATTTAAAAATATGAGATATAATCGTCTGCCGATCGCCCACCACCTTACATGGGTACCCAATAAAATCTGAAGTCAGTTACGTATTTTATTAGAAGAACCGGTCACTACATCTCATATCTATTGGTTTATTTATAATGTGTGATTTGTCTTTATCATTAAACTAAATGTGCACTGGAATGTTTCAGATTCGCGACCTAATGTCGTGGTCGGCGGCGCTGCGCGGGGAGATGGCCAACAGCGGCGCGGCGCGGTCGGCTGCCGCGGCACAGGCGCAGCGCGCGCATCACGACGCGCTGCGGGCGGAAATCGACGCGCGCGACGACAGTTTCCGCCAGGCGCTCGCCACCGGCCAGCGGCTCATCGCCGACGAGCACCCGAGCGCGGCTGAAATCGAGGAGCGGTGCGGCGCGCTGGCGGCGGAGCGCGGTCGGCTGGCGGCGGCGTGGGCCGCGCGTCAAGTGGCGCTCGACCAGCTCATCGACTGGCACTGCTTCCTGCGCGACGCCGCGCTGCTGCACGACCTCTGCGCCGCGCAAGAGGCTGCGCTCAGTGAGTATACACTCCATACTTACTATAGTACATATGATGCAGACTTCGATTAAAACTTATCAGAAATGTCTTAAATAAATCAATATTTATAACAGGTACGGAAATATCGCCCACGAGTAGCGTCGAGGAGGTGGACACGCACTTCAAAAAACACGAGGCCTTTGAAAAACTTCTTACCACGCAGGTGATCTTTTCTTCTACTTCAACATTTCTACATTAAGACAACATTTATTTATTTCATGCATTCGAATGCAATTTTCATTTGATGACAAACGTAGTAGATATGTAACATGTAATGACCGATAAAAACTAAAACTTTTGTTTGTGGAGGCAGGACGAGAAGTTGACGACGCTGAATAGCCACGGCGACAAGCTGCTGCAGCAGAACCACGTGGAGAGCCAGCGCATTGCGGACGAGCTGCTGCACATCAACGAGCGGAGAAAGAAGGTAAAAATCCAGGACTTTTTACCAACGTGCCTATTATTTATTTGAGCCGTAAAGAAGTCCCTCGACAAACGTAATTTTAGCTGGCTTAATTAGTAGCCCGTTTGTTAAAGCATTATTTTATCCTTACTAATAACAAAACCACGACAGTTTCGATATATGGATGTGTGGGATGTTTCGTACTCTCACGCAATAACTAATTAACGGATTTTAATGAAATTTGGAATGATAGTAGTTTAGACTTTGGATTAACACACATGCTACTCGGTATCGCAGCAAATGTGCAGTTCCCGCGGGATTTCTTATGCGCGTACGAAGTCGCGGGCGACATGTAGGAAAAAAATAATAAGTGAAATTTTAGAGACTCGAGTATCTATATCCGCAGCTGTACGAGTGTGCGGCGCGGCGGCGCGACGCGTTAGTGCGGGCGCGCGCGCGTGCGCAGTTCACCAGGGACGTGGCCGAGGCGCGCGGCTGGGTCGCCGACAAACTGGCTCAACTCTCCGCCTACCACGGTAAGCTATTAAAAGTTATTACTAGAACTAGTAGGGTGTTAATCTCTGCGCTAAGCTTAGTAGATAGCAAATAACAATGGTTCATTGTAAGTTAACGACTACATTATGCAAGGAGTACAAAAATATGCGACATATACCGTTGTGACCGACCTATCCAGAAGCAATTACGCTTATATCCAACCTAATTTTATCTTTGGTCGCCGTGAGTCATTGCTCCATAGTAAAAATCCTTTAAACTTAATAATGTTCATTGATATAATAGTCGTAATGTAATCTGTATGTACTGCCTACTCGTGAGAATCTGTAATTGGCTTCCTGTCACCTAGCTTTACTTCTATTGTAACTTATATAAATACTATAGTTATGCCATCATCATCGGCGACATTCCACAGAAAACCGATGTGAAGCGACTTGCGTTGTATTTCGCCGAGACCATTATTTATTGCTTTTTAATATTTTCAATGCATTAAAAAAAGCTAACATTGAATTTGCCAGGCGAGGTGACGAACCTGGAGGACAAGATGCGCAAGCTGAAGAAGCACCAGGCGTTCACCGCGGAGCTGGCCGCCAACCGCGCGCGGCTGGCGGAGGCGCGCGCTCTTGCCGACCAGCTGCAGCCCGACGATGACGTCACGCGCGCGCTGCAGCAGCTTCAGGACGACTGGGCGCGCCTCGAGCACGCTGCCGAGACCACCGGTAAGCTCACACACTCTGCCTCGAGCACGCTGCCGAGACCACCGGTAAGCTCACACACTCTGCCTCGAGCACGCTGCCGAGACCACCGGTAAGCTCACACGCTCTACAGTAAAATTTAATCTGTAATCCAAGGTAATCTAATCCTTATCATCGATCCTCAAAATCAAATTTTTTTTAACGCCCAACGAAGTGGGCCTGGTCAGCTATCTAATATAAACGTAAATAGAATAATAAATAATTTTTCTTCATTGCACGATAAATAAGTGACGTTTAAATCAGTAGCATTATAGAAATATATTGTTCTCCTTGTTTACGTTTATATATAAATGGGGAAGAAATAGTAAGCATAACTTCCGGCCCCATTTATTCAAGCATAACATTGGCCGTAACGAACTTCGCAGAAAAAAAATCGCGCTTGAAGTGTACATTCATTGGGCATAAAAGTTACGTTCAATGTTAAAGAGTTTCACAACTCATCTCATGTGATGTACTTCCAGGTCGCGGCTTAGAGGAGGCCCAGGACATTCTAGAGTTTAACCAGCACCTGGACAAGATCGAGGCCTGGATCAGGGACAAGGAAATGATGGTAAATATTGATTATACCTTCGATGTAATTTAAGTCTTCATAACATACAAAAAAAACCTTTACAGTCAAGTAAATAACCTAACCAACGGCATGACAGGACATGTCTATCAACGCGCAATAAGTTTTTCTTATAAAATTTATTTTCCGATTTCGCTCAAAATAATTTTCCTAAATAGTTTTTTTACATGACCTAGCAGCATGGAACGGTGGACGGACAGACGAATGGACAGAGCGAAACTATAAGGGTTCCTTAAGTACTACATAACCCTAAAAAGATCGGAAAATAAACTACTTCTACTGGCATAAAGATATCCTAAAGAAACTCGTGCGGAACTCTTACCAAATGTTCTTTTACCAAAAACGTTGGCACTATTTAGGTGCAAGCGAACGAGCTGGGGCGCGACTACGAGCACTGCGAGGCGCTGATCCGTAAGCTCGAGGACCTGGACAGCGACATGAAGGTGGACGACAAGCACGTGCGCACCATCGCCGCGCTCGCCGACAAACTGCTGCAGCAGGGGCCCACGGCCGCCGCCGACGCCGTGGCCGCGCGCCGCGACTCATGCCTAGGCAAGTGGGCGGCGCTCAGCGGCGCGCTGCAACGGTACCGCGAGCGCCTCGCCGCCGCCCTCCAGCTGCACTCCTTCAACAGGTTTCTTCATTCACTACAGCATGAAGTTAAAATAATTCCTATTCTCTTTCCGATCCAATTTAATCTCAACGTAAACAAAAGGAATAATAATGGAACACTTATTGCTACCAATTTTAATGCCACTTTTATCATGCAATAGAGAAATACAATGACACATAATTTGGTCGAATTAAATCTTTTTGTTAGGGTATATATATATAAATAAATAAATATCTATGGACGCTTCACACCACGTCAATCATGTCCCGTCTGGTCCGTATATATATATATATATATATATATATATATATATATATATATATATATATATATATAATTGGATTTGAACATTTTATATTAAATTAATCTACAAAGCTTATATTGTATAGGAAATCAATTACGAAGCAGCAAAATATAATTTGGTAGTATGTTAAGTAAAATTTAGAAAATAAGTATTTGAACAGACTATTTTGAACAGGGACGTGGAGGAGACGGCGGAGCGCATCAGCAAGAAGGCGGCGCTGTTCGGTCGCGACGAGCGTGGCAGCGAGCTGGCCGCCGCGCACGAGCTGCGGCGCCGCCACGCCGCGCGCGCACAGGAGGCTTCCGCCATCGCCGAAAAGCTGCGCGCGCTCACCGCTGACGGCCGACGCCTCGCCGACAGGTACCGTTTCTTATTCGATAAGTATAAAGCCACGACCGACAGTTGCTGTTGCTGCAATTTTATAAATATACAAATCAGACTAATATTACCAATGCAAATGTTTGAAACGTGTTTGTTTGACTGTTTTTCACGCTGAAACGGTTGAAATGTTTTTGTTTGGCATACATGACACTTTCAGTCACCCGGATCACGCGGAGGACATCGCGGCGCGGCTGCGGGCCCTGGACGAGGGCTGGGCGGATCTGCAGAGGCTGGCCGAACAGCGCACCAAGCTGCTGGACGAGGCCATCGCTGAACACAAGTTCGAGGAGAGCTTGAAGGTGGGGCTTAAGCTTATTTACCATAATCACCATAATCACCATAATTGATACAAGTACATTGCAACTACTTTCCTAGTGTTCCTCGGCAAGCATCGCTCTTCTATGGAAATGAGAGCTGATGATGTAGGACAAACGAATCTTCCTGAGATATATTAAGAAAATTTTACTATATGTATTTAAATTTTAATTATATTTAAATAAATTAATAAATCTTTTACTTAAGCGAAAAAAAAAAAGTTCCTAAAAATGCACCAATAAGAGTCCTTGCCGCAACCGACATTTTTATTGTGATTTATTTACGTAATTATAGTTTTATCTAGTAACTATACCGTAATGTTACTGCACAGGAACTGGAGCTGTGGGTGTCGGAGACGGTGAAGCGCATGGAGGGCGCCGAGCCGGAGAGCGTCGCCGACGCCGAGGCGCTGCTGGAGGCGCACCAGGAGAGGAAGGTGCGTTGTATCGTTACACGTCCTGCAGCTGCGGATATCGCTGATAAGTCAGAACTTCGAATCCCATTTATTATTAATCATTTATTTAACAAGTGATCAGCAAGTTATATTTTCGCCAAACTGCATAAAAGTGAGTTGGCCAATATAGCACATGCTTAAACAAACTATAACAACAATTTTCTATTACTGCTAAAATATTTTATATAATTTGTTTATTTATATATTGTATTTTATGTAAGTCAGATGTTAGTTAGAATTAAATGTCAGTAAAATGAAAATAAAACACTAACAAGTAAAAACATCATTATATTCTTTGAGTTTAAAAATCGAACTATAAATACGAAATACTTAAGCAAAAGTATAGAAAAAAAAACTCTAAAATTATAAAACAATAGTAAAAATGGAAACATTTTAGGCGGAAATCGACGGCAGACAGAAGGCGATCGCAGTGCTCATGAAGGAAGCGGAGGAGGCGCGGGACGCCGACAAGGTGCAGCGGGTGGAGAAGCTCGCCTCCACGCTCGACCAGGCCTGGCTGCAGCGGAAGCGGTACCTCACGCAGGTACAGCCCCATCGATATACTGCTGGCAGATAGTGGCCGTAGGGCGTGGGCGAGTTAAACTTCTGTTCTTATGTGTTTTATAGCTGCTTACATCGTATTTATTAGTCACCAACTCGAAAATTAAGTCGCCAACTTATAAATTTCGCCACTTTTTATCTGCCGATTTTTGTATTTTTTGGACACCTGTGTGCTTTCGCTAGTTTAGTAATTTAGTTGCCAACATATTAATTCTGCCATATTCACTAATACAGTATGCTTATGTGCAATCGCCAACTTATTTTTTGTTCGCAAGATTAATATACTATATCACTTAAAACAATAGGTGGCGACCTTTGATAATGGCCGGTCATTCCTTACAAGATATATAATATTTAATAATTTTACACTACAATCTGTGTGTGTGTGTGTGTGCAGGCGCACTCGTTGCAGGTGTTCAAGGAGCAGGCGCGGCAGGTGGAGGACTGGCTCGCGGCCAAGGAGGCCTTCCTCAATAACGACGACCTCGGCGAGAACCTCGACGGTACTGTCCCTGTGTCTGTCATTATGCCAATACTATGTTCAGGTCCAATTTCATATAAACGCAAACAAAAGGATGAAACGAGACTAAAATAATGTGACATTGTATTTTTTTGTGCACGGTAAATAAATTATAAAGGTGTTCTTTTTAGAGGCATAGAACTTTAAAATGGAATAAAACAAAGATGATTTTTTTAAATTGACATAAAATTTACTTTATTCGAAAGATAATCTTCTGGCATTAGATATAATTAAAATTTGACTTCTGGCATATGACCGCCCCGGCTGGCTCGGACGTAGTCTAATCTGGAGGTCCAATTTACGATGACTTTGCAACATTTGGGGCCGTATATCGGCAATAACGCGGCGAATATTGTCCTCCAAGTGGTCAATCGTTACGGGCTTATCGGCGTAGACTAGCGATTTCACATATCCCACAAAAAATAGTCAAGCGGCGTTAAATCGCACGATCTTGGAGGCCAATTCACGGGTCTGAAACGTGAAACTATACGGTTACCTGTTGGGTGTGACATGCTGCGCCGTCTTGTTGAAACCACAGCACCTGCGCATCATGGTTGTTCAATTTATGAACGAAAAAGTCCGTAATCATGACTCTATAGCGGTTACCATTTACTGTAACGTTTTGGCCAGCATCGTTTTAAAAGAAGTACGGACCAATTATTCCATCAGCCCATAAAGCACACCAAACAGTCAGCTTTTCTGCATGTAACGGTGTCTCAACATACACTTGAGGATTATCATCACTCCAAATACGGCAGTTTTGTTTATTGACGTATCCATTCAACCAAAAGTGAGCTTCATCGCTAAACCAATTCGCTTATGAAAATCGGAATCAACGGCAATCTTGTTTTGGGCCCATTCACCAAATCTACGCCTTGCTAGGTGTTCATGTGGCTACAATTCTTGCAAGAATTGGATTTTGTAAGCACGCAAACCGAGATCTTTCCGCAAAATCTTCCATAAAGTGGATGGACACACATCAATTCCTTTGCACGATAGATAGACTAATTCGGGTCTTCCTCTACGCTACGCTCTTCTTAGAGTAAACGTGGTGCGAAAATGTTCCATAGTTAATCGAATTAATTGCTTTGATGGACGATTATGTTGACCGTAAAATGGACGTAGTGCGCGATACGTATTTCGAACAGAACCATGATTTTCAAAATAGATTTGCACAATTTGGAAGCGTTGTTCAGGCGTCAGTCTATTCATGTTGAAATGCCAAACCAAACTAAACATCAATCACTTGACGGCGGACAAAATGGCCGCCAGTTAAAAAAGTGTTGCCAGCTTAAAGTTCTATACCTCTAAAAAAACATCCTTTATTTAAATTGATAGCATTATAGCGCGTAGCGCGTTCATACGCTTATTGTGTTTGTTCACGTTGTTCTGAACGGAGTTTATACGGATGTTGATATTGTGTGTTGGTATTAGATTGACACTGGGTGTATGAAATTAGAAAGTCGGGTTATTTTTTTGTATTGTTCGATTGTGCGTGTGTCAGGTGTGGAGAGTCTGCTGCGCAAGCACGGCGAGTTCACGCGGCTGCTGGAGTCGCAGGGCGCGCGTGTGGAGGAGCTGGCGCGCGCCGGCACCGCCGCGCTGCCCGATCACTACGACGCCGCCTACATCCGCGACCGCCTCGCCCGCGTGCAGCGCCGTGCCACGCAGCTCACGGTCAGTATACCGCCGGTCCCACCGACATGCACTCAGTAGAGACGAGTTCAAAAGACAATGGCACTTGGATGTATAACTTAAAAAGCAGTTCCACAAAGTAAGTCCTAATTGTACACATGTTACAGGAGAGCTGCCGGCTCCGCGGCGCGAAGCTGGAGCAGGCGAAGCAGCTGCAACAGTTCCTGCGCGATCTTGAGCACGCGCGCGAGTGGATCGAGCTCAAGATGCACACCGCCACCGACACCAGCTACAGGTGAGCGCACCACTCACTTGTTTAGAAATAATAAACTGAAGGAATTTAGAATATGGGAATGTAAATAGTTTGGTATGTATTCATAAACATGGGTGTCTATACTGTGTACATGGCGAAGCCGGCGACCCACATCTTATATATATAAAAGAAAGTCGTGTTAGTTACACTATTTATACCTCAACAGCAGAACCGATTTGGCTGAAAATTGATGGAGAGGTACCTTAGAACTAGGAGATGGACATAGTATACTTTTTATCCCGTTCCCGTGGGACGTGTCACGTGACATAAAACGTAGTATAATAAAACGCAACTGACATGGAATAACAAAACGCAACTGACAGCTAAACGTAATGTTACCTATGGTTAGGTACATGGTTGAAATTTTGACAATTAAAAATTTTGAAATTGACATGTTGAAGTTGTTGTTTCGACTTTTCATTTTAAAGAAGAATTTCTATTAACTTATTGTGCCGATATTATCATTAACAATGCCGCGACCAAGACGATCGAATAGACAGACAGACATACAGACAGACGGACGGTCAGAGTGAAACTATAAGGGTAAGGTTAATTAAGTATTACGGAACCCTAAAAATGGATTGCAATTCCAATGTCTCGCTACAACTCGAGAAGGGCTGGACCGATTCGGCTAATTTTGGTCTTGACATAATTGTGGAAGTTCAGAGAAGGTTTAAACGGTGAGAAATATTGGAAAAATTACGGAGAAAATACTGTAGATGTAGGTGTACATGTAGATGTAGGCTGTAGGTGTAGACGATGATGTAGGTTGTAGGTGTAGGTGTAGACGATGGTGTAGGTTGTAGGTGTAGACGACGGTGTAGGTTGTAGGTGTAGGTGTAGACGATGGTGTAGGTTGTAGGTGTAGGTGTAGACGATGTTGTAGGTGTAGGTGTAGACGATGGTGTAGGTTGTAGGTGTATGTATAGTTATTTATTACAGTTCATAGGTCAGAGACAGAACAACGTGTGTCGGGACAGCTAGTTTTGTATAAATTACGTATTGTCTAATTGCAATTTACGATGTAAAATAAACATTTTAATGCAGGGAGCTGTCGAACCTCCAGAGCAAGATCCAGCAGCACTCGGCGTTCGAGTCGGAACTGGCAGCCAACAAGCGGCGCATCGACGACGTCGCCAACGGCGGCGAGGAGCTCATCGGTCAGTCACACAACGCTCAGTTTAATAAAGAGAGGGATTGAGACAAATGAAGTCTACTTAAGATCAGTTGACACGCAACTCGCAAGTCGATTTACGTTAAGGAAAGAGTATGCTCTCATTCAGAAACCTTTATCAATGCTAACATTATAAAGAGGTAAAGTTAGTGACTGTGAGGTTGTAATCTCTTGATATACTGAACCGATTTTGAAAATTTATTTTATCAATAGAAAGCTATATGTCAAATTATCGACCATTCTTGAACTGAATGAAAATTCTTTTATCAAAAGATAGCCTATGTATGAGTGTCATAGGCTATAAATTATAAAGATTTTGTGTAAAATCTAATTCACCGCGGGCAAAGGCTAGTTGTATATATTTTAAAATACAAATACGAGAGGTAGACATTGCTCTGAGTTGAGTGTTGCTGAATACATTGTTTTAAGCTGATTGTTTAAGACGTAAATTTGATATTTGGATGTTTCCAGAGGCGAACCACTTCGCGGCGCAGGAGATTGCGCAGCACGTCGAGCACCTCGAGAGCCTGTGGCGGGAGTTGATGGTGAGTTTCTGACGATTATTCAACTCAAAAGGAACACGTCGTATATAACGCGTCCAAAAATAAAAATAAACGAATACTTAGGGCACATAATTAATACTGCTTTAATTTGATTTAATACTGCTTTAAACTTAATGCTGCTTTAATAATTAATACTATTTAAATACGTTTAGATATGTAGGTAGAAAAATAATTGTCATACAAAAATAAAAATAAAAATTTCTACATAAATGTCTACCCGAAGTATCCGTAATTGACTCTTGGAAGCGTTACTCGTATGCCTGTCAGCTGTGAAAGTACACGTTTTGCGGTTTTGTTGCAGCGCGCGGCATCGGTGCGGCGCGCGCGTCTGCAGGAGGCGTACCAGGCGCGCGTGTATCTGCGCGGTCTGGACGATTTCACTGCCTGGTTGGACGACGTCGAGGCGCAGCTGCTCAGCGAAGACCATGGTCGGTACCCCCCCCGCTCGCCGTCCCCGTGTCATGTTATCGCCGCGTCACATTCGACTAACAGTCGACCTTTCTGCACAGGAAAAGATTTGTCGTCGGTGTCGGCGCTGCTGCGGCGGCACGGGCGGCTGGAGGCGGCGATGAGCGGCAAGGCCGACGTGTCGATGCAGCTGGCCGACACGGCGAAGCAGCTCGCCGACAGTAAACACTTCATGGCGGAGGAGATCCTGGAGCGAGCCGAGCGTGCCGTGCAGAGGTAGCTTTGGCCGTTTTCACCGGTCTTTTTTTTTCAATCAATCAAATTTCTTTATTGCTAAAATGTATTTTATTGCCAAATTGAGAAACATGGACAATGCAGTGCCATAGAATTTTCTTACCACGATCTGGTCTATGCGTCTCTTTGCATTTGACCTCCTAAGCGTAAAACAAAAATTGTCATGCAACGCAACTTTTCCAAAATTAATTTGGCAAAGCTGCGTGAAGATGCACAGCATGAGGACTGGTCTTCAATTATTGCAGCTCAGGCTGTAGATGAGCAAGTAAGTTTACTGAATACTGCTATTACTCGGTTATATGACACTCATGCTCCAGTTCAACCTATCAGAATTCGTCATCGTCCAGCCCCATGGCTTGAGGAGATTAAGTCTTTGCAATTGAAAAGAAATAAAGCAAGACTTATATTTCGGAAGGAGCCAACTGATGCAAATAGGGAGACATATCGTCTCAGACGCGATCGGTGCAATAAGGCATGTAGAGACTCACGGCGGCGCTATACACCATATACCATATGCTATATACCATACAGCCGTTATTGAAGAAAAAGACCCGTCGCGTGTCTGGCGGTTTCTCAGGTCATTCGGTATTGGCAAGATTTTTTTTTGAAGTAGAATAATATCTGCGTCCTTCCACAGAGTAGGAAAGTTACAAGTTCGGATGGAGGTATTAAAAATACAGGTAATAGGCAATGTTGTGAATCAACAATTGGAATAACCATTTTTCGTCCGATGTTATCACAACCTGCGGCATCAGATTCAAAAGACATTATCGCACGCTTGGTATCATCTACAGTAACTTCATCAAAGGTGAATATAGGAACATCGAGGGCCGACGTGTTGGATAGTGAGATCAGCGTATCTCTTTTTGAAGTGCTGTCAAAAGAGGAGGGTGATTAAAAATGACGAATAGCAGCATCAAGGTCCTTCTGCTTATACTGACTTTCGTCCTATATCCATCCTTCCATTTCTTTCCAAAGTTTTCGAGCGCGTAATATATCTTCAACTTAATCATTTCTTATGCACTAACAATCTCCATAATCCCTATCAATCAGGTTTTCGTTCAGGTCATAGCACGACCACAGCCTTAGTGAATATTTCAGAAGACATACGCTTCAATATGGATAATCGGCTTTTAACCATATTAACCCTTCTTGATTTTACAAATGCGTTTGGAACTGTTGACTATGATATGACAAGTACTGCTTGCCACCCTAAGATTGCTTAATGCATCTCCATGCGTTATTAACTGGTTTGAGAGCTATCTTAAAGATCGCAGACAGCGTATTTGCAGTGATAACAGCCTTTCAGCATGGATTTGATTTACCTTTCTGCTGGGGTTCCACAGGAAGGTGTACTTTCTCCTTTATTATTCGCTATATTTATTAACTCCATCCGCAGTCGCTTGACGTCTTCCTATCACCTATATGCCGACGACTTACAGCTATATACTCACTCCCAAGTGAGAAGCTAAAATAGGAGATAGAACGCGCCAACAATGACCTCCTCTACTTAGCTAACTGGTGCAAGTCCTTCGGCATAAGTGTGAACCCCAGCAAGAGCCAAGCTGTTAACATTGGTAGCTCAAAGCTTCGATCCAGAATTGTGTGGCAGGAACTCCCATCGCTGAGTTTCAATGGCTCTCCGATCCCTTTTGTCGACAGAGTCAAGAATTTGTGTGTTAAATTCGACAGCCATCTCTCAAATTGATGCACTCAGTAGTAAAGCCTTTCGAGCAAATGCATCTCTCCGTGTTGTTGGAAACTTTCTCCCAATGCCCACTAAGGTGGCACTGGCGCATACTATTCTGTTACCCTTACTCGACTACGCTGATGTTTTTTTTAATAGTGTCACTGAAGAGTTACTAGATACACTTGATAAACTCCAAAACATTTGCATCAGATTCATTTTTGGCCTACAGACTTTTTTTTACGGACGGGATTTGCCCTAATTCTGAAACATGGTCA
This sequence comes from Phengaris arion, assembly GCA_963565745.1. Lineage (NCBI taxonomy): Eukaryota > Metazoa > Arthropoda > Insecta > Lepidoptera > Lycaenidae > Phengaris > Phengaris arion. The sequence goes on from OY751436.1 coordinate 26,204,459, forward strand.
TAAGACCATGTTTCAGAATTCCGGAAAAATCTTTGCTGGCTAGGAAGCCATTTCATAAGATCATTATGTACTACACGACGTATACTACTCTCATCCTCACACTTCTTTACACCATCCTGTTCCATCCTTCTGCTCCTCTCTATCTCAAAAATAGCTTTAACTTTTTACGTAACACCCACCAACTAACATTACGATCCTCCAGTAATCTGGCTTTTGAGATCCCTTCACACTCCACTTCCATATATTCCAAATCCTTTACTGTTCGCGCTTGAACACTTTGGAATTCACTGCCTTTGGAAATTTAAAATCGCGCTGATTCACAGCGCGACGAATTTTATATTTTTAAAAATAAATTAAAACAATATTTTCTTAATAAGCTCTAAATTTGTTTCTGTCGTTATTGTATATTATATGTTTTACTATGTTTAAATTTAATGAAGCTCTCTTAGTTTGTACATCTACACAATCTTTTCATTTTCTATGACCGATCTCATAAACAAAAGGTTGGCTGGTAGAGATTGCTTATTAGCAATAAGTTCGCCTTTTGTACATCATTTTATGTCAAATTTATTGTAAAAATTGTTTAATTTTGTAGTTGTTGGTGTGCAATAAAGTGTTATTGTATTGTATTGTATTGTAATGTAGTACATAATGGTCTTATGAAATAGATATTTTGTCTGTTAAAGTCGACATGTCGGCAGTGTGTGTCACCAGGTGACAAGTAAACCGAGTTATAGATTGAGAAATATATAAACTCGTAATGTTTTTGCGGTGATACAGGTACCGCCAACTGCAGGAGCCGATGCAGATCCGCCGCGACAACCTGGAGGATGCCGCGCTGCTCTACCGCTGGGAGAGGGACGCCGACGAGGAATTTGCCTGGTAAATAATACTTTGTTTAATCGGATGTAGCTATTTTATCAAAAACAGCAGAAACTATACGTTTCCAAATCTTTTACATTTAAATGAATCCTACTGTTAATTTTTAAGTGATAAGCGCAATTGATCTCCTTTTTTGTACATTTAGTTTTATAGTTGAAATTTACTTTTATTATTATTAATTTGCTGATGGTTTTTCCTGTGCTCATTGAAAATCAGCGTTGCAAATTATGTTCGCAACATATGCTGAGTGGGCACCAATTTGGGAGAATTTCATGTGTTTTCAAGTCAAGTATTTTGTTACCAAATAAATTTTCTTTTCCTTCTTTCAAACATACAATGTTTATTTCTGATCAGGTTGCGAGAGCGCGAAACGGCCTGTCGCACCGACGACGCGGGCTCGTCACTGCCAGAGGCACAGGCACTGCTGAAGAAGCACCTGGCGCTGGAGGCGGAGATCAGCGCACGGTGAGTTGCGGGGGCTCTGATTATAGCTGTCGGTGTTTTTTAAACGTTCACTGCAAGTGGAAGAAATATATTATAACGGTAGCCAATTTCAGTGAACCGACCGTGGAGGGTGTATGCTCCCGCGCGACGGCGCTGACCCGTCGCGGTCACTTCGCGGGAGCGGAGCTGGAGGGGCGCGCGCGCGAGCTGCGGGCGGCGCTGCGGGCGGTTGCGGAGGCGTCCGCGCGTCGGGTCGCCGCGCTGCGCGACCGGGTGGAGCTGCTACAGCTCCTGGCGGAGCTGCGCGAGGCGGAGGCGTGGCTGCTGGAGCGGCGCGTGGCCATCGCGGGCGCCGACGCCGGTCGCGACGAGGAGTCCGCGCTGGCGCTGCAGCGGCGCCTCGAGGCGCAGCAGCGCGAGCTCGCCGCCTTCCTACCCACGCTCAACAAGCTGGAGAAGGCCGCGGTAACGGTCCAGGTATGCCCTCCCCCGATAGCCGCGGAGCTCGCGAGCCCCGACCGCGATTTAAACGTGTGACTGTCGTGTTACAGGACCGAGTGACCGACGGGGACCAGATAAAAACAAAACTCGAGGAGCTAAAGACGTGCTACGACGAGATCAAACTCCTGACGGCCAAGAGGCAGCAACGGCTCCAGCAGAGCCTCAAATATTTCAAGTGAGATTTTAGACTGCCTTTTTTCAAAGTTCATTAACAATCTATACAATCAGTAATCACTACCGAGTTTCACTCTTTATAAGTTTGTAGGAAATGTTCTTGTAATCTTGTTTACGTAATGTTCCTGCGGCGACAGGTTCGTGGAGGAGTGCGAGGAGGTGACGGAGTGGGTGGGCGAGCAGATGGGTGTGGCGGCGAGCGAGGACTACGGCCTGGACGTCGAGCACGTGGAGGGCCTGCAGCAGGCTTTCGATAGCTTCCTCGCGCAGCTGCACGGTGCGTGCCCGCCCAACGTGTTCCATGTCGTTTAGAATGTCATAAAACTGTGTCTAATGTCCGTATCCTGTACAGCCAACGAGGGCCGGATCGAGGCGGTGTGCGAGGCCGGCGCTGTGCTCCTGGAGGAGAACACGCCGGAGGCCGACCGCGTCAAGCAGAAAGTCGAGGACGTGCGCGGCCTCTGGGACGATCTCAAGGAGCTGGCCGTTGCGAGACAAGAGGTACATCCTCGTTAGTCACGTTTGACTTCGTCGGTGATCTATCTTACCGACCGAGTTGCCATTTATATTATAACTCAGAAATCAGAATATCTAAAATCGCATTGTGCAATTAATTTTGCACTCGCAGGCGTTAGCGGGCGCGCGGCAGGTGCACGAGTTCGATCGCTCGGCGGAGGAGACGCTAGCATGGGTGGCGGAGAAGGACGGCGCGTTGGCGCTGGTGCGACAAACGCACCGCCTGGCACCGCTGGCCGCCGACGTGCGCGCCATCCGCGAGCGCCACGCTGCCCTGGCCGATGACGCCAAGCGCCTGGGCGACGCATTTCCCGACGCGCGCGCGCACGTCACCGCCAAGCTGGACGACGTCACAGACGCGCTCGAGGCGCTCGACGCGCGCGCTGTCTCCGTGCAGCAGCAGCTGGAGCTGGCGCAGCAGCTCGACGCCTACTTCGACACATACCAGCAGCTCATGTGAGGACACTGCTCTTCTCTTCCTGTCTTTCTTATTCTTTACATCGGGTACAATTTTTATTTGTGTTTTTTTGCGTTTTCTATGATGTAAATGTTGTCGTATGATGTGCAGGGCGTGGACGAACGAAACGCTGGCGCGCGTGACGGCGCCGTCTCTGGGCGTGGACGTGGCGGCGGCGGAGCGGCTGGCGGCGCGCCACGCCGACCTCGCCGCCGAGATGGACGCAAAGGACGAGGCCTTCGACACTTTCTACGCGGACGGTTAGTGAATATATTCATATTAAGAAACGCAAAATAAACAGGCGCTTTTCCTTTTGACTTTTCACTCAAAAATTACGTATTTTTAATAGTTAGCCCAAAACATGTAAACATTCACACGTACATAGCAACCAATTTAAGCACTAAAGTCTTATTAATTTAATAAATGTGATGTGATCACAGGCGAGAAACTGGTGCGCGAGGGCCACTTCATGTCGGCGGAGGTGGAAGGGCGCATGAGCGGGCTGCGCGCGCGCCGCTCGCTGCTGGGCGACGTGTGGCGCGCACGCGCCGACATCTACCACCGACATCTCGACGCGCTGCTGTTCTTGCGCGACGCCGACGCGCTCGACCAGTGGATCACGGACAGGTAGTTTATTCCATTTTTTTGATACAATTACAAAACCATATTATACTATACGAAAAAAAAAACTGACACAATTCTGACACATATTAACGCCGACTATGAAACCACAGTGAAAATATTATTTTAATTCGTGTGAATTCAAAAACTAAATATATCTATGGTTTTCAATATATAAGTACACATTATGTACTCAAATTGTCATCGACAGGTAAATAAATACAATCTGTCAGTTTTATAATTTATATATACCACGTGGTTGAACTTTATTTCGGGGCCGAAAATAAATGGTTATTGCGGGCAGAGTGCCGCTGGTGCGCGACGGCAAGTACGGCGACAGCCTCGCGCACACCGAGGAGCTCATCAACCGACACCGCGACCTCGAGGAGACCATCGACGCGCAGAAGGACAAGTTCAACGCCCTGCGCCGGATCACCCTCGTGAGTCTACATAAAATATTTTTACCAGTAGTTTTTTTGAGAAGAGCTAATTCACGAAAGTTTTTATGTAAATTTGACGATATTACCTTTGTGGGCACAGCGTACCTCCTCGTTAAAAGCCCTGTTAAATATTTACTTCGATGATATATTTTTTTATTTGCTTGTGATTTGCTTTTACTCATAATAATACTCATTCAACAAAAAAAGTAAAATGCTTTTCACTTACTCGTTACAGATCGAAAAGGCGTTCAAAGACCAAAAACAAGAGGAGGAGGAGGCGCGGCGGCGGCACGCGGAGCGGCAGGAGGCGGAGCGGCTGCAGGCGGCGCGGCGGCGCGAGGTGGAACGCATTGCCGAGCAGCGCCGCCGCGAGAGCGACGCGCCGCCGCCGCCCGCCGCCGACGACGACGCCGCGTCCGAGACGCTCGCGCCCGCGCCGCAGTTCGACCGCCTGCCCAAGCCCGAGGTCTCCGCGCTCGTCAAGCGCGCCGAGAGCATGAGCGTGAGTGTAGCCGCCTCGTGCGCCACCTTTCACTTGATACATACTATTTCTATTTTATTTTTTTTCTATAACATCTCAAATTAATTGATTTTTATTCTACGCGAACGTAGTGAGGACACGCAACGTGATCGGTGTGCTAGCAATAATAATCAAAATTATTTATTTACATGGTCGCACAGTTGCACTTATGAACGTCAAAATTATTAGAATTAGATAGAATTAATACATTAGATAGTACTTATAAATGTATTATATACAACCATGTTGTATACGCAAAGATATCCCACAACCGCTCGAAGTGTATCCCCTTTTGACAAGTGCTTAAAACGCGAGTAAGCACTTGTGTCTCGCAGTGACGCGCAAACTATCCGACCGGCAACATGCCGAAGTGCTCGGTGAAAAATTGCAAAAATAATACATTAACCATCCTATAAAAACATGGGATATCTTCTTTTCGGTTAGTAATTATTCAATCTTTGATATTTTAATGCGTTTGCAGCTAAATATTTTTTAAAACTTTATTAAAATGTTATTCAACGTACATATTTAAAAAACCAAATACATCGTATACCACAAATGCGTGTCAACAAGGACGCAATTACTGCTTCTGTTCCTCGCGTGAAGTTTATAGTGTGCAAGTGAGTACGAGATAACATGGTATCTCCATGGTAACCGGCTCGTCGGAACAGAGTCACATTGTAAATGTATAGAGATGCTTGCTGACTTTTATTAGTTAAAGTATACTTTATAGTTTATATTATATTAAAATGGATTGTAATAGGCAATAGGGGGCAATATGCATGAATTTTTTTATTTGTTTAAACGTGTCTACTGGTTATAACGTTACCAAATATATATATAACACATCCAAAATATTATCCATTAGGCTGGAAAAAATGTTTTAAAATAACAATAACTTTTGGGCGATTTAAAAACGCTATTTTCGTCACAACGTCATTGTTTAGTTCACAAAGTTATAAAAATAAGTGATAAAATCAAGTTATTACCATGGAAAAACACAACAACCTATGTTATAAATATTATGTCGTCCCTATGTGCGAAAATTACACAAAAACTGCACCTGACAAAGTTATGTATGCCGAAAGGTGCAAGTGTGTAAGAAAAAGTGGTGCAAGGCGATGAGAAGAGACAGTGTAAATTGTTTGAGCACTTTATACTGTCGTGAAGATCAGTCAGTACTTGAAATAGATTTCCTACGCATACTTGTTCTATTTACAAACATCGACGAAAACAACTTAGTTAACGAAAAGTTCGTAAACATTTAATTCATTCATTTTTATGTAATATCCTAGTGATAAATATTCACATTTTGAAAACAACAAACTATAGAAAACATGAATTTACTTCTTCTTCTTTTATTTATGGCAATGGCAATCAATCAATCAATAATTTATTGCAAGAATGTGGTATACATAAAGGTCTTACAAAATATTATACCTAAGATCCAACATTCTGCCATCACAATGGCTCCCAAAATATCCTGAACATGTAAGGTGTGGGAAGTTAGTGAACATTATTAAATTGCAACAACAGAATTAAAATAAAATATAATATAGAAATTCAGTTAATAATTTAGGAACATCAATAATTAATAATCACAACAAATTCAATAATACATAAATCACATAATTTTAGTATTGGCATTGTCATAGGCATTATTACAAAAAAGGCAATGGCGGCTGCAAAGGTTTTTATTTATTTACATTATCATTATACAAATTATAAATAAAAAACATAAATGTCGAGGATCGAGATTTCTCTACTCTTAGATTTATTATGCTGGGACTATATCACCCGGAATCCGCCTGGTCCTGGAAAATTCAGTGCACTGAAAATATAACTCTGCGCTTATAGATATTATAGATAATACAATAGAGTTGAAAATGGAAGTTACGAGTGTCGAGCTGTCACATATGACATTGCCATTTGTCTCAACACTCATGTGTTCGATTTTCAATTCTATTGTAATAGCGCAGAGTTCTATTTCCAATGCTCAGAATTTTGTTTGGCCTTCCGGATTCCGGATCATAATGTAGTCCCAGCCTTATACGAAAATTCTATTTCACTTGACACAATGAAAATGGACACTGGCAATAGTTTAATACCTTTCGCCTTAAATATTTAAAAAAATTAGTTTTGAAAGTTGATACTCGTTCGTCTGTACAAAGACGTCAAGCTTCGTTCCGCCAGTACATATCCTTTTTTAAATTTGCGCGGGATATAACAAAAACACTTTTTGATGATTAAATTTCACTATTAATTCGCGATAAATTTTAAAAACATTTGTACAGGTATGTTTTTTTAGCGATAAAGATTACAAATAAAATATTTTATCCATTTTGGCGTCACGTGCATATCCCTGTAATCCTATGATGAAAACTACTATGAAACTGTTGATATTTTATCACTAAACATGATTTAAAACCAATTTAACCAACACTGTAGTATAAAATATGTATGATTTTTATAAAATATCAAACAAAATAATTACTTTTCACGTTTGACCACGTGATTAAAAACGCACAGTAGTCAAACGTGACGACACCTTCTTGTACTTCTTCTTTTTCTTAAATAGGGGTCCTATTAACTATAATATACGGAATAGCCAGAATCAGTAAACATCATAACATAAAAAATTGTATGTCATTTGTCAGTTCTCAGTCGAGGTTTAGTTAGTGCGGAGCAGTTACTCTTCGTTATTTATAGTAGAGCACCACACAATAAGGCATTTTAAAATAGTAAAATTACGAAAGTTAACACCAAGCATACTAGGATTTTACATGTTTAGTGAGATTTTTTAGCTGACAGGTACTTACATAGATTATACAGACATATAGGTATAGCTAGGAGATTCATGTCGATAAAGTTTATTTAATAGTATGTAATTATTATAAGTCCTGAAAACCGGATCAAAATTGGACTTAGTTTCGCAGAAACAAATACTGCAGCGTCCCCTGATAGGCTGTTATCGTAACACCTACCTATAAATGTGTACCTATCAAACCCGAATCCATCACTGCAAACCGCATCAAAATCGTACTAGTACTTTTGGAGATAAAGCGAGAAACAACTCACCCCAAGGCCCAAACCGTTCCGTCGCGAGAGAAAACCCGATGACAGAACAAATAAATAAAGTCGTATAACGACTCCACCAATACTCTGTTCTTCAAAAAAAAAATTCAATTGACATGTACCATACATGTAAATATGGGGCATTATAGTGTAAGGATTAAAGTCCACAATTCTAAAGCAAAGCAAACGTCATGAAATATGTTATTGAAACTTTGACATGTACTCTGAGGCGAGGACACTTTTTTAGGAACTTTTTGTAGGTGATAGTGAATCCAGAGTATATTAAATCAATGATTATATACATAAAAATTAGTAGCGGGATTCTTCAAATAGCCTATATTTTCAATACGCTTATCACACTTATAAATTTTTTATAACATTGTAAGTGTATCTACTAAAATCCCTTTTTCTCAATATTTAAAACAAATGATAGTGGATTGTTTCAAAACTCGTATGTCTACGGACTATGCTATGCTAAAACAGATGCGTTCGGTCTATTGGAAAAAAAGCGAAAAGCCTAATACGCCGTCATACCCCCCACTTTATCTTGATCATAGTGATTAAATAATAATAGCAGCAAACTTAATATTGTGTGTGCCGGGGCAGGTGGTGAAGACGCCGAAGCGCACGCCGTCGTTCACGACGCGGCGGCGCACGCAGAGCTTCCGGCGGCACCAGCGGCCCGACACGCTGCCGCCCGTGGAAATGGAGGGCTACATGGAGCGCAAGCAGGAGGCGGGCTGCGGCGGCAAGCGCGCCACCGTGCGCTCGTGGCGCTCCTACTACGTGGTGCTGTGCGGCCAGCTGCTGTGCTTCTTCCGCGATGAAGCCGACTTCGCCAGCGCCAAGGCGGCCGCGCCACCCGTCGCCATCCTCAACGTGAGTGTCGCGTCTCGATATGAACGTCCCCGTTCGATAATATGAAGCAAAATGATATTATCCGTCTGTGTGTGTTACAGGCGCAGTGCTCGGCGGCCAGCGACTACACGAAGCGCGCGCACGTGTTCCGGCTGTCGCTGGGGGACGGCGCGGAGTACCTGTTCGCGTGCAGCACGCGCGAGCTGCTGCGCGAGTGGGTGGCCAAGCTCGCCTTCCACGCGCAGCTCCCGCCGCAGCTGCAGCTCACGCCCTACCGCCCGCACCCCGACCACCCGTCGCCCACCGCCGACGTCAAGGCGCGCCTGCAGCAGTCAGTATAGTCACGTCAAATTTTTGAACTTGAGTAGCAACCAAACCTTTTGCACTATACGTTCGTTCTAATTAATTTAATTTACAATAGGGATGGCGATTCTTTACGAAAAACATTGATTTTTGAATAGATTTGAATCGTATCCTGATGAATCGATTCATAAAAAAATCGAGGTCTAAGAGATCGATTTCTAAAAAAATCGATTTTTTGCCAAGTTTGTATTTACAATGTAAATATAAATCCATTTTATGAAAAACAAGAAAGATACCATAATAAATGATCTCTGGGATCTCTTATCAGTAAATTCAGGGATTTTACGTTACATTTACGCACCTGTCAATTGTTCCTGCTAGGCCTACTGATATTTACAGGAATAAGAGTGTTTTACACGATCCGATCCGTTATCAAACCCGTATCCGTTATCAAAGGTAAATATCAGCAGGCCTAGCCTGTGAACGACAGATATGTAGCATGAGTTTCATACATTTTACTTGCCTTTGCATGGCTATTGGATATCAACTACTTAATCGGCATTCAATACCGATATCAGATCGGATAATGGAAAAACGATCTTAGGATATTTTAATTGGAAACTAAATAAAACATTCATTTTTTTTTAAGTTTTTATTGTATACTTTTCAAGGGTGAAATATCGATTCAGTACAACATATCGATTTAAAAAATCTATTTATTTGGTCCGAGGAATCAATTCTTCGATTTCAGATAGCCATCCCTAATATATAATAATAATAATATCTATGGACACTTCACACCAAGTCAATCTGGTCCCGTGCTAAGTATCCGAAGAACTTGTGTTACAGGTACCAGAAAACGGGAAGTATATTTAATACTTTTATACTATACATATATTTAAGATTTTTTCTTATATTATACACATAATTAATACACATCAATGACCCAGGAACACAAAAAAACTTTTTGTTCCTTCGGCGGTATTCGAACCCGCGACCCCCGGCTTGAGCACCAACGCGCTGAACCACTGAGCCTCATAGGTCGTCAATCCCTAATTTACTATGCTGGCGACATCTCACTCGCACAGTAACATTTGTGTGTAAATATTGCAGGAACGCTTCGTCGTCGTCGTCCACTGAGTCGACGCCGGAGCCGCAACGCCGGCCGCGCACGCAGGCGGAGATCCTGCAGGAGCACCGCAACAGCCAGCGCGCCGCGGACAGGAACAGCTCCGCCACGCCGGAGCGGAACATAGGTTAGCTACGAGACTATATAATATAATAATATGTTTGGGCGCTTCTACACCACAAGTAGTTACATCCGAAGACCTTGTGTCACAGGTACCGGACAATGGAAGTATATTTCATACTGTATACATATATTTAAGATTTTTATTATACTATAAATAAATATATTTAGTACAAATCCAAGACCCAGGAACAAAGAAAAACTTTTGTCTCTTCGGCGGCTTACGAACCCGCGAGCTCCGGCTTAAGCCCCGACGCACTAACCACTGGGCCACAGAGATTGCCACTAAGTCTCTGCTAAGCTCCGTTCAGATCTAATTTAATAACCATGTAAACAAATAAACAATTTTTGAGCTATAATGGTACTTATTTAAAAGTCACTTCTTTACCGTGCGACAAAGAAATACGATGTCACATTACTTTAGCCGAATTTCGTCTCTGTGTTTACGTTTAAATTATACTGGATCTGACAAGAGTAAGTTCCAGATTCATAGTTCGAGGATAACTAATGAAATGTTTCCTGTTCCAAAGTTATGTCAGTGAAATTCCATGTGTTTTCATTTATTAATAATGTATTTTACCTATGTAGTATTGCTTAGGAGTGAGGAAAATAATAACAATTATTCTCAAGTATGGTACTTTAGGTCCCGATGTTTACTAGTGTTTGTAAATGACTGCTTGTTGCCTAAATAAATTACAATCTAATAATGTTTTCAGAGTCGGCGGTGCTGCCGTCGCTGCCGCCGCGCCAGCCGCCGCCGGTCCACGAGGACGGCGCCGACGTCATACTGCGGTGAGGCGACCCTCGCGGCCCCGGCGCAGCGAGCCTCGCGCTCTTGTCTACAGTCTTACTTTATCATTCATTAACTTTAAAAGTCATATGAGACGAGTACGCGTGCGCAGTGTGAATAAAGTGTAGTTTGGAGCCCCCAATATGAGATCCACATTTAGCGATTTAGAAAACTACACAAATATCATTCTATCCTGATTTTGTCAATTATCAATATCAGAATACAATGATAGATAATTTAGTACCATACTACCTCTTGTTAACCTCTATAAACTTGATGCTTAGAATTCAACTTAATGTACGCGAAGAAAAAAAAAGTCTTAATAACTTAAGTTTTGTAAATGAGTAATGTTACTTTAAGGTTTGTGATGGCTATTTGTTACCTTAATAAGATGTGTGCGTGCGTGTGCGCAGGAACACGGAGACGACGTCGAGCGCGTGGGGGCGGTCGCGGTTCTCGAACGGGCGCGACGTCAGCGCCGACCTCATCCGCTCGCAGCAGGAAGGTACGTACGGCGCCGCTGCACCGCACTACACTCAATGCGGCTACTTCACGTGGGATCGTATTGTACTTACTGTAGAGTGTAGCCCAAACACGAATAATTTGTGAAAAAGTATTCGTATGGTTATCCAATAAAAATTATGACAGCGCCTATACGATTTTAATTCGATAACGATACGAATCCTTTTTCCTAATTGTTTGTACTTGTGTTACTGAATGAGGTTACACTAGTGAAGTGGCTCGCGTGGAACTCGCGCCAGGCGGCCTGCCCGGTGGGTTGTGTGACGTCAGGTCCGTGTGCCTCGTCCCAGCTTCGAGCCTATTTATGTCCCTTACTTTAGTACAGAGAGTGGTCGTAATCGATTATTATATGTGTATTATACTATGTAAGTCGATATTAGTCAAAATTCGATAGTGTAAGTCTATAACGCATTCTGAGAAGTCGTCGGCCGAGCCGACGTCGGTGTCGGAGCCGTCGTAATGACCGTTACCCCCAAAGCAGTGGATTCACCGTCTCCGCCGCCGGAGCGGGCGCCGCCGCTGCCGGAGCGCGGGCCGAACCTGCCGGAGCGCAACAACGGCGAGCGGCACCGGGACAGCCGGGAGAAGCAGTCGGTGACGGCGCTCGTGAGCAACTACCAGCGGCTGGCGGACGGGAACCGCAACGCGCCGCCGCCGCCCGACCGCGCCAACAACAACTACACGCCCGACGCGCTCCACTCCGCCGAGCTCGGTCAGTCGCCGCCCCTCCCGCCGCACCCGCCGCACGCCGCGGTCGGCGCTAGAGCATTAACGCCGGCCGTAGGCTGTACGCTTCATGCATTACTAGTTTTACGATTGGAATGGATTTTTAATTTTTTTAAGAAATATCATTATTGTATAACAAAGTAACCCAAATGTTTTGTAACGAAATTATTTAATCTCGTTAAGCTTCGTATCACTATCTACTGCACAACAACATTCTTAATGTCTTTCGAGAAACTTAGTTTTTCACATTTGCCAGTCGCTGCCATAGAAATTCTATGATTGCCGAGGGACATTACGGAAGTAGTTGTACTGTACTTGCCACGGCTCTGGCGCAAAACGACATACTCTCTAAAGGACGTCTTCTCAAAATAACAGAATTTGTACAGTCCAGGATATGAATAAAGTGTATGAATTTCGAACATGGTTTCAAATGTTCAGATGTTTATGTACGGGAGGAGAGATACTTGATCCTTACGGGAGACTTCTTAAATGGGATTTACAAATACTGTAGTCAGTAGTATCAGCTAACGGATGCATGGACGGATGGATGAATGGTTGGATGGATGGATGTTACTCTTTCACGCAAAAACTACTATGGTAGCTCTGGATTAACAAACACTTTGTTCCCGTGGAATACTGTATTTACTTATTTTTATTATAATATATAATATTTATGTATTTACATTATAGTTTTTCAATTGCAACCACCAATAACTGACATGTGAACGTCGGCTAAGTCTGCAGCTAGTATAAAATCGAAGTGTGACAGGTGTCAGGGCTCCGCAGTGCTCTCCCAAGTTTATAATACGAAGTCTCCCAAGTTTATAAGACCGATAATGGGTCCAAATAAACTACATTTAACGTGGGCAAAGTCGCGTGCCAAAGTTTGTAAACTTAATATTTTGACAAGTGCACTTCTGACCTTTTGAGAATACGTCTTTTTCAAGTTATGTCATTTTGCTACTGTAGCGTTTTGCGCCTGAGCCCTTGTCGCGTTCCACTGAGCGCTCACACAAAGCCCCCGGCGGTTATGAGGCAGCACTTCAGAGTATGTTGGGCGCTGTGATCCCTTGGTGGGGCGCAACTTTGTGGTTGTTATAAAAAAATAATTTCTTCTTTCTCTATCATCTGTTAAAACTTGTTTGTTATTGTCTGTTTGTTATTGTCCGTTGCGCAAAACGTCTACTACGTCGAGATACCGGTTTAAAATTCTTACTTATTTATTTAAATTGAAGGAGGCAAACGACAAAAACGAACCAAGAGCTTCGTAGAAGTAGTATTTATTTATGCACATTTTATTTATAATAATCTATTAGTTATGTACTACATATTATTATATATTTTATTTATTGTATTTCCTGTAATAAGTATATTAATAGTGTAATATGGGAATGACGAAAATACAGCTATTGTAGATTTTCTTAACGAAGTTAATGACGGCATGTAGTTTTAGTTACTAATAATATATTTTAATTGAACACGTCTGAAGGCAGATCTCCGGCTTGGAATTGTTACGGTTTCTGTAACTATTATATTCGGCCGCTGAGTTCTGCAACACGACGCCTTCTCTATAGTGTACTAACCGTGCGGTGTGCAGGGCCGAGCCGCCTGCTCTACGTGCTACACCGGGTGCCGGGTATGCCTTTAGAGCTAGTGCTTAGAGTTACATGTAGTTTGGACTTTGGGTGATGCGAAATATTTTTATTCTTCTATTTTTCTTGTTTTCGTGTTGTAGTGTATCTGTAAGCTTGTGCACCGTGTGTGCGTTGCCGGTGCGAGCATGCGGTAGCGGGCATAGCGGGGCAGTCGTAGGTGATGTTGTAGTTAGACGTTACCTATGTCGTAGAACTAGATTAATATTTGAGACATGCTAAGCCGCAATCTTCAGTGGCATTCGGTATCGAAACGATGCGCTTCACGTCGTGCACCGCGCGGGTCGACCCGCGAGTGCCGGCGGGACGGCGCGTCGTGTCGGTACCGCGTCGCCATGTCGCTCACACGCGTGTCTGCCCACAGCGTACGGCGGCGGCAGCAGACCGGCGTCAGTCGCGGGCGGCTCGCCGGCGCTCGACCACAGGCCCGCCTCCAGGTAATACCCATACCATTGTCCAGTAACGAATACGACCTGAGGGCCAAGTCTCGTAATAGGCTACTCGACCTTGTTTTTATTAGTATCCTAAACGCTTCATAATTGTTTCATTACAAAAAAAAATAATATAACATTATTTTAAAAATACTCTTTTTTAAAATCGCCGAAAACACTATTCGCCATGTTGGTTGATAGATTATCTGTGCTGTGACGTCATGCTAGTACTATTTGTAATCTGTGCTATAGTCCGTAGTAGTAAAATGGCGGTGTTACGTTCCGTTCGACGATTTCACATTAATAACTATTCAAGATGTCATGAACTATTTACAGAAACGTTCCGTTTTACTACTACATACGTGTATGGTGTGTTTGTGTCGTCACATCCTTGCCGGAAGTTACATTGAGGTGTTTTCATTAGTAGAAACTAAAAAACAAAAATACATAATTTTTAATTCAACTTTTATTTATCAATCTTAAGTTTTTAATTTATGATATCGCTAGAATACGTTTTCCTAAGACAAGTACTAAAGAAAATACTCCTTCAATGTATGAAATTAAATAAGTAGCTTATTGAAACGGTTAAATTGGCTATTTAACAATTTTTCAAAATTTATTTTAAACTTTACTTAACTTATGTTTATTTTATACCTCCTAAAATATTTTTATTTGAAAAAAGTATTATTGGGTGCGTTCTTTGGCCGTGTTCGCTGGCGCATTTGTTGGCACATGCGCTGTCAAACACCAAATAAAAATCTTTATTTTTGGTTACCTGTCAATTTATAAACAATTTCAAATTTGTTTACCTTTGATAATAAGTAGTACTAGGTTTCGCTGATACCACAGCGCATGCGCCAAAAAGTACGCTAAAAAGTAAGAACACGGCCAAAGAACGCCGCCTAACACATATAAAACTCATTTATTTTTTATAAATACAAATATTTACAATTTATTTTCTCGCAAAAAAAGAATTGTATAATTATCTATAAACTACCATTTAAAACACATACAATATTTTTCCGTGACAACAGTCACGTAAAAATATGTCGGTACACACGCACACAATCGCACACGCATCAAATAACGAGACTAGAGCCACTGCGATTTGAACATTTTTAATTGCGGGAATTAGCCTTCTAAATAAGGATTCGGAAGGCTAATTTCCTGCTGCTAGTTACTGTTAGTGAAATTCACTAGCAGTTTCTTGTGATATTTACCAACGTAATAACTCAACGAGTTGTGACGGTGCGCGTGCACAGGTCGTCGGGCGAGTCGGAGCTGTCGGTGGGCGGCACGAAGGAGAAGAAGGACAAGAAGGGCGTGTTCGGAGGCTTGTTCAGCCGCAAGAAGCGCCCGCAGAGCCACATGTGAGCGTCGCACCTCCGGCGCCTTGTAAATATTGTTTGTGACCTCAGGATTGTGATGTAACAAAAAAATGTGCCTTCAATTCCGTGTCTTGTCTTTGTTCTAATCGTTATGTAGTCGTGTATTGTTATGTCATAGCCGGATACCCGGGGACACTCGCGCCGGTCCCCGCGCGAGCTGTGGCCGGCGCCGCGGTCGCGACAGTGTTGCCGCTAGTGTCGCGACCGACTGATTTGGGTGGGGGGAGCCTCAGTGTCCTCGTGTATCTGGGTGTGTGTGGGTGCACACCTCGTTGACTATATTGTATCCGCTAGGATCGCGGACCAGCTAGAAGTGTTAAGTATCGAGCATTTATTTGAACATTCCATATGTACAAAACTTGCGATGGTAAAAAGCAGGACGAGGAGTATGTTTAAAATGTTATTGACAAATATACTGTTGAATGAATATTTTACATAGTATACGTAACGAGAGACTTATCGCAGTTACAAGTGAGATATCGCAAGCGACTAGCGCGAGTTGGAAACTAGTGTCGACGTTGTCGGGGTCCGCCGCGCTCGAGCGGCGCGCGGAGTCTTTCCGGTAATTAGCGCACTACACTACAACATAATTTCGTGTGTCGCTATTATACATAATATGTTGTTCGACTTGTTACTTATTATTTTTACATTTAAGTTTTTAGGTTACGAGTTCATTTCACTCAAATTCAAACGTTTTTTTTAATAAACATAACTATTTATATGCGAATGTTTCACAAATTCAGTGTAATCATGTATACAGTGGTAATTTGTATAATTAAAGTCTTATTTAATAGTAAATTATAAAGTAAAAAAGTCGTTGACTGTAATATTATCAGTATATACACTGACGCCGCGCCGCGGTCTGCACCGCGGTCGGCGGCACCGAGCAACTGTTGTTTGTCATCATTTTTATGAAATATATATTTTGCATAATAGTTTGCATTTTATTTTGCGAAACCTTTGTACATACATGCCACCTATTTTCGAATACAAAACAGCATAATCATTGGTTTCGCTGGGTGCTCTACCAGACCGAACAGACATGTTTGTCAAATACTGCAATAAATCAGCTGATGTCGTCTCACCAGAACCGGTCATATTGAGAGCTTTATGACAGGTGTACATCCCGAATATTTAATTTAATTTAGTTAAAATCGAAAAAAAAAACGCCAAGTTGCGTAGTAAAACTATGTAAAAATAATTGGACCAGAAACAAGAAGGACACTGGGATATTATCATCAGTGAGTATCTTATAATTTCGAAATTCAACATAAAATTACATGAACTCAAAACGCCATTCAGTGTTGCCGTCGCATGCAAGAATCATGTTCCAATATTTTTATGACGTGAATTTATTGTCCTTGTATTTTATTATAATGTAATAATATACAATAAATAGACAATAAATTATATCCTATCATTTATCTCACCTAGTTATTATGATTCTACCCATGGAACTAAATAACTATTCGCAAGGAGCAAAGGTCGAAAAATATGAAAAAAATAATATTATGAAAATGTTACAGTTAAATACAGGGTGTATTAAGACCAGTCTCGTTAACTTCGTTGGCTTATAGTAGGGCATGAGATAGATCCATTGGTACCTACTAGTCATTTGCTTTTAATCGATTGTTTTTGTAAAAGTAAAAATTATCAATATGCAATGTAAAGCCTAACCAGAAAAATGAAAAACCTGCACTGAAGGCGCTTCATTTTTTAATTGCAGCAACACTAAGAATGGCTGGGATGTGATTGGTTAAATCTCAAACATTTGACATTTCGTTTTAGTGCCGTGATTTCCCGCAACATGGCGAGATTTTTTATTTTTCCGGTCATGCTTTACAACATACATAGTACATAACCACACGGGCGGTCGGAGGTGGGGCGCGAGGGGTAGGCCGCGCGAACACGTCCCCCGCGCCCGCGCAGGTGCGAATAGAGAAAATCAGCTGATACTAGCAGCTGTACCGTATTTAGTAAATAAACCACGAAAATTGCATAGATAAATAACAATCTTATTTAATGTTAGATAGCTCCGTGGCCTAGTGGGTAGACCGTTTGATTCGCACTCGAGAGATTCGATTCCCAGCTACCAATGAGACTTTTTCAGATCTCAAGTACATTATACGTACGCTCTAACGGTGAAGGAAAACATCGTGAGGAAATCCGCACATGGTTGGCCCCAGACGACCAATAATTCCTCTGGACTGACTGACTATGCTGTGAGAATGCCGTGTGTGCTTGGAAAACCATACGACATTTAAAAACCAACTGTCCCAGTCACTACAGTATTTCAAGAGTGGTTACTTCGCTCGGAGAATAGGTACTGTATAAATCATCCAATAACGGATGAAAAGGCCTCAGTTTATTTAAAGTTCTAATAACATTCAAGTACCTATTTACTAACTTTTGTTAAGTTAACATTTAATTACTTACTTTAAATTTTTTGTTCTGATTAAAAAAATAAATGAAAATAAAATGAGATGAGGTACATACACTTAAATCGAACAGCAAGTAGCAACTGGCCTACCGTGCCGACGTCTATGCGTTTTAGCCACACTGCGGGCTCCAAGATGAGGATCCCGGCGTACCGTCTAAAATTTGCTCCTCGATATTTATGTCCAGTTGCCGCCCACCGCTGGAGGCTCGATAGGCCTATTTTCTAACACTTTCTGTGTGGTACGGGAGTTTGAAAGATGGCGGGCATGAGTATATCACCTCCGGTAAATTCTCAATGCCTCTGCGACATTCCCAAATGCTTCACATAAGCACATCATCATCAAACCATAGTTCGCGTGGTATACGCGTATGGCGAAGGCATTTTAGGATAAAAAATCACACACGAGACACAAACACGAAAAACAAGTCAAAACAAACAAAACAGTTAATACTTATTACAAATAAAAGAGTTATTTAAACAAACGAAAGTAAAAAGAAACAAACGAAAATTAAAACGAAGATAAGAAGTAGATAATTAAAAATATAACAGGGAACGTCACTCGAAAACGCGTGTATAGGTACACTTACAGCTAACTGACCAAACTGAGAAAATGATTTTATGTAAAAAACATAGGCATATGTCCAGAAATGTATCGATAGTTTTTCATATCGATACATTACTATTAAATTTGCTTACGCATTGATTTGCATGAACTTATTACAAAATCTACTGGAAGCTCAAGGCGCGTAAAAGAGCGAAGAGAGAGGCGCGTGGGAGTCATAAATCATAAAAACCCAGCATGATATAAAAACCAAACAATTAACTAATTTAAATATCGACTACGTACACGTAAATGTTTCAATTGTCATAGGTCACATCACTTAGCCTAGGTAGTTTTTGAAAGAGTCGAGTGGCACGCTTTTGAGATTTGCCGCCAAAAAGCCGTGCTGTTTTTTGAATGCCGTTTGAATTTTGCCGAAAGTCGATAAAGGAACTATGTTGTTTTGAAAAAGATTTTCGAATTTAGTTGCGGTTTTTCTATCGAGGTAAAAGGTTGTCGTCTGATTTGAGTTTCACTATTAGGTCGTGTTTAAAAACGTAGTGTTGTGTTTTTAAGTTTTAAGTGATACGTGTAATGATTTATGGTGCTAGCAACGATTTTCAATTCAAGGCCGCTGAGTTACCGCTTTTGTGATAAGTCAAATATTTATAGCTGCGTAACCGCGACACTGATTATTATAGTAATACATAGGGCTCTATTTAATTTAAAATTAATTAATTTCACACGTACGTATTATTCATCAAAAGCAAAAGATAATATGTCGTCAGTTGGCATTCATTGAAAGTTTTTTTTGTCACTAATAGAAAAATTTAAGTTTTAAAAGTAGGTTTTGGTAACGCAGTTATCTAAATTAATAAGAATATTCTATAAAATATGTTTACAATCTATTAAATATCTCTATTTTCTTATGAAAAATCTGAACTCAAGAATTTACAGTAACTGAAACGTGTAGGGAAATTATAAAAGTCGCGATTTTTCAAAAGGCGGGTACAAAACGCTCAATGTAGTAAATAAAATTTGTTATTTAATAATACTTTATTATCTATACAAATTATTAAGAGAAAAAAATATTTTTTACGCTTTAAACTTTAATATTTTAAAAATTCTATTACCTACTTCTCATTTTTGAATTTGGTTATGTTCTGTGGTGTGCGAGTACTATGTATACCTAACTATACTATGTTAGCCTAATCGTTCAAAATGGCTGTTTAGCTACCATGTTTTTAGCGATACAATTGAACATGTTTTTTAACGCACGCCTATGTCAATCTCATACATTTTTTATTTGCGAAGTTCGCAGTCGATAATAACGAATGCATCTTGTCTAAACCCCCTGGTGCCTTCCGGGGTTTCCCCGGTTTGTGTATACCTATGACAATAGCTTTTCCAAATGTCTGGAAATTAACATCCTACTAAGAGGGCGGAATTAGCTCGGACGGTAACATTTTAAGTGTTTTGTTTGAAATACCGTCATGGCCTGGGGCCTTTTTGGCATTCATACACTTTATAATGTTATTGACCTCCTCAGAGTCCACCATCCTTACCCTATCGTCATCAGGTGGCCTCGAGAGTCGGCTGTTGACCTCGCTATTCACTAAGCTAAGGTACTCGGGATCAATCGGGAGAGTACTCGGCCGGCACTGTTGTTCGAAATTATCAACTAGGCATTCGGCCTTGTCTATGTCTTCGAGTGCAGGAGGACGATTTGGTCTGTCTAACGGAGGCATGTTGCTCTCCGTGTTATTTTTGAGTGGCCTTCGCGAGTGGCCATTACGCCACGTGCGACGGTTCTAAATCACTGAGAAGTCGATCCTAACCTTCGGCTTTGTGCTGTTTGATCTTAAACTTTACTTCCTTTTCGTAGTGACGGAGGGATTTCCTCCACTCTTCCGACGGGTAGCGATCATATGTGCGTTTGGCCGCATTCCGAAGTCTGATGGACTCCTTTATGTCCTCTGGGAGGGGCCAACGGTCCTTGAGAGTCGTTGGCACCTCCCTTGATGAATTTTCTATGGTCGCTACCACGGTCAAGTGGGAGGCGGCCTCTATGGCTGTCTCTTTACTATCTATAGTATCGGGAATTTTATCAAGGTGACTAGATTGGAAGACTTTGATGTTCGCCGCTAATAATTTATAGTCTACTATCTTCCTAGTACTAGAATTGTTGGGGTTAAGACTACCAAGTGTAATCGTAACCGGTCTGTGGTCCGAGTTAAGCTCGTGGAGAGTCTCAATATAGATATTGAGAGAAACATTTTTGACTAAAGCTATGTCTATCGTACTAGGATCGCTTATGACACCGTTGATGTTTTCATTAGTGTCATAGCCAGTGGGGTCAGTGGGAGCTAATAGTGCAGAGTTAAAAGTATCGATTAAACTACAGAGAATGTTGCCGTTTCTATTATTACGTACGTTGCCCCCACTCAGTGTGTTTGCAATTTCGGTCGCCGGCAATGATGACGGCGTTGCCTAAGTTAAATAGCGATTGTAAATCGCTAGAATGTAATTCTTTCATGCACGCTAAGTACGCGCTTACTATTACAATTGGTCCGTGACCTGACATGCTAATGTGGCAAATAGATGTCTCTAAAGTTAATAATGGTGATGGCTCTAAGGGAATACAATGTAAGGATTTTTTATAGTAGATAAGAGTACCTCCGAGTCGGGATCGAGTTCTATCGTTTCTAACTATTTTGTAGTTTGCTATTTTTGGGCGCCTCATACTAGGTTTTAAAAACGTCTCCTGTACTAGAAGAATGTCGACATTATGGCTGCTTACAAAATCGCGAATTTCGCTTATGTTATTTCTAATGCCGTTCGTGTTAAACGACACTACGCGTAACGAGTGCGGCTTTGTCTTTCCCGAAGGCTCCATTAATTACAGTCGGGAGCGCCTTGATCTTACTGATCAAGACTTGATGGGCTGACAAAGCTTGGTCTGTCTGTGGCCGACCCTTTTAGCTTTGTGGCTAAAATAGAAAGCTCCATCGGATCAATAGGCCCGATGTTGCTTAGAAACTGCGTGACGAATGAGAGGTCAGCAGTGAAACTGGGAGTCGGAGGGGGGCGTGGCCTTAGGCACTTTGGGCGCGGAGGGCATGGCCTTAGTAGGGAGAGCGGAGAAAACCGCTAGATTTGAAATGGCATTCTGCGTGGGTTTGGTCCATGCAGATTTGGAGGGTAGGGGGGCAGGGACGAATCTCTGCTTTGGGGGGCCACCTATTGTATGTGGTGCAATACGCTTTATTACTTTTTGCAACCTCTGTAATTGGCACATTAGTAAGGCCCTCATAAACATCTTATGCACATAGGTTCGCGTTACCTTTAGCGTAATCTAGCGGCAAATCAGCGCCATCTAGTATGCCATATGAGAACCAAAGTTCCTTAAGAAAATTAACTTAAAATCTAACGCATAAACAGAGGGTAAACAGGTTTGAAGAGAGAACGCTGCCTTGAAGGACGCCGATTGTGATTTTTTGTTCCTCGCTCAAGTAATTTCCTATTTTCAGCCTTTGCCGTCTATCGCTGAGGTATCTTTATCTTTCGGACCTGATTTATGAATCGGACGCACTATGGCAGTTTTCCAGCAGTCGGGGAAGGTTCCACTTTCTATACTCAGATTACATAAGGGCAGGACAGGGCTGCCACCGTCACAGATCTTAAGAATTTAATTAAATCTAGTAATACTTTTAACTGTGTGGCGTTCAATACTTTATTCATTACTGTTATCGGATTTCTCATAGGACATAATTAAAATTAAATTATTAATTTAAAAATTAACACCTATTATAATCTCATTTTCTTTAATTTTACTCAGTGTAAGCTCCAAAGTATTTATGTATTATGGCTCTGAAGATTTGACGAATCAGTTGCAGAACATAGTTATGACCATTTAGGTTAAACAAATTAAAATACGAGAAAATAAACGAATTAATCGATTTCTTTTTCTCTCGATATGATCTCACTACAGCAACAACAACTGTTCATTTGCAATAAATTCGATATACTTCGACGGATTCCACTTCTAGACAGACCCGGGTAGTATAAAGTCAACTGTTTAATTTTAAATAATTACGCACAGTCTGACCCTACATTAGCACGCGCACTTGTTGTCGGCAAATTATTTTGAATTTAGCCGAAAGTAGAAAAAAATATTTTTCAAAGAATTATTTAGCGTTGGCATCGTTTGAATTTTGCCGAAAGTCGATAAAAGAACTACCTATTTAGTTTTAAAATAGATTTTAGAATTTAGTTGCCATTTTTCTCTCGAGATAAAAGGTTGTCGTCTGAATTGAGTTTCGTCGTTTTTACGTCATTACGTGTTTTAAGTTTTGACTTATGGTGCTAGCAACATTTTTCAAAATGCAACAAAAACACTTTCTAACAACTTTAACTTTTAACGCGACACCTTGCCGCGGTCACCTGATGGTCAATGGATTCCGTGAACTCGTACTACGAGACGAGTAGTGTTGGTACCTACTAGCAGTTATTCAGTACCTACGCAATACTTCTTTCACGTAAGTGAATAGCCATTACCATAGTTTTACTTAATACGATAGTAATTAACCAAAATAGAAACTTTAGACTAAGTCTCGGCAATAGTCGTGCTTGCAGGGGCTCCAACAAAATTTTCCAGGTTCGCCATAGATTAAATACGTTTGACCTCTTTGCCATCAGATCAGCACGAAAAATTTCTCTATTAGCTTTTGTCAATCTTTCATTAAAATAATTCGTTGGGTGTCCGTCAACTATGTCAGAAGTCGTTGCATTTTTTCGGGACCTGGCTGCTGTAAGTATTTCGTCTCTCTTGTAGCGCCGCAGAAGCTTGACCACAATTACATCAAGTAGTTTAGGCGCTGTCCCTGTAGATACCATCTTATCCCTATTCTTAGGAGTAATACGATATACTGTATCTATATCTCCTTCCAACAAGTGGGTGCCAATTTTGTTTGTAGCCAACATCACGATGTGCGACAGATTTTCGTTCGCAAGTTCCGGGATACCAGCAATCTCTAGTTCATTCCTCATGCAGTTTTGCTCTTGAGCTATTTTTGACGATTGTAAGCCAGACACAAGTAACTTGTCAAATAAAAGTCAACAATTTCTTTTTCAGAAATTTCATTTCTGGTCTCCAAATTGTCCAGCCTAGAGCTGTTGAAGTCACAAGATGCTTTTAAATCCGAAATTTCATTTTTTATTACTTTGACATCATCAGATAGCTCTGGGAGCTTGCGAAGATGTGACCTCAATTCTCGCAACTCTGACATTATCATCTCGAGTCACAGGTTTAGAAACTGTCGGCGTTGTAGGGCGCGGACTCGATGCAAGCTTAGACCTTCTATCAACCCCTAGCTTACGGTATCTTTCTGTTTCTCGGTTCTGATATAGATGCACAGGAAAAATCCAAATTGCGCTTACACCCATTGCAAAAAAACTCCGTCAGTGTAGGTGGAATTGCATATGTCACACTTCATCTTCTGTGAGTATGATATGACAACTCAAGTTTAGCGTGGCAACTCTTGTTTTGTTGTGGCAAATCTTGTTTTGACGTGGCAACACAAATTTTTGTATGGCAACACAAATTTAAGTATGGCGACTGGAGATTGGGTATTGCAATACTGTATTGTCTATGTTCAGTCGTTTTTGTTTTGATTTTAAATTGAGTAGGTAGGTAATTTCTTTTTTAGTTTAAACTGTGAGATCAATATATTGTAATCACTATTATCTAATAAAAATACGTCAGGATGTCTCGTTTAAAACAGTTCTGAATTTAGATGAAAGTTCTTTATATCACAGAAACTTTTCACTTTAAATGCGCACGCACCGTGATTACTTTTATTAGAAGAGATTAATTATTAATTATTTCAGGCTCAGATTACGGTGTTTACTTATTGACAGTTGATATTAGAGACAGATTGTAACCTGTAGAAATATTGTAACCTTTTTTTATTTCTAATATTTTATTTGGTTAGTCTTAATCCTAAATCTAATTTATATTTGAACTAATTAATCTATTATTTACTTTGACGAATTTTATTGAGATTTCATAATTGTATTATTTGTTCTGACCTGACTTTATATTCAAGCGGGATAGTTAATTGCATAACTGAATTAACTAGCTGTAGCTGTAATATTTATTAATTTGTTTCCATACTGATTTATTGATCTAAGTATTTCCTGTGACACGCAAGCGCGCCAATTTCCAACCACAAGTAAAATTGAAAGTTAATTAAAACCCGGACCTCCAAGATACAGGCTATGCCCAGTTTGGGGTCCACTGCTATAATTTGTAATTGAATAACATTACTCAATGAGGACTATCATGTACGCTTTAATGGTTTATGTAACATTGCACGCGACAATAAAAAATAAAATTGTAAACTGATTTTCATCATTTTTTATAGGCACTCCCTTTATTTCCCCGTTGTTTACACGAGAGCGCTGATCGAGGTCCGAAATCTGAGATAATAAAGATATATAGTTTAAAAACTTGCACGGCTTTCTCGAGCTTCTCAAAATGTGCTATCTTTTTTTGGATATCGGAAATTTGAGAAGAAAAGCCGTCGAGTTTACCGTTCAAAAATTCATATGAATGTTTAAAATCTTGAATTTAATTTTTTACAGCCTTCACGTCTTCGCCCAATACAATGTAGCTGTAGTTTTATGTCGCGAATCTCGTTAAGTAGGATATCCATCGCGAGCGGGTCAGCTGTAGGGGACGGCAGAGGAGATGTTGTTTTGCACAATTCATTTTGTGTCGAGTTACGAGTAGTAGATAATGTGCAAGCTGATGCGACGATACGATCGTGCGAGTCGTGGTTGCGTGTGAGCCGCGTGCCGCGCCGGGTGCTCACGCCTCACGCCGTACAAATGTTCGTCCATACACAATTAGCACATAGTTTATCGGCGAGTCTACTGGTGCATAATACACCATTTTTAAAGTATCCACATTTAGTATCCTCTTTTTGTACAGTTTTGTAGAGTTTGTAAACTGTCTTATTTTTCAGAGCACAATTCATTTATGTAATAAGAAAAATACAGGAAAATACCGTATTGTGCACGTCCTAACTGCTATATTTTAGGTAAGGACATCCTTCACCTTCACTTTTTACTTTTACCTTTAACTATTCCTGTTTAAATTCCTTCACTATTAACATCCTTCACTGTAGCCCTAGGTAATCTAAGCCCTCTCACTATTAATAACTAATAATTAGGGACTATAGTGAATTTAACTTGGTTTCTACGTTATCTCAAAATCTTTAAGGTGGAAAGACCTTTTTCATTGAATGATTTTTATGGGATATAATTTAAAGAAATACTGAAAGTTATTTTCATACCAGTATCTCCTCGAACTACGGCGTGATGCGGTATTACATAATAATAATTATCATTTCATTCAGTGTCTCGTTATCTAATGGCGAAATAATGTACTTACTCCTTTTCTATGTATTCATTTATTATTTTATCATATTTACGTGTAATTTCTGCATTTGCATATAAACGGCGTTCGAGAGATAAAAAGTGGCGCTCAGCAATATGCCTAGATTCGCCAAGCGTAGCGGAGTCACCCTTAAACGGAATAGAGGTCAGTATATTATCACGTAACGTAGTTTGTACAAAAAATATTCTTACATTCTTGATCCGCGGGTGTTAAATATTGAAAATAAACCGTGCCGCGGGTGTTAAATATTGAAAATAAAGCCGGGGCGACACTAGTTCGCAATGAATGAATACCTACGTAACCCGCAAGCTGATAAAAATATCTAGAAACTAGTTTTCTATACTAAAACTATCTAACTATAAAAAACTAAACAACATCACAAAAAATATGATATTTGTGAAAGGGTAAACCATCCATTTCAGAAAAACACGCAGCTAACAACTTAAAAACCCATTTCGTTTACGTATCGTGACGTACAATAACGTAGTTTGATGTCAATTAAATTTAAATCAAGTCTAAACACTGGTTGTACTGAAAAAAGCTAAAAAACATGTAGTTTTATATACATGTATGTGTATGTGTGTAGTTGTGTATACTTGTTGATGGCACAACAAGTGTGCCATCAACTCCAATGGCGCTCGACACGCCAGTCGTGTCAGAAAATTTCTTCGCAACGGTTAAATATGTATTATGTATACGTATATATTGCGTAATTTGCATTGTGTAGTCTTTGTGCGCTGTTGGTTGCTCACAAGGTCTATTATCACTTAGCATTCAGGCTACGATATGGCAACGTAGGGTAGGGACGATCTCACCGCTCACTTACCTGCGTCTGCTTCACTAGAAATGGGAAATATACGTCATATACGAAATATAATGACGTGTATTTATGTGTTACTATAGCAATATGTTCAATTTAATTTTTAAGTCAGGTTGTTCACACCGGCGAACGGAAATGTTGGCCAACATCCGAACGATGCAACTTGCAAAATTATAATCGAGCAAAAAAATCCTTACAAGTTCGTTCTAATTTACTTTAGAAATAGTGAGCGAATGACGTACGGAATTAGTTAAATATTATATATCTTTACGTCTATTTTGTGAAAATAAAATGAAACTTGCCTTGATTTCTAGTTTCATATGTAGTGCTCTATCTTGGACCGTAGATTTAGAAAACATTGAAATTTTACTTCCAGATGTTAACCGAAGAAATAATGTTGCATCCACATATTTGGCCTCAGCTAAAGAACTCAATGAAGTGCACCAAGATATACGCAATACGGAATACGCAAGAAATTACGAATATAATCAAGATTACTTAATAGAGAATGAGGTATGCTTACCTGTATTATATCCTTAAACTACGGTATTCTATTTTATTTTATTTTTTGACGTAAAAACTTTTATAATTCGATGGAGCCGGCTGCACGCACGAAAAAACATGACTCATGCGGCGTTACCTCGCTCTGAGGCGTTCCATTTATTATTATGACGTTGTCACGTTCAACTATCGTCAGTAAACCGACTTTACAGACAACCGATTTTTTTATTTATTTGGTACACAAAACAGAATATAGCCAATAATAGTACAACATACTAGACTATATCCTTATAAATGTCATGTTGTGTTCACATACCTTCATACTTAGGGAATTATGTATGTGAACACAACGTGACATTTAAACAGCACTGATAATATACTTTTTTTTATTACTGTTTATGACATAGGATTTTATTACCAAGTTTTTACATCCGTTTGGATTTTTCTAAAAACTAAACCTTTCAGAATCAACGGCCAAGTGCGAGTCGAACTCGCCCACCTAGGGTTCCGTACCTCGTAGTTTTCATTGAGCCTGTATTTCAGCGTCAGCGTCGACAATCTATAATCTTATCTATAAGTTTGTTGATAATTGAGACGCTGGAAAAGAAAAAAAGTTGATGGAGTAGAGTTTTGGGGCAATTGGCGACCCTAGTGACAATCTTGGCTGGACTCGACAGAACGGTGGGGACATTTAATTTTATGGGAAGGGATGAGAGTGTGGGTGAGTATGACCGATTTGGCCAAGATGTGAAAGACCCTTACCTCTCGACGATGGATAAAAGATAGCTGTTTATGTATTGGTGCAAGAAAGTTTGAAAGGGACATGAAAGTATTTTGGAAAACTATTTACTTATGCCATTTAAAGTACGACTATTAGTAGACAATTGATTTGTGAAGTCATTACGAGGAATGAGAGTATATTAGCAGTCGGTGTTGCGTAGCTCCACTGTCGTTTACCTATCCATTTTTCGTTTCATATAAAAAATATGGGTCTTTATAAACAAAATAAGTTTTGAAATGCACACAAGCCCTTTCGTATGATACCCCATTCGAACTAGTACGAGTAGTTTTGACTTGAAATTTCGACTCCCTCTGATACTTTAGACCTCCTATTTTTTGATTTACTTAATGACAAATATGGAATTTTCTTGTGCTTGTTACATAACGATGTTATTTGCCAAACTTAGTTCTAGATTAACGGGTAGTGTACCCTATGAATTTTGATTCCCTTGAGACTGTCGAAAATTGAATTTTTTTGGGGCAAAAAACGGCCGTATCTTTTTTTACGTTAACTTTGTTACTAGCATATCTCCCCGCGTTCCGAACTAAAGGGTCTTGACAGACAGGCGGACGGATGGACGAACAACAAAGTGACCTTATAAGGGTTCTGTAATACTCAAGGAACCCTATAGTTATGCTCTGTCCGTCCGTCTGTCTGTCTGTCCGCTCTTCTAGCTTCTGTATTTGAAATTTGGTACAGTTATATAACGTCTCCGAAAATCAATTACGGATACTTCGGGCACATGATTCACTGCTTGTGTTTTTTTACACGTTTAGGCAATAAACCGACTTCCAAAGTAAAAATGCACAAAAAAGTATGAAACAAAACTAATTTTATTAATAATTCCCCTGTGGCGGACCAATAAGCGCCACAATCCTGGATAGCACTATCGAAGTTTTCTAAGATATATAAAAAACAAACAACAACAACAACATCCGAAATGCATACAAGTGAACTTTCTAATTATGGCAGAAGCCTTAATCAAAAAGTTCCTGGTTTTCCTGTATAGTGAAATTCCCGATGCCGTGACCAAATGGGAACGTTTCGTGCGCAACCACGACGTTGACTCACCGGCGTCGCCCAATAGCGACGCTCCTCTTATAGCGGCCGAAGCCCACTCCAGTCCTTCAGAGATGTCTTGCTCGGCGCAAGAATCCGACCGTAGTGAACTAGGCGAGTTCACTGCAGTCAAAATCAAGAAGACAAAGAAGAGGAAGCGCTCATAGTGCACTTCCTCTCCAGTCTTGTCCTCCCCTTCAAAATCTGCCACAAAGACCACTAAAACCCGGAAAACCAGGAAGGCTCATAGCTTTGGGGCCCACTAGCCCTCCTGGCCACTCTGGCCTCCCAGCCACCTCGATCCTCCAATGCCCCTCTGGCCTCCCAGGCCCCTAATGTACGAATAGTACCTCTCCACAAAAGAGGTATAGAGGTACATCGCATTACCATCCTATTAAAAAATACGAGTACAATATAGTACTCGTAACCGGAAGGTAAGGATATCTTCAATATCCGAGCCGTCTGTCACATTACAGGCATCCGCGTCGAGCCCCCTCTCGTAAAAGGAGCATCCTCTGGCCTCAGTGCCACCGATGCCAACTTTACGGGCACTCGGCACGGAATTGCCAAGCTAGGCCGCGTTGCGTCAAGTGTCTGGGAGACCACGGCACCTATGACTGTCCCCGAAAGAGCCCAGCTAAGGAAATCGAACCCCTCAGCTGTGTCCTCTATAAGATCCAAGGGCACCCAGCCAATTAAAGAGGGTGCAAAAAAGCACCCAAAGTAAAAAGGCGCATTGCACCACAGACAAATTGTGCGCCCAAAGCAGAGATTCGTCCCTGCCCCCCTAACCGCCAAATCTGCGTGGACCAAACCCACCCGCACACATCCCGCTCCAAATCAAGCGGTTTTCTCCGCTCTTCCCAAACAGGCCACACCCTCCGCGTCAAAACGCCTAAGGGGTGTGCCCTCTCCGACTACTCCCAATTTCAGTGACAACCTCACGTTCGTCACACAATTTCTAAGCGACATCGGGCCTATTGACCCGGAGCTTTCTATATTAGCCACAAAGCTAAAAGGGACAGACCGCATCCAAGCTTTGTCAGCCCATCAAGGCGCTCTCCCTTGACCGTCACTAATGGAGCCTTCGGGAAAGACAAAGCCGTACTCATTACGCGTAGTGTCGTTCAACACGAACGGCATTAGAAATAATATAAGTACACGAAATTCGCGATTTTGTAAGCAGCCAAAATGTCGACATTCTTCTAGTACAGGATACGTTTTTAAAACCTAGTATGAAGAGCCCAAAAATAGCAAACTATACAATTATTAGAAACGACAGAACTCAATCCCGACTAGGAGGTACTCTCATTTAATACTAAGGCGGGTCAATAAGTCCGTGACTTTTTGAATTTCTAACCTCCTTACTGAAAAAGCAACACTACTCCTGTCAACAGGCATCTGTCAGTTGACTCCTATCAAAATTTGAACTTGCTGCGTCAGTTAGTTTGTGTTTTACAGCTATCTTTATCAGACTATCCAGTAACTTAAGGAAACAATGGAAAAAAGAAAACCTCCTCCTCTCACCTCCTCTGACCTCATTTGGCCAAGAAAAAGTTATTTTTCACCAAGACAATGCAAGGGTGCACACATGTGCAGTTGCCATGGCAAAAATCCATGAATTGGGCTATGAATTGCTCCCACATCCACCCCATTCTCCAGATTTGGCTCCGAGTGACTACTTCTTTTTCCCAAACCTGAAAAAATGGCTCGGTGGAAAAAGATTTGACTCCAATGAAGTCATCTCGCAAACAAAGGCCTATTTTGGACCTCGACAAATCATATTTTTTGGAAGGGATAAAAAAATTGGAGAAGCGTTGGACAAAGTGTATAGAGCTCAAGGGGGACTACGTTGAAAAATAAAATGATTTATTTATCAAAAAATCTGTGTTTTATTCCAAAAGTCACGGACTTATTGACCCGCCCTCGTACAAAAAATCCCTACATTGTAGGGATTTTTTGTACGAGGGTAGGGACTACAGGGTTTCAACTGCCGGCTCAGATTAGACTCGAAGATAGCAAGGTTACACCGATTTGGGCAGAGCCGGGGCGATAATAAAACACTTATTTGCGGAGAACATTTTTCACATTTTTCGTCTCGCTTACCTGGCTCATGGCAATGCCGTATAGAGAGCCGCGCCCGTACACCTCTTTCGGGCCGATTTGCCGTCTCGCTTTTGCCTCTCTAGACGGCTATTTTCCATAATTTTCCCTATTTTCCATGAGCCAGGTGAAGTAAAACGCATTGTGTGAAACTTTTTATTATCTTTCCCAATTACATAAATCCTTATTTACTAAATTTAAAAAAAAAAAAACATTTGACTTGGTACTAGAGATAGTCATAATCTAAGGTACACCATGTATGAAACGTTATGTATTTTTACCACTATTCGCTTAATAACTACGTATCTATTTAATATATAATTCAAACTCTTGTTCTTCACGTTAGGTATTATGTTTATCTACATAATATAAAATAAATTACGTTAAAATGCACTATAGTTTAGAATATATAAGCAAAATAACCTCAAGTTCATAAAACACCATTTAACACGACTTATTGCACACTGATGCTATAGAAATCTATACATACGAGTATATTGTCACTGAATGTTCACCGTTATAGTTTTATGTAGGTACTGTTTTAAATCACTTGTTTATCGTTCACATTTCAACTCACAGATTATTACGTTACGAGGCCGCTGTCCTTAACACCCTTAGAGCCACCATCATTATTAACTTTAAGAGACATCTATTTGCCACATTAGTATGTCAGGTAACGGACCAATTGTAATAGTAAGCGCGTACTTAGCCTGCAATAAAGAATTACATTCTAACGTTCGTAACAATAGAAACGGTAACATTCTCAAAGTTTAATCGACACATTTAACTTTGCTCTATTAGGTCCCACTGACCCCACTCGCTATGACACAGACGAAAGTATCAACGGTGTCATACATGATCCTAGTACTATAGATATAGCCTTAGTCAAAAATATAAGTTCGTGGAGTCTCAATATCTATATTGAGACTCTCCACGAGCTTAACTCGGACCACAGACCGGTTACGATTACACTTGGTAGTCTTAACCTAAATAATTCTAATACTAGAAAGATTGTACATTATAAGTCACTATCGTCATTTTAATGAAGAATGAAAATTCTCCATATTAATACATGTATTATCCCATATTAATTTTAATGCAAAAAATGTACGCCATTTCGGAACTTAAAAATGGATTAAATTTTCATATTATTCTGCACCCCCAAAAACCTTGAAAACGACACCCATACCAAAGAAAAATAAACTCCAAAAGAATCCAAAAATGCGTTTTTTTATTATTTATTATAACAGTTTCTTTAAGTTTGGGGAAAAATATTTTGAGAGTTGGAACGCTGCGCTAAAACCGGAATGCACTGTAAATAGTACTCTGTTCTAATACATTAGAGCTGAAAATCAAACGCACGAGTGCTGTCATATTGGTCCCTTCCAGACTATATCGGTACGTGTAAGCAACATTCTCCTTTGATCCATACACATTGAATAGCAAGAATGCAAGAGGTAAGTTAAACCTTGACTTCTTTGAACAATAAAGTTTGTTAAATTTAGATTTATATAAGTATTGTCTCTGATTTCAATTTTTGTTGCTAATACCTGTGTTTGCTTTTTTTTACTTTTCTTTAGTCACTAATTGTGAAAACCTATAATTGGCTTCGCTTTTTCTATGCCTAGACTATATTTGTAATATTTATAAGCTGTTAGTTTTCTAAAATAATATAATAAAATAATAAAATAAAATAAATAAGATAAACTGTCAAAATTTCCGGTTCCGGTTCTTCTCGGCGGGTTAGGGTTGAACCGGTGGTAGCTTTTTCTGTTGACTTTCCGAAAAAAGCTTGTCAAGTTTCATTTGGAAGTAAAACAAAATCATTTTCATTTCACTCATTCATTTTCATTTCATTCATTGAAAATAAAAAATAAAAAAAAATAATCATCTTCGAATTTCAACTTAACCATATTTTTTTAATCTCTTTATGTTTTAAATTTTTTTCTTTATCTCTGATGAGTCTTGTTACAAAATCTATGTTAGACAACAGCAGATTTAAATATTGTATCATAGCCCTTTCACCTGAAAAATGTACTGATGATTTTTCTGGAACTAGGCATAAGTATGCGTTGTACTGCAAGAATGGAGTGTGTGATGTTACGAACCGTTCAAAGATGAAGAAGAAAAACAACTTACAAGACCTTATAATGGCAGACAATAAGAGAAAGGTGTAGGTGCTAGCAGCCGAGACGACCATTCAATTGTTTCCACTTGTTAAACGCAGTGTAGTTCAGCAACAGCTTCTTCATACCCTAAAGCACTCTACATTACTGACAGTACAGTGAGAACAAGACTTGCTTAAGCAAATCCCAAGGACCAGCGAGTGGTCTCAACTCTCAAACTCGAGAGCCCTAGTATCGAGTTGCTAACACTATGATACACATACAATATGAGGAACGAGAGTGTTCAAGAATTTTGTTCCCAGATGAGTTCATTTACTCATTTTAACTTCAGAAGTTAATGTGAACTTCTGTAAGGAGGCTTAGTACAGGTGACCTGATAGGCGATATCTTCAAGCCTACTTTCAGAAAGAGTCCAGTATGGTGGGGCAGTGTATGTACACTTCTCGGCACAGCTTGGCTTTGGCTTCACACAGGCTGGCACACCTTCAAGAAGCCGCACAGAGTATATGGCCATGATAATTGGCACTCTTACTGGAGAAAGATATGCTTTTCTTCATGAAATCTTTCAAGATTGTTTTTTTTTTTAATTTATTCAATTAGACCATACTTAATGGCACTTTTGAATGTCAATTTTATAAAATAAAAACATTAGTAGCATGTTCCAACACAAAAGGCTATGCAAAAAACTCTTGTCATAAAATGAAGAAAAGGAATAAACAAAATTACAAATATTATGGATGTGCAAGTAGAGCCGGAATAGCGTTTGACCATTTCTGTCAGTTAAATAATCTTAAACTGAGAGTTTCAAATGGTATCTCTGTCAAAAATATTGTGAGGTAGGGTTAGTTCACACCGAGACTCGACGCGGCGCGCAGTTTTTAATAGCGATACAAAATCGATATAGCCCATGGCGTCACGCGACGATTACGATTACAGCAACTCAAAACATTGGCGCGGTTCGGCGCGGCGTCGCGTCGCGACCCGAGACCAAAATAGGGTCGCGGAGCCACCGCTTAGTATCCATTTGTATGAGCACTAAGCAATCCCCGCGACCCGCGTCGCGCAACCGGTGGGCGTGTCCAGAGGGCCTGTCGCTGTCGCCGGTTTGCTGGTCGCGGTGCGGCGGTTGCGAGTCGCGGTCTCGCGTAGCGGTCGCATAGATCGGAAGGCTACCTTAAGACGGAGGCTGGTTCCTAGTACGCCGGTACCCTAAAAAGGACATATTATTACAAATAGTACCTACTTACCTAATTTTTTTTACTTTTAGTTGACAGAGATTGTTCATAATGGAAGTCACTTTTTGGAAATGATTAACAAAACTTTCTCGGAATATAAAGATGTTCTCAAAATGTGCATCAATTCAAATGAGGTAAAAAAACTTATTTAAATATTTGTAATGCTGAATGACTTATGTGTTTTGTTACTTATTGTAATACTGAATGAATTATGTGTTTTGTTACTTATTGAATGTTTAGCCGTTTTCACACGTAAGTTTATAGCATTTTAAAATTGAACTTAATATGTAACTTCACTAATTACAGGGTTTTTAATTTTATACTATAAACGAGACAATCTTGTATACATATAATCGGTTTCTGGAAAACGGCTGCGAGTATTACCATGATTTAGTACACATTGAGTTTTGGGGAAGAAAAGTCGATCTAGGTCTTATCCTTGGAAAAGCTACATAATATGTATTATGTTATTTCTTTCGTCGCGCAACAATATTTCAATAATTTCGGCTTACGTCAGTCCGATTGGCAGTTTGGTATGCGTGTGTAAATTTTTGGATTTTTTGAAAATAAGGAATGTGGGTTCGAATCCCGTTAAATAATATGATAAAAATAATGTGATAAATATTTTTGTCATTCAATAATTTTTTTGCTAAATCACAACTCCGAGCAAAGGTAGTTACTATAATATTATTCTATATGTATGGTGTCAATCAGAGTTCATTGTTTTATAGTAAGGCGGTCGCAACTATAATAGTGATTTCACTCACTAATTATCCCTTTTTTGTGAGTACGCTGTCCTCAATTTGAAACATAAAACCGTTTTTCATACAGACTTAAATAGTTGACCCTTGAGAGTAAAGTAGGCAGTAGACCAAAAAAATAATTTTCGTGTCTTCAATGTTTGACATGATGATGATAACAGATAGACAATCTGAAACCTATTTCTGTAAACTTTAAAAAATAATGAAACAATTGAAATTTACAAAAAGAAAGAGAGCGATATATCGCCCTGTGACGTCATGTTGTGGTACCGCCGTGCCGTACATATTTTGTCATTATACAAAGTATGGCGGTAGCAGATTGTGACGTCACAAATCGTTTTGCGATAGTGAGATGGGAAATATTTTTTATTTACTTAAAATGTTTAATCGCGTCATCTTAATAACTTTTTTTTAGATTTATGTAAGTATCTCTATTTCACAATGTCAAAATTTAATTTGTATAAACGTAATATTTGACTCCAGGCAACAATCTCTATTTTACGGAAATTGCAAAACTGTCCAAACAATAAATTTATTCCAATTAGTTCGGTCATTGGTCGGTCGGACATTGGTCAACAAACTTTACCCCGGAAAATATCAAAACATAGCTATACACGATGATTATGGCCATAAAGGATACCACTTGTATAGTTGAATCACTGACTATTTTTAGACACGAGATGGAGCACCTAAATCTGAAAAAAAAGAACCACCTAGTAGTATTTGCGTCGCGGCACTACGTAACAGTGGCGACATACGTCAACTAATTACCGTACTGTTCAGTGCCACGCGCGAGATGTGGGATGAAGTGGATCAAAACATGAAGGTATGTAATTATGTATTTAGTTATGATCAATGATCCCGGTTACAGAGACCACAAAAATTTATGATTCAGGATATCGCCTGAATTTGAATCTTGGGAAGGAAGTCGGAAAGGTAAGTACTAACTACTCTAAAGCTATACACGTAAGGGAGAGAGAGAGACTCTATGACATAGAGCTAGAGCTCGGCGTTGAAAAAGGAGGTCATCGCGAACAAGCATTGGACCAATGCAAATCGATAGGGGCCCAAAAGTTTGATATAAAACCGCCGGTTCTAAACTTGGCAGATTAATATTAATTACCAAAATAGGTGAAGATTTTTTGAGTAAAAAAAGGTCACAAGAACGAGATAACTATTTTGATACACGGCTGCGCTCCAACTAGAAATCGATAAAAATGCAAGTCTATAATAAATCTATAATCTATAATAAGTCTATAATCAATAAAAATCCTACTCTTGACCAGTTTCCAGCTCTGTACGTGTAAGAATTTTCATTAAAAAAGGTCAAGATACAGGTACCTACGTCAATCTGATCGTCTCCTAATTCTCTTTCGAAAACCGTCGGTCTAGCATGCTCAAACCTGCCCAAAACTCAGCCAGACCGGGTTAAAGTTACCTCCTCTGACTCTTACTAATAGGTAAATAATGAGTAATTTGCACTTAATGAAGCGTGATTTTAATAGATTTGTATGTATTCTTTCCAAATTTCATATTTGCCACCTCATATTGCAACCACTCGATCAGCCATCATGAAAAAATGGCGATGTCTTTCAATATTTTGGCAATATCTTAAGTGACACAATCTACAATAAAAGTATGTCCTTGTTCGACGCTCAGTGCTCTAGAGCTCGGCGTCTCTACAGGCCTAACAGGCTCTAAGAGGCTCGCCTGTTCAATTGAGTTGTACTGTGTACAAGTGCACCGGAGCGTGCATAAGGTTGTTCAAAACCAATTACGGATATTGTGGGCATATGATCTATAATAAGTTATTAATAAATTTCGAAAAAAAAAATAGTAATTAAAATTACAATACGCTCTTTACGCCGCGGTAAATAAAGGTCATTATCCTCGCACTGCTGATTGTGATGATATTATAAATCAGTGGTTCCCAGACTCTTTTGTTTCATAGACCATTTTCAAAATTTTGCTGGATCCGGTGGACCTGCTGCATCAACATTCTACATTACTACCAATTTCTAAATCTCGAAAAAAAAGTGAAGATTAGATCTATCTATCTATAGAAACTTGCGTTGTGGCTGAGTTTCAACGACGAATTAACAGTTTTCGAAAAACAAGGTTATAATTGATTGCTTGATAGGGTTAATTATTTCATAATAAAGTAGGTAGACTAAACAAATTATCAATTAAGTTTTAATTCATTGTGCTGTGAGTGGATGTCAAAAAAGCAAAGTTGGCCAATAGAAAAAGTGACTCCATCCAACCTTAACTTTTTTGAAATCTACAGTAACTCAGCACAAGGACCAATCAATTCTCACAAATTTTATTTAGAGAACGTCCCATTCGGAGTTGTAAAAAGTAATATATATCTCCTTGTGTTGTAGGTATATATATTATATATTCAAATAATACCATAAGACAAACGCTCTCCACTATTTTGAATACAAATTTCGATGACCGCGCATGGACTCAGGCAACGCTTCCAGTTAGGTTCGGTGGCCTGGGTGTTCGAAAGCCCTCTGATATATCGCTTCCGGCCTTCTTGTCCTCAGTCCACGCGAACCATAGTCATCTCCAAAATACTACATCACCCATCCTACTCCAATACAGTTCCCTTTCTGGACGAGGCCAAGGACGCCTGGAGCGCAACTAGTGCTTGTAGCGAAATGCCTGACAATACTTTTTCCCAAAGGCTCTGGGACGAGCCACTCTGCAGACTGGTACGGAATAATCTTCTTAATACGTCCTCCAGTCCTGTGGAGCAGGCTCACCTCTTGGCTACGGAGAAGTGGGAGTCGGGCCTTTGGCTACAAGCATTACCGTCACCCAATACGGACACATTGCTGGATCGAACAACTTTCCGGTTAGCCACTTCCCTGCGTCTTGGCACCCCTCACGTCGTCCCCCATCGCTGTGTTTGTGGTGCAAACGTGGACAGGCTCGGACACCACGGGCTGTCCTGTCAACGAAGCACCGGCCGCATCTCCCGACATCACTGCCTAAACGATCTCATCCGTCGGGCTCTTGTCACAACCGGAGTGCCAGCTGTGCTGGAATCCTCTGGTTTGGCGCGCGACGATGGCAAGAGACCAGACGGTATGACCCTGGTCCCTTGGAGAGTGGGACGGGCTCTTGCATGGGACGCTACTTGCGTCGATACACTTGCTCCGTCCCATATCCAGAGCACCTCGAGTTCTGCAGGTTCGGCCGCCAATCAGGCGGAAAACCTCAAGCGGCGCAAATATGAGAACCTTAGTGGGGATCTCATATTTGAACCGTTTGGGGTTGAAACCCTGGGTACATGGGGTCTGGGTGCGCACAAACTTTTCAGAGAAATCTCCAAAAAACACATTGAGGCCACCCGAGACCCCAGAGCCGGCACCTACCTGGCCCAGAAAATAAGTATCGCAATCCAGCGAGGAAACTCTTTGAGCCTTCTAGGTACTCTGCCTGGTGGGGACGACCTGGGAGATTTCTTTGTTTTGTAGCATTTTAAGTTTTGGAGTAGTTATTATGTTTTTTTTAGTACTTACCTACTTTTATAGTTTGTAAATATTTTAAATAGATGTTAGTTAACTTTATTATGTAAATAAATTGTATTAATTTTAAATTAATAATAAATCATATTTTATGTCAATAAAATTATATCAATTATGAAAAAAAAAAAAAAAAAAATATATATATATATATATATATATGATTACACTAATAATTATTATTGTTTTAACAGTCGTAATATAATCAAACTTGAACACTTATTTATTACGTAATGTACAATAGTAATTACAAAAAAAAATTAATTAATGAGATGGATGTACTTGATGGATTGACAGCAAATTATCAATATTTGGCTTGCTTTGTTTTGTAAGGAATAACCGCAAATCTCCCCGTTCTGTGATATTCAATCTGTTCCTTTTTTTTGGTAATAAGTTTGTAACGGCACTAAAACTTTTTTCGACGAGATATGACGAGGGAAACGCTATCAGAAGCTTTTTCGTGATTCCCTACAGTCCAGGATATTTTTCCGGTATTTTTGCCTGCAGCCAAAATTTTTGATACCCTCTTTTGAATGTCACTTTCAGCCCGTCATTAGTGCTAAGCTCGAGTAGTTCCTCTTGTTCTTACATTCTCCACTTCCGTTTCATCAAATGGATTTATGATCCATGGTGGTATTTCCATCGACAGAATGTCTTAAAATCTGATTTTACAATCATCATGCAGGGCAATCAAATGTTGAACTTATGTCTGACATTCAGACATACGTTCCGGAGTCATTCTCATAGAGGCATTCTACATGCGATAAGTTTGAAAACTGTGAAAATTCGCGCCGACCAATATTTTCCTTCATAAATTTCAATTTACCAATAAAAGCTGAAATGACACTCTTTGTTTTTATTAAATTAAGGCTGTCTCCTTGTAATTGTAAGTTAAGGTCATTAAATTTTTAGAACAAATCTGTCAAATACGCTATGTCTGGTTTAAAATTGAATAGGTTTTTTTTTAAAATAAGGATCTTTACTTTCCAGAAATTCTAAAACTGAGTCATAAAGTGAATAAAATCTTGATAAACATGCACCTTTCGACAACCAGCGTACTTCGGTATGTAACAGCAATCGTTAGAAGTTTTCATCATTTTCATCGCACAATTGTGCAAATAAGCGCGTATTCAATGCATCGCTTCTAATTTTGTTAACTACATTAATCACAAATTGAAGCGATTGGTGCAATCTATCACTCAAATTTTTCGTTACTAGATGTTGTCGGTGGATAACACAGTGAATTGCAGTTACCTCTGGTATAATTCTTTTAAGATGGCCTATAAACCCACGATATCACCCGACCATGTCGGCTCCATCTGTTGCCACCGAAATAACTTTTGTAAATGGAATCGATTTTTCTTTAAAAAAATCACTCAGGACATTAAATATTGATTAATCTTTAGTGTCCGTCTTCAAAGTTTGCGCGAATAGTAGCTTTTCATGAATTTCTTCGCCCATAACAAATGGAATATGCCCATAACAATAATAATGCTTCATTGCCAAGTAAAGTTGACTCGTCCAGTTGAATATAAAAATGAGTTGTTTGCAGATAATCACACAAGAAACTTTCAACATCAGATTTCATTTCATAATTACGTCTTTGTACAGTATTGTTACTCAAAGGAATTCTTTTGAGTATGTCAAATGAAGATTTGTGCAGAACAGTTTTTAAAACCTCTTCAACAGCAGGTAAAATTAACTGTTCTCCATTGGTGTGCGGTTTTCCAGATTTTGCTATAAGTAATGAGAT
Organism: Phengaris arion; assembly: GCA_963565745.1. Classification (NCBI taxonomy): domain Eukaryota; kingdom Metazoa; phylum Arthropoda; class Insecta; order Lepidoptera; family Lycaenidae; genus Phengaris; species Phengaris arion. The sequence continues at coordinate 26,245,126 of OY751436.1, forward strand.
ATTGTAAGATGCCCGCCATGCAAGCCATCCAATCCAATCCAAGATGCAAGCCATCATCGTTAGTTTCAGACGTTGAAGCGAACGTACTGTGCACGGTAGGTCTCTTTTCATATTTTTCCTTTAATGTTTGTTGTTGTTTAATATTTTAAATCTTTACCTATTTTATCAGGATGACACCTTCTCAGGTGGTTTTCCAGCTTTGATGGTTTCATAGTCATTGCTCAAAACCTTGTTGCATAAAAGGCATGTGGGCAATCGTTTATCTGCCTGTGATGGAAGAAACCCAAATTTTAAAAAATATTCAATACTGTACTGACGACACTTTTTCTTAGATTCGGTCATGTTTCGTATCAATTACCTACCTGTTAATAATAAATTAAAAAATTCTAGTTTTCATACAAAATGTTGCAAAATGCGTCCTTTTAGCATTATTTAGGTAGGTAGGTATACAAATAGGCAGGTAGGTACTTACTTTTCCGACACTGGTAATCACTAATATCGATTAACTTTTCTTTATGAAATTTAGGAAACAAATGAGTAACGTTTATCCTTGACATTCGTATTTATTTTCGTGAAGAATTAAATACGTTCATACAAAATTTCAAGTACATACACCACAAGTCGTATTAATTTCCACGTTTGAACACACATTGCGGAGGGGACGGCGGCGGCCGGCGCGGCAACAAGTCTCGACGCGTTGTACTGAATATGGAATATGCAAGTTTTTACAAGTAACAGTCGCTGAGCTTCTTAAAATATTATCTGCCTATATTGATAGGAGATAATTGTCTTATTGAGAAGGTTTAATTTAGGTATCATATTGTTTGTGTTGTTGTATTACCGTATGATGGACGGTGTGGCTCAATAAGTTATAAAATATGAAATTGAAAAAGGAAAGTGGCATAGGGCCGGATAGCTCAACTGGTAGATCACTCGAGGCGCGATACCGACATGGTCTGGGTTCGACTCCCAGTTCGGAACTATCCATTTATTTCTCAATTTATTTATAAATTGTCTTATTGAGAAGGTTTAATTTAGGTATCATATTATTTAAAATAACAAGCCAGCATTTTAGTTCTTCACTATCGAAACCAAATTAATTTTCATACACCCCTGCTTATGATTGTAGACCTCCATTTTTTGGTCACGTCCAACGTAGACCCCCGTCGAGTCTCCGTGGACCCCTGGGGGTCCACCTGAACCACTTTGGGAATTACTGTTATAAATAATGAATAGGCAGTCTTTGTTCCCTCTTTAAATCACCTGTTTCTGTGATGTGAATGACCTAAGCGCCTTAGAGAGCGCTTTGTTATTTTATTTAGTTTTTTTTTTAGGATTTTTTTTCTGCCTAAACGTATTTCCATAGATCATGTGCCCAAAATATCCGTAGTTGTTTTTGATTATCCTTATATGTTGTGCAGATTTCCATACTACTCAGCTCAAGCTTACCTGACAGGTGTTCACCGCAGTGCCAGGAAACTTGTCAATTACACCCTTACGTGTATGGCTAGCATATAGGCTAAAAGTTTGGCTTTCTAAGAGGTTTCCTACAATAACTTATGAAATTTAGACATTTAAGCCTATGTATAACGTCAAGTCCCATAATCAGTATTATGTATCGCGCCGACCGGAGAGTATTGAAATCGGATGAAAAATGGACTATAAATATTTGAGACAAAATTTGCACAAACTGAAACGGCGTCCCCTGATTCTTGTCTTACTTAAAATACTGAAATTATTTTCACACTCGTGTGATTTATAGAAGAAGAGAAAAAAGGTTTTAACTTTAAAAAAGAGGGTGGACTTATCATATTTTATAATCAATATTTAAATAAAAATTATAAAAAGACAGTTCTAGACAGCTAAATATAATGCAGATTAACATATACTGACTGAGATTAACATAACTGAGAAAAAAGGTTTCAAAGAACATCAAGTTTCAGATCTATCTAGCGCATAACCCCTTCAACTCAAAATTTTTCAGGTGGAAGAGGAACTGGAGTCGCTGGTCCGTGTCGCGTGGCTGCTGGACCGCCTGGCGCGCCTCACCGACCTGACGCGCCTGACCGACTTGGCACCGCGCGCAACCGCTGCACAAGGAGAAGGTACTTAAACGCCATTTTTTATATTTGAAATTTTCTTTTAATTAATACTTCAGAGCATAAGAATTAGAATAACATAAATTATATATATATAATTTCAAAATACAAAGAATAGTACAAAGTCCTTATGGTAAATGGTTACTGACTCGGACTTACAGATTCGAGTACATCGCAAGTCGCGCCAACAACAAAGCCGAGGATGGAGGAATCTTCAGAGATTCTGGAGCAGGCCGAGAACAGAAGCGGGGGCTCGAGGGGGGCGGGCACCCGCCCCCTGCGCCTGCGCAAACGGTCGGCGACACACCCGCTGCAGGAGCTTACCAATTACTATATTAAGTACAAGTCCTGGACTAACAGTAACGCTCCCGCCACCAGGAACTACGACGAGGATTTCGACGTGGATAATCACTTAACAAAATCGGCCAGCATGCGATCGTCGCAGTGAGAAGTAGCTTCTTTTCCTAAACTCAAATTCCGATATTAAGAATGAAACTACAGAAAGCTTATGTGTGATAATATTAGTAGCAAGTACTATAATACAGTACAGGCGTCGACCGATTTGATGTGCCTATGTTGATATATTGCCAAGTAATAAGTTCGAAAAGTGGCACATCGGATGTGTCGACGACTGTACGATGATTAATTGTAAAATTATTATATATAAGCACTAGAAATAAATAATAATTTGTATCTGATGATGTAACTTGTTTTTTTTCTTTTTCATTAGAGTACACAACAAAATGTAATAACATGTGGGTAACGATGTGGCTGCCACATGTATTATTATGCGAGTAAGCACTCGTTCTTGTGTGATCACTGTTGGTTGTCCCCTATAAAGAATATAAAATAGAAAAGCAACGGAAATAGTGCTTAATTATTTCCGTTATTAAAATAAAACGAGAATAGTACTCTACTAACATTTTACACTTAATTTTCGGTATTATAATTTACAAATGCCAAAATCGAAAAACGAAAAACGAAGTTTAATAAAATTTAAATGTTACTTTTGGGCTTTATCTAACTATGAAGAAAATAAGAACTTAAGGTCGTGTCAACGGAGATATCAAACAACTTGATCCATTAGAATATGATTCATTACTGCCCCATCAATATAAGACATTACACACTTTATACTCACTCATACACACTTACACATATGCATGTTCTGAATGAGATTCCGGAGCATATAGTCCCAGCCTTATTACCGTAATAATCGCCTGTGATATAAGTATAGTCCTATGTTATATGTAACGACTTTATTATTATTCTTAATTTCTACAGTTGAAATTTGAATTCATTTGATACAATACTTCCTAGGAACTTTAGTAAAACTTCTACCACTTTACTCAATCGACTCATTGACTGCACTGACTACTTATTTGGACTTTGACTAGACTTTAGGCTTGACGATTTAGAAATACGGTCTTGAAAACTTATACGAGAATTCTATTTGCCTGCCTTTTTAACTTGACACTGACAATAGTTTTAAGCCTTAACGCCATCAGTAAATAAAAAAAAATTATGACATTTGACAGTTGACACTTCACAACTGACGGCGAAATGAACGTTAGAATCAAAGCAAGAAGTGATAAAAACGATTGAGCAATTCGTTGTTGCGATAGGAACAACAGTGAATTAGGCTAAGACATAAATGCCGTGATCTCAAAAGAGAAGACGATTCGACAGATTTTTTCGAATTTTAACGAAGGCATCTTGCCTAGGGCCTCTGGTAGCTACCGACCAATTAGTCTCATTAGCTCCCTTAGAAAAGTCTATGAAAGAGTAATAAAAAGGCGCCTCAATGACGTCATAACTGACAAAAAACTCCTTCCAGACGAGTAGTTTGCCTTCCGCAAAATGCACAGCTGTCCCGCTCAAGTACACCGCTTAACGGAGTACACAATTGCTAGCAAAAAGACAGGAAGACGACATGCGCCGTAATCTTTGACATTGCAAAAGCTTTTGATAAAATTTGGCATAACGGATTGTTATACAAACTTTATCAAATGGGCATACCCGATAATCTTGTTTTTATTAATCAGTAACTTTCTCAAAAATCGCAAATTTCATTTCCGCGTAGAAGGCGCACAGTCGTCGCCAAGATATATGGAGGCGGGAATACCGCAGGGCTCGGTCCTCTCGCCCTCCATATATAACCTGTACACTAGTGACATCCCCAAACACGCAGGTATTGCACTAAGGTGCAATTAGCTATGTTCGCGGATGACACAGCCTTTTATTATTCCCACAACCGTCCCTGTACCGCGTCTAAAGCTCTCCAGAAGTCAGTGATCGCTCTCGGTAAATGGTTCTCCAAATGGAGAATCGAAGTTAATCCCGACAAAAGTCACGCCATCCAATTCGATAAAAAATCTTGCACAAAGAAGCGTACATGCGCCCGTAAAATAATGAGAGCCTGCACGGCAACATAATCCCAGAGGTCACTGAAGTCAAAAATTTAGACGTCGTACTAAACAAGTCGATGACGTTTTCGAGTCACATCATTAACATGTTACGTAAAGCGAAATTTGTACTTTTCAAATTATATCCGCTACTTAATTCGCGAAGCAAAATGTCCCTAAGACATAAGCTTACATTATATAAAATATGCATAAGAACAATACTCACTTATGCGTGCGTCTCTTTCGCAGAAATAAGCGAGTCTCAATTGGACCGATTGCAAAGCATCCAAAACCGATTTATACGCATGGCAACAGGAGCCCCCTATTACATGCGTAACATCGACTTGCATAGAGATTGCGAAGTCGTCACCATAAAAGCCTATATCAAAGAACTCGTAGAGAGATTCTTTGATAAAGGCAAAAAACATCCACACCCTCTTATCCAAAAGGCCCTGGACTACAACCACGACGCACAGATTTTCCGACACCCGTACAAGCGGCCTATGCATATCTTAGCCGATCCCATCGACCCGATCACAAAATACATAACGTACTGTGTACAGTTACGTAAACACAAATCAACGCACCCGCGAAGTTAGTATCGCACCGGGGTCGACGCCGGCGCCTACCCCGTGGTCCCACAATCGACACGACAACACGTACAGACATACAGACCGACCCTAATAGAGTCCCGACCGGGACCAAACCCGAAGCCGAGTTCGAGTTCGCATCCTAGTAGCCTAGTAGTAGTGACCGCGATCGCGATATTGATATAGAGCGCTCTACCAATACCGCGAACCTCATCGACATTAGGACTTACGCGCGCGAGTCCCGACCGTACGCGGAAGGAGAGAGGGACGGCCCTCTCAGTACCGAAACCGATAATAACTCGAGCTCCTCTATCGCGATAACTCGCACGCCGTTAGTTTTTGCTACCGCGTGCGAGCAACCTCACTCCTCAGAGAGTAAGGAAGGGGTCGGATCCCTTAGCAGGAGAGACCCGCGTCTCTCCCATCATAAAAATAGCTTACAACCCGTAGCTGTCCCCAACATCCGGTATGAACATCACCTGGGTGATGTTAGGGAGGGTTAAACCCTCCCTTCGTAGTAGAATCTTGTTCCGCGCCTCCAGCTGACCGAGCAACATCTTTTTCGCGACGCTCCGCACTTAAAAATTCAAAAAAGTGGGTGAATCTCAACCGATTTCCACAATCGAAGTGTCGTTGGAAGCGTCTCGGTGCCCCCACACGCGGGCTATAGTGTTCAGTCTTAAAAAAGGGGAAAAAGTTATTAAAAGAGTTATGAAAAACTAAAAACAAAATAAAATAAAAACTTAAAAGTGAAATAACTTAAGTGTATATTATCGGATTTTTAAAACAATTAGTGGACATTGTGCAGGACAGAGACCTATATAGTTAGTGTAAGTTTTAAAATTAAAAACCTATTAGAAGTGCCAATGACCTTGTGCTAAAGTTTTTGGCGTCACCACGAGGTCCATAAAAAAGTGATCTGAGTGCAAAGGATTGCAGTGCATATCGAAGACACCAGACAACATAAAAACCGGAAACAGAAAAATTTTTTGACACTAGGGGGGTGAGTTATTGCATTATAAAAAAGGAAAATTGAAACAGCCACCACATCTAATCCTGCTGAGACGCGTGAGATCTGAAGGGCTGTAAATTAGCTCCACCACTGCGCCAAAGCAACCCAGCAAAAGTAAATTTTTGTATGGTAATGTTTAATTTTTAAAACCATACAAAAATTTTCCACAAAAAATGAATAACTGTTTCTCCGGAAAAACAAATAAAATAGGAGATCTTGAAGGGCAGCCTCTAAACAAACTAGAGTACCAGAAAGAGGACATCAACACCTGCAAATTGACACCACTGCCAATGCTCTAGGGCAAAAAGTGCCAGAGTTACGGCAAAAAAGGTAAGAAACAGGGATAAACCAGGAACAACGGGAGGAAACGGGATAACAACCACTAAATCAGATAGTCGGTTATCTGATTTAGTGGTTGTTATCTGTTTGTTGTTGTTATTGTTATATATGTAAGGAAGAATCTATAGACACCTCGCACGCATCTGTACGACAACGGGTTCCGGAGATAAACAAATAAAACGTTTTGGCGGCCATTTTGGCAGCCATATTGAAAAAATTAAAAGGCCGATAGCTCCGGAACCAATCATCGGACAAATAAGTGCGACACCTCATTCGAAAGGTCTAGGGGAGGAGTACCTGAGCAGACTAAAGCAGGGAAAAAGGGGGGATTTGTAACCCCCCCAAATTCACCCACTATCATCTGCCCAAGGTAAGGACACCCCCAGAAATAGGAAACCGCGATCCGAGCAGGTTAAAATTGCCGGAGTAATCGAGCGAGAATTCTAACTTTGACGTTTCGTCCGCCATTTTGAAAAAGTTTAGACGCCGATTGCTCCGGAACTAGAAGAGATAGAAGGACGCGGTTTTCGACTCCAAGGAGCAAGAGGCACCACCTACACACCCCGGGGGGTTGGAACCCGCAAAACGCGGAAAACTTGTAAAAAATTTCCAAATAATTTTCCGCAAATCCAAGCTAGGAAACGGGTAGAGGGGAAAAATCCAAGGCGAACCAGCCCAAGAACCCCATATCTACGACATACAGTTGCCGAGATATAAGCCTTCAAAGTCTGACATTGACAGCTCGGTAACTGTCAAACGTCTTACAAGAGTGGTCATAACTCCGCTCCTAATTGGCCTAGACGAACGGGGTTTCTTTCATCATTAAAGGCATCACTTCGGCTACCCCCTCCCTGAATTTGAACCAAATCAGAGACATAAAAATTCCAAGGACGAAAAGGGGGGAGACCTGGATATCTGGAAGGAGATTTAAAAAAAAAAACCAGAAGAACGAGCCCAAACTCGGTCCAATTATTGCAAGGAAGCAGTGAAAGGTCTAAATTTTCAGACCTAAAATCGGCCGCCATTTTGAAAAATTTAAAACCTTCATAACTCCGCTTCTAGACCTCGTATCGACACGGGGTTTTCACTGCTGACAGAGGGACAGCTAGAATCATCCGGTGATCAGGGTGCAGAGCTCCTGCGGGAACACCTGGAGACCTGGAAAAGGGAAAACATACTTACCAGCTTCGGGACCTCGTAGAGCAACGCGGTTTTCGGGTACCAGCACTGCAGCGGACATAGGGACGCCACATCTGAGCCTGCGCACCGCCTGGAACGCCTGGAACACCTGTAACACCTCGAACACCTGAAAAAGAGAAAATACCTGGAGATGTACTTACCTGAAGAAGACGTCGCACCAGCAACACCGGAACAGCTGCACCTGGAAACAGAAATTAAGAACTAAGGTACAAATTGTAAATTACCTAGACCAGTAGTATCCTATTGGAGCTACTGCTTAGATTATAAATATATTAAGACCAACTACACTATTTTTAGTGTAGTTGCTAGTATTGAGTCTTATATTGTGGGCTTAGGACCCAGACACACTACATATATTTATAGTACCTAGATTAGGTCAGTTTAACCCCTTATTGGGATAGCTGTTAGTTTAGGATTTTATTGACATTTTACTATTGACATTTTCTTTTAATTAATATATTATTTTATTGAATTATTTTATTGACATTAATATTAATATATATTTATAATTTTAATTGAACTTTAGTTATTTTACAACTGTATTTTATTTTATTGTGTTTTAATTGACATTTAATTTGACAAGTTCCCCCAAATCGACAACATGATACGCACCCCCCGAAAGAGCGACACCTTCATTATTTCGCCGCCGAAAAACAAGGCAATTGAAGGCAAGGCACTCTCGCAATCTGCAATACCTTCTACAGTCAGAAAGAGTATAGAAAAGATCGAATCAAAAAATCAACAAATTATATCCCCCAAACAAGGTAAACAGAGTAATGAACCACCAGCACCCAAACCCAAAACTAAAAAAGTAATTACAATAGAGAAGCCCGAAAGTCCCTTAAATCCAAACAGACCCATGACCGCAGAAGGTAGAGCCTGTCTAGAGCAAGCGAAAGCTAGCATTAACAGCTCAAAAAATTTTAAAACGGAGTACAAGGAGCAAGCCTTCGCCGCTATAGAGAGGCTCTACCGAATAATAAAAGAGCTAGAGAATGAACTTACCAGTGCCAGAGCTGGGAGCAATAGATGGCCGGGGAAGGACCATATACATCCCCCCCGGTCAGCCGGCGCAGGCTCTAACACAGAGGATGAATCACTGGTGAGAGACCTGGAAAAGAAAAATATGTTAATAGAACAAAGTATGAATGAGGGAATGTAAGAGATGATGAAGAAGATGGATGAAATGAAGGGATGCATGGAAGAGAGTAGAGTGAGGATGGAGAAGTTGAGTTTGCTCCTGGAGAACAGCACAACCGTCGCTAAACCAGCGAGCTATGCGAGCATTGTCTCGCGAGGAGTCGCTGAGCGAGTCCCCGAGACAAGGGCGCTGCATTCGGTTGTGGTGTCTTCCAGGGACACGCAGGATTTGGGAGACGAATTGATGGAAAAGATAAGGAAGACTGTAGATGCTAAGGATGGATGGGTGAAGGTGGATAGAACTAGGAAAGTCAAAAACAGAAGGGTAGTCGTCGGCTTTGTGAGTGAGGAAGAAAGAAAAAAGGTAAAGGAAAGATTGAGTACGAATGAGGGATTGGTTGTGGAAGAGATAAGGAATAAAAACCCCCTCCTGGTCTTCAGGGATGTGATGAAGTGCGACGTAGCCGACATCAAAACCGCGTTCCCTAACCAGAACGCGAACATCCTTGAGGGCCTGAAGGGGGAGGAGAGAAAGGTGGAAGTAGTGTTTGGGATGAGAGCGAGGAACCCCCTACAAAACCACCTCATAGTTAGAGTTAGCCCACAGATATGGAAGAGGTGTGTGAACGTAGGATACGCCCATATAGGTATGGGCAGAGTGAGAGTGGAGGACCATAGTCCGTTGGTGCAGTGCTTCCGCTGCCTCGGGTATGGGCACACGAAGAGGGTGTGCAGGGAGGAAGTGGATAGATGTAGTCACTGCGCAGGTTCTCACATGAGGACTGTTTGCGAAAAGTGGCTGCGGAGAGAAGTGCCTCAGTGCGTTAACTGCACTAAGGCCAAGAGAGGCAGCGCGGAGCACAGTGCCCTTGACACGGAGCGGAGCGGACTTCAGCGGAGCCAAATCGCCACAAGAGAGTTATTACTCGAGGCCACCAAGCGTAAGGTTAGCGTAGCGTTGCTGCAGGAGCCTTACATAGGTGGAGCGCGGAGTATGAGGACATACAACGGAGTGAGGGTCTACCAGAGCGATGGGGAAGGGGGCGGTGTTGTCAAGGCGTGTGTTGTGGTATTCGACGACACCCTGGACGTCGAGCTACACACACGCCTCAGCAACAACAACATAGTTGTGACCACCCTCCGAACCAAAGCCTGGGAGACGGTTGTAGGGTCCTTCTACTTCGAGCCCGATAAGCCTGTAGGGCCCTACCTGGACCATCTTATGCAGATAGGAAAAGAGTTGGGATCTGATAAGATGGTCTTGGGAGGCGATGCGAACGCTAAAAGCCCGTGGTGGGGTGGCGACGTGGAAGACCCGCGAGGAAGGGAAGTGTCTGCCGTACTGGAAGCAATGAGTCTACACATACTCAACACTGGAGACACCCCAACTTTCGATACCGTCAGAGGGGGAAAAAGGTACTCCAGTTACGTGGATGTGACAGCGTGCTCCGACGACCTGCTGGACCGAGTGGGCGACTGGAGAGTTGAGGAGGGTCTGACGAGCTCGGACCACAACGGCATATTTTTTGGCATCAGACAACAGAAATCCACAGGCACAAACATAATACGAACCACACGCATGTTTAACACACAGAAGGCAAACTGGACTCAGTTTCGTGAGAAACTGACCCAGCTGATGTCGGACAGACAATTAACTGTACAGGACATAGACACAATACACAGCACACAACAAATAGAAGATGCAATAGACAGATACACGGAAGATTCACCTTGTCGTGGTGGAATGATGAGCTCGCGCAGATGAAGAAGGAGGTCGCCACGAGGAAACGCAGGATCCGTAACGCTGCGCCTGATCGCAGAAACCGCGTAGTTGGACTGTACCTGGAAGCGAAAGAGAAGTATGAAAAGGCAGTAAAAGATGCACAGACTGAGAGCTGGAAGGAGTTTTGCCGGAAACAGGATAGGGAGGGCATCTACAGGGTGTTGAGCAGGGTCACAGGGAGGGAGGAGGATCTGCCCCTTACGACACGACGGACGGTGAAACCCTCGACGCCCGAAGCCCTGCGGAATGGCTAACGGAGACCTTCTACCCCGAGGACCAGGAACGTGATGAAAGTGAGGAACATCGGCGGACGCGCCGGTGGGCGGAGTCCTTGGACACCGAACCGCCGGCGGGTCCGGACGACCCTCCTTTCATCATGGAGGAGTTGAAGAGAGCCGTAAGGTCCTTCAACCCCAAAAAGGCCCCCGGGGCAGATGGACTCACGTCGGACATCTGCCAACACGCTGTGGAATGTGACCCGGAATGGTTCCTTGCTCTGCTGAATAGGTGCCTCACCGTCGCCTGCTTCCCCAAACAGTGGAAGCGGGCGACCGTGGTGGTGCTAAGGAAGCCGGGCAAGGAATCGTACCGGGTACCAAAAGCCTATCGACCGATCGGCCTCCTGCCTGTTCTCGGCAAAATCTTCGAGAATATGTTGGTCGCCCGACTTAGGTTCTACCTGCTGCCCAAGTACAGCCCTAATCAATATGGCTTCATGCCCCAAAGGAGCACCGAAGACGCCCTCTATAGGTTGGTGAACCACATCAGAAATCGGAGGGAGAAGAAAATTTCTGTTGTGGTTTCGCTGGACATAGAGGGGGCCTTCGATAGTGCTTGGTAGCCGGCCATAAAGGTTAGGTTAGCTGAGGTTGGGTGTCCGGGGAACCTGAGGCGGGTGATCAGCAGCTACTTGAGTGAAAGAGGAGTAAACGTAAGGTATGCGGGTATGGAAGTGAGCAGGGAGACCAACAAGGGGTGCGTGCAGGGATCCATAGGTGGACCAATCCTGTGGGACCTCTTGTTGGACCCCCTGCTAATGGATGTTAGATGATATGAACGTATGGAATCAAGCATTTGCCGACGACGTAGTAATTGTGGTGGACGGAGACACGGCCTTGGAGATAGAAGGGAAGGCGAACAGAGCGCTGGACAGGATAAGGGAATGGGGAAAAATAAATAAACTAAATTTCGCTCCTCTTAAAACATTTGCCCTACTTACAACTAAAAAACGAAAATATGACGTGCCTCGACTCTCGATCGGGGGAATTGAACTAAAGTATTTAAAATCGATAAAAATATTAGGATTAACAATAGACGCAGGCCTTACGTTCAACGACCATGTAGGAGAAGTATGCAAAAAAGGAATCTCTCTTCCTCGAGGCGCAGAGGTTAGCTCCATACAGAATGTCCACGATATCTGATGCGACCTCTCCACGTAGCATCAGGTTACACAGATTTGTAAGTTCATGCAGGAGCTTCTCGCCGGTCTCCCCGCAGCAACCGCTGGTGAGGTCCTTCAGATGCTGAGGGGTGAGACCGTCGATGCCGCCAGCTGAACCCGGAAGAAAGGACATGATGGCTCCGCGTACTTTGTCTGTCGACGTTTGTAGTGGTGGTAATGCGTCATCGGAAACTATGAAAGGATTGGATTGTGATGGATGTTTGTTTTGCAGGGCGATGAGGGTTTCTGGGCAGTCGGGGGCGACATGGAATGTCGCCCCCGACTGCCCCGAATGGGTGTCATTGGAAAACAGGAGCCGCGCTGCACCCTTAATGTCTCCCTCACTTATTTTATTTTCCACAGATTTCACGATGTTATGTTTGACCGAGGAATGTGAAGAAAAATTTGGGTTGAGGTTAATATCCGAAACACAATTCTTTTTGATTCTTGAAGTGAGGGAGGCATTGTTGAGTTTTTTTGGATTGTAAACCAATCAAAAATAAAGTTGAATTAAAACTAACTTGGTGTTTTATTGAAAACGAGCAGTAATTTAATATAGTGGAGTGATTATGTGTTAAGTGTGAACACCCTCTACATGAACGGAATCCTGGAACTAAACATCCCAAACGTATAAATTATTTGCTTCGCAGATGACAATGAATGATGAGTTCTTTTATGCTATAATAGCATTTGTCAATTAAAGAATTAAATATTCGACTTTTAAATGAGTTAAAGTTCTATTGTCTTAGATTTTCGGATTAGGTTAGGTTGCTTAGATTTTTGCTAGAAGACCGCTTCCATTAACCTTGGGATATGATTATACTACCTTTTCTCATTACAAAAAAGAATTTTTTTACTATACTAGACTAAGAATAAATCCAAACTACTACATTTTTTTCCCAAGGTGAGTGACGAAATCATGTTAGGTACCTATGAGTACTAGAAATATTAGAAATCGCCAAAAAGTTTCTCCTTACATTTTGTAACAATAATTTAGACGTTTTATGATTAGAAAATATTATGGCCTATTTCAAAGTATAGAGGTAATATTCATTATATTTATTTATTTATTAAGATTGACTCCGTTATTGGTCACAAAATACAGAGTGTTAGTTTTCTGTATGTGATGGATTCGATTCCCGGCTATAACGATTATTTAAAGCCATAGGGCTTTAAATAATCTTTAAATGCAGTTTTTATTGCATGCTTTGTATTTATGTAGCTTAATAAGAGAATCTTTAGCAGAACCCATAGAAAGTTTTTATTTTTAGGCAACGACTACCTGTAAACATGCAGAAAAAACATAAATTATGCAGCCAGCTTCAAATATTAAAAAATAGGAAGTAGGTAAAATAAAATCCGGTAATGAATCACAACAGCAATGCGAAAATAATGATAATGCAGATAAACAGAGAGCAAATCCTTCTCAGGAAGCTATGAAAAATAAGATTGCTCTACTCGAAAAAAATATGAATGCTTTGTATTCTGTCAGAGATACTATGCCAAGCCGTGCTGAAGTTGATAAATAGATCATTAAGTTGCGCGAGAAAATAAAAACAGCAAAACAGTCTTTAAACAGGAAGATTCAAAACGCAGTTGCCCAGAAGAAACAAAGGGATGGTATGAAAAGAAAGTTAGAAGAATTTGTCATGAAAATCCAGAAATAAAAAAAAGACTATCTCTGAGGGATTCAGTGGGACGTCCTAATCTTGAAAGCAATCAACCATCACTATTGAAAACAATTGCGGATATAGCCTTATTTGGGAGTGCAGCAGATGATAGAAGACGAACGGAATCTATTCGCAGCGTAAAAACTCTTGATGAACTCACACAAGAATTACGTGAAATAGGATTTGACATTAGTCGCAGTGGGACATATCTTCGTTTGATTCCCAGAAAATCTAATTCTGCAGAGGGACAAAGACATATATCGACAGTCCCTGTTAAGCTCATTCGGGCTCAAACTGATCACCACAAGAGCCACTTAGATAGCAAGTTCGCTGAAACACCAAACTATTATTTAGAGAACATAGCATCCATACTTGGACCAGATCAAGTATTTTTCATATCTCAAGACTATAAAGCAAATAAGCAAGCACCTCTTATAATGCACATGGAATATAGAATCAAATTGCCTGACCACGATTGGGTAATCGCTGAGTGTCATAAATTAATACCATCTGTTTATGCTGGTATCAAAATCACTTCCAGTATGCTAGGACAACCGCAAGCCGTTGGATATTCTGGACCAACATACATCGCTATTCGAAGTATATAGCATAGTTTATCTACTGCTAATATTCATGCTCAGGATTTCGAGACGCTTCTCGAACTTGAAGAGTTTCGACCATTAGCTAAAACTGACCATGGACTAGTAAAACCAGTGTTAATCATGACGGTTGATGGAGGGCCACTTTAAGCGTCATGATCTCGGTGCATTGTTTTTAGCTACCAATGCTCCTGAAAGAAGTGCGTATAACAGAGTAGAGCGCAGAATGGGTCCTCTTAGTCGGGAACTGTCTGATTTAATATTGCCTCATGACCATTTTGGGTCTCATTTGGATGAACGTGGCGTTACAATTAATGAACATTTAGAAAGACCTAATTTCGAATTTGCAGGAAATGTATTAGCTAAAGTATGGAGTTCAATGGAAATTGATGACCTTAATGTTACTGCAAAATATGTTTGGGCAGGTGAACAAGATGTTCCTGATTGTCCAGACATTAAATGGTATTCAGAACATGTGCGTTAAAGCCAATACTTGCTTCAAATTGTAAAATGTAGAAATACAGAATGCTGTCGTCCAAGAAGTGGCCTATTTAGATTACTAGACAACAGGTTTCTTCCACCACCTGTAAAAGTAAAACAAACAGTTGATGACTTGGTTTTGGAAGAAGGAGGGCAATTTCTTGATCTTTCAGTCAATTTAGCTCTACGCTTAAGTGCTTCACTCAAAGATGATCCTGCAAATACCCTACGATTATTTTTGTCCGACGGTAAAATTGCGACTATCAAGTCGAACATGCAAAACGTGTGGTCTTTATCATGCTTCCGTCAAGTCACTAAATCGTCCACATCGAGAAGATCCAAAAAAAGTAAACAGACACAGTGATAGGAAAGTTAGACCTGTAAGAGTCGCTGCTCGTCGTGCTAATGAACTGATGTGCATTATTCAAAATTTAGAGCACCATGATGTTGAATGGCTCGATGAGAGCGACGTAAACATTCCAAAATCGAATGAAAGTGAGCAGACTCACAACACTGAGCAGCAACCCAAGCAATCCAATGTCATCGAAAACATGGATTCGAGTTTCATGGATGGAGATTGTTAATTTGAATTTAATATGTGTACCAAAAATTTAATTTTTAAAATAAGTTTGCTATGTTCGTAAGATTATAATTTTAAGACGGGACAAAAATAAGATTATTTTTGTCCCGTACTCTATGTTGAATACTATATCAGTAAAATCTAATCTCTATCCTAAATCTATTTACTTATTTTTAAAATTATAACTATAACATTATAATTATAATATTAAAAAAATATATATAATTGAAAAATGTTTACGTAAGGGGGTAAGAGCTTGGCTTACTTTTGCTGACAAGGGGGATGTGAATAATTGTAACAAATCTGCTTACGTAATATTTGAACGGCCCCTTAGCACGCTACTATTTATTCGAAAAAAAGAGAACATTAATTTATCTTGTTGCGACACTCGTCATAAACTGGAGAAAACAGCATTTGCATTGTGTTTCAAAAAACAAATCCTCCACCTTCTTTTTATGGTAACGGCAGCACTGACAATATGCCTCCCATGCAGGACAGTGTAGATCCCATGAGTTCGGCACAACTCGGAAACGGTCCTGTTCAAAATTACATTATCGATGATAACTGTGTTAATATGTCTCCATATTAACACAGTTATCATCGATAATGTAATTTTGTCTAGAAAATACCGGTTACGTAACCAGGTCTGGTAGAAGTGTAAGACGTCCTAAATTGAGACGCAGATATCCTCTCCGAGTGACACATCATACCTTTCCCACCCAGGGTATTCTCTCGAGCACTCCTTTCTGCCCAAAGCTGGAGTGTGTGTGTATATCAGAGATGATATCAGCTCTCGCCGCCTCAGCAATCTTGAGGACAGGGACCTGTCAACGTTATGGCTCCGCATAGATTGCGACGACCACCCTCGCATCTATGCGTGCCTATATAGGTCCCATAGTGGTGACCCCGAGACGGACCGACTCTTGGAACACCTGCAAGCTGCTTAAGATTTTGTGCAGCGGCAGATCCCATCCGCAGAGATCATAATACTTGGCGACTTTA
Source organism: Phengaris arion (assembly GCA_963565745.1). Lineage (NCBI taxonomy): Eukaryota > Metazoa > Arthropoda > Insecta > Lepidoptera > Lycaenidae > Phengaris > Phengaris arion. The sequence continues at coordinate 26,261,466 of OY751436.1, forward strand.
ATGCCCACCACGCCGACTGGCTCAATTCCAGTAAAACTGATCATGCGGGGAGATCTGTCTGCAAATTTGCCCTTGCGAACGACTTCACACAACTGGTTACTACGCCTACACGAATCCCAGATGTGGATGGTCAGAATCCTTCCTTGTTGGACCTTATGTTGACTTCAAATCCTGACGGCTATCAAATATCCGTAATCGCACCACTTGTTTCATCGGATCATTGCCTTGTTAGGAGCTCTGTGCCACTTACGACGGTGTTACGACAGCGTGCTGTTAAATACCGTCGTGTGTGGCACTACAAGTCAGCAGACTGGGGTGGGATGCGGTCGTTTTTTGCATCCTATCCTTGGGGGAACGTGTGCTTCTCGCCGGATGATCCCGACAACACTGCCAACTCTGTTGCCGATGTGGTGATGCAATGTGAATGATGGAACTTTTTATTCCGTCCTCTGTAGTACCAACTGGCGGCAAATTTCGTTCCTGGTTTGGTTCATCCCCCAAAAAAGCTTCTCGCCGGAAGCAGGAGGCTTACCAATCCTGGGCCAATGCAGTGTCTGCTCGGGATTTAAATACCAGCACATATAAAAAGGAGTACAACCTTGCCTCTAGGTCCCTCAAGAAAGAGATCACTCGGGCAAAGAATCAGCACGTCAATAGAATTGGTAAGAGACTTGAGCGCCTCTCCTCGGGAACCGTGTATTCTGGTCTCTGGCCAAAGCTATTGAAGGAAATTTCTGCAAGCCAACCCTACCATCCCTACACGTAAGAAATGGATCGTTGGCCCAGGACGCAAAAGACAAAGCCGATCTTCTGGGCAAGCTCTTTGCGTCAAACTCGACCCTGGATGACGGGGGGCAGAAACCGCCGACCATACCGCGATGCACGAGCATCATGTCGGATATTCGGTTTCATCAGCTCTCAGTGCGAAATGCCCTCCGTTCCCTTGATATCCAAAAGTCGAGTAGGCCTGACGGAATCCCTCCTATTGTGTTGAAAAAGTGTGCTCCAGAGTTGGCTCCGGTCTTGACGCGTCTTTTTCGGTTCTCCTACTCTTCTGGCATCGTCCCGGCTTCTTGGAAGACAGCCTTGGTGCACCCGATCCCCAAAAAAGGTGATCGCTCAAATCCTTCCAACTACAGACCAATCGCTATAACCTCTCTCTTCTCGAAGATAATGGAATCCATTATCAATAGCCAGCTTCTTCGATACTTGGACGGCCAGGGATTACTAAGCGACAAACAATACGGGTTCCGTAAGGGTCGCTCGGCTGGTGATCTCTTGGCGTGCCTAACTCATCGTTGGGCTCAGGCAATTGAGTCGAAGGGAGAGGCATTGGCTGTTTGTTTGGACATTGCGAAGGCCTTTGATCGGGTTTGGCATAAAGCGCTGCTATCAAAGCTTCAATCATACGGGCTGCCCGAGAAATTATGTAAGTGGGTCACTAGTTTCTTAGCAGATAGAAGCATAAAGGTCGTAGTTAACGGCGAATGCTCGGAAACTCAGTCTGTTGATGCTGGTGTCCCTCAGGGCTGTGTGCTATCGCCTACCCTATTCATGCTATGCGGATGATAGTACAGGTGATGCTGTATATACCGGCTCCCCCAATGTTTCTCGGCTAAATGTCATACAAAATACCAACTGCTCCCTCTGGATCGTATCCAACGAAGGGCCGCTCGAATTGTTGACTGCCATAGTGTTTCAAACAGCTTGGACCCCTTGGAATTACGCCGAGATGTAGCTTCACTCTGCATCCTCTATCGGTTGTATCCACGGAGTGCTTTGAGGAATTGTTCGGAATCATACCACCTGCAACTTTTCGGTATCGTCCCACGCGAAAAACATACTCATACATCCTCATCACCTTGATGAGTGGCAGTCTTCCACCGTGCGCTTTTCGCGTAACTTTCTGCCACGCACTGTAAAACTCTGGAACGAACTGTCACCAGCAGTATTTCCGGACCTATACGACCTGCAAACCTTCAAGAAGAGAGCGTATTCCCTCTTAAAAGGCCAACAACGCACCTGCAGCTCTTCTGATGTTGCGAGTGTCCATGGGCGACGGTAGTTGCTTACCATCAGGTGACCCGTTTGCTCGTTTGCCCCCTTATTTAATAAAAAAAAATATATATATACATGAGAAATTTGATTAGATAAGTAATGTATTGTTATTAGTTATGTACTTATAATATTAGTTTGCTTTTTCTCGAAAAGGGAGATGTTGCATAATGTCAACAGTAGTTTTAAGAAATTTAATTGTCAATGTCATATTGACAGATGTCACGAGTAAAACCTATTTAGTTAGGTTTATTTCGGTTAGATAAAAGGCTATACTCAGTGTAGACTGTAGATGTATGTGTGTTAGACATATCTCATATGTAATACGTATCTGTGTTAAGCACCAATAAAGGAGAATATAATAATTGTTGCTGTATTACGAGTATTATTATCACCACTCAAGTGTAAGAAGGACATGTAAACAAGAGGTTGTGGCGGACCAATTAGCGCCTCAATCCTGAATCGCACTATCGAAGTTTTCTATGATCGTCACTATATATACGACATCTGAAATTCATACAAGTGGGCTTCGGCCTGACCGAGCATAGCACCTCGCTCGGTCGGAGATCTCCCTTTGAGGCTTGCCACCATATTCCCACACTGGTGACCCCAAGAACACAGCTTACACAACCATGAGCAGCAGCGACGACACCGTCAAATCCAAAGGATCAGTCCACGTCACGCGTCGTACCAAGAAAAGCCCCCATTACTGCACACGATACGACTTCGATAATATGTCGTATGACCGCTCAAAACTTAACATTAAGGTACCGCAGTTTTCTTCGGACGATCCCGAATTGTGGTTCGCATTACTGGAGAGCCAGTTTAATGTTTTTAACATCACTGATGACTCGGTCAGGTTTTCATGTGTCACGAACATTTTAGATATGTTACATGCTAAAGCTGTTAAGGACATTATAATTAATCCTCCACCTATAACCAAGTATGAAAGGATTAAAAGCGAACTAATAAGGAGACTCTCCGCGTCACGCGAATTGAAGGTAAGCAGCTTCTCACCCATGAAGTGCTTGGAAACCGCAAACCATCGGAGTTTCTTCGTCATCTTCTTGACCTTGCGGGACCTAAACCACGGGAAGAATTCATTCGGTCGATTTGGACAAACCGTCTTCCAAGTAACGTGCAGACCATTTTAGCTTCGCAACCCTCGCACAGTTTGGAGCAGCTGGCAGACCTGGCCGATAAAATTCAAGAAATCACCTTACCTGGTAATGTGGCTTCCACATCCTCTGGTTCCGTCGTATGAGCTACTTCTAGTGCTTCATCTGAAATTTCTGAACTAAAGAAGATGGTACAAAACCTTACATTGAAGCTGAAGAACACACTCGTACCGCAAACTGCCGAGCCTAAGGGTGTGTTTTCACCGGAGCTGAGTTAAGCTGCGTTGCAATGAATGTGTTTTTAAGAACCAATAGAAACGCTTCATTTGCCTGACCTCTGACGCTGTTGCATCAGCGCAACGTCTCTATTGGTTCTTGTAAAACACATTATTCGCAACGCAGCTTAGCTCATCTCTGGTGGAAACGCAGCCTAACAGCCCCGACCCAAACATAAGCACAGTCAGCATCACCGCCAAAGGTCGAGGTCAATCTCCAGCTATCGCTTGTGCTGGTATCATGCGAAATTTGGAGACCGCGCGAAACAATGCATACAACCTTGCGATTTCAGTAGTGCGGGAAACGCAAAGGGCAGTCGCTGATGGCGACAAGCCACTGCCTCTCTTCTTCTACTGGTCGTCTTTTTATAACCGACTGTAAGTCTAATGTTCGATTCCTTGTTGACACCGGAAATGATCTGTGTGTATACCCTCGGTCCTCTCTGCGCGAATATCGCACAAAAACTAGCTTTAATCTTATTGCTGTAAATGGTTCAACTATACATACTTATGTTTATTTAGGACTTACTCTTAATTTAGGTTTAAGACGCAATTTTCAGTGGAGATTTATTGTTGCTGATGTAAGCCAAGAAATAATAGGAGTAAATATTTTAAAATTTTACAATTTAATTGTAGACTGTCGCAATAATTGTTTAATTGATAATACCACAACTTTGTCTACTTCTGCTTGCGCTGTTAATAATAAGTGTAATGTATCTTCTGTTAAAATTAATATAGGTGACACTAGGTACCACAATATACTAAAAGATTTTATTGACATTACACGCCCTTCAGGCACACCTATTGACGTTAAACACAATACAGTACATTATATAAAGACGACACCAGGACCACCCGTCTTTTGCAACCCTCGTAGATTAGCGCCTGACTAATTTAAAATAGCCAAAAAAAAATTCGAGTTAATGCTTAATAATGGTACTGCGAGACCCCCTAAAAGCCCATGGGCCTCTCCGTTACACTTGGCTCCTAAAAAAGATAGCGATTAGCGTCCTTGTGGCGATTACGGTATGTTGAACGCACTGTTACATCCCTGTGCAGTTCCTAGAATTGCTGACGGGAGTGCTGATACATCATTACTACTCTGTCATCTTAGTTAGTAGGTTTGAGCTGCGAGTCAGTTCAGAGCTAGACACGGGCCACCACGGACGCATATATAATCTCCTAATGTACGGTGTAATCCAGTAAAATTAATTTGTGTTGTGAATCTTTTCCAGTTCAACAAATTTTCTTTTTTTAAAAAGTCTTTTAAAAAGTCCGTTTTAACATTGGTGGCAGCGGTGGGATACGTAAATCCCTAAAACACCCAATACGCTATCCGAAGACCTTTTTGTGTAAAAAAAGTGAAAAGTGACATAATTAAAATTTTCATGAAAAAAAAATATATATATATAAAAAAGTGCATCGATAGAGTAGTATACTCTTTGTATTGTGGTCTCGTGATCTGAACTCACTAAAAGTCATATTCTGTAAATTCCATCAAACTAAAAGTATATAAATATAATAATAAATACAAATCAATCTCAAGTGTGTTCCTGTCGTTTTACATCATTATCCCTTGTGTCCACTGTGACATAAGTGGTACCCAGCTACCCAGCGGGCCGAGTCAGCCCGAAAGCGGTATCCAGCACCGGCCAGGCGAGGTGAAGAGTCCTGACATCCGTGACGAAAAACTATAATCCAAAAAGTGCAAAGTGCTAAAATTCAAATTACTAAGGCGGGTCAATAAGTCCGTGACTTTTTGAATTTCTAACCTCCTTACTGAAAAAGCAACACTACTCCTGTCAACAGGCATCTGTCAGTTGACTCCTATCAAAATTTGAACTTGCTGCGTCAGTTAGTTTGTGTTTTACAGCTATCTTTATCAGACTATCCAGTAACTTAAGGAAACAATGGAAAAAAGTGAATTTCGTGTGCTTATTAAGCATTATTTTTTGCGAAAAAAAACCATGACCGAGACCAAGGCTAAGCTTGATAAATACTATGGGGACTCTGCACCATCGATTTCAATGGTAAAAAAGTGGTTTACTGAATTTCGTTGTGGCCTTACGAGCACTGAAGATGCTGAACGTCCTGGACGCCCAGTTGAGGTCTCTACACCCGAAACAATCGAAAAAATTCACGATATGGTGTTGGCCGACCGAAGATTGAAAGTGCAAGAGATTGTGAAAGCCATAGGCATCTCGCATGGCTCAGTGGTTTCAATTTTGAATGATCACTTGGGCATGAGAAAGCTTTCCGCAAGATGGGTGCCGCGTTTGCTCACAGTCGACCACAAACGCAATCGTGTAACAACTTCACAGGAAGGTTTGGCGTTGTTTAATCACAATATGGAGGAGTTTTTTAACCATGGACGAAACATGGATCCATCACAATACACCAGAGACCAAACAACAGTCAAAACAGTGTGTTTCTAAGGGTGAATCGGCGCCAAAGAAGGCCAAGGTGGGTTTGTCAGCCAATAAAGTTATGGCGACTGTTTTTTGGGATGCACGTGGGATAATCCACATTGACTATCTTCAAAAGGGAAGAACAATTAATGGGGAATATTATGCCAACTTATTGGACCGCTTCAATGAGGATTTGAAAAAAAACCGACCTCATTTGGCCAAGAAAAAAGTTCTTTTTCACTAAGACAATGCAAGGGTGCACACATGTGCAGTTGCCATGGCAAAAATCCATGAATTGGGCTATGAATTGCTCCCACATCCACCCTATTCTCAAGATTTGGCTCCGAGTGACTACTTCTTGTTCCCAAACCTGTAAAAATGGCTCGGTGGAAAAAGATTTGACTCCAATGATGAAGTCATCTCGCAAACAAAGGCCTATTTTGAGGACCTCGACAAATCATATTTTTTGGAAGGGATAAAAAAATTGGAGAAGCGTTGGACAAAGTGTATAGAGCTCAAGGGGGACTACGTTGAAAAATAAAATGATTTATTTATCAAAAAATCTGTGTTTTATTCCAAAAGTCACGGACTTATTGACCCGCCCTCGTAATATTAATCCGTGTAATCCCGATCGAGTTATCCCATCCAGCGAGCATGCAACGAGTCGCCGCTTATCTCCATCGCCCACGTATTGTTTATACTGTAAGTATTAGCTATTGTTTATATTAGGTCTATTAGGTTACTAAGATATTTTAGGGTTCAGTGGAATAATCCGAATCAAGAATTGAATTTTGGAACTTTAATATTTAAATTTTAAATGTGCCGAAAAGCGACAAAATTTCAGAAGGCCTAACTATAAATATTCCAATGTTGAATTCCGATACCGGTTCGTCCGGCGAAATAAATCCGCCAGCTAGTTCTCCTAAGGGGACGACCCGGAAGGGAACTACTCCAGGTCCAGACAGGGTCGAGTTAGATCTCAAAACTCTATTTAAATTCATTAAGCCATTTGATGGCTCAAGAGAAAGCGTAAATTCGTTCATCATAAATTGCAATAATGCATACGTTCTAGCAACAGACATATAGAAACATATTTTATTCCGCTATATATATAGTCAGCTACAGGGCAAAGCTGAAGTAGCTTACTCTATTAAAGAATTTAAGTATTGGGTACAACTTAAACAATTCCTACTGAACCAATTCTGTGAGCGCAAACATTATGTGCATATACTAATGGACATACAGGAGTGCAAGCAGAGTTCAAATGAAAATGTAACCCAATACTCATTGCGCGTCGAAACTTATCTTTCTCAACTTCTAATGGAAATAACGCTATCTAATTGTACACTTCGTGAACTCCCCGGCCGTTCTTCGGCCATGGAAGATTTAGCATTACATCACTTCCTTATGGGTTTACATCCCCGTATTTCAAATATAGTGCGCTGTAGGGACCCACGGAACTTAAATCAAGCTATCAATATCGCTATTTCCGAAGAACGCATACAGCAAATCCTGTATAAGCGACCTCAATTAGCAAATAATTATAATACTTATTCGAATGGTCAAAAATAATCATCATCACAATCCTTCCGACCATCAGAATCATATCGTAGAACTCCAAATAGAAGACCTTATTATAATAATCAGAATCCTAGTTCATCATCATCAAGAGATGCACCATTTTGCCGTTACTGTAAGAAATCAGGGCATGTGTTAGAAAATTGTAGCCTTCGAGAATATAATAACAGTAGGAGGTCGCAAAATCAAGCATTTACTCCGATTAATCCGCGTCCAAGAGTAAATTTTACTGAAATAAATAATAACGATCAAGGCGTCGATGAAACTGACGGCAATCAAAATTTAAACTAGTTTCTGTCCCGTTAAAGTATCGCGCGGGGCAAGTCCCTCTTGTTCAAGTCGATACTTAATATAAAATAAAAAATCGTAATAGGACCAATGGACAGGGTAATCAGCCCCAAACTCACGATCTTTCCCTAAATAGTAATAGGACCAATGGACAGGGTAACCAGCCCCAAACTCACGGTATTTCCCTAAATAGTAATAGGGACCAATAGACAGGGTAACCAGCCCCAAATTAACGGTCTTTCCCTAAATAGTAATAGGACCAATGGACAGGGTAACCAGCCCCAAACTCAAGGTCACTCCTTTAATATTCAAAAGATCAATAGACAGGGTAGCCAGCCCCAAACTCGCGATCTATCTAACCTAGAAAATGAAACCTGTAAAAAACAGATTAATAAAATTTATGAAATCCTTATTAATAAAAGATATTTACCTTATATTAAACTTAAAACATCAATAAACGAAAAAGAACTTACCTTTCTTATAGATTCTGGAGCATTATTATGTATAGTGAAAAACAGCTCTATACCTCGTAAGCCTAATACATGTAGCGAAGATAATATCACAGTCAAAGGAATTGACTCAAAAAATAATTCATGAAAAAGTATAGGTCATTTCATTTTGCAATTACAATTTAATCCAAATACAAATGTTTCACATACATTTCATATTTTCGATAATATTGATCTACCATACGATGGTATAATAGGTAATGATCTGTTTTAAAATACAATTGTAAAATTAACTATAAATCACATTCATTAGAAATAAATAATTTTAATACAGAATTATCATTCGATGAACCCTCTTATATTATTGAACCAAGATCCAAAAAAGTAATCGACTGCTCAGTTGATAATCCAGAAAGTATAAAAGAAGGAATGATATGTGATCAACATCTTTCTAATTCACTTTTAATATCAAATTGCCTGGTAACAATAATAGAGTAAATTTAACAGTCCTTAATACATCTGATGAATCTGTCAGGATAAAATCTAATTTGCTATTAAAAATTTATAATATTGATAGTGAAAATCAAATGCATAAGTTTAATAAAAACCAAAGTAGTATCGAAAGAAAACAACAGTTATTAGACTACTTACGAACTGATCATTTAAATTCAGAAGAAACAAATTACATACATGATATCTGTAGTTAATATTCAGATATATTCCATTTACCAGGTGACCGATTAACCAGTACAAATATAGTTCAACATGAAATCCGCACGTCCTCAGATCAACCAATTAATGTAAAATCATATCGTTTCCCTGAAATACATAAACAAGAAGTCCAAACACAAATAAACAAAATGTTAAATGAAAATATTATATAACCATCTAAATCATCCTGGTCATGTTCCCCTGCATCAAGTTTTTTGGGTACGACCCAAATATTATTATATTTATTATATATTATTATTATATATTTATTAAATATATAATAATAATCATATATCATAATCATAATCATATCATAATCATATCATAATCATATATATCAAATATTATTATTATAGGTATTTGGGTCGTACCCAAAAAACTTGATGCATCTGTAAATAGGAAATGGAGAATAGTAATTGATTTCCGAAAGCTCAATGATATTACTATAGGAGAAACCTATCCAATTCCACAAATAAATGAAATATTAGACCAATTAGGACAAAGTAAATATTTTTCAACCCTTGACCTTGCATCAGGATTCCACCAGATTAAAATGAGCCCTGATGATGCGCAAAAAATAGCTTTCAGTGTTCCGCAAGGGCACTTCAAATTTAATCGAATGCCTTTCGGCTAAAAAACGCACTTGCAACCTTTCAAAGAACAATGAATACGGTCTTATCAGGTTTGCAGGGATTACACTGCTTCGTTTACCTTTCGTTTACCTGTGATGACATTGTAATTTATTCACACTCTTTAGAAAGTCACATAGATAAACTGCCTATTGTTTTTGACAGACTTAGAAATTTCCAACTAAAATTAGAACCCGACAAATGCGAATTCCTTCGTAAAGAAGTAGGTTACCTAGGTCATATTATTAGCGATGACGGCGTAAAACCTAATCCTGAGAAAGTAAAGGCAGTAGTCGACTTTCCAACTCCCCAATGTCCCAACGCTATTTCCGCTATTCTATCACAAAGCGATGTATGTAAAGATAGACCAATAGCATATTCCTCAAGAACATTAAATAAAGCAGAAACTAATTACACAGTAACCGAAAAAGAATGTCTCTCAATAGTCTATGGAACAATAGTGTTTCGCCCCTACTTATTTGGTCGCCGTTTTAAAATAATAACAGACCACAAACCATTGAATTGGCTATTTAACTGCAAAGATCAAGGTTCCAGACTAGTCCATTGAAGACTAAAACTTGAGGAATACGACTATGAAATCCAGTATAAAAAGGGCAAAATAAATACGAATGCCGATGCTCTTTCCCGCTATCCTGTAAATTTAAACCAATCCGATAACCTAATTAATGTCCTTGGTGATAACGAAACACAGGAAGCTCCTCCTATCATAGTTCAACCTGAAAATATACCCTTACTAGAAAGTCCCGGTTTACCAGAACTTCCAGAATTACCTGAATTTTTTGACTTACCTGAAGAATATTTTGAAAATCCTGAAGTTTCGAGTGAAATAGTACTTCCCAGTCCCAACGTAGGTTCACCTGCATCTGATGAATCTTTAAGTCATAGAGACACGTACTCCGAATACCTGAAAAAAACAAATAATATATCATCTACATCTAACGTTAAGATCCTAGAATATAATGAAAACATTAAAAACCAAAGTAAAAACAAAATTATACCTACCTCTATAGACATTGACGGGTCAAATGCTTACGTCGAAGAAATCCTTAATAATACACCAAACTGCTGCAATCCGAGATCGTGAAAGAACTTTACACTCATTTTTAAAGTTCACTAGTAATAATGTCAGTTATTATTTCCTATTTGTTAAAATTTATCATTACGATAAAAACACTTACGAGGATATTTTTATGAGTCTCCAAAATCTTAGAAATGAATTAGTGGTCGAAAGTGTAAAGGAACTTAGTATTACCGACTTCAAAAATCCTTTCGATAGTCATAGTTTTACTAAAATTTATAATATATTAATGTACCTTTTCAATAATAGTGACATAACTATTCATATATATAAAAACATCCTTATTTACCCCACAATGAGTGAAATTCCTAAAATATTGAAAGAAAATCATAATATCACTATTTCTGGTCATTTAGGCTCTAATAGGATGCTAAAACGTATTCAAGAAAAATATTATTGGCGAAATATGCGTTGTGACGTTGAAAATTATGTTCATAAATGTGAATTATGCCAAAGTAATAAGGCTCTTCGTAAATGTAATCGTGCTCCCATGCAAATTACTACTACGTCAACTCATACATTTGAAAGAATAGCATTAGACATAGTAGGTCCACTTCTGAAGCTGGTAGCGCTAAGTTAAAATATATTCTCACCCTTCAGGACGATTTAACTAAATACTCAGCTGCTTATCCAATCTATAATACTACAGCCGAAGATACATCAGAATGTCTTATTCATTTTATTTCGCAGTTTGGTATTCCAAAATCCATTTTAACCGATCAAGGCACAAATTTCACTGCTGAATTGTTTAAGCAAACCTGTAATTTTCTAAAAATTAAGCAATTATGGTCAACACCATATCACACTCAAACTCAAGGCGCCCTTGAAAGGAGCCACTCCACTCTGAAAGAGTACTTAAAATCTTTTATTAATGAGAACCAAAACAATTGGCATAGATATGTTTATACAGCGATGTTAACTTATAACACTACAGTTCATTCAACAACTAATTTCACTCCGTATGAACTCGTATTTGGTCATAAAGCGATTATTCCAACCTCCATATTTGAATCTTCATTAGAACCAACTTATAATTCTTACGTCAGAGTCCTTCAACAAAGGTCCTTCAAAAAAACTTTCTAGAGAAAAAGCTATAGAAAATATCCTAAAATCTAAAAACATTTCCAAAACTTACTATGATAAACATTCTAGACCGCTTAAATATAAAGCGGGTGACATGGTTTATGTTAAAAATCATCTTCGTCTCCGTAAAGCATTGTCGGCAATTTGGAAAGGTCCTTACAAAATTATAAAAATAAACGGTAATAATACACTTACCTTACTTGTAAATAGACGACACGTAAAATATCATTACGATGAAGTCAAATTGGCCGAAACCGATACTGAGTAGATTAAGATAGTATTCTAGTTAACCTTAAATCATAATTTTATTTAGTTTTAAATTAAAAAAAAATATATTCCAGGCTTGGTGCAACAAGCGTCTGCGTTTTCTCATTGGATATGATACAACCTATAAATAAAAATATTGGAATATATTTCGATCCTGTCGGAACAGTCAAGGTCTCTAATGATCAACTACATGTCTTAGTCCCTGTAGATATTAGCTACATAAAACCTGATATTGAAAATATTAAAAACTATTTAGATTCCACTGAAACTTTCTGTAATTTGAATTATAACTTTAATTTCACTAATTGTAATAACCATTTAAAACAATTGATAGTTCGCTATGATGGTATTCTGAGAGACTATAACGCCATTTCTCATTTGACTTCTGATAGAAGTAAAAGGTTGGAGTTGGTGCTGTATTTAAACAGATAATTGGAACTATGGATGAAAATGACGCAATCCGATATAATAAAGCCATTCAAACCCTGCATTCCTCAAATAAAAAGCTTGCATCTTTATTAAAAGATAATATTTTAGTTACTAGTTCAGCTTTAGAAAATTATAATAAAACATTAAAGTTAATTAAAGAAAATGAAATCCGTTTGAATAGCGCTATTGACTCTATAAGTAAAAATGTTAAATATCGAATTAGAAACGAAATTTAATGAACTTTACGAAGAACTTTCATCTAGTTTCATCAGTTAGAATCGTGACATCGTGTGGTGCAGACGCGTTCTCGGTTGTATTCCACTGCCGTCATTGAAATATCAACTTTATACTGCGTGTGTTACGACCCAATTTCCCGTGTACGCCAAATATAAAGGCTCGTCAAAGAGTAACAAGTAATTAGAGGCGCAACAACAAGAATGCTCGGATCACCGAATAATAGTGGCAAGTGTGCTTCGAATCCTGACATCAGAAAGTCAGTGGAGGATCATAACGTAACCCTGCGCCCAAAACGAAAGCACACCGACGATCTTGCGGAAACAATTGATGAAGTCACTTCGAAAGTCACAACTATGATGAACGGCTGGAAGAATGAGTTGCAAGATAATTTCACTAAGATGAAAAGTGAATTCGAATCTGTCTTGAAGGCTGATCTTGACAAACTAACGACATCGCTGAGTTCGTCCTTTGCTGAAATTAAATCAGAAATTAATACTGTTCGCCAAGAATACAAGGAATTTAAAAAATCCATCCATTCGCTGGAATTGAAGCATCAGGAGACCACGAAAAAAGTTTCAGATTTGAAAGACTCACTACAATTTTATAGTAATCAGCAGGAGACCATATATAAGAAAATCGATGCACTCACAATTGAAAGAAAGGCCATACAATCGCTGGAAGCAAAGATACAATCTCTGTCTAAAGAAAATCAACTCTTACTAATCGAGCTGAACCAAAACAACCAGAGAGATAGGTTACTCAACCTAGAAATCGTAGATGTTATAGAACAGAAGTCCGGAAACCTCCTCGATATCATCCTAAGCATCGCTCAGCACTCCGGCGTATCACTACTTCCGCAAGAGGTCCTGGAAGTTAACCGTGTCACCCCCAGAACCAAGCAGCCAGGCCGCCCGAGGAACATAATCGTATAGTTGAAGTCTCGCCTGCTTAAGGATAATATGATCTCAGGTGCCCGCAAGTCTCCGCTTATGGCAAAAGATCTCGGCTTGACTGACAGTACCTCCAGAATCTATATAAATGAACACTTGACATATCTCAATAAACAATTGTTAAAGAAAGCATAGTTTCAAATACGTGTCGACAAAAAACGGAAGGATCTACGTAAGGAAAGAAGACACGAAACCGGCCTTTCAAGTCACGCAGGAAAAGGATCTTCTCAAAATCCGATAACGCGTTACGGTATTCAACCCTGTACTTTTTTTACTTTCCCACACTTTTTAGTTAACAACTTAATAATTTCTCCTTTTACCTCAATAAGCCTTTAACTATAATCCTAAACTACTACATAACAACATATTTTGTAAAATCAACTCTCAGTATATGGTCATTAATTTTTCGCATTTGCGCTTCTATAATTCTTACTTACTCATTGACTCGATGCAAAAAAATATACATTGCAAATGACTTGCACCTTTACAAGATTAACGATACGCTAACAAGGTGTGCGCTTTTTCTCCGGATTGACTTAGCACATTATATGAAAAACAAGTCGTTTAATTTCTTTAATCCAATTATACATTACTCAATATGTAATTTCTATACTTATTAATAATAACCCACAACATATTGCAACGTTTAAATTTTATAGCTTCATACATACAATACATACATACAACTCACTCAAAACATAATTTTAACATACTTAATTTATATTTTTATACGCTTTGTTCGCACATTATTAAATTACTTCCACAAGAAACCAAACACTGGTATATTCTACTTAAAATGTTTAAGTCCAAAGAATGCACCCATATTGAGCGCATGCACTTTAACAGCGGGCGGTCTTGTTGACCAGTTTCTGTGCGATAGTCGATCGGTTCAAAACTTTTCGTACTACCGACGTTTCGTCGTCACATTATATTATTATTTGTCGATCGGGACTTTTACTCGCTTGATATACTCAATCCTACCGACTAACATTAGGCATTATAATATTATTAAACTTTACTCTGGTTTATGGAAGAGGCGGTTTCCAACAGTAATCTATGAAATAATACACTTATGTTTATATCGCTTCTTTGTTATTTGTTATTATGTTAAATATTCGTCGTACACTGTAGCTATAAAGAGGCGATACAATGCAGTCAGCGAGGAGCGATCGGATAATAATAAACTTATATTTAAATGGGTACCAACTTCCTAAACATCTATTACCAAAACGTACGCGGGCTTAGAACCAAGTGCACGGACCTAAGGCTCAATATTCTTTGCAACGACTACAACATTATCGTCCTGACGGAGAGCTGGCGACATATTCGACGCGGAGCTGTGCGACGACCGGTACAACGTGTTCCGCGCGGACCGCGACGCCGCCGCCAGCGGCAAGCACACGGGCGGCGGCGTCGCGGTGCTGGTGCGGCGAGCGCTCGGGGCCGTGCCGCGGGATGTGGCCGCGCGCCCGCACGCCGAGCTTCTGTGGCTCACCGTGCCGGCGCGCGCCTGCGCCGTCTCACGCGACCTGCACCTCCTCGCCGTCTATGCTCCCCCGAACCCTCGCGCCCTGCCGGCCGAGTTAGACGCGATCGACGCGACTATCGGCAGCGCTTTAGCTCTCCATCCGAACGATTACTTTGTGTTCATCGGTGATATTTAAAACCTCCCGTTTTTGTCTTGGGACTTAAACGGATACACGGTTTTAAAAAAAGGCCCCGTCGAAGTCCAGGACCGCGGGAATTTTTTTCCACGGATTTCATCAGTACAACCTGCTAAAAAATCACTGTGGCAACACGCTCGATCTCGTCTTTTGCAACCTGCCGTTATCGGTGAGCCCGGTCTCCGCGCCTCTTCTGTCCGAAAGCCGCGCACACCCGTCGTTCGCCTTCACCGTGCTAGACCTGAGCGTTCCCAAATTACGCGAGGCCGTAGTAAAAAAGTTTAACTTTAGAAAATCTCCCTACCCCGTACTAAATGATACTTTTCAAAAACAAGACTGGAGTACCTTGCTGTCTGCTAAAACGGTCAACGATTCTGTAGATTTATTTTATGAGACCATAAACGCTTGCATCGCATCACACGTCCCCACACGTACCCCAATTGGTACTCTCCAGCGCTCATTAACATTATCAAAGAGAAGAGTAGGGCACACAAACACAAACAAACGCTGGAAGAAATTCGGTAACAACTTGGATTACGACGAATTCGCTCTCCTGAGGTCCCGTGAACTTCGTATACAAAAAGAATGTTTTAGGAAATTTACATCCGACCGTGAAAAAAATTTGAAAACTTACCCTAAGACATTCGGACGTATGTAAAGGCCCTACGCGGTGGCTCAGCGTATCCTAAAAAGCTATTGCTTGACGGAGTAGAATACACTGAAGGCAGGGACATGTGTGACGCCTTTAATTCTTTCTTTAGAAGCGTTTTCGGCAAGCCTAGTAATGTTACTCCCTGTAGATCATTAAACTTTAATTCAGATGTAGTGTCAAGCATTCAAGTATCGACCTCAAATGTCGAAGGTATTTTACGAAATCTAGATATAAAAAAAGGCCCTGGCAGTGATATTCTCCCATCTCTATTTTGGGTACGCTGCTCTAAATCTCTAGCTACTCCATTGACCATCTTGATAAATCGATCGCTGTGTGATGGTGTGTTCCCACAAAAATGGAAGGTAGCCCATATTGTTCCCATACATAAAAAAGGCTCTCGTATGAACGTGAAAAATTACAGGGGCATCTCCATTTTAAACACTGCTGCTAAAGTAATGGAAAAAGTAGTACTCAATTTTATTTATCCGACACTTCACTGATTGATCCCCTACCAACAGCACGGTTTCCTTAGGCATCGCTCGACGACTACTAATCTAGCCTGTTTCACTTCCTTTATTTTAGAGAATATGGAACGCGGTGGACAAATAGATATGTTATCTACACAGACTTCGAAAAAGCGTTCGACCGGGTAGACCGCCTCATTCTTCTACAAAAGCTCCAGGAGCTAGGAATTCACGGGGATTTACTTCGTTGGATGGAATCTTACATATCGAATCGTTCCCAGGCTGTTGTAATGGGCGGTTATCGCTCAGACTATATCAAGATGCCCACTGGAGTTCCACAGGGCTCACACCTGGGACCATTACTTTACAACGCCTATTTGTACGATATCGGTTCGTGCCTCCAACATATTTTGTACTATCTCATGTATGTGGATGACAAAAAAATCTTTTGCAAGATTAATTCTATCCAGGACTGTTTACAGCTCCAAGCAGGCCTAGACAACTTGTTTAATTATTATACTCGCAACAATATCACTGTTAAGTCCACTAAATGCGAATGTATTACATTCACTCGGAAACCAAAGCCCATAACCCATAATTATTACATGAATGGTGTATTAATTCAAATAAAACGTATCGTTAAGGACCTCGGTGTATATCTGGACAGTAAAATGACTTTTTCGAACCATGTTGAAAGCGTAATTTGTAAAGCTTACAAGAATTTGGGCTTTGTTCTCCGGACATGTAAGTCATTCTTAAGCATCTCAGCACTCAAAATCGTTTATTCCGCATACGTGAGGAGCGTTTTGGAGTACAATAGTCCGATATGGCCCCCTCATTACATTATATATAAAAGTCGCCTGGAACGCATTCAGAAAAAAATTATAACTTACCTGACTCACCGCTGTGGTAAAAGATTTGATTCCTATGACGAGAGCTGCGCTGAGTTCGATCTCTTGTCCCTGAAGCAGAGACGTACTGTTTTGGACTTATGTTTACTGTACGATATCGCTAATAGTAAAATAGATTGCCCTGACCTCGTGTCACAACTTACCTTCCGAACGCCCAAATTCCGCACTAGAAACACCCCCCTACTGCACATACCTGCATCAAACACTAGTTATGGACAGAACTCTGTTATCTCACGTATAAGTCGCTCATACACAAAAAATTAATTCTGTAGACCTATTTACTTACAATTCTAAAAGGAAATTCAAGAGTGAAGTTATAAAATATTAAAAAAGGATAAATAAAGAAAAAAAATTTACATAAACATGTTGTACAAACCTGACATGTGGTACCCTAGTGGTATTTTTTACTGATCCCAAGACTTCGTGTCGTAGGGCTAGGGTGCCGCACACGCACACACACACACACACACACTCTTAATATTATATATTATTAATATTAATTAGGAGACTATTAATTCTAATTATATTTGTAGTCATATGGACGTAAATTCAATTGAAAATACTCCTATTTGTGAAACTGAATTATTATGTAATATATTCAAAACTCTCCCAAAACAATGTGAAACCAGGCTTATTTATGGACAAATAGATATTTGGCAAGAACTTACAAATAGTAAATGGTTATTTATTGAAACTCAACCCATAAAAATCGATATAGAATGTCCTTCAGAAGTGTCTCAACATAGATTAATTGGTACTGGAATATTAAACTTACAGGAAAACCTATATATATAATAAATTATTATAAAAACTAAACATTTTCATATAAATCCTGTTCTAATTTAACTATTAAATCAATTGCACCTGACTTTAATCTTATTGATGATCCGTGTTGCAACTCTAAAAAATTAAATAAATTAAAATCAAAATCAGCTCCTTTAAAACTATTAGATATAAAATTAGAAAAACTTTCTGATATAGCTAATAAGCAAATACTTACCGATGTTAATAAAATCATAAATAAGCCTGACCCACTCTTAGAATATAATTCCCATTTTCCTATTCTAACATATTGTATTATTGTTATTATTTTAATTTTTACTATTTTTAAATTATGGAAGAGATTAAATAAGCGTCCACTCTTGGCTAGAACTCAAGATTTAAATTCAAGTACACAAACTGAACCTTCTGGTAATAAACCAGTTGTAGAGGAGACTCCTTTACCCCAACTTAGAAGAGTTCTATAAAATCTTACCCTTTACCGGTAAGTTTTATTTTACGCAGGGGGCTGTTACATCCCTATGCTGTTCCTAGAATTGCTGACGTGAGTGCTGATACATCATCACTACTCTGTCATCTTAGTTAGTAGGTTTGAACTGCGAGTCAGTTTAGAGCTAGACACGGGCCACCACGGACGCATATCTAATCTCCTAATGTATGGTGTAATCCAGTAAAATAAATTTGTGTTGTGAATCTTTTCCAGTTCAATAAATTTTCTTTTTTTTTAAAGTCTTTTAAAAAGTCCGTTTTAACAGCACGAACAGTACCTGATCGCTACCCAATCAAACACATACACGATTTCACCAACGCTATAACTGGTTGTAGGGTGTTTTCAACGATCGATTTAGAGCGCGCGTACAATCAAATCCCTGTTTTTGAAGAGGACATTCCAAAGATCACCATAACGACTCCTTTTGGCCTCTACGAATTTCCGTTTATGACATTTGGTCTCAGAAACGCAAGCTAAACTTTTCAGAGATTTGTAGATGAGGTGATTAGAGGATTAGACTTTTGTTATTGTTACCTAGATAGATGACTTTTTGGTATTTAGTAAGGACGAAAAGGAACACGAAAAGAACCTTCGTCAAATTTTCACCCGGATGCACGAATACGGTATCCTCATTAATATATCTTAACCGCGTGCTCTTCAACAAGGCCCGCGAGGAGTGTCGTACAGTGGCGGTATTCGTGGACAAAGAGAGGACGCATTCTCGTGCGCCGAGGGGAAGGGAAGCCGGTATTTGCCATACGAAACGAGGCGGACTTAACTCGTGTTTTTAATGCCGCAAACGTTGGCTAGTTTGTACAATTTAATTAATTCATGTCTTTATAATAATAGTACGATTATGACATCTAAATATTACCGACAATTTATTCCAAATTTTATTATTATAACTACTTTTATATATCAACTCTTTTGGCGAAATATGACGCTATTAACTAAGTATATTTTAAATTCCAAATTCATAACAATCTTTATAGCTTTTACAATAAAATGTATACAGCAAAAGAATTTGACATTAGGTCTATTCAATCCGGGATCACTTTGTAACAAGCACGACGAGTTCATCTCTGCTGTAGAACGCTACCACGTCGACATTCTCGCCATCAATGAGACCTGGCTCCGCGCCGGCGCCCGCGGGCTTCACGCTCCACCATAAGCCGCGACCTACTGGCACTGGACGTGCGCGCGGCGGCGGGGTGGGGTACTACATACGCCACGGTATCACCGTCAAACTACTCGACTACCCGGCAGATCACGTGTTAGTAGAACAAATATGGCTATCTACAAAATTAAATAACAATAAATTTATAATAGGTACCGCTTACCGTCCACCGTGGCTTAATGTCGACACATTTTTTAACGCGATTACGGAATCTATAACCTCCTTTTCCTCGTACGACCATCTGGTACTCCTAGGTGATTTCAATATTAATTTATTAGCAGACCAAGACCAGAACACCAAAAAATACATAAACTTCCTTAACTGTTTGTCCCTTCAACAATATGTTAGCGTACCGACCCACTTTACAGACCACTCAGAATCTCTCATAGATACTATTTGCTCGGATTACATATTAAACAAAGTACATGTGAATCGTATTGCTGAATTAAGTAGTCATGCGTTCATAACCTGCGAACTTAATTTCAAAAAAAGTAAATTAGATAAAAAGTGGATTTGTTATCGCCCCATAAACAATATCGATTGTATGGTTCAAGTTAATTACTGTTTTAATTCAAATTTAACATAAATATTAGTTAGCCAATTAAAACTGATTTATTAAATGCAAATTTATGTTTGAATGAATTAGTTAAAATTATTTAAATATTTAACATTTTTAAAATTAATTGAAAACACATTTTTTAGTTCAATTATATTAATTATAAATTAAACTGTCACTTGACACGAGCGCCACAGTTTAAAGTCAACTATGGGCTGTGGGGCTTAGTATAATTAATTATTTAAATTTACTATTTTAATTTGGAATAAATAAATCCTAGAAATTATTTAAAATAGACATAAATATTATAATCAATTTAATTGAGATGTAAATTTAAAAACGGAAGTTAGTTTTTAATGCACATTAATGCCATAGCCGGAACTCACAGTTTATGCGCTAAAATTGCTAAGAGTAGAGAGGGGACATAGTTTCTGGGCGGTTTCTCTAGAGGCAATTGGTGTAGATCCTTGCTAGAGGATAGTCGATAGCAGTAAAGTGTGTGCTCAAGTGATTAAAACATTAATGCCAATGCCAATATAAATATTGGCATGAAATAGTTATAAAGTGTGAAATATGAAGTGCTAAAATGTGTTAAGAAGTGAAGTGCTTAAACTTAAACTGCGTAGATACTCTAATTAATAGTTTTAATTACCTAAGTAAGTTTGAAATGTCCATATTTTGAGTTTGTTATTGTTTATTGTGTATTATTTTAATATATATTTTTTTTCTTTGTCCAAGAAGCGCCAC
Source organism: Phengaris arion (assembly GCA_963565745.1). Lineage (NCBI taxonomy): Eukaryota > Metazoa > Arthropoda > Insecta > Lepidoptera > Lycaenidae > Phengaris > Phengaris arion. Next base: position 26,282,483 of record OY751436.1, read on the forward strand.
GTGGAGACATCAAGGAAGATCAAGAGGAGCATTGGGACGACAGGATTGGATTGACAGGAGTGAGAATGTTCCAATTTTATTCCTTTTTCTAAAAAAAAAATGCCTCTTTTACCCGTTTCAAAAAAAATCTTGGTTTTTTTTTTATAAATTATCATTGCCAATTGTTAATTTAAGCAACTCAAAATTATTATTTAAAGATCGCAATATACTGCTAGCTTTGTTGCATCAGCCATCATTCAGCGAACACGTGCATCGGTAGGGTATTTACCTATCGCACTTGTTTTTCAGCGCCTTATCTATTCAATGGTGCTTATTTGTTTTCAATAACAAAGCTTATAATATTTCCCATTGTTTATATTTTTTTCATATTTTGCACTTCTTGCTAAAATGTCTGATAACAAACTCATTAAAAAGCGAAGGTCAATGAAGGCTAAGGTATTTTAATAATTATTTAGAGCTTTTATTAAGCAGCAATGATTTATCAAAATTACAAAGGAAAGACTTGGAAAGCCGCTATGCAAAATTCGTTAAGATTTATGAGGAATTTGATGAATTACAGACCGAGATCGAGATGCAATCAGATAATACAGAGGAGGCTTACGCCGCTCAAGCCCAATTTGAGGAGCAATATTACTCATTAAATTTTGTGTAGTAAACATCATTTAACTAAAATAATATTTAGACACGCCCACGAAAGGCTGCTTCATGGCGGACCTCAATTACTTTTAGCTTTTATTAGACAATCTTATTGGCCACTAGGTGGCAGAAATTTAGCCAAAGGTACAGTAAATAAATGTATTCAATGTTTTAGGCAGAAGGCTACACTATATACAGCCTATTATGGGGCGATTACCTGCTTGTAGAAGTAGTTTAGAATTCCCGTTTCTTAACTGTAGTGTCGACTATGGCGGGCCAATACTGATAGCCGATCGTAAAGGTCGGAAATGTAAATTAATTAAATCTTACTTATGCATTTTTACTTGTTTGGCTGTCAAAGCTGTGTACACTTAGAGCTCGTTACCGACCTGACAAAGGAGGCCTATTTAGCGGCTCTTAAATGGTTTATTTCCCGTCGCGTCGTGGTAAACCACGCTCTATCATGTCCGATAACGGTACAAATTTTGTAGGTGCCGCTAATCTCATTAATAATATGTTGCAGGAATCCAACGCTATCTCTGCTATTTCCCAGGAGGGCATCCAATTTTCTTTCTCTCCTGCGTATTCACCGCATTTTAATCGTGTGGCTGAGGCTGCTGTACGCTGCACCAAATCCACCAAAATCATTTAAAAAGGTTGCTTATACTAATGTTAAGGACAGCGGCCTCGTACAGTGAAAATTTAAGTGAATTTAATTGCGAACAATAAACAGGTGATTTAAACTGTACATAAAATCATAGCAGTGAATATCGAGAGACTATATGTATAGATTTATATGGTATCAGTGTGAGAAATAGTGCAAAATGGTGTTTTATCGAGTGCGTATTATTTCGCTTGTATATATTAAACAAAGGATAATTTTAACGTAGCTTCTTTTTTCTAAGGTAAATAAGGATAGTATATAACGTATAATGTAAAGTTTAGGTTCGTGAAACGTATGGTAAATAAATAATTAAACAAATAGTGGTAAAAATGGTATAACGTTTCATGTAACGAACACTTAACTTGTAAATAACTTTTTTAGGAAATAAGATATGTAATATATAAGGATTGATAAATATGGTCTGAATAATAAAGGATTTCACATAATGCGTTTTGCTTCACCTGGCTCATGAAAAATAGGGAAAAACATGGAAAATAGTCGTATAGAGAGGTAAAAGTGAAAGGGAAAATCGGCCCGAAAGAGGCGTACGATCGGGGCTCTCTATACGGCATTGCCATGAGCCAGGTAAGCAAAGCGAAAAAGTGAAAAAACGTTCTCCTCAATACAGTGTTTTATTATCGCCCCGGCTCTGCCCAAATCGGTGTAACCTTGCTATCTTCGAGTCTAATCTGAGCCGGCGGTTGAACCCCTGTGGAATAATACAGTCCCCTACAGTAGTGCGTGGTCCTTTGGCGAGCCGAATATCAAGATCGAAGAAATATTCGAAGTCCATATCAAGTTGAAAATAACGAAGACGGCACTTAGAGAAAATTGGAACAGCTGTTTTGAACATAGAAAAATTTCCGAAGATTCAAGATTGAAATTTACTGAGGACCGGACTTAGAAAATTTTCGTCAGCTGTTTGAACATAGAAAAATTTCCGAAGATTCAAGATTGAAATTTACTGAAGACCGGACTTAGAAAATTTTCGTCAGCTGTTTGAACATAGAAAAATTTCCGAAGATTCAAGATTGAAATTTACTGAAGAACGGACTTAGAAAATTTTCGTCAGCTGTTTTGAACATAGAAAATTTTTGAAGATTCAAGATAAAAAATTTTACTGAACATTGAACATAGAAAATTTTTGAAGAGTCAAGATAGAAAATTTTACTGAACAAGATAGAAAATTTTACTGAACATTGAACATAGAAAATTTTTGAAGATTCAAGATAGAAAATTTTATTGAACATTGGACATAGAAGAAATCATCAGACTAGAACATTGGAAATTTATCAATGGGGATCAACGCCAGGGATTAGATTGGACTCAGAAGATCGGACTCGGGGATACAAGGATACACCGCTGCGAACGGAAGCAAGGATTCGCAGATTTTTACCGAAAAACCTCCCGAAGATTCTTGAATTTGGAAAATTAATTTGAAGATTAACTTAACATTGGAAGATTAACTTAACATTTGAAGATTAACATTGGAAGATTGAACTTAACATTTGAAGATGGTTATGACCAGAAGTCAGAGTGGGGCCGAGGAGAACCAGCCGCGTAGATTTCCGGATCCGCCACGATCGCCGTCCGCTGCCGCTACGAGCCAGCCGCCGCCGACCGAGGGAAGAGCGGATCTGCTTCAAACTATTTTGAAACCGAGACCAGGTACCAGCAAGGCGCCTGCACCCTCGGAAGTACAAACCCTAGCCAGAAAGAAGGCTATTTCAATTAGATCGCGTCGATCGACAGCAAGTGTCGTCGCGCGTATGCATTACGAGGCGGAGGAGAAACTCGCCGCTCTTCGTAAGAAGGAACTGCAGATCGAAGCAGAACTTATAAAGAAGAAGCTCGCCGCTGACGTCGCCGCTGCAGAAGATGGTAGCAGCCCCGACGACGACGAGCCATCAGAACAGGTGGAGCAACGTGTCCGAGCCTGGCTAAGCGAACAGGGTCCCGAACCCGAAGGGGCTAGACAAGAGCCGACATCCATGGAAGAAAGAGAGACGCCGAAGCCAGAAGACATGCCACCGAAGGGAACCCAGAAGACGAGGTTCGAATGGCCGCAGCAACGCCGCCCACGCTCACCCACACCGCCCACGTCTAGGGCTAATGGGGTGGAACATCTTGCCGAAACACTGGACAAACTGCTGAACCAACGCCAGTCGCGCCACACTACGGAGCTGCCCATATTCTCGGGCGCTCCCACAGAATGGTTGCCATTCAAAGCAGCCATGGAAGACACCACTGCGTTCTACAAGCTCAAGCCGACCGAGAACTTAGCTCGTCTGAGAAGCTGCCTACGGGGAGAAGCGAGAGAAGCCGTGGCACCACTGCTGAGCGTCGCGACGCCGCCCGAACAGATTATGAAGACCTTGGAACAATGCTTCGGTCGACCCGAGGTTATGGTCGATCGAATGATGGAAGACCTGAAGAAGATACCGAGGCTCGGAGGTTCGGCGGCAGAACTCAACCAATTCGCAGTGAAGATTCAGAACGTGGTAGCCATCCTGAGGAAGCTGAGACACGGGTACCTCTTTAACCCGTTACTCACGAGAGACATCCTAGAGAAGCTCAGCCCATACGAGAAGAGCAAGTGGTACGACTACGCAGAAGAGACGTCGCGCTTCAGGAACGAGCCCGATGTAGTCCTTCTCTCTGAATTCTTAATGAGAGAAGCGGACAGGGCGCTGCGCTACGGGTTCAGCACGGCACCGAAGAAGGAAACACCGCGTCCACCGCCTAGCAAGAACGAAGCCCGAACGAGAAGACCAGTCTTCACGATAACAGACGAGGGCAGGGAGTCGCCGAGTCGCAGCCAGCCTAACAGAACGAGCGAAGAGACAACGAAGTGCCCGTTATGTGCCGACCATCACGCTCTGTTCCGCTGTGCTGCTTTCAAGAAACTGAGCACGCAGAAGAGATGGGACGCAGTCAAAAGGCAAGGGCTGTGTTTCCGGTGCATACGGAGCAGGCACAGAAGATACAACTGCAGGGCGAGGTCGTGCGGCGTGAAGGGCTGCAACTTGCCTCATCACGCGCTGCTGCACGAAGACAGGTCCGGCGGCGCCCCACAGACAGAGGACGCCGTGATTACCGCATCGGTCACCTCCGACCGCGCGGTAAAACTTAAGATGAGAAGAATTCAAGTTGTCGGTCCACGGGGCGAAGCGGATATCTTCGCGCTGTTCGACGAGGGCTCGACAGTGACACTACTGGATGAAGACGTCGCGAAGGCTATCGGCGCAGACGGCCCACCGAAGGTGCTGAGAATGCATGGGATCAATGCCGAGAGAAGGGAAGAAAAAAGCCGACTCGTACAACTTGGCGTACGGGGTCACGACGGTACCAGATATGACGTCACTGCGAGAACCGTGAACGGATTGAACCTACTCACTCAGTCCGTCCCGGATTCACTGTTCCGACTTGCTCACCTGCGTGATCTCAAGAACGAAGAGATATGCTATGAAGACAAGAAACCCCAACTTCTCATCGGCACGGACAACTGGCAGCTCATAGTATCCAGGGAGCTGAGGATCGGCAAGAGAAACCAGCCTGCAGCCTCGAAGACGAAGCTCGGCTGGGTAATCGACGCCTCAGAAAGCAGGAAGAACAGAAGAACATCCTGCACGTGTCTACGATTGAGACCGGAGGCGAACGACTGGAGGAAATGGTGAAGAAACACTTCGAAATAGACGCACGGGGAATAGCGTCCAAGGCAAAGCTGACCAGAAAAGCAGCGAGTCATCGACCTCTTTTGCAGAACGGCCAAACGAAGGGAAGAAGGTCGATTCGAAGTGGGGCTCCAGTGGCGCAAAGAGGGCGTCACATTACCCCGGGGTTACAACGGGGGGAGCCGAAGAATCTGCAGGGTGGGACCGGGACTCCAGTGGCACGCGGGAGGTGTCACAACCCCAAGGAACGGCGGGGGGAGTCGTGCGGACTGCAGATTGCAAGAAAATGGGGAAGTACGAGTCGTGTTGGCCGCCGCCAAGGCCAAGGTGGCGCCGCTGAAGGCACAAACAATACCAAGGATGGAGCTACAGGCTGCCCTGATCGGGGCGAGGCTGGGGAACGCCGTCGCCGCAGAACACAGATGGAAAACGGACACGGTTTTCTACTGGATCGACGCACAAGTGGTTCTGTGTTGGATACGGAACGGCAGCCGCAAATACACACCGTACGTCGCACATCGGCTAGGAGAGATCGCCGAGCTAACGTCTGTCCACCAGTGGAGATGGGTGAGCACGAAGAGCAACGTCGCCGACTTAGCCACCAGAACGGGCTACGTTCCGAAGGGCGACGAGGACCCTTGGTTCCAGGGGCCGGACTTCCTGCGCAGGCCTGTGATCGAGTGGCCCGCGGAGAGTCCCGCTACAAGTGAAAATCAGGAAGAATACGTCGCCTTCCACACCACGGAGGCGAGCGAGCTGAGCTGTCTACCAGATGTGACGCGCTTCTCGAACTACGAGCGCCTCATAAGGTGTACGGCGATGGTCTTGCTGTTCGTCGAGAAGTGCCGAGATCGTCGGACCCACCTCGACGTACGACACCTGGAGAGACACAGCACAAGAGATCGAGAAAATGGCAAGTGGTAAGACGGACGGTAGATGGAGAAGGAGCTCAGTACCGGCTCAACCCGGTGTACAGGGACGGGCTGCTCGTACTAGATGGAAGGATCAAAGCAGCTCAGGTGCCGGCCGAAATGAAAAACCCTATCATCCTGGATGGAAGACATCACTTCACAAGGTTACTGGTGGCAAGGGAGCACGCCAAAGCGGGACACGGGAGCCGCGAGAGAGTCGTGAACGACCTCAGGCAGAAGTTCTGGATATTGAAGCTGCGGCCGACGGTGCGCACTATCATGAACAGATGTGCGTTTTGTCGGTTGCGACGGGCGCACCCGAGAACCCCGCCAACTGGAGACCTGCCAGCCGAACGCCTGGGGGCGTTCCAGAGACCCTTTTCGTACTGCGGTCTAGACTGTTTCGGCCCGATGACGGTCACCATCGGCCGACGTCACGAGAAGAGGTGGGGAGCTCTCTTCACATGTCTGACGACGCGGGCGGTCCACCTGGAGCTGGTGGCCTCGCTGTCGACGGACTCCGCACTGATGGCAATGAGAAGAATGGCTGCGCGGCGAGGATGGCCGTCAGTCATGTATAGCGACAATGGTACCAATTTCAGAGGCGCGGACGTCGAGCTGCGGCAGGCGTACGCCGAGTGGGCGCCGGCTATGGCTCAGCTGGGCCTCACTCATCGGATGCAGTGGAAGTTTACACCGCCCGGGGCGCCGAGTCAAGGGGGCGTCTGGGAAATGATGGTGAGGTCGGTGAAAACCGCCCTGTTGGCCACGCTGAACGAGAAGTCGCCAAAGGAAGAGGTACTCCAGACACTGATGGCCGAGGCGGAGTACTCCGTGAACGCTCGGCCACTCGTTCACGTGTCGGTGGACCCCGACGATCCCGAGGCGATTACACCGAATCATTTCCTCTTCGTGTCGTCCACTGGACTGCCGTACGTCGGACCGTGTGTGCCGGCGGACAGAAGAGCCTGGAGAGTCGCGCAAGCCCTTGCCGACGAGTTCTGGAGGCGCTGGGTGAAAGAATACCTCCCTACGCTCACACCACGCTATGGGGCCCCGCTGAGCAGCCGAGCCCTTGAACCGGGGGACCTGGTTGTCGTGGTCGACTCGACGCTGCCGCGTAATACGTGGCCGCGGGGAGTCGTGCACCGGGTCTACCCCGGCCCGGACGGACAAGTGCGCTGTGCGGACGTGCGCACGCGCAGTGGCGTGTTCCGGAGGCCGACATCAAAGCTGGCGGTGCTGGAGGAGGCGCCGCGGTCACAGTCGCGACCGCTGGCGGAGCAGACGGAGCCGGGAGCGGAGCAGACGACGCCGGGGACGGCGCCGGGGACGGCGCCGGACGCGGTACGAGCGTCGGAGCAGCCTACAGCGAGCACAGACAGCTCGCAGTCGCCGGAGCGGCCTACAGCGAGCGCAGACAGCTCGCAGTCGCCGGAGCAGCCTGCGGCGGGCGCGAACGGCTCGCAGTCGCCTCCGGACCAGCCTACAGCGAGCACGGACAGCTCGCAGTCACCGGAGCAGTCCACGGCGGGACCAGCGAGCCCGCAGTCACCTGAGGAGGCTGCGTAGATCCTGGCTACTGCGCCGGGGGGGGGATGTTAAGGACAGCGGCCTCGTACAGTGAAAATTTAAGTGAATTTAATTGCGAACAATAAACAGGTGATTTAAACTGTACATAAAATCATAGCAGTGAATATCGAGAGACTATATGTATAGATTTATATGGTATCAGTGTGAGAAATAGTGCAAAATGGTGTTTTATCGAGTGCGTATTATTTCGCTTGTATATATTAAACAAAGGATAATTTTAACGTAGCTTCTTTTTTCTAAGGTAAATAAGGATAGTATATAACGTATAATGTAAAGTTTAGGTTCGTGAAACGTATGGTAAATAAATAATTAAACAAATAGTGGTAAAAATGGTATAACGTTTCATGTAACGAACACTTAACTTGTAAATAACTTTTTTAGGAAATAAGATATGTAATATATAAGGATTGATAAATATGGTCTGAATAATAAAGGATTTCACATAATGCGTTTTGCTTCACCTGGCTCATGAAAAATAGGGAAAAACATGGAAAATAGTCGTATAGAGAGGTAAAAGTGAAAGGGAAAATCGGCCCGAAAGAGGCGTACGATCGGGGCTCTCTATACGGCATTGCCATGAGCCAGGTAAGCAAAGTGAAAAAGTGAAAAAACGTTCTCCTCAATACAGTGTTTTATTATCGCCCCGGCTCTGCCCAAATCGGTGTAACCTTGCTATCTTCGAGTCTAATCTGAGCCGGCGGTTGAAACCCTGTGGAATAATACAGTCCCCTACAACTAACAAACTTAACATACAAAGAGATGACAACTTTATTTACACAAATTGAGGGCATTTTAAATTCCCGTCCTTTGATACCTCTTTCCAACGACCCCTCTGATCTTACCGCCCTTACTCCTTCTCACTTCCTGATTGGACGATCACTTTTGTCAGTTCCACATTCGCACGTATCCGACGTCTCTATAACACGCCTGGAGCGCTACAAACGGGTGGAGCTCTTGAAAAAACATTTCTGGAGCCGTTTTTATAACGAATATGTTCTACTGCTTCAACAGAAATGCAAATGGACTGCTGCATCTGGCGCACTACTGGAGTGCCGACAATTGTGCTATCGCTTGGCAATTTTTAACAGATAGGTATAATAATGAAAGGTTACTTATAAACAGTCATGTTCAAGCTTTATTTAATTTTGAACCAATACTTAAAAAATTGAGTGCACCATTACGTAACATGATTGATGTAACTAATAAAATTTTAAGAGCTCTTGACACCCTATGACAGCCTACTTAACATTGGGACACATTGATTATTTTTACGATGTCCAAAAAATTTAATGTTGTGACCAATCGTGAGTTCCCGGAACAATAAAAAAATAATTTAGATCAATATCCTAATTTTTTCTTAAATTTTTATATAATCGAGCAGATTTAAATGAGTCATTAAATAATAATAATACAAACACAAAACTAACACATAATATAAATTCAAAACACATACAAGAAATTAATAAAAATAAAACTATCTTACAACTACAACGCAAAAAAAATCTAATAATAATTTTTACCTTACTAATAACAAAATTTCTTGTGCTATGTGTTCACAAAATCATTATTTATTTAGTTGTCAATCTTTCTGAAAATTCACGTATTAAAAAAGCATCAGTAAACAATGTGTGTATGAACTGCTTACGATGTACGTGCTGTATGTCATACAGACAAGCGATTTAAACTTTCACATTGCAAATATTGCAACCTAATAATCTCTCCCTCCCTAAAACCCTCTTACATAGGAAAATATAGGTGGAAAATATATCCGAACAAATAATATAGGTGGCGCTGTCGTATTCGCATCGTCTCTACGTTTTTATGAGTTTTAAAAATATAAATATTAAACTTTTTGATGATTGTGATATAATAACCTGTAAACAAAGTGACAATAGTTCAGTGAAAGTGTTATCCACATAAATAAATAAGTGATTGTGACTTAATTCTACAAAGATACCAAACACTTCTACTTGATACAAAATATAGTTGAGATAAATAAAATAGTAACACAAGTGTAAGTAAATAAACACTTAATAGTGCTAATAAAAACAATTAAAAGTAGTGCGTGCCATGAAACTTTCATCAAAACGTTATTTCTAAGTAATCTTTAGAACGATTTTAAAGAATAACGACCCTGAAACGTCAAAATATCAGCTGTTAGTGTCAAACTATAACGATAATATGTCAAACATCAGCTGCTCGATGGCCCGATAGATGAATGGTTCAGTATAAAGATTATGATCAAAGAAGATCCAGGTTCAAACCCCGCACTTAGATAAAGACTTTTTCTTTCTAATTTAATTTTACAATTGTTAAGACAGATATAATTATTATATTTATTTAAAACAAGAAATACATTATTTATATAAAATAAAGAGAAACAATAGAACAGAAATAGATTACTTATATACAATACTTAAATATCAACAATAAAGCGACATCTTAAGTTAGTGTGTGTAGTGTGTTTAACCTCCATAATCAAGTGCAGTGTCTTAAGAAATAAGTGACTATCAACATATATTGGGGACAAAGTGAAACAGTGCAAAATGATCAATAAATTAAGTGCTAAAACAACCAAGTGATATAACGGACAATTTGAACTATTAAATACCTTTCTTTCAAAAAGAAAGTAGTGAAAGTGCAGTTTTACAATAAATATTACAAAAATATGAACTCAGGCCATCATTCGGAAGTGTAATCTTAAAAACACAAAAAAATATCGTGATGAAATTGCAAAATCGACCAGGACACTAACGCCATCTTAGAGGCCTCTTGAACTTCTTAGCTTTATAAATCGATCGACCTCATTTTATAGTAGTTACCAACATAAGCCGCGAGAGGGCATTACAAACAAGAAAAAAATAATAAACTTCTGGCGCCTAGAGAAATTGAATTCAAGCAATGGAGGACGTAACGAATATACTCCGAAAAATACAAAAGGAGTTGGATGAACAGAAAACAACTATCTTACAATCAGCGTAAAAAGTTACTGAGCAGGTCACTCACAACATAAACTCAATTTTCGAAGAAAAGATAAAAATACTGGAAGAGAAATATGAACACCTAGAAGAAAAGTTATAAAACCAAGAAAAAAGGTTGTACTTTCTGGTAAAATAATCGCGTCAAAGGAATAGTGTTATTTTTGGCCTAGTAGAAACAGAAAAGTCATATTAAAACCTAGTAAAGAACATAATAGACTTTTTAAGCCGTACCTTCGCGACTCAATTAGACCAAAGAGATATCCAAGAGACAAGAAGGATAGAAGAGAAAGGCGACAGGCCCCGCCCCGTCACTGTAACCTCCACTACTTTAGGGGTAAAGATAGATATTTTCAAACGAAGAAAACTTTTAAACGATACACCTTATTACATTAGAGAAGATTTTCCTCAGCACAATATAGAAAAAAGAAGGATATTGCAAGAGCAATTAAAACTCGAAAAAGAGAAAGGAAACTCTGCTACTATAAAATATTATAAATTGATAATATACGGTAAATACGAAGATGGATCAAGCAATAAGAAAAGGGCACTTACACTTTCACCAGAAAATCATAATTCTACCCCAACAAGCCAAAAAGCACAAGCAAACAAAAAGAATAAAACTTACACGGGACTAAAGAAAACTCCAAGCGTATCGGAAGGCCCCCTTAAACCTGGAATACTAAACTTTTTAATTACTAAAAACTCTAACTAGTAGTTAAAAAGTTTAGTATTCCAGATTTAAGGGTTAAAACTCTAACAGTCTTGCTAACGACCAACTCAATAAACAAAATGCATAGCAACTACTAACCCCCTCTCACGAGCAAAATCCGTTTAAAACAAATAACACTAGGTATAGACAGAACATGACTCATCTCCCAACACGGCCGGTCACCGCGGGAGAGTAAGACCAACACCCTCCAAATAAATCTAAAGAAAGGACACGCATTCTAAATATCTGTACTTTCAATGTCAGATCGCTATCATCGGACACAAAATTAGCAGAACTTAAAGAGGCGTTACAAAACCTCAAACATGACATATTGAGACTGAGTGAAGTGCGCCGTTTCGGGGAAGACATAATTGAAGATGAAGACCATATTTTCTACTACTTAGGCGAAACGAAAGGACGCTATGGAGTCGGCTTCTTAGTCAAAAAGAAATTCAAAGAAAACATTAAAGCTTTCAATGGTATATCTGAGAGAGTATGTATACTACACATTGACTTACAAAACCTTTCTTTTGCATAAAAGCATACGCTCCCACTGAAAGCTCAAGTGAAGAAGACATAGATAACTTTTATCAAGATATGGCGAAAACACACGACTCTAGTCAAACAGAAAACATTATTACAATGGGAGACTTCAATGCTCAGATAGGGGCCCCTAACAAATACGAACGAGTTACCGGTAAATTCGGACATGGCAAAAGAAACACGCGAGGTGAAAGACTCATTTAGTTCGCACACGAATATGACCTGAAAATAATTAACACAATGTTCGAAATAAAATCCAAAGACAGATGGACCTGGATCTCTCCGGACAAAAACACAAGAAATGAGATAGATTACATAATGTCGACAACGCCACATCTTTTTACCAAATATGAAGTAGTATCATCATTCCCCTTTGGATAAGAAAAGTAGACGAAATTTTTCTAAGACAGTAAACTCACTGAAAACAATAAGAGAACAGGAAACATATATCGAAAATCTAAGTAATTATATACCAGAGCTTTTGACTACACAAGTAAACTGCAATAGCGACGAATACTGTCAAAAAATTGTGCGCTCTATATCGGAAAGCTTGAAAAGCTCTAATAAAATTAAAAGATTTTATCAGACAAGGCACTGAAACTTATGAAAGAAAGAACTTTATTACAAAATAAACCAAAACTTACAAAAAGTGACAAAGAAAAACTGAAGGAACTCTACAAAGTAACAAACAAAGAAATAAGACGATGTTATGATACACACATAATTAATACTATACAAAGACATCTGGATAAATCCAGATCAACGAAAAAAGCTTATAAAGATTTAAACAAATCAAAAAAATGGATCCCATCACTACAGCTCGACTCCATCAAAACAAGCTCCCGAACAAACATCATAAAAATAGCGACGGACCTCTATGCAAAACTCTACAGTCAACCGGATTCACCACCGCCACCTAGTATTGAAAACCAATATAGTAACTATTCTGAAACTCAAGAGTTTACTGGAGCAGAAATTATGAAACAAATTAAAAAATTAAAATCAGAAAGAAACCCAGGGCCTGATGGGATAACAAATGAATGCATTAAATATGCAAAAACTCTTCTACTCACACCCATCACGATCCTATGGAATGAAATACTTACTGAGGAATCGGTGCCACATCAATGGACAGAATCGGAAATCATCTTGCTTTATAAAAAAGGTGACCCAGCTGACATTAAGAATTACAGACCGATAAGCCTCACGCCATGCCTCTATAAATTATTCGCCTCCTGTATACTGGAAAGAATAGGCCCACAAATTGATGCGCACCAACTAGTTTCGTAGATTACAAAAAAGCATTTGACTCTATAGCTCACAACAGCATCTGGAAAGCATTAAGAGCACAAAACATAAATGAAAAATATATAAATATCCTGAGAAACATTTACAGTGCCAGTACAAGTAGAGTCAAACTCGAGAAAACAGGAAAAACTATCAAAATAGAAAGAGGCGTTAGACAAGGCGATCCAATTTCTCTCTACTTCTATTTAAAAAAGGAGATATAAATGACACGCACAATTATAGACCAGTCAAAATATATCCCGTGATATCAAAAAACGAGAAAATCTTGGTAAAAAGACTATATGCGTTTGTCACCACAAACAATATACTTAGGCCAGAACAATTCGGTTTCCGTAAAAATAGCAACACAACTTTAGCTTGTTTTAATCTGATAAAATATGTAACAGAAGCTATAAATAATAATCCTAAAAAATAAATAAATAATAATAAGGCCTGTAGTCGCCATATTCCTAGATATGAGCAAAGCTTTTGACTTCGTAGACCATAAGCTTCTACTACATAAGCTCGAAAAATATGGCATACGTGGCAATGCTTTGGATTGGAATAAAAGTTACCTATCTGGACGACAACAATGTGTACAAATAATAAAAATTGACAAAGGTAAACAAATTACTAACAGGTCAAAACTTTTTGTGCAACGATTTCGGAGTCCCACAAGGTAGTATACTAGGTCCATTTCTTTTTTGCTTTATATAAACGACCTCCCTAACGTGACGGATCAAAAAACTATTTTATTTGCAGACGACACAACGGCTATAATTAAATGTGAGATTGTAAATTCGTTCCAAAGTGACATTTATATTACAATTAATAAAATTATGACTTGGCTTAATTACAATAATTTAAAAATTAATCTAACTAAAACTAAAATAATTCAATTTAGAGATTATAGGGCAAAGACCAATTGACTTACATATTACTATTGACGGAATCAAAATGGTAGAAGTGATAAATGATAGAGAAATATGAATTATTGTAAATAGGCACTGTAATTGGAAGGATCACATAAACCACGTGTGTGAGAAACTCGACAAGTTTGTATACGCAATTAAAGTGTTACGCTTAAAAGTCTCGACCGAAGCCGCACTATGCTCATACCACGGATATGTGTCGTCTGTGCTCTCGTATGGGCTATTGCTGTGGGGGAACTCTGTTGAAATTGATAAGGCATTTAAGGTTCAGAAGAAGTGTGTAAGAGCCATTTGCGGAACATGGCTTTTGGATAGTTGTAAATCATTGTTTGTGAAATTGCGGATTCTACCTTTGATATGCTTATATATTAGAGATATTTGTGTTTTTGTAAAGCAACATCCGCACTACTTTCCAAAAAATGCTGATGTTAATAATAGAAGTGCTAAACCAAGACATTTGTATAAATTGTATCGCCACAGTGCCGCTTTGATGTCTATAAGAAAAATGTGTACATCAACGCCATTATCATTTTTAATAAGTTACCCGACCATTTTAAAAATTTAAATGGAAATAATTTTAAAAGAGAAATAACAAATTAGCTCTTAAATAATTTATTTTACACATTAAAGGAATATATGACATTTAAATAAAAAAATAATATATAACATTTAAATAATTAATCATAATGTAATGAATTTGATTTATATTAAAAAATCTGACATGACATTACAACAATAAATACCAATTTAATAACACAAATTATTATAAAAAATTATATGACATTAATAAAGTTGATACTCTACTAAGCTATATTGTAAAAAAATTAAATAATTCATAATTTCTTGAGTTTTAATTTCATTTTTAGTTTTATTGTGTAGTAATAGTAGCTGCATATCGCACGCCATTGTAATGGCAGAATGTTAGAATATTGTAAGACCACTGTATCTACAACATTCTTGCAATAATAGGATTTGATTTGATTTGATTTGATAGGGATCAGACAATCAGTCAGTTAACCTGTTAAATGTGCATAAGCGAAGAGCTCTCATTGGGCGTCCATTTGACCGTCTAAAGTGAGCTTTATTTACTTTATGCTTTGTTATTTTGTATCTATGTATCACTAATTTTGAAATCGTGATGCTACTAGTAACCTCAGAACATAACAATTTTAAAAAAAATGAAGAATGAATAAATTCATTTGTTTTACACGCCATTTTGAAATATTGCGAATTACACAGTGTGTGAGTGATTAAAAATGATTTCTCGTAATAAAACGGTCGCGATCGGTGACCCCGATTCGGCAGCACGCCTCCCACAGACCTTCCATGGCGAGGCGTGCCCTCATAATGGGCCTGGCTGTGGAGTGCAGGAGCAAATCCCCAGAACTTCCACCGCCGAAAACACAGTAAAGTTTTTTTTTCTATAATGCAAAAAAAAATTAACTCATACTCCGCTCTAAACTCATCGGCTTACGTGTTGTTTTTCTTATAGAGCTTTCATCGTCACAAAACTCCCGGAGGCTCTTTTAGAGTCACAGGAGTGTTAATTTGTGTTTTCCAGTTACGCGTATTAATTATTAATTATAGTAATATTGGTTCTATATTGGCAAGTGTTAAAACCGAAGATTCACCATATCGTTACCAATTAGGGTTCCACATTGCCCAGATAAAAACCAACTCTATTGATATTTAGATATAGATTAGCAAGTTACAGGAATATTAGATATAAGGGTTTGTTGTGACTTGTGCGTGCTAGGTTACAAATTACTTTAAACATTGTTTATATCTACGAGTAAGTGCACAAAGCGCGCCTGCCGCCTGCCGCCTGCAACTTACCTGAAAAGTTTTTTGTGGGATTTAATTTTATGGTTATATTATAATTAATAATAACTATAATATTCAGGTTGTCAACGATCGAAATAAGTATGGTGATATTCCTGGATATCGATATATTTTTAACAAAAAATGATTTCCGATCTCTAAAGAACTTAAAATGGCCTTGGAGTGTTACACATTTCTTGTTATCGGAGACATGTCCCGGTTGTCAAGCATTGGTTTCTATTAAAACAAGAGATTTTCATTTTACCAAGAATCAAGACGACATCCAATCATTGCTTAATCAGGATTGGTTCTGGTGTGATAATTGTTCTACCTACGCAGTTTATGATCACTTCCCAAGAGACGAGTGTGAAATTTGTCACTAGTACCGTACCTAACTGAATATGTACCTACCTACGTAACACAATATTTATTATTGCCTAGTTTTATGTTAGTAAAAGTTTCAGTACCGATACTTACTTATATTTTTACCTGGTTTATTAGAAACTAGCATAATATTCAGTATTAGTTGAAAAAATTTCAAGTAGCGCGCACACTTACGAGGAATTAACCGCGCGCACGCTTTTAATTTAGTGTTAGGTATAGATAATAGAGCAGTATGAATGAATCTGTTGAACAGTGAGGACGTAACTAGTCTCGTGCTTAGTTGAAATTTTAGTGAATATATTTTTTTATATTACATTAACTTCAATTAGTTTATTTATTTATTATAGGTACCAGTATGAAGTTTACTTTATTTCAGTAGTTTCAATTCAAGTTTCGTTATTAGTGTTCAGTATCTACCCAAAAGGAAAAACGGAATACTTATGCCATCACTTCGGTGTCTGTCCGTCCCGTCTGTCACAGCCGTTTTTCTCAGAGGATATTTTTTGTCGACAGTTGAAATTTGGAATAGTGGTGATAAATGGTAACCCAAAATCGCAATCGAACTTTAAAAACGTTTTTTTCTTTGGGGGCTTGTTACAGGGAGTCAACTGTAGAATTGCAAAATTACGTAATTTTACCGAAAACGCTGGTAAAATACGGGTATTTTAACGGTAATTTACATAAATTACACTACAAATTAATTATACAATTATAGGCTTACGTATCTATACAGAAAGGTGGTATGACGGCGGGTAGGGCGAACATGTTGCAACTTGCGTACTGCGTGCATTGAGTTATAATGTACTACGTACTAGAGAAGCTATCTCAAACAAAAGATAGGGCGCGCACTTAATGACGGCGGGGTATGCGCGGGACAAGCGGGGGGTGTTATGTTCTCTTTGACATTCACGTAAACATGGCCGCCGCCGCGGTGACGCGTTGCAATTGAAAAATTATAATTAAATTAAGCGTGTTTTAAAGATAATAAATGAACTTACTGGTGAAAAGTCACTCCTTGACTTTTACTTATGTTTCTGGAGTTGTTTGAACAGTATCTCAATGGACACGAAGGCATAATTTAAAAAACAAAACTTCACTCAAACGTGTCACGTTGCAGCAAGCGCTCAGCACAGACTAAGTGAGTAGGAGTGCGCGCGCTCGAACTCGTGTTACAAACAATCGAGTTGAGGCGTCTTCTAGTATGTAGTACATTATAACTCAATGACTGCGTGCGCGTCGCACAGTGCGACGTTGCCGATTAGTGCGTGTCATAATATTTTGCGCTGTTGAGAATTGTTGACAGTTGACACTCGACAGAGCTTACAGCAAGCCGGCGCGGCGGGCTGGAGCCTGGAAGTTATGTTGTTTTGACTGACTGCACTAGACGTGCATTAAGTAACCTGTTTATATCCCCCCATTATTAATGAATAATATGCCACAAAATCAAATATTTTTTTACCCAATTTTACCGTAATTTACCATAAAATATAATATTTTTCGTAAAATATCCAATCCATATCCAAATAATTACCCAATTTTACGAAGGTAATTATACCGCTTTACATCCCGTCAGTCAAGTCGAGAAGTTAAAAAACTTTTTAGAGGTCATTGTGTGGGGTGTCAAATGCAAGCGCGTTAACACCAGGTTCATTTTCAGATTTCTACGATCAAAATGCCGTTTAAAGTAGTGCAGACAATGGAAAGAGGTAGACTGAGATTGACGTCTGTACCCGATCAATGGGAAAAGAATGGTGTTTTGTTTTGGCCTAAAAATAAACAAGAAAAACTGAGACGGCAAGAAAACTGTAATCCAGACCCAACTTGGGCAGCTATCAATTGTATAGTAAAAAGGAGAAATTTAATAACTTTTAAAGACGCTAAATCTGAAATAGACGGCATGTGTGATAGGTCCGACACCGAGACGGATAATGAGCGTTTTGGAACAAAACAGCTATCTCCAAATTTCCACGGGGAATCATTAGCTGAGTCTTTTAATCAGATGGCACAGAAATTGATAGAGGTACGTTTTAAGTTGTAAATTATTTACAGTTTATTCAGGAAAATACTAGCCTTCCGCCGCTTCTTCGCTGCAGACCTTTGTGTTTGAAGCGATAGTCGATCTAGCATATAGCAGCGATAGTAGTTTGTAAGCTTATGATGACGCCAAAAAGAGTTATTTAATGTATCCTTTTTTTGAAAATAAGTAATTTAATTTCATTTCATTTTCTATTTCATTTCACTAAACCGATCTCCGTTAAATTTGAGTTATTACACCTTTCTCGTTAATTCAGAATTTACATATTATTTTTTAGAATAATGACCAAGATACCAGTGCTGCTGCTACACCTCTACAAGAAACCGTAATCCCAGACGAAAATTATGTAGCAGCCCTAAATATAGTTCATCAGGAATCAAACTCTTTCCCAGAAGAAATCAACCTAGGCACTGAAAACATAGATGATCAAAACATTTTAATATTTAATCAAGATATACAAGTACAGGAAATACAATCGGATGTGCAGACTATTAAAAAGGATATTAAAACAATTATTAGTTATCAAAGTGCTCTATTTGAGCTTCACAACAAATTAATATTAAAACATGCTGAGTTTCAGACGCAATTTGAAGAGTTCATAAGACTGCGAACTGCGACTTCGAAATCGCCGATTCAAAGACAGGATGACGCAATAAAAATAATAAAAAGTTTAAACGATTTTGAAAAAAATCTTTCAGATGCAATATTAAAAGAGGAATATCGAAAAAAAATGCGTGGATTATGTAACAGAGGATCTGGAAAGGGCACTTCCAATGCATACTACCTAATTGATTATTTATTTGATAGAGAGTTTTTGAAAAGTTGTTCATGGACAGGATCGTCAAAGGACACCGTAAAAATTTGTTTCAAATCTTTCCAAAAAACGATTAATTTTTTCTATGATGTTGTTAAGGAATCAGATGAAACATTTACAAAAGCAGATTGCGATAAATTTTTTAAAATTGTATTAAAAAATGCTCGCCAACGCTGTGAGAGCAATAAGAGGACATCTGCTTCAAGACAAAGGATTAAGGGCAAAAAAATAACGAAAGATACCATTGCAACATCTTCTGTACCCACCATAACTGCAGAACAGCCAGGTCCAGCAAATCATGCCTAAATTAATTACCTTTCAGTCCTTTGTTTTTTATTAGTTTTTAATCTTACCCACTCCTCTAGGATTGGGTCCTTGTTTATGGTTTCTTTGACCATCGACTTTAAATCGCTAAAATAATTTTGAAACGATAACGTCTTGTTATAAGCAATTCACATGTTTTTGTCACGTCGTCGTTAATTAGATTACCATAATTGTGTTACTTATTATGTTATTACCTATTTTTTAAAATATTTACTAGTTTTTAGAGCGCGTATCCACAAAAGCGGAGTAAAGCAGCGTTTCCATACATTTGACAGATGTAAGGTGGCTGGAGTTGTGCGAGCGCCAAGCAGAATGTCAGTCCACTCCGTTTGTGTGAAAACGCACCTTTGCAATCTTAGAGACCAAATATAAAGAGGGAGATAAAGATTTAATTTTTATATTATAGTTGTATTGCGAAGCTGTTACGTCAGTTATAGTGTAAGATAATATATACTTCATTAATGAGACTGATAAAAATATTTATGTAAGCTAGAGTACAAATAACTTCCGCCTACTGTTAAAATGTTATCGTACCGAACTTTGTTATTGATTGAATGATTAATAAAAATAAATGTAAAATTTTAATAACTTAGTCTTTTTTATTTATACGAAAGTTGCCATTATTATATACTATAAAGTATGTAATAATGGCAACCAATATAAATCTGTATTTAACAACACACTGACAAGTTTACATCTAATGTCTGCAACTTTATACACATGTTTTAACTTATTAAGTTCCTGGCAATCACATTTACAAATGTTTATAAATGATGAGTTTATAGGTTCTTCAAAAGCATTTTGGGTGTTTCTGATATGATAGCCATGTATTTCTATTTCTTGCTCTTGCTTGTCATAATTTACCGATATAAGCTCTACCACGTGATTTGATTTAGTTAGAAACCATTTATCTTGTTTCTTTGCTGATAATATAAACGTCCCCAATTCTAAAACCAAAACGGATTTGCCGCAATTTCCCTTTCTTTATTATGGGATATTTCTTGTTTTCTTTAAATCTCTCTATATCCACTGAAGACATTTCATTTATTCTTCTAGCGACTTGTTGAAGTGCTTTGTTTCCTTGCCTAACTATTTTTTTAATGGAGCAGAGTTTATTCTCAAAGCAATATGCATTAAAATTTTGGAGAATTCCAAATTTCCTTACCTCTTCAACCACATGTAAGAGGTTATGTATATTACTAGTAATATAGTCTTTTCCATAAATGGACTTAAATTTTTCAACAAAATATGTTAACATGTCTTCAGCGACAGGAAGTAAGTGGAAATAACTCTCATTGGAGCAAATAGTGATAGCACAATATAAGTGCATGAAATGATTATAAGGTTCAGTCCTTTGGACTTCTTTCAGTATTATAAAACTGAGATAGTAAAAAAAACAACGATACTCAGATCCCTTCCAATGAGCTAGAACATCGACCGATCTTACTGATCTGTGTATCTCTTTAGGCATTTTACAATTTCTCAAAAAAATGTTAACCTTCTCTATATTCTGAGCATTCCATTTTGTAATATATGTTCCAAAATTTCCGTCTCTCCAACCAATTAGAAGCCTCTTCATTAGGCCAAGATCTATTAAATGCAGTGAGTCCGAAACAGGAAAATCTTCAATCATATCTATGTTTAACTTTAATAACGGTGAATCTTTCTTGTGATGTTGTCCATACTTCTTTGAATGAAACTCGTCATTGTTTCTTTTAAGACAGTGAGATCCAGTAAATGTCACTGTATTCGATTTATGAGAATATTCACCGACGACGGTGCATTTTAGACATCCATGTTTGCTATTAAAATTGGAAACACCTGAAATATAACAGCATCAGTCAGGTATAAACTTATTTTGATGTATGAATGTAATGCCTGCCTGGGAACGACCGAACCTATCTTTTCAACTGATTGTTGTTAACAATCAACTTGTTAACTAGCAACAATTACTTTAGATTACTGAATGTTACGGACGTATAGGTAATATTTCGCACGTTATCAAACGATAAGAGGGGTTCGGTCGTTCCCAGGCAGGCATTACATTCATATATCAAGGTAAATTTATCAGAATGGTGTGTGATGTAAGCAATAAAAAGTACTCATGAACTCAAAAATAAATCTTCTACCTTTTATCATTGCCCTGGCTGGTGAATCACAAATGAAAGCTCTTAGTTTTACATGGACTACTATTTCTTCATTTAAATCAGTAGCATTATTTATTATTAACCCCTCTTCAAGTTGCTTCATTTCTGTCACTAAAGGTCCTAAAAAAGCATCAAGATCTGATGGTTTTTCATCTCCATCTCCATAGATTCCTGTTGAAAAGAAAAATACATATTTTATTATCATAAAATATTTAAGGTTATAGGACACTGTACTTACTTAACTGTCACAAAATTCAAAAGGTAAATAGTAAAAAAACTTACGTATGATACTACTTGGTCATGCAGTCATGTAGCTTTAGGTATATTATTAAAGTTTCTTTTTACTTACCCACAACAAACGGTGCCAAATTTGGTATTTCGAAGATGGAACATAATATAGGCCAAAACTGGTATCGCGAACTGTTAAAAACTGGTAATCCATCAATATTGATATTCAGAGAAACCTCAATTGGTAGAAAGGAAACATTTTCAAAAATTCTTTTCAAACATTTAATCAGACCATTGTGCCAATAGCGCCCTGGAGGTGAAATAGTAATGTTTAGGTTTTCTCTATTTGTATCTAGTAGTGTACGTGCATCTTTAGGTAATACATCGTTTATTCTCATATTTAAAACTTCAAGTAAAGAGTTTAATGCAGCATGAGAAATATTGAATTTTTTAATAGAATCACGCAGTTCTACATTTTTGTTGTAATCTGAAAGTTCTTTCTCATTATCGCTTTCAGAATCGCTCAATGATTTTTCATTATTACTTTCGCAGTCCGAACTTCTTCCATCTAAAGTACAATTATCTTGTCCGGAACCCTCGCTAGAATTCGCGATGCGGTCTTCACCAGTTAAATTTAATATATCAGTGCTGACTATGGTTAAAATATTTTGATAGTTTTTTTTTACTTTTCTTTTATAAGAGCCACTTTTTTTTAACCGCTTCCACTTATTTAAATCCATTTTCAATATCGTAGACAAAAATAATTGCAATCTTAAAAGCTGATGTCTAAGCCTATAATAGAATTTGCAAAACTATATAAAGCGTTTTTTCGCCTATAAGAGTTTTGACCAGAATTTTTCGAGATTACTTAGTCTATAACACTACTGTGTAATGCCTATATAAGTGTGTCTAAGCTTATAACGGCATGCGATAAATCTGTATAGAGAACATTTTATCCTATTGC
This sequence comes from Phengaris arion, assembly GCA_963565745.1. NCBI lineage: Eukaryota > Metazoa > Arthropoda > Insecta > Lepidoptera > Lycaenidae > Phengaris > Phengaris arion. Next base: position 26,305,130 of record OY751436.1, read on the forward strand.
ATGCTGTTATAATCTTAGTGTAGTTTTATCATAATAAAATAAATATATAATATTATAATAAAATGATATAAAATAACTTCTAAGGTAATGTAAAACCAGACAAGAAATATAAATGTTTTTCGGTACTTTAACTTGAATTTACTCATATTGGCCATAAAATATTAGCTTATATGAGGTTATAAGTATAAATAACAAGAGGAATTGCGCCTCAGTGTATACATATACCTATTCCTAGTAGATGCTTCTGGTCTTAGGATTTAAATGCTCCTAAGATGTTATTTTATAGGCGGATATAAGTCTGAGTTATTGGATTAATTACTCCTGAGTGCATTTAGTTTCGTTCCTAGGTTTTACAGGAGTCTTAATCCAGTAGTAGCCACGAAATACGATCCTATATACCGATATAAGCTCAAATTATAGGATTAAACGTACTGAAGTAAAAACAGCTTTCATTAATGCTGATAAAAGCGCAGTAGCAAATATCAAAACCATCATCGGAGCTATATAAGTCAAAATAGCATTATAATATCGCATTCCAGAATTACTTTGCTAGTTGGGTGGTTATGTAAGAATTTTGAAGATTTCAATCTTGACTTAATACAAAAATTTCATTATTTACGTTCCTCCCTTAGTGGTAGTGCGTTGTAGGTGATCGGTGCAATGGAATTTACAGCTCCTAATTATGCTCACGCATGGGCGTTACTTGAAAATGAAATATGTATATTGAACTATGTTCAATAATCACAGATTACTTATACACAACCATGTAAAATACTTGTTTACCATTCCACATTTAAAACAAGAATCTGCGTCACAAATTAGAAAATAAATTGAAACAATTTTAAGAAATTTGCGTGCACTTAAAACTTGAAACGAACCTACAGATTCTTGGGATACATTGATTATATATATATATATATATATATATATATATATATATATATATATATATATATATATATATATATTAATTGATACTAAGTTAGACGCTCCCATAGAACGTGAGTCGGAAAATCACAAAGGTTAAGTCTTACACATAAGTTGAAGTTGGATGATTTGTTATCATTTTTACGAAACCGTGCAGACATGCTAGTAATGATAAATGCTACAAACGCAAAGCCTTATTATAAATAGCATTTTAATAACCAAAAAACACACTCAAGTTCTAAAGTTATGTTGTGACTAGTAACAATAATAACAAAGGTAAGTTCTCAGATAAACAACGTAGCAAAGTATGTGTTTTATGTTAAGCCATATCAATACGGCCCGCGATCACAATATATCACAGAAAGAAGAATCTTGTTTTTTAGAGATTTTAGACTACACTCGATGCCTCAACGGAAGTTAAAAAATGCGCGCGCTTTATTTAGGTATAAGCCATTCAAGAGTAGCGCGTGCCTAGACGAGCGAGACTGTTAATTTTTAATGTTTTCTCTCTCTCGCGCGCATGAAGACGGCTTTCGTCCGAGCAGCCAACGCACACTGCGCCCCTCCCCCGCGCACTCTGGTTGCAGTCTTTGTATCGCGCAGTCGCGTCAAGTATTACGTACCTACGTACCTACAGTTTGGTGTTCATTCGAGTTTCATAATTGTTATGATTGTGGCATAATGTCGCAAAAACGTAAAGTTGATAGTGAGTGCAGAGTTTTCCAATCAAAATGGGAAATTGCGTAATTTTTCATAGAATGGAAAGGTAAACCACTGTGTTTGATTTGCAATCAAACAGTTGCTGTTTGTAAGGAGTTTAACTTGAAGAGACACTATGATACGAATCATAAATTAAAATTTGATTGTTACACTGAAAAAATAAGAAGGGAAAAATTCTCATCTTTAAAATCTAAACTTAAAGGTCAACAATCGATGTTTACTAAAGCTAATACAGAGATCGAAGACGCCCTGAAATCAAGTTTTATTATTGCATTAGAAATCGCGAAGAGATCAAAACCTTTCACTGATGGTGATTTTATTAAAGACTTGTATGTTGAAAGTTGCGGATGTTTCATTTCCATCTCAAAAGTGAATAATTCAAAATATTTCGCTGTCAAGAAACACTGTTGCATCAAGTATAAGTGATTTATCTCAAAATTTGGTTTTTCAACTGAAGGAGAAAATTAAGGTATTTACAAACTTTTCGTTGGCTGTTGACGAGAGCACTGACACTGTTGATACAGCTCAACTTACTGTCTTTATAGGAGGCATTAATAGTAACTTTGAAATAACTGAAGAACTATTAAAGTGCGTTCCATTGACAGGTACTACAATAACACACGATATTTATTCTGCAATTGAGCATTTGATATCAGAATATGAACTCGACTGGAATAAACTTAGCAGCACAACTACGGATGGCCCTCCTGCCATGATTGGCAAACATTCGGGCGTTGTGACGAAATTGAAACAGAAAATATCAGGGAACTTTGTGGGAATTCACTGTATCATTCATCAGGAATCATTGGCATCCAAACATTTGAAAATAGACTATAATTAAAATAGTAAATTTTTTAAGAAGCAGAGGACTAAATCACCGACAGTTCAGGCAGTTTTTACAAGAATTGGACGAAAAATTTTCCGATGTGCCTTATTTCACTGAAGTTCGTTGGCTCAGTCGAGGGGCAGTTTTAGAAAGATTTTTTGCGTTGCGTGACCCTATTCAAGCTTTAATGTTAGAAAAAGGCAAGGCAAGCCATATTAATAAATTACGATACTTTTTGATAAAGAAGGTATAGTCAAAAAATTCATACATAAGGAGCGTGATCAGTAGGCGATCCTTGTTCCAAAAACATATAACAAAGGACCTTACATTTTGACGAGTTAATCCTAGAAAATAATATATTAATCGACATTCACTAATGTCGATTAATTTTAACCGCGCGCGCTTTGCGAAGCGGTCACGTGACCTTCAAAAGCTGGCAAGTCGTACTTCAATGCGATTGTGTCCATGCATTGTGCGAGTTGTTAGAAAACAATAATGTTATTTTTCTGTATATTAAAGAAACTTAGATATGCTCACTGCCATAACTTACGTAATGTTGTGGTTTATCGTTTGCTAAAATATTATTCAAATGAAAATACACTCTGTACATATTTTGGAGTAGGTAAGTAACACAAAGGCTAAGCAATCGTTAGTAAGTAAAATATTACCTAAGTAAAATATTGTTGTTCCAATGTTTTATAGTGACAAGTGTGCCAAAGGCGTTTGTTTGATTTAACTAAGTATTGGATTGAAATATAATTTGAAAAAAGTACATAATATGACACACAAAATATGCCTTTATAAGGTATATTATCATTATTATGTTTTATAAAAATACTTACGCACTTCTTGCCGTGTGTGCAAAACTGCTGTGTGTATTTTTGAGTGATAAAAAGCAAGTAGTTTTCTCTTATCAAAAGATATGAACTTCAGGTCCAGGCGAAGTCAAAGCTAAAGCGGTAGTTTGAATGACCAAACAGTGCCTATTTGATTTTTAAGTTGATTGAAAAAGTATCGATTCAGTCACAATATGTTAATCAGCGAACTTGACGTCACATGGGTGAATTATCACGACATGTAGCAATCAGCTGATTGGCGTATGCGATGACGGTCTATCTATCCGGTCTATGCGGTTATAGTCTCTGAGTTCCGTTTAAAAATAACACTGAACATCACATTTTCGTTGTCACGACTAGCTTAAATATGGTGAAACCATTTTGGTGTAAAACGAGATTAATAACGTTGAATTAAATAAGTTTTATGAAACGAAGTTTATTGTGAATGGTGAAAGCGACCCTAAGTTAAATATGGGAATTAAGGTTCCGATGAAAATTCAAATTATAATAACCAAAAAGGTAGTTTGGTTAAGGTTCATACTGTACCTACTATTATCAAACAAGTAGTTTGATTAAAATCAAATTTTTGTGTGTATAACAAAAACGGTAATTAAATCCAAAAGGCCCATACATCAGTATTACAATACTACTAGGAATGGAATTCCCCGGATCATCAGTCAATGAACTCAGCTTGAAATTGAAGAAAGCAGAGAGCTCTGGGCTGTTCGACAACCTCGAGAGAGCTGAATCAATGAGGGAATCTGAGGAGTCTTTCCCGGTAAGAAGCAATAAATCAATAACAAGCTTGGAGGGAAGGTGCAGTATGACAGAACAATCATCATATGACACCTCTTCAGACTTAGAAGATGAGGATCCTGATGACTTGGGTGACCATATTGAAAAGGATGGTGAACAACTGAATATGCTGATTGACCATGCACAACGGAATCTCCAGAGGTCAAGTTCTTCCAGTTATCTAGATCTTCCGTCCAAAAAGGACATTGCTGTCTTGACCGTTCCTCTTCCAGGACTTTCTGAAGAAGTTGTCCAACAGGTTCAAAATGCATATGATTCTGTGATTAAGAACATATGCAAAGGAATGATCCATTACAGGGTGAACTTCAGGAATTCTGGGGAAAACGGAGAACACAAGACGACTGAATTAGGTGACCCTGTCTCACCAAGCCCTAAAGAGGAGACAGGATCTAGTCGACAGGACAGCAATACTCCGGACAGCAAGAATTCTGACCAAGATGCACTAGGAATCCTGACCAAACTGACTCAAGGAATCAGGTTGGTAGGTCGTTCTAACAAGAAGAAGGTCTTCAACTTGAAAATAGGATCTAATGGAATATCCTATGAGGACGTTAATGCTGTTATGGAGTCACTAGGTGACAACAAGATGTCTCTTAGGTTGGTCTGTATTGGAGTGTTAAAGAGGAAAAACATGTATAAATCAGTATTTTCAATGTTTATATTACCAGATGAATTATGTGATTAACTTAACTTGAGATTTTGGTCGCAGCCAAATGGAATAATGGGTAGTTGACGCTAATCATCTGATGAATATCTCAATAATAAAATAACTCTGAATAGATCTCACGCTCTGGTCCTTCAATTATATAGTAATGTCTTGGACTGAATATTCCAATGATAACGTATTTGCTAGCAGTGGGCAGCTAATACTTGATTGCTTAGGTAACAATAACCCGAGCTGCAGGGATACTCACGCTTCTTAGGTTGAGTAAGCTGTGGGGAAAATAAAATGATATACGTTCAATCGAAATTCCTTTGAATGGCAGCTAAATAAAAAAAAAAAAAATACAAACAAATTAACAAAACATGTACTTCAAAATTGAAGGATTAAACGTACTGAAGTAAAAACAGCTTTCATTAATGCTGATAAAAGCGCAGTAGCAAATATCAAAACCATCATCGGAGCTATATAAGTCAAAATAGCATTATAATATCGCATTCCAGGATTACTTTGCTGGTTGGGTGGTTATGTAAGAATTTTGAAGATTTCAATCTTGACTTAATACAAAAATTTCATTATTTACGTTCCTCCCTTAGTGGTAGTGCGTTGTAGGTGATCGGTGCAATGGAATTTACAGCTCCTAATTATGCTCACGCATGGGCGTTACTTGAAAATGAAATATGTATATTGAACTATGTTCAATAATCACAGATTACTTATACACAACCATGTAAAATACTTGTTTACCATTCCACATTTAAAACAAGAATCTGCGTCACAAATTAGAAAATAAATTGAAACAATTTTAAGAAATTTGCGTTTTGCGAAGAAAAATATATATATATATATATTTAATTGATACTAAGTTAGACGCTCCCATAGAACGTGAGTCGGAAAATCACAAAGGTTAAGTCTTACACATAAGTTGAAGTTGGATGATTTGTTATCATTTTTACGAAACCGTGCAGACATGCTAGTAATGATAAATGCTACAAACGCAAAGCCTTATTATAAATAGCATTTTAATAACCAAAAAACACACTCAAGTTCTAAAGTTATGTTGTGACTAGTAACAATAATAACAAAGGTAAGTTCTCAGATAAACAACGTAGCAAAGTATGTGTTTTATGTTAAGCCATATCAATACGGCCCGCGATCACAATATATCACAGAAAGAAGAATCTTGTTTTTTAGAGATTTTAGACTACACTCGATGCCTCAACGGAAGTTAAAAAATGCGCGCGCTTTATTTAGGTATAAGCCATTCAAGAGTAGCGCGTGCCTAGACGAGCGAGACTGTTAATTTTTAATGTTTTCTCTCTCTCGCGCGCATGAAGACGGCTTTCGTCCGAGCAGCCAACGCACACTGCGCCCCTCCCCCGCGCACTCTGGTTGCAGTCTTTGTATCGCGCAGTCGCGTCAAGTATTACGTACCTACGTACCTACAGTTTGGTGTTCATTCGAGTTTCATAATTGTTATGATTGTGGCATAATGTCGCAAAAACGTAAAGTTGATAGTGAGTGCAGAGTTTTCCAATCAAAATGGGAAATTGCGTAATTTTTCATAGAATGGAAAGGTAAACCACTGTGTTTGATTTGCAATCAAACAGTTGCTGTTTGTAAGGAGTTTAACTTGAAGAGACACTATGATACGAATCATAAATTAAAATTTGATTGTTACACTGAAAAAATAAGAAGGGAAAAATTCTCATCTTTAAAATCTAAACTTAAAGGTCAACAATCGATGTTTACTAAAGCTAATACAGAGATCGAAGACGCCCTGAAATCAAGTTTTATTATTGCATTAGAAATCGCGAAGAGATCAAAACCTTTCACTGATGGTGATTTTATTAAAGACTTGTATGTTGAAAGTTGCGGATGTTTCATTTCCATCTCAAAAGTGAATAATTCAAAATATTTCGCTGTCAAGAAACACTGTTGCATCAAGTATAAGTGATTTATCTCAAAATTTGGTTTTTCAACTGAAGGAGAAAATTAAGGTATTTACAAACTTTTCGTTGGCTGTTGACGAGAGCACTGACACTGTTGATACAGCTCAACTTACTGTCTTTATAGGAGGCATTAATAGTAACTTTGAAATAACTGAAGAACTATTAAAGTGCGTTCCATTGACAGGTACTACAATAACACACGATATTTATTCTGCAATTGAGCATTTGATATCAGAATATGAACTCGACTGGAATAAACTTAGCAGCACAACTACGGATGGCCCTCCTGCCATGATTGGCAAACATTCGGGCGTTGTGACGAAATTGAAACAGAAAATATCAGGGAACTTTGTGGGAATTCACTGTATCATTCATCAGGAATCATTGGCATCCAAACATTTGAAAATAGACTATAATTAAAATAGTAAATTTTTTAAGAAGCAGAGGACTAAATCACCGACAGTTCAGGCAGTTTTTACAAGAATTGGACGAAAAATTTTCCGATGTGCCTTATTTCACTGAAGTTCGTTGGCTCAGTCGAGGGGCAGTTTTAGAAAGATTTTTTGCGTTGCGTGACCCTATTCAAGCTTTAATGTTAGAAAAAGGCAAGGCAAGCCATATTAATAAATTACGATACTTTTTGATAAAGAAGGTATAGTCAAAAAATTCATACATAAGGAGCGTGATCAGTAGGCGATCCTTGTTCCAAAAACATATAACAAAGGACCTTACATTTTGACGAGTTAATCCTAGAAAATAATATATTAATCGACATTCACTAATGTCGATTAATTTTAACCGCGCGCGCTTTGCGAAGCGGTCACGTGACCTTCAAAAGCTGGCAAGTCGTACTTCAATGCGATTGTGTCCATGCATTGTGCGAGTTGTTAGAAAACAATAATGTTATTTTTCTGTATATTAAAGAAACTTAGATATGCTCACTGCCATAACTTACGTAATGTTGTGGTTTATCGTTTGCTAAAATATTATTCAAATGAAAATACACTCTGTACATATTTTGGAGTAGGTAAGTAACACAAAGGCTAAGCAATCGTTAGTAAGTAAAATATTACCTAAGTAAAATATTGTTGTTCCAATGTTTTATAGTGACAAGTGTGCCAAAGGCGTTTGTTTGATTTAACTAAGTATTGGATTGAAATATAATTTGAAAAAAGTACATAATATGACACACAAAATATGCCTTTATAAGGTATATTATCATTATTATGTTTTATAAAAATACTTACGCACTTCTTGCCGTGTGTGCAAAACTGCTGTGTGTATTTTTGAGTGATAAAAAGCAAGTAGTTTTCTCTTATCAAAAGATATGAACTTCAGGTCCAGGCGAAGTCAAAGCTAAAGCGGTAGTTTGAATGACCAAACAGTGCCTATTTGATTTTTAAGTTGATTGAAAAAGTATCGATTCAGTCACAATATGTTAATCAGCGAACTTGACGTCACATGGGTGAATTATCACGACATGTAGCAATCAGCTGATTGGCGTATGCGATGACGGTCTATCTATCCGGTCTATGCGGTTATAGTCTCTGAGTTCCGTTTAAAAATAACACTGAACATCACATTTTCGTTGTCACGACTAGCTTAAATATGGTGAAACCATTTTGGTGTAAAACGAGATTAATAACGTTGAATTAAATAAGTTTTATGAAACGAAGTTTATTGTGAATGGTGAAAGCGACCCTAAGTTAAATATGGGAATTAAGGTTCCGATGAAAATTCAAATTATAATAACCAAAAAGGTAGTTTGGTTAAGGTTCATACTGTACCTACTATTATCAAACAAGTAGTTTGATTAAAATCAAATTTTTGTGTGTATAACAAAAACGGTAATTAAATCCAAAAGGCCCATACATCAGTATTACAATACTACTAGGAATGGAATTCCCCGGATCATCAGTCAATGAACTCAGCTTGAAATTGAAGAAAGCAGAGAGCTCTGGGCTGTTCGACAACCTCGAGAGAGCTGAATCAATGAGGGAATCTGAGGAGTCTTTCCCGGTAAGAAGCAATAAATCAATAACAAGCTTGGAGGGAAGGTGCAGTATGACAGAACAATCATCATATGACACCTCTTCAGACTTAGAAGATGAGGATCCTGATGACTTGGGTGACCATATTGAAAAGGATGGTGAACAACTGAATATGCTGATTGACCATGCACAACGGAATCTCCAGAGGTCAAGTTCTTCCAGTTATCTAGATCTTCCGTCCAAAAAGGACATTGCTGTCTTGACCGTTCCTCTTCCAGGACTTTCTGAAGAAGTTGTCCAACAGGTTCAAAATGCATATGATTCTGTGATTAAGAACATATGCAAAGGAATGATCCATTACAGGGTGAACTTCAGGAATTCTGGGGAAAACGGAGAACACAAGACGACTGAATTAGGTGACCCTGTCTCACCAAGCCCTAAAGAGGAGACAGGATCTAGTCGACAGGACAGCAATACTCCGGACAGCAAGAATTCTGACCAAGATGCACTAGGAATCCTGACCAAACTGACTCAAGGAATCAGGTTGGTAGGTCGTTCTAACAAGAAGAAGGTCTTCAACTTGAAAATAGGATCTAATGGAATATCCTATGAGGACGTTAATGCTGTTATGGAGTCACTAGGTGACAACAAGATGTCTCTTAGGTTGGTCTGTATTGGAGTGTTAAAGAGGAAAAACATGTATAAATCAGTATTTTCAATGTTTATATTACCAGATGAATTATGTGATTAACTTAACTTGAGATTTTGGTCGCAGCCAAATGGAATAATGGGTAGTTGACGCTAATCATCTGATGAATATCTCAATAATAAAATAACTCTGAATAGATCTCACGCTCTGGTCCTTCAATTATATAGTAATGTCTTGGACTGAATATTCCAATGATAACGTATTTGCTAGCAGTGGGCAGCTAATACTTGATTGCTTAGGTAACAATAACCCGAGCTGCAGGGATACTCACGCTTCTTAGGTTGAGTAAGCTGTGGGGAAAATAAAATGATATACGTTCAATCGAAATTCCTTTGAATGGCAGCTAAATAAAAAAAAAAAAATACAAACAAATTAACAAAACATGTACTTCAAAATTGAAGGATTAAACGTACTGAAGTAAAAACAGCTTTCATTAATGCTGATAAAAGCGCAGTAGCAAATATCAAAACCATCATCGGAGCTATATAAGTCAAAATAGCATTATAATATCGCATTCCAGGATTACTTTGCTGGTTGGGTGGTTATGTAAGAATTTTGAAGATTTCAATCTTGACTTAATACAAAAATTTCATTATTTACGTTCCTCCCTTAGTGGTAGTGCGTTGTAGGTGATCGGTGCAATGGAATTTACAGCTCCTAATTATGCTCACGCATGGGCGTTACTTGAAAATGAAATATGTATATTGAACTATGTTCAATAATCACAGATTACTTATACACAACCATGTAAAATACTTGTTTACCATTCCACATTTAAAACAAGAATCTGCGTCACAAATTAGAAAATAAATTGAAACAATTTTAAGAAATTTGCGTTTTGCGAAGAAAAATATATATATATATATATTTAATTGATACTAAGTTAGACGCTCCCATAGAACGTGAGTCGGAAAATCACAAAGGTTAAGTCTTACACATAAGTTGAAGTTGGATGATTTGTTATCATTTTTACGAAACCGTGCAGACATGCTAGTAATGATAAATGCTACAAACGCAAAGCCTTATTATAAATAGCATTTTAATAACCAAAAAACACACTCAAGTTCTAAAGTTATGTTGTGACTAGTAACAATAATAACAAAGGTAAGTTCTCAGATAAACAACGTAGCAAAGTATGTGTTTTATGTTAAGCCATATCAATACGGCCCGCGATCACAATATATCACAGAAAGAAGAATCTTGTTTTTTAGAGATTTTAGACTACACTCGATGCCTCAACGGAAGTTAAAAAATGCGCGCGCTTTATTTAGGTATAAGCCATTCAAGAGTAGCGCGTGCCTAGACGAGCGAGACTGTTAATTTTTAATGTTTTCTCTCTCTCGCGCGCATGAAGACGGCTTTCGTCCGAGCAGCCAACGCACACTGCGCCCCTCCCCCGCGCACTCTGGTTGCAGTCTTTGTATCGCGCAGTCGCGTCAAGTATTACGTACCTACGTACCTACAGTTTGGTGTTCATTCGAGTTTCATAATTGTTATGATTGTGGCATAATGTCGCAAAAACGTAAAGTTGATAGTGAGTGCAGAGTTTTCCAATCAAAATGGGAAATTGCGTAATTTTTCATAGAATGGAAAGGTAAACCACTGTGTTTGATTTGCAATCAAACAGTTGCTGTTTGTAAGGAGTTTAACTTGAAGAGACACTATGATACGAATCATAAATTAAAATTTGATTGTTACACTGAAAAAATAAGAAGGGAAAAATTCTCATCTTTAAAATCTAAACTTAAAGGTCAACAATCGATGTTTACTAAAGCTAATACAGAGATCGAAGACGCCCTGAAATCAAGTTTTATTATTGCATTAGAAATCGCGAAGAGATCAAAACCTTTCACTGATGGTGATTTTATTAAAGACTTGTATGTTGAAAGTTGCGGATGTTTCATTTCCATCTCAAAAGTGAATAATTCAAAATATTTCGCTGTCAAGAAACACTGTTGCATCAAGTATAAGTGATTTATCTCAAAATTTGGTTTTTCAACTGAAGGAGAAAATTAAGGTATTTACAAACTTTTCGTTGGCTGTTGACGAGAGCACTGACACTGTTGATACAGCTCAACTTACTGTCTTTATAGGAGGCATTAATAGTAACTTTGAAATAACTGAAGAACTATTAAAGTGCGTTCCATTGACAGGTACTACAATAACACACGATATTTATTCTGCAATTGAGCATTTGATATCAGAATATGAACTCGACTGGAATAAACTTAGCAGCACAACTACGGATGGCCCTCCTGCCATGATTGGCAAACATTCGGGCGTTGTGACGAAATTGAAACAGAAAATATCAGGGAACTTTGTGGGAATTCACTGTATCATTCATCAGGAATCATTGGCATCCAAACATTTGAAAATAGACTATAATTAAAATAGTAAATTTTTTAAGAAGCAGAGGACTAAATCACCGACAGTTCAGGCAGTTTTTACAAGAATTGGACGAAAAATTTTCCGATGTGCCTTATTTCACTGAAGTTCGTTGGCTCAGTCGAGGGGCAGTTTTAGAAAGATTTTTTGCGTTGCGTGACCCTATTCAAGCTTTAATGTTAGAAAAAGGCAAGGCAAGCCATATTAATAAATTACGATACTTTTTGATAAAGAAGGTATAGTCAAAAAATTCATACATAAGGAGCGTGATCAGTAGGCGATCCTTGTTCCAAAAACATATAACAAAGGACCTTACATTTTGACGAGTTAATCCTAGAAAATAATATATTAATCGACATTCACTAATGTCGATTAATTTTAACCGCGCGCGCTTTGCGAAGCGGTCACGTGACCTTCAAAAGCTGGCAAGTCGTACTTCAATGCGATTGTGTCCATGCATTGTGCGAGTTGTTAGAAAACAATAATGTTATTTTTCTGTATATTAAAGAAACTTAGATATGCTCACTGCCATAACTTACGTAATGTTGTGGTTTATCGTTTGGTAAAATATTATTCAAATGAAAATACACTCTGTACATATTTTGGAGTAGGTAAGTAACACAAAGGCTAAGCAATCGTTAGTAAGTAAAATATTACCTAAGTAAAATATTGTTGTTCCAATGTTTTATAGTGACAAGTGTGCCAAAGGCGTTTGTTTGATTTAACTAAGTATTGGATTGAAATATAATTTGAAAAAAGTACATAATATGACACACAAAATATGCCTTTATAAGGTATATTATCATTATTATGTTTTATAAAAATACTTACGCACTTCTTGCCGTGTGTGCAAAACTGCTGTGTGTATTTTTGAGTGATAAAAAGCAAGTAGTTTTCTCTTATCAAAAGATATGAACTTCAGGTCCAGGCGAAGTCAAAGCTAAAGCGGTAGTTTGAATGACCAAACAGTGCCTATTTGATTTTTAAGTTGATTGAAAAAGTATCGATTCAGTCACAATATGTTAATCAGCGAACTTGACGTCACATGGGTGAATTATCACGACATGTAGCAATCAGCTGATTGGCGTATGCGATGACGGTCTATCTATCCGGTCTATGCGGTTATAGTCTCTGAGTTCCGTTTAAAAATAACACTGAACATCACATTTTCGTTGTCACGACTAGCTTAAATATGGTGAAACCATTTTGGTGTAAAACGAGATTAATAACGTTGAATTAAATAAGTTTTATGAAACGAAGTTTATTGTGAATGGTGAAAGCGACCCTAAGTTAAATATGGGAATTAAGGTTCCGATGAAAATTCAAATTATAATAACCAAAAAGGTAGTTTGGTTAAGGTTCATACTGTACCTACTATTATCAAACAAGTAGTTTGATTAAAATCAAATTTTTGTGTGTATAACAAAAACGGTAATTAAATCCAAAAGGCCCATACATCAGTATTACAATACTACTAGGAATGGAATTCCCCGGATCATCAGTCAATGAACTCAGCTTGAAATTGAAGAAAGCAGAGAGCTCTGGGCTGTTCGACAACCTCGAGAGAGCTGAATCAATGAGGGAATCTGAGGAGTCTTTCCCGGTAAGAAGCAATAAATCAATAACAAGCTTGGAGGGAAGGTGCAGTATGACAGAACAATCATCATATGACACCTCTTCAGACTTAGAAGATGAGGATCCTGATGACTTGGGTGACCATATTGAAAAGGATGGTGAACAACTGAATATGCTGATTGACCATGCACAACGGAATCTCCAGAGGTCAAGTTCTTCCAGTTATCTAGATCTTCCGTCCAAAAAGGACATTGCTGTCTTGACCGTTCCTCTTCCAGGACTTTCTGAAGAAGTTGTCCAACAGGTTCAAAATGCATATGATTCTGTGATTAAGAACATATGCAAAGGAATGATCCATTACAGGGTGAACTTCAGGAATTCTGGGGAAAACGGAGAACACAAGACGACTGAATTAGGTGACCCTGTCTCACCAAGCCCTAAAGAGGAGACAGGATCTAGTCGACAGGACAGCAATACTCCGGACAGCAAGAATTCTGACCAAGATGCACTAGGAATCCTGACCAAACTGACTCAAGGAATCAGGTTGGTAGGTCGTTCTAACAAGAAGAAGGTCTTCAACTTGAAAATAGGATCTAATGGAATATCCTATGAGGACGTTAATGCTGTTATGGAGTCACTAGGTGACAACAAGATGTCTCTTAGGTTGGTCTGTATTGGAGTGTTAAAGAGGAAAAACATGTATAAATCAGTATTTTCAATGTTTATATTACCAGATGAATTATGTGATTAACTTAACTTGAGATTTTGGTCGCAGCCAAATGGAATAATGGGTAGTTGACGCTAATCATCTGATGAATATCTCAATAATAAAATAACTCTGAATAGATCTCACGCTCTGGTCCTTCAATTATATAGTAATGTCTTGGACTGAATATTCCAATGATAACGTATTTGCTAGCAGTGGGCAGCTAATACTTGATTGCTTAGGTAACAATAACCCGAGCTGCAGGGATACTCACGCTTCTTAGGTTGAGTAAGCTGTGGGGAAAATAAAATGATATACGTTCAATCGAAATTCCTTTGAATGGCAGCTAAATAAAAAAAAAAAAAATACAAACAAATTAACAAAACATGTACTTCAAAATTGAAGGATTAAACGTACTGAAGTAAAAACAGCTTTCATTAATGCTGATAAAAGCGCAGTAGCAAATATCAAAACCATCATCGGAGCTATATAAGTCAAAATAGCATTATAATATCGCATTCCAGGATTACTTTGCTGGTTGGGTGGTTATGTAAGAATTTTGAAGATTTCAATCTTGACTTAATACAAAAATTTCATTATTTACGTTCCTCCCTTAGTGGTAGTGCGTTGTAGGTGATCGGTGCAATGGAATTTACAGCTCCTAATTATGCTCACGCATGGGCGTTACTTGAAAATGAAATATGTATATTGAACTATGTTCAATAATCACAGATTACTTATACACAACCATGTAAAATACTTGTTTACCATTCCACATTTAAAACAAGAATCTGCGTCACAAATTAGAAAATAAATTGAAACAATTTTAAGAAATTTGCGTTTTGCGAAGAAAAATATATATATATATATATTTAATTGATACTAAGTTAGACGCTCCCATAGAACGTGAGTCGGAAAATCACAAAGGTTAAGTCTTACACATAAGTTGAAGTTGGATGATTTGTTATCATTTTTACGAAACCGTGCAGACATGCTAGTAATGATAAATGCTACAAACGCAAAGCCTTATTATAAATAGCATTTTAATAACCAAAAAACACACTCAAGTTCTAAAGTTATGTTGTGACTAGTAACAATAATAACAAAGGTAAGTTCTCAGATAAACAACGTAGCAAAGTATGTGTTTTATGTTAAGCCATATCAATACGGCCCGCGATCACAATATATCACAGAAAGAAGAATCTTGTTTTTTAGAGATTTTAGACTACACTCGATGCCTCAACGGAAGTTAAAAAATGCGCGCGCTTTATTTAGGTATAAGCCATTCAAGAGTAGCGCGTGCCTAGACGAGCGAGACTGTTAATTTTTAATGTTTTCTCTCTCTCGCGCGCATGAAGACGGCTTTCGTCCGAGCAGCCAACGCACACTGCGCCCCTCCCCCGCGCACTCTGGTTGCAGTCTTTGTATCGCGCAGTCGCGTCAAGTATTACGTACCTACGTACCTACAGTTTGGTGTTCATTCGAGTTTCATAATTGTTATGATTGTGGCATAATGTCGCAAAAACGTAAAGTTGATAGTGAGTGCAGAGTTTTCCAATCAAAATGGGAAATTGCGTAATTTTTCATAGAATGGAAAGGTAAACCACTGTGTTTGATTTGCAATCAAACAGTTGCTGTTTGTAAGGAGTTTAACTTGAAGAGACACTATGATACGAATCATAAATTAAAATTTGATTGTTACACTGAAAAAATAAGAAGGGAAAAATTCTCATCTTTAAAATCTAAACTTAAAGGTCAACAATCGATGTTTACTAAAGCTAATACAGAGATCGAAGACGCCCTGAAATCAAGTTTTATTATTGCATTAGAAATCGCGAAGAGATCAAAACCTTTCACTGATGGTGATTTTATTAAAGACTTGTATGTTGAAAGTTGCGGATGTTTCATTTCCATCTCAAAAGTGAATAATTCAAAATATTTCGCTGTCAAGAAACACTGTTGCATCAAGTATAAGTGATTTATCTCAAAATTTGGTTTTTCAACTGAAGGAGAAAATTAAGGTATTTACAAACTTTTCGTTGGCTGTTGACGAGAGCACTGACACTGTTGATACAGCTCAACTTACTGTCTTTATAGGAGGCATTAATAGTAACTTTGAAATAACTGAAGAACTATTAAAGTGCGTTCCATTGACAGGTACTACAATAACACACGATATTTATTCTGCAATTGAGCATTTGATATCAGAATATGAACTCGACTGGAATAAACTTAGCAGCACAACTACGGATGGCCCTCCTGCCATGATTGGCAAACATTCGGGCGTTGTGACGAAATTGAAACAGAAAATATCAGGGAACTTTGTGGGAATTCACTGTATCATTCATCAGGAATCATTGGCATCCAAACATTTGAAAATAGACTATAATTAAAATAGTAAATTTTTTAAGAGGCAGAGGACTAAATCACCGACAGTTCAGGCAGTTTTTACAAGAATTGGACGAAAAATTTTCCGATGTGCCTTATTTCACTGAAGTTCGTTGGCTCAGTCGAGGGGCAGTTTTAGAAAGATTTTTTGCGTTGCGTGACCCTATTCAAGCTTTAATGTTAGAAAAAGGCAAGGCAAGCCATATTAATAAATTACGATACTTTTTGATAAAGAAGGTATAGTCAAAAAATTCATACATAAGGAGCGTGATCAGTAGGCGATCCTTGTTCCAAAAACATATAACAAAGGACCTTACATTTTGACGAGTTAATCCTAGAAAATAATATATTAATCGACATTCACTAATGTCGATTAATTTTAACCGCGCGCGCTTTGCGAAGCGGTCACGTGACCTTCAAAAGCTGGCAAGTCGTACTTCAATGCGATTGTGTCCATGCATTGTGCGAGTTGTTAGAAAACAATAATGTTATTTTTCTGTATATTAAAGAAACTTAGATATGCTCACTGCCATAACTTACGTAATGTTGTGGTTTATCGTTTGCTAAAATATTATTCAAATGAAAATACACTCAGTACATATTTTGGAGTAGGTAAGTAACACAAAGGCTAAGCAATCGTTAGTAAGTAAAATATTACCTAAGTAAAATATTGTTGTTCCAATGTTTTATAGTGACAAGTGTGCCAAAGGCGTTTGTTTGATTTAACTAAGTATTGGATTGAAATATAATTTGAAAAAAGTACATAATATGACACACAAAATATGCCTTTATAAGGTATATTATCATTATTATGTTTTATAAAAATACTTACGCACTTCTTGCCGTGTGTGCAAAACTGCTGTGTGTATTTTTGAGTGATAAAAAGCAAGTAGTTTTCTCTTATCAAAAGATATGAACTTCAGGTCCAGGCGAAGTCAAAGCTAAAGCGGTAGTTTGAATGACCAAACAGTGCCTATTTGATTTTTAAGTTGATTGAAAAAGTATCGATTCAGTCATAATATGTTAATCAGCGAACTTGACGTCACATGGGTGAATTATCACGACATGTAGCAATCAGCTGATTGGCGTATGCGATGACGGTCTATCTATCCGGTCTATGCGGTTATAGTCTCTGAGTTCCGTTTAAAAATAACACTGAACATCACATTTTCGTTGTCACGACTAGCTTAAATATGGTGAAACCATTTTGGTGTAAAACGAGATTAATAACGTTGAATTAAATAAGTTTTATGAAACGAAGTTTATTGTGAATGGTGAAAGCGACCCTAAGTTAAATATGGGAATTAAGGTTCCGATGAAAATTCAAATTATAATAACCAAAAAGGTAGTTTGGTTAAGGTTCATACTGTACCTACTATTATCAAACAAGTAGTTTGATTAAAATCAAATTTTTGTGTGTATAACAAAAACGGTAATTAAATCCAAAAGGCCCATACATCAGTATTACAATACTACTAGGAATGGAATTCCCCGGATCATCAGTCAATGAACTCAGCTTGAAATTGAAGAAAGCAGAGAGCTCTGGGCTGTTCGACAACCTCGAGAGAGCTGAATCAATGAGGGAATCTGAGGAGTCTTTCCCGGTAAGAAGCAATAAATCAATAACAAGCTTGGAGGGAAGGTGCAGTATGACAGAACAATCATCATATGACACCTCTTCAGACTTAGAAGATGAGGATCCTGATGACTTGGGTGACCATATTGAAAAGGATGGTGAACAACTGAATATGCTGATTGACCATGCACAACGGAATCTCCAGAGGTCAAGTTCTTCCAGTTATCTAGATCTTCCGTCCAAAAAGGACATTGCTGTCTTGACCGTTCCTCTTCCAGGACTTTCTGAAGAAGTTGTCCAACAGGTTCAAAATGCATATGATTCTGTGATTAAGAACATATGCAAAGGAATGATCCATTACAGGGTGAACTTCAGGAATTCTGGGGAAAACGGAGAACACAAGACGACTGAATTAGGTGACCCTGTCTCACCAAGCCCTAAAGAGGAGACAGGATCTAGTCGACAGGACAGCAATACTCCGGACAGCAAGAATTCTGACCAAGATGCACTAGGAATCCTGACCAAACTGACTCAAGGAATCAGGTTGGTAGGTCGTTCTAACAAGAAGAAGGTCTTCAACTTGAAAATAGGATCTAATGGAATATCCTATGAGGACGTTAATGCTGTTATGGAGTCACTAGGTGACAACAAGATGTCTCTTAGGTTGGTCTGTATTGGAGTGTTAAAGAGGAAAAACATGTATAAATCAGTATTTTCAATGTTTATATTACCAGATGAATTATGTGATTAACTTAACTTGAGATTTTGGTCGCAGCCAAATGGAATAATGGGTAGTTGACGCTAATCATCTGATGAATATCTCAATAATAAAATAACTCTGAATAGATCTCACGCTCTGGTCCTTGAATTATATAGTAATGTCTTGGACTGAATATTCCAATGATAACGTATTTGCTAGCAGTGGGCAGCTAATACTTGATTGCTTGGGTAACAATAACCCGAGCTGCAGGGATACTCACGCTTCTTAGGTTGAGTAAGCTGTGGGGAAAATAAAATGATATACGTTCAATCGAAATTCCTTTGAATGGCAGCTAAATAAAAATAAAAAAAGTACAAACAAATTAACAAAACATGTACTTCAAAATTGAAGGATTAAACGTACTGAAGTAAAAACAGCTTTCATTAATGCTGATAAAAGCGCAGTAGCAAATATCAAAACCATCATCGGAGCTATATAAGTCAAAATAGCATTATAATATCGCATTCCAGGATTACTTTGCTGGTTGGGTGGTTATGTAAGAATTTTGAAGATTTCAATCTTGACTTAATACAAAAATTTCATTATTTACGTTCCTCCCTTAGTGGTAGTGCGTTGTAGGTGATCGGTGCAATGGAATTTACAGCTCCTAATTATGCTCACGCATGGGCGTTACTTGAAAATGAAATATGTATATTGAACTATGTTCAATAATCACAGATTACTTATACACAACCATGTAAAATACTTGTTTACCATTCCACATTTAAAACAAGAATCTGCGTCACAAATTAGAAAATAAATTGAAACAATTTTAAGAAATTTGCGTGCACTTAAAACTTGAAACGAACCTACAGATTCTTGGGATACATTGATTATATATATATATATATATATATATATATATATATATATATATATATATATATATATATATATATATATATATATATATATATATATTAATTGATACTAAGTTAGACGCTCCCATAGAACGTGAGTCGGAAAATCACAAAGGTTAAGTCTTACACATAAGTTGAAGTTGGATGATTTGTTATCATTTTTACGAAACCGTGCAGACATGCTAGTAATGATAAATGCTACAAACGCAAAGCCTTATTATAAATAGCATTTTAATAACCAAAAAACACACTCAAGTTCTAAAGTTATGTTGTGACTAGTAACAATAATAACAAAGGTAAGTTCTCAGATAAACAACGTAGCAAAGTATGTGTTTTATGTTAAGCCATATCAATACGGCCCGCGATCACAATATATCACAGAAAGAAGAATCTTGTTTTTTAGAGATTTTAGACTACACTCGATGCCTCAACGGAAGTTAAAAAATGCGCGCGCTTTATTTAGGTATAAGCCATTCAAGAGTAGCGCGTGCCTAGACGAGCGAGGCTGTTAATTTTTAATGTTTTCTCTCTCTCGCGCGCATGAAGACGGCTTTCGTCCGAGCAGCCAACGCACACTGCGCCCCTCCCCCGCGCACTCTGGTTGCAGTCTTTGTATCGCGCAGTCGCGTCAAGTATTACGTACCTACGTACCTACAGTTTGGTGTTCATTCGAGTTTCATAATTGTTATGATTGTGGCATAATGTCGCAAAAACGTAAAGTTGATAGTGAGTGCAGAGTTTTCCAATCAAAATGGGAAATTGCGTAATTTTTCATAGAATGGAAAGGTAAACCACTGTGTTTGATTTGCAATCAAACAGTTGCTGTTTGTAAGGAGTTTAACTTGAAGAGACACTATGATACGAATCATAAATTAAAATTTGATTGTTACACTGAAAAAATAAGAAGGGAAAAATTCTCATCTTTAAAATCTAAACTTAAAGGTCAACAATCGATGTTTACTAAAGCTAATACAGAGATCGAAGACGCCCTGAAATCAAGTTTTATTATTGCATTAGAAATCGCGAAGAGATCAAAACCTTTCACTGATGGTGATTTTATTAAAGACTTGTATGTTGAAAGTTGCGGATGTTTCATTTCCATCTCAAAAGTGAATAATTCAAAATATTTCGCTGTCAAGAAACACTGTTGCATCAAGTATAAGTGATTTATCTCAAAATTTGGTTTTTCAACTGAAGGAGAAAATTAAGGTATTTACAAACTTTTCGTTGGCTGTTGACGAGAGCACTGACACTGTTGATACAGCTCAACTTACTGTCTTTATAGGAGGCATTAATAGTAACTTTGAAATAACTGAAGAACTATTAAAGTGCGTTCCATTGACAGGTACTACAATAACACACGATATTTATTCTGCAATTGAGCATTTGATATCAGAATATGAACTCGACTGGAATAAACTTAGCAGCACAACTACGGATGGCCCTCCTGCCATGATTGGCAAACATTCGGGCGTTGTGACGAAATTGAAACAGAAAATATCAGGGAACTTTGTGGGAATTCACTGTATCATTCATCAGGAATCATTGGCATCCAAACATTTGAAAATAGACTATAATTAAAATAGTAAATTTTTTAAGAGGCAGAGGACTAAATCACCGACAGTTCAGGCAGTTTTTACAAGAATTGGACGAAAAATTTTCCGATGTGCCTTATTTCACTGAAGTTCGTTGGCTCAGTCGAGGGGCAGTTTTAGAAAGATTTTTTGCGTTGCGTGACCCTATTCAAGCTTTAATGTTAGAAAAAGGCAAGGCAAGCCATATTAATAAATTACGATACTTTTTGATAAAGAAGGTATAGTCAAAAAATTCATACATAAGGAGCGTGATCAGTAGGCGATCCTTGTTCCAAAAACATATAACAAAGGACCTTACATTTTGACGAGTTAATCCTAGAAAATAATATATTAATCGACATTCACTAATGTCGATTAATTTTAACCGCGCGCGCTTTGCGAAGCGGTCACGTGACCTTCAAAAGCTGGCAAGTCGTACTTCAATGCGATTGTGTCCATGCATTGTGCGAGTTGTTAGAAAACAATAATGTTATTTTTCTGTATATTAAAGAAACTTAGATATGCTCACTGCCATAACTTACGTAATGTTGTGGTTTATCGTTTGCTAAAATATTATTCAAATGAAAATACACTCAGTACATATTTTGGAGTAGGTAAGTAACACAAAGGCTAAGCAATCGTTAGTAAGTAAAATATTACCTAAGTAAAATATTGTTGTTCCAATGTTTTATAGTGACAAGTGTGCCAAAGGCGTTTGTTTGATTTAACTAAGTATTGGATTGAAATATAATTTGAAAAAAGTACATAATATGACACACAAAATATGCCTTTATAAGGTATATTATCATTATTATGTTTTATAAAAATACTTACGCACTTCTTGCCGTGTGTGCAAAACTGCTGTGTGTATTTTTGAGTGATAAAAAGCAAGTAGTTTTCTCTTATCAAAAGATATGAACTTCAGGTCCAGGCGAAGTCAAAGCTAAAGCGGTAGTTTGAATGACCAAACAGTGCCTATTTGATTTTTAAGTTGATTGAAAAAGTATCGATTCAGTCATAATATGTTAATCAGCGAACTTGACGTCACATGGGTGAATTATCACGACATGTAGCAATCAGCTGATTGGCGTATGCGATGACGGTCTATCTATCCGGTCTATGCGGTTATAGTCTCTGAGTTCCGTTTAAAAATAACACTGAACATCACATTTTCGTTGTCACGACTAGCTTAAATATGGTGAAACCATTTTGGTGTAAAACGAGATTAATAACGTTGAATTAAATAAGTTTTATGAAACGAAGTTTATTGTGAATGGTGAAAGCGACCCTAAGTTAAATATGGGAATTAAGGTTCCGATGAAAATTCAAATTATAATAACCAAAAAGGTAGTTTGGTTAAGGTTCATACTGTACCTACTATTATCAAACAAGTAGTTTGATTAAAATCAAATTTTTGTGTGTATAACAAAAACGGTAATTAAATCCAAAAGGCCCATACATCAGTATTACAATACTACTAGGAATGGAATTCCCCGGATCATCAGTCAATGAACTCAGCTTGAAATTGAAGAAAGCAGAGAGCTCTGGGCTGTTCGACAACCTCGAGAGAGCTGAATCAATGAGGGAATCTGAGGAGTCTTTCCCGGTAAGAAGCAATAAATCAATAACAAGCTTGGAGGGAAGGTGCAGTATGACAGAACAATCATCATATGACACCTCTTCAGACTTAGAAGATGAGGATCCTGATGACTTGGGTGACCATATTGAAAAGGATGGTGAACAACTGAATATGCTGATTGACCATGCACAACGGAATCTCCAGAGGTCAAGTTCTTCCAGTTATCTAGATCTTCCGTCCAAAAAGGACATTGCTGTCTTGACCGTTCCTCTTCCAGGACTTTCTGAAGAAGTTGTCCAACAGGTTCAAAATGCATATGATTCTGTGATTAAGAACATATGCAAAGGAATGATCCATTACAGGGTGAACTTCAGGAATTCTGGGGAAAACGGAGAACACAAGACGACTGAATTAGGTGACCCTGTCTCACCAAGCCCTAAAGAGGAGACAGGATCTAGTCGACAGGACAGCAATACTCCGGACAGCAAGAATTCTGACCAAGATGCACTAGGAATCCTGACCAAACTGACTCAAGGAATCAGGTTGGTAGGTCGTTCTAACAAGAAGAAGGTCTTCAACTTGAAAATAGGATCTAATGGAATATCCTATGAGGACGTTAATGCTGTTATGGAGTCACTAGGTGACAACAAGATGTCTCTTAGGTTGGTCTGTATTGGAGTGTTAAAGAGGAAAAACATGTATAAATCAGTATTTTCAATGTTTATATTACCAGATGAATTATGTGATTAACTTAACTTGAGATTTTGGTCGCAGCCAAATGGAATAATGGGTAGTTGACGCTAATCATCTGATGAATATCTCAATAATAAAATAACTCTGAATAGATCTCACGCTCTGGTCCTTGAATTATATAGTAATGTCTTGGACTGAATATTCCAATGATAACGTATTTGCTAGCAGTGGGCAGCTAATACTTGATTGCTTGGGTAACAATAACCCGAGCTGCAGGGATACTCACGCTTCTTAGGTTGAGTAAGCTGTGGGGAAAATAAAATGATATACGTTCAATCGAAATTCCTTTGAATGGCAGCTAAATAAAAATAAAAAAAGTACAAACAAATTAACAAAACATGTACTTCAAAATTGAAGGATTAAACGTACTGAAGTAAAAACAGCTTTCATTAATGCTGATAAAAGCGCAGTAGCAAATATCAAAACCATCATCGGAGCTATATAAGTCAAAATAGCATTATAATATCGCATTCCAGAATTACTTTGCTGGTTGGGTGGTTATGTAAGAATTTTGAAGATTTCAATCTTGACTTAATACAAAAATTTCATTATTTACGTTCCTCCCTTAGTGGTAGTGCGTTGTAGGTGATCGGTGCAATGGAATTTACAGCTCCTAATTATGCTCACGCATGGGCGTTACTTGAAAATGAAATATGTATATTGAACTATGTTCAATAATCACAGATTACTTATACACAACCATGTAAAATACTTGTTTACCATTCCATATTTAAAACAAGAATCTGCGTCACAAATTAGAAAATAAATTGAAACAATTTTAAGAAATTTGCGTGCACTTAAAACTTGAAACGAACCTACAGATTCTTGGGATACATTGATTATATATATATATATATATATATATATATATATATATATATATATATATATTTAATTGATACTAAGTTAGACGCTCCCATAGAACGTGAGTCGGAAAATCACAAAGGTTAAGTCTTACACATAAGTTGAAGTTGGATGATTTGTTATCATTTTTACGAAACCGTGCAGACATGCTAGTAATGATAAATGCTACAAACGCAAAGCCTTATTATAAATAGCATTTTAATAACCAAAAAACACACTCAAGTTCTAAAGTTATGTTGTGACTAGTAACAATAATAACAAAGGTAAGTTCTCAGATAAACAACGTAGCAAAGTATGTGTTTTATGTTAAGCCATATCAATACGGCCCGCGATCACAATATATCACAGAAAGAAGAATCTTGTTTTTTAGAGATTTTAGACTACACTCGATGCCTCAACGGAAGTTAAAAAATGCGCGCGCTTTATTTAGGTATAAGCCATTCAAGAGTAGCGCGTGCCTAGACGAGCGAGACTGTTAATTTTTAATGTTTTCTCTCTCTCGCGCGCATGAAGACGGCTTTCGTCCGAGCAGCCAACGCACACTGCGCCCCTCCCCCGCGCACTCTGGTTGCAGTCTTTGTATCGCGCAGTCGCGTCAAGTATTACGTACCTACGTACCTACAGTTTGGTGTTCATTCGAGTTTCATAATTGTTATGATTGTGGCATAATGTCGCAAAAACGTAAAGTTGATAGTGAGTGCAGAGTTTTCCAATCAAAATGGGAAATTGCGTAATTTTTCATAGAATGGAAAGGTAAACCACTGTGTTTGATTTGCAATCAAACAGTTGCTGTTTGTAAGGAGTTTAACTTGAAGAGACACTATGATACGAATCATAAATTAAAATTTGATTGTTACACTGAAAAAATAAGAAGGGAAAAATTCTCATCTTTAAAATCTAAACTTAAAGGTCAACAATCGATGTTTACTAAAGCTAATACAGAGATCGAAGACGCCCTGAAATCAAGTTTTATTATTGCATTAGAAATCGCGAAGAGATCAAAACCTTTCACTGATGGTGATTTTATTAAAGACTTGTATGTTGAAAGTTGCGGATGTTTCATTTCCATCTCAAAAGTGAATAATTCAAAATATTTCGCTGTCAAGAAACACTGTTGCATCAAGTATAAGTGATTTATCTCAAAATTTGGTTTTTCAACTGAAGGAGAAAATTAAGGTATTTACAAACTTTTCGTTGGCTGTTGACGAGAGCACTGACACTGTTGATACAGCTCAACTTACTGTCTTTATAGGAGGCATTAATAGTAACTTTGAAATAACTGAAGAACTATTAAAGTGCGTTCCATTGACAGGTACTACAATAACACACGATATTTATTCTGCAATTGAGCATTTGATATCAGAATATGAACTCGACTGGAATAAACTTAGCAGCACAACTACGGATGGCCCTCCTGCCATGATTGGCAAACATTCGGGCGTTGTGACGAAATTGAAACAGAAAATATCAGGGAACTTTGTGGGAATTCACTGTATCATTCATCAGGAATCATTGGCATCCAAACATTTGAAAATAGACTATAATTAAAATAGTAAATTTTTTAAGAAGCAGAGGACTAAATCACCGACAGTTCAGGCAGTTTTTACAAGAATTGGACGAAAAATTTTCCGATGTGCCTTATTTCACTGAAGTTCGTTGGCTCAGTCGAGGGGCAGTTTTAGAAAGATTTTTTGCGTTGCGTGACCCTATTCAAGCTTTAATGTTAGAAAAAGGCAAGGCAAGCCATATTAATAAATTACGATACTTTTTGATAAAGAAGGTATAGTCAAAAAATTCATACATAAGGAGCGTGATCAGTAGGCGATCCTTGTTCCAAAAACATATAACAAAGGACCTTACATTTTGACGAGTTAATCCTAGAAAATAATATATTAATCGACATTCACTAATGTCGATTAATTTTAACCGCGCGCGCTTTGCGAAGCGGTCACGTGACCTTCAAAAGCTGGCAAGTCGTACTTCAATGCGATTGTGTCCATGCATTGTGCGAGTTGTTAGAAAACAATAATGTTATTTTTCTGTATATTAAAGAAACTTAGATATGCTCACTGCCATAACTTACGTAATGTTGTGGTTTATCGTTTGGTAAAATATTATTCAAATGAAAATACACTCTGTACAT
Source organism: Phengaris arion (assembly GCA_963565745.1). Taxonomy (NCBI): domain Eukaryota; kingdom Metazoa; phylum Arthropoda; class Insecta; order Lepidoptera; family Lycaenidae; genus Phengaris; species Phengaris arion. The sequence goes on from OY751436.1 coordinate 26,331,731, forward strand.
ATTTTGGAGTAGGTAAGTAACACAAAGGCTAAGCAATCGTTAGTAAGTAAAATATTACCTAAGTAAAATATTGTTGTTCCAATGTTTTATAGTGACAAGTGTGCCAAAGGCGTTTGTTTGATTTAACTAAGTATTGGATTGAAATATAATTTGAAAAAAGTACATAATATGACACACAAAATATGCCTTTATAAGGTATATTATCATTATTATGTTTTATAAAAATACTTACGCACTTCTTGCCGTGTGTGCAAAACTGCTGTGTGTATTTTTGAGTGATAAAAAGCAAGTAGTTTTCTCTTATCAAAAGATATGAACTTCAGGTCCAGGCGAAGTCAAAGCTAAAGCGGTAGTTTGAATGACCAAACAGTGCCTATTTGATTTTTAAGTTGATTGAAAAAGTATCGATTCAGTCACAATATGTTAATCAGCGAACTTGACGTCACATGGGTGAATTATCACGACATGTAGCAATCAGCTGATTGGCGTATGCGATGACGGTCTATCTATCCGGTCTATGCGGTTATAGTCTCTGAGTTCCGTTTAAAAATAACACTGAACATCACATTTTCGTTGTCACGACTAGCTTAAATATGGTGAAACCATTTTGGTGTAAAACGAGATTAATAACGTTGAATTAAATAAGTTTTATGAAACGAAGTTTATTGTGAATGGTGAAAGCGACCCTAAGTTAAATATGGGAATTAAGGTTCCGATGAAAATTCAAATTATAATAACCAAAAAGGTAGTTTGGTTAAGGTTCATACTGTACCTACTATTATCAAACAAGTAGTTTGATTAAAATCAAATTTTTGTGTGTATAACAAAAACGGTAATTAAATCCAAAAGGCCCATACATCAGTATTACAATACTACTAGGAATGGAATTCCCCGGATCATCAGTCAATGAACTCAGCTTGAAATTGAAGAAAGCAGAGAGCTCTGGGCTGTTCGACAACCTCGAGAGAGCTGAATCAATGAGGGAATCTGAGGAGTCTTTCCCGGTAAGAAGCAATAAATCAATAACAAGCTTGGAGGGAAGGTGCAGTATGACAGAACAATCATCATATGACACCTCTTCAGACTTAGAAGATGAGGATCCTGATGACTTGGGTGACCATATTGAAAAGGATGGTGAACAACTGAATATGCTGATTGACCATGCACAACGGAATCTCCAGAGGTCAAGTTCTTCCAGTTATCTAGATCTTCCGTCCAAAAAGGACATTGCTGTCTTGACCGTTCCTCTTCCAGGACTTTCTGAAGAAGTTGTCCAACAGGTTCAAAATGCATATGATTCTGTGATTAAGAACATATGCAAAGGAATGATCCATTACAGGGTGAACTTCAGGAATTCTGGGGAAAACGGTGAACACAAGACGACTGAATTAGGTGACCCTGTCTCACCAAGCCCTAAAGAGGAGACAGGATCTAGTCGACAGGACAGCAATACTCCGGACAGCAAGAATTCTGACCAAGATGCACTAGGAATCCTGACCAAACTGACTCAAGGAATCAGGTTGGTAGGTCGTTCTAACAAGAAGAAGGTCTTCAACTTGAAAATAGGATCTAATGGAATATCCTATGAGGACGTTAATGCTGTTATGGAGTCACTAGGTGACAACAAGATGTCTCTTAGGTTGGTCTGTATTGGAGTGTTAAAGAGGAAAAACATGTATAAATCAGTATTTTCAATGTTTATATTACCAGATGAATTATGTGATTAACTTAACTTGAGATTTTGGTCGCAGCCAAATGGAATAATGGGTAGTTGACGCTAATCATCTGATGAATATCTCAATAATAAAATAACTCTGAATAGATCTCACGCTCTGGTCCTTGAATTATATAGTAATGTCTTGGACTGAATATTCCAATGATAACGTATTTGCTAGCAGTGGGCAGCTAATACTTGATTGCTTAGGTAACAATAACCCGAGCTGCAGGGATACTCACGCTTCTTAGGTTGAGTAAGCTGTGGGGAAAATAAAATGATATACGTTCAATCGAAATTCCTTTGAATGGCAGCTAAATAAAAAAAAAAAAAATACAAACAAATTAACAAAACATGTACTTCAAAATTGAAGGATTAAACGTACTGAAGTAAAAACAGCTTTCATTAATGCTGATAAAAGCGCAGTAGCAAATATCAAAACCATCATCGGAGCTATATAAGTCAAAATAGCATTATAATATCGCATTCCAGGATTACTTTGCTGGTTGGGTGGTTATGTAAGAATTTTGAAGATTTCAATCTTGACTTAATACAAAAATTTCATTATTTACGTTCCTCCCTTAGTGGTAGTGCGTTGTAGGTGATCGGTGCAATGGAATTTACAGCTCCTAATTATGCTCACGCATGGGCGTTACTTGAAAATGAAATATGTATATTGAACTATGTTCAATAATCACAGATTACTTATACACAACCATGTAAAATACTTGTTTACCATTCCACATTTAAAACAAGAATCTGCGTCACAAATTAGAAAATAAATTGAAACAATTTTAAGAAATTTGCGTTTTGCGAAGAAAAATATATATATATATATATATATATATATATATATATATATATATATATATATATATATATATATATATATATATATATATATATATATATATTTAATTGATACTAAGTTAGACGCTCCCATAGAACGTGAGTCGGAAAATCACAAAGGTTAAGTCTTACACATAAGTTGAAGTTGGATGATTTGTTATCATTTTTACGAAACCGTGCAGACATGCTAGTAATGATAAATGCTACAAACGCAAAGCCTTATTATAAATAGCATTTTAATAACCAAAAAACACACTCAAGTTCTAAAGTTATGTTGTGACTAGTAACAATAATAACAAAGGTAAGTTCTCAGATAAACAACGTAGCAAAGTATGTGTTTTATGTTAAGCCATATCAATACGGCCCGCGATCACAATATATCACAGAAAGAAGAATCTTGTTTTTTAGAGATTTTAGACTACACTCGATGCCTCAACGGAAGTTAAAAAATGCGCGCGCTTTATTTAGGTATAAGCCATTCAAGAGTAGCGCGTGCCTAGACGAGCGAGACTGTTAATTTTTAATGTTTTCTCTCTCTCGCGCGCATGAAGACGGCTTTCGTCCGAGCAGCCAACGCACACTGCGCCCCTCCCCCGCGCACTCTGGTTGCAGTCTTTGTATCGCGCAGTCGCGTCAAGTATTACGTACCTACGTACCTACAGTTTGGTGTTCATTCGAGTTTCATAATTGTTATGATTGTGGCATAATGTCGCAAAAACGTAAAGTTGATAGTGAGTGCAGAGTTTTCCAATCAAAATGGGAAATTGCGTAATTTTTCATAGAATGGAAAGGTAAACCACTGTGTTTGATTTGCAATCAAACAGTTGCTGTTTGTAAGGAGTTTAACTTGAAGAGACACTATGATACGAATCATAAATTAAAATTTGATTGTTACACTGAAAAAATAAGAAGGGAAAAATTCTCATCTTTAAAATCTAAACTTAAAGGTCAACAATCGATGTTTACTAAAGCTAATACAGAGATCGAAGACGCCCTGAAATCAAGTTTTATTATTGCATTAGAAATCGCGAAGAGATCAAAACCTTTCACTGATGGTGATTTTATTAAAGACTTGTATGTTGAAAGTTGCGGATGTTTCATTTCCATCTCAAAAGTGAATAATTCAAAATATTTCGCTGTCAAGAAACACTGTTGCATCAAGTATAAGTGATTTATCTCAAAATTTGGTTTTTCAACTGAAGGAGAAAATTAAGGTATTTACAAACTTTTCGTTGGCTGTTGACGAGAGCACTGACACTGTTGATACAGCTCAACTTACTGTCTTTATAGGAGGCATTAATAGTAACTTTGAAATAACTGAAGAACTATTAAAGTGCGTTCCATTGACAGGTACTACAATAACACACGATATTTATTCTGCAATTGAGCATTTGATATCAGAATATGAACTCGACTGGAATAAACTTAGCAGCACAACTACGGATGGCCCTCCTGCCATGATTGGCAAACATTCGGGCGTTGTGACGAAATTGAAACAGAAAATATCAGGGAACTTTGTGGGAATTCACTGTATCATTCATCAGGAATCATTGGCATCCAAACATTTGAAAATAGACTATAATTAAAATAGTAAATTTTTTAAGAGGCAGAGGACTAAATCACCGACAGTTCAGGCAGTTTTTACAAGAATTGGACGAAAAATTTTCCGATGTGCCTTATTTCACTGAAGTTCGTTGGCTCAGTCGAGGGGCAGTTTTAGAAAGATTTTTTGCGTTGCGTGACCCTATTCAAGCTTTAATGTTAGAAAAAGGCAAGGCAAGCCATATTAATAAATTACGATACTTTTTGATAAAGAAGGTATAGTCAAAAAATTCATACATAAGGAGCGTGATCAGTAGGCGATCCTTGTTCCAAAAACATATAACAAAGGACCTTACATTTTGACGAGTTAATCCTAGAAAATAATATATTAATCGACATTCACTAATGTCGATTAATTTTAACCGCGCGCGCTTTGCGAAGCGGTCACGTGACCTTCAAAAGCTGGCAAGTCGTACTTCAATGCGATTGTGTCCATGCATTGTGCGAGTTGTTAGAAAACAATAATGTTATTTTTCTGTATATTAAAGAAACTTAGATATGCTCACTGCCATAACTTACGTAATGTTGTGGTTTATCGTTTGCTAAAATATTATTCAAATGAAAATACACTCTGTACATATTTTGGAGTAGGTAAGTAACACAAAGGCTAAGCAATCGTTAGTAAGTAAAATATTACCTAAGTAAAATATTGTTGTTCCAATGTTTTATAGTGACAAGTGTGCCAAAGGCGTTTGTTTGATTTAACTAAGTATTGGATTGAAATATAATTTGAAAAAAGTACATAATATGACACACAAAATATGCCTTTATAAGGTATATTATCATTATTATGTTTTATAAAAATACTTACGCACTTCTTGCCGTGTGTGCAAAACTGCTGTGTGTATTTTTGAGTGATAAAAAGCAAGTAGTTTTCTCTTATCAAAAGATATGAACTTCAGGTCCAGGCGAAGTCAAAGCTAAAGCGGTAGTTTGAATGACCAAACAGTGCCTATTTGATTTTTAAGTTGATTGAAAAAGTATCGATTCAGTCACAATATGTTAATCAGCGAACTTGACGTCACATGGGTGAATTATCACGACATGTAGCAATCAGCTGATTGGCGTATGCGATGACGGTCTATCTATCCGGTCTATGCGGTTATAGTCTCTGAGTTCCGTTTAAAAATAACACTGAACATCACATTTTCGTTGTCACGACTAGCTTAAATATGGTGAAACCATTTTGGTGTAAAACGAGATTAATAACGTTGAATTAAATAAGTTTTATGAAACGAAGTTTATTGTGAATGGTGAAAGCGACCCTAAGTTAAATATGGGAATTAAGGTTCCGATGAAAATTCAAATTATAATAACCAAAAAGGTAGTTTGGTTAAGGTTCATACTGTACCTACTATTATCAAACAAGTAGTTTGATTAAAATCAAATTTTTGTGTGTATAACAAAAACGGTAATTAAATCCAAAAGGCCCATACATCAGTATTACAATACTACTAGGAATGGAATTCCCCGGATCATCAGTCAATGAACTCAGCTTGAAATTGAAGAAAGCAGAGAGCTCTGGGCTGTTCGACAACCTCGAGAGAGCTGAATCAATGAGGGAATCTGAGGAGTCTTTCCCGGTAAGAAGCAATAAATCAATAACAAGCTTGGAGGGAAGGTGCAGTATGACAGAACAATCATCATATGACACCTCTTCAGACTTAGAAGATGAGGATCCTGATGACTTGGGTGACCATATTGAAAAGGATGGTGAACAACTGAATATGCTGATTGACCATGCACAACGGAATCTCCAGAGGTCAAGTTCTTCCAGTTATCTAGATCTTCCGTCCAAAAAGGACATTGCTGTCTTGACCGTTCCTCTTCCAGGACTTTCTGAAGAAGTTGTCCAACAGGTTCAAAATGCATATGATTCTGTGATTAAGAACATATGCAAAGGAATGATCCATTACAGGGTGAACTTCAGGAATTCTGGGGAAAACGGAGAACACAAGACGACTGAATTAGGTGACCCTGTCTCACCAAGCCCTAAAGAGGAGACAGGATCTAGTCGATAGGACAGCAATACTCCGGACAGCAAGAATTCTGACCAAGATGCACTAGGAATCCTGACCAAACTGACTCAAGGAATCAGGTTGGTAGGTCGTTCTAACAAGAAGAAGGTCTTCAACTTGAAAATAGGATCTAATGGAATATCCTATGAGGACGTTAATGCTGTTATGGAGTCACTAGGTGACAACAAGATGTCTCTTAGGTTGGTCTGTATTGGAGTGTTAAAGAGGAAAAACATGTATAAATCAGTATTTTCAATGTTTATATTACCAGATGAATTATGTGATTAACTTAACTTGAGATTTTGGTCGCAGCCAAATGGAATAATGGGTAGTTGACGCTAATCATCTGATGAATATCTCAATAATAAAATAACTCTGAATAGATCTCACGCTCTGGTCCTTGAATTATATAGTAATGTCTTGGACTGAATATTCCAATGATAACGTATTTGCTAGCAGTGGGCAGCTAATACTTGATTGCTTGGGTAACAATAACCCGAGCTGCAGGGATACTCACGCTTCTTAGGTTGAGTAAGCTGTGGGGAAAATAAAATGATATACGTTCAATCGAAATTCCTTTGAATGGCAGCTAAATAAAAATAAAAAAAATACAAACAAATTAACAAAACATGTACTTCAAAATTGAAGGATTAAACGTACTGAAGTAAAAACAGCTTTCATTAATGCTGATAAAAGCGCAGTAGCAAATATCAAAACCATCATCGGAGCTATATAAGTCAAAATAGCATTATAATATCGCATTCCAGGATTACTTTGCTGGTTGGGTGGTTATGTAAGAATTTTGAAGATTTCAATCTTGACTTAATACAAAAATTTCATTATTTACGTTCCTCCCTTAGTGGTAGTGCGTTGTAGGTGATCGGTGCAATGGAATTTACAGCTCCTAATTATGCTCACGCATGGGCGTTACTTGAAAATGAAATATGTATATTGAACTATGTTCAATAATCACAGATTACTTATACACAACCATGTAAAATACTTGTTTACCATTCCACATTTAAAACAAGAATCTGCGTCACAAATTAGAAAATAAATTGAAACAATTTTAAGAAATTTGCGTGCACTTAAAACTTGAAACGAACCTACAGATTCTTGGGATACATTGATTATATATAATTTAATTGATACTAAGTTAGACGCTCCCATAGAACGTGAGTCGGAAAATCACAAAGGTTAAGTCTTACACATAAGTTGAAGTTGGATGATTTGTTATCATTTTTACGAAACCGTGCAGACATGCTAGTAATGATAAATGCTACAAACGCAAAGCCTTATTATAAATAGCATTTTAATAACCAAAAAACACACTCAAGTTCTAAAGTTATGTTGTGACTAGTAACAATAATAACAAAGGTAAGTTCTCAGATAAACAACGTAGCAAAGTATGTGTTTTATGTTAAGCCATATCAATACGGCCCGCGATCACAATATATCACAGAAAGAAGAATCTTGTTTTTTAGAGATTTTAGACTACACTCGATGCCTCAACGGAAGTTAAAAAATGCGCGCGCTTTATTTAGGTATAAGCCATTCAAGAGTAGCGCGTGCCTAGACGAGCGAGACTGTTAATTTTTAATGTTTTCTCTCTCTCGCGCGCATGAAGACGGCTTTCGTCCGAGCAGCCAACGCACACTGCGCCCCTCCCCCGCGCACTCTGGTTGCAGTCTTTGTATCGCGCAGTCGCGTCAAGTATTACGTACCTACGTACCTACAGTTTGGTGTTCATTCGAGTTTCATAATTGTTATGATTGTGGCATAATGTCGCAAAAACGTAAAGTTGATAGTGAGTGCAGAGTTTTCCAATCAAAATGGGAAATTGCGTAATTTTTCATAGAATGGAAAGGTAAACCACTGTGTTTGATTTGCAATCAAACAGTTGCTGTTTGTAAGGAGTTTAACTTGAAGAGACACTATGATACGAATCATAAATTAAAATTTGATTGTTACACTGAAAAAATAAGAAGGGAAAAATTCTCATCTTTAAAATCTAAACTTAAAGGTCAACAATCGATGTTTACTAAAGCTAATACAGAGATCGAAGACGCCCTGAAATCAAGTTTTATTATTGCATTAGAAATCGCGAAGAGATCAAAACCTTTCACTGATGGTGATTTTATTAAAGACTTGTATGTTGAAAGTTGCGGATGTTTCATTTCCATCTCAAAAGTGAATAATTCAAAATATTTCGCTGTCAAGAAACACTGTTGCATCAAGTATAAGTGATTTATCTCAAAATTTGGTTTTTCAACTGAAGGAGAAAATTAAGGTATTTACAAACTTTTCGTTGGCTGTTGACGAGAGCACTGACACTGTTGATACAGCTCAACTTACTGTCTTTATAGGAGGCATTAATAGTAACTTTGAAATAACTGAAGAACTATTAAAGTGCGTTCCATTGACAGGTACTACAATAACACACGATATTTATTCTGCAATTGAGCATTTGATATCAGAATATGAACTCGACTGGAATAAACTTAGCAGCACAACTACGGATGGCCCTCCTGCCATGATTGGCAAACATTCGGGCGTTGTGACGAAATTGAAACAGAAAATATCAGGGAACTTTGTGGGAATTCACTGTATCATTCATCAGGAATCATTGGCATCCAAACATTTGAAAATAGACTATAATTAAAATAGTAAATTTTTTAAGAGGCAGAGGACTAAATCACCGACAGTTCAGGCAGTTTTTACAAGAATTGGACGAAAAATTTTCCGATGTGCCTTATTTCACTGAAGTTCGTTGGCTCAGTCGAGGGGCAGTTTTAGAAAGATTTTTTGCGTTGCGTGACCCTATTCAAGCTTTAATGTTAGAAAAAGGCAAGGCAAGCCATATTAATAAATTACGATACTTTTTGATAAAGAAGGTATAGTCAAAAAATTCATACATAAGGAGCGTGATCAGTAGGCGATCCTTGTTCCAAAAACATATAACAAAGGACCTTACATTTTGACGAGTTAATCCTAGAAAATAATATATTAATCGACATTCACTAATGTCGATTAATTTTAACCGCGCGCGCTTTGCGAAGCGGTCACGTGACCTTCAAAAGCTGGCAAGTCGTACTTCAATGCGATTGTGTCCATGCATTGTGCGAGTTGTTAGAAAACAATAATGTTATTTTTCTGTATATTAAAGAAACTTAGATATGCTCACTGCCATAACTTACGTAATGTTGTGGTTTATCGTTTGCTAAAATATTATTCAAATGAAAATACACTCTGTACATATTTTGGAGTAGGTAAGTAACACAAAGGCTAAGCAATCGTTAGTAAGTAAAATATTGTTGTTCCAATGTTTTATAGTGACAAGTGTGCCAAAGGCGTTTGTTTGATTTAACTAAGTATTGGATTGAAATATAATTTGAAAAAAGTACATAATATGACACACAAAATATGCCTTTATAAGGTATATTATCATTATTATGTTTTATAAAAATACTTACGCACTTCTTGCCGTGTGTGCAAAACTGCTGTGTGTATTTTTGAGTGATAAAAAGCAAGTAGTTTTCTCTTATCAAAAGATATGAACTTCAGGTCCAGGCGAAGTCAAAGCTAAAGCGGTAGTTTGAATGACCAAACAGTGCCTATTTGATTTTTAAGTTGATTGAAAAAGTATCGATTCAGTCACAATATGTTAATCAGCGAACTTGACGTCACATGGGTGAATTATCACGACATGTAGCAATCAGCTGATTGGCGTATGCGATGACGGTCTATCTATCCGGTCTATGCGGTTATAGTCTCTGAGTTCCGTTTAAAAATAACACTGAACATCACATTTTCGTTGTCACGACTAGCTTAAATATGGTGAAACCATTTTGGTGTAAAACGAGATTAATAACGTTGAATTAAATAAGTTTTATGAAACGAAGTTTATTGTGAATGGTGAAAGCGACCCTAAGTTAAATATGGGAATTAAGGTTCCGATGAAAATTCAAATTATAATAACCAAAAAGGTAGTTTGGTTAAGGTTCATACTGTACCTACTATTATCAAACAAGTAGTTTGATTAAAATCAAATTTTTGTGTGTATAACAAAAACGGTAATTAAATCCAAAAGGCCCATACATCAGTATTACAATACTACTAGGAATGGAATTCCCCGGATCATCAGTCAATGAACTCAGCTTGAAATTGAAGAAAGCAGAGAGCTCTGGGCTGTTCGACAACCTCGAGAGAGCTGAATCAATGAGGGAATCTGAGGAGTCTTTCCCGGTAAGAAGCAATAAATCAATAACAAGCTTGGAGGGAAGGTGCAGTATGACAGAACAATCATCATATGACACCTCTTCAGACTTAGAAGATGAGGATCCTGATGACTTGGGTGACCATATTGAAAAGGATGGTGAACAACTGAATATGCTGATTGACCATGCACAACGGAATCTCCAGAGGTCAAGTTCTTCCAGTTATCTAGATCTTCCGTCCAAAAAGGACATTGCTGTCTTGACCGTTCCTCTTCCAGGACTTTCTGAAGAAGTTGTCCAACAGGTTCAAAATGCATATGATTCTGTGATTAAGAACATATGCAAAGGAATGATCCATTACAGGGTGAACTTCAGGAATTCTGGGGAAAACGGAGAACACAAGACGACTGAATTAGGTGACCCTGTCTCACCAAGCCCTAAAGAGGAGACAGGATCTAGTCGACAGGACAGCAATACTCCGGACAGCAAGAATTCTGACCAAGATGCACTAGGAATCCTGACCAAACTGACTCAAGGAATCAGGTTGGTAGGTCGTTCTAACAAGAAGAAGGTCTTCAACTTGAAAATAGGATCTAATGGAATATCCTATGAGGACGTTAATGCTGTTATGGAGTCACTAGGTGACAACAAGATGTCTCTTAGGTTGGTCTGTATTGGAGTGTTAAAGAGGAAAAACATGTATAAATCAGTATTTTCAATGTTTATATTACCAGATGAATTATGTGATTAACTTAACTTGAGATTTTGGTCGCAGCCAAATGGAATAATGGGTAGTTGACGCTAATCATCTGATGAATATCTCAATAATAAAATAACTCTGAATAGATCTCACGCTCTGGTCCTTGAATTATATAGTAATGTCTTGGACTGAATATTCCAATGATAACGTATTTGCTAGCAGTGGGCAGCTAATACTTGATTGCTTGGGTAACAATAACCCGAGCTGCAGGGATACTCACGCTTCTTAGGTTGAGTAAGCTGTGGGGAAAATAAAATGATATACGTTCAATCGAAATTCCTTTGAATGGCAGCTAAATAAAAATAAAAAAAATACAAACAAATTAACAAAACATGTACTTCAAAATTGAAGGATTAAACGTACTGAAGTAAAAACAGCTTTCATTAATGCTGATAAAAGCGCAGTAGCAAATATCAAAACCATCATCGGAGCTATATAAGTCAAAATAGCATTATAATATCGCATTCCAGGATTACTTTGCTGGTTGGGTGGTTATGTAAGAATTTTGAAGATTTCAATCTTGACTTAATACAAAAATTTCATTATTTACGTTCCTCCCTTAGTGGTAGTGCGTTGTAGGTGATCGGTGCAATGGAATTTACAGCTCCTAATTATGCTCACGCATGGGCGTTACTTGAAAATGAAATATGTATATTGAACTATGTTCAATAATCACAGATTACTTATACACAACCATGTAAAATACTTGTTTACCATTCCACATTTAAAACAAGAATCTGCGTCACAAATTAGAAAATAAATTGAAACAATTTTAAGAAATTTGCGTGCACTTAAAACTTGAAACGAACCTACAGATTCTTGGGATACATTGATTATATATATATATATATATATATATATATATATATATATATATATATATATATATATATATATATATATATATATATATATATATATATATATATATATATATATATATATATATATATATATATATATATATATATATATATATATATATATATATATATATATATATATATATATATATATATATATATATTTAATTGATACTAAGTTAGACGCTCCCATAGAACGTGAGTCGGAAAATCACAAAGGTTAAGTCTTACACATAAGTTGAAGTTGGATGATTTGTTATCATTTTTACGAAACCGTGCAGACATGCTAGTAATGATAAATGCTACAAACGCAAAGCCTTATTATAAATAGCATTTTAATAACCAAAAAACACACTCAAGTTCTAAAGTTATGTTGTGACTAGTAACAATAATAACAAAGGTAAGTTCTCAGATAAACAACGTAGCAAAGTATGTGTTTTATGTTAAGCCATATCAATACGGCCCGCGATCACAATATATCACAGAAAGAAGAATCTTGTTTCTTAGAGATTTTAGACTACACTCGATGCCTCAACGGAAGTTAAAAAATGCGCGCGCTTTATTTAGGTATAAGCCATTCAAGAGTAGCGCGTGCCTAGACGAGCGAGGCTGTTAATTTTTAATGTTTTCTCTCTCTCGCGCGCATGAAGACGGCTTTCGTCCGAGCAGCCAACGCACACTGCGCCCCTCCCCCGCGCACTCTGGTTGCAGTCTTTGTATCGCGCAGTCGCGTCAAGTATTACGTACCTACGTACCTACAGTTTGGTGTTCATTCGAGTTTCATAATTGTTATGATTGTGGCATAATGTCGCAAAAACGTAAAGTTGATAGTGAGTGCAGAGTTTTCCAATCAAAATGGGAAATTGCGTAATTTTTCATAGAATGGAAAGGTAAACCACTGTGTTTGATTTGCAATCAAACAGTTGCTGTTTGTAAGGAGTTTAACTTGAAGAGACACTATGATACGAATCATAAATTAAAATTTGATTGTTACACTGAAAAAATAAGAAGGGAAAAATTCTCATCTTTAAAATCTAAACTTAAAGGTCAACAATCGATGTTTACTAAAGCTAATACAGAGATCGAAGACGCCCTGAAATCAAGTTTTATTATTGCATTAGAAATCGCGAAGAGATCAAAACCTTTCACTGATGGTGATTTTATTAAAGACTTGTATGTTGAAAGTTGCGGATGTTTCATTTCCATCTCAAAAGTGAATAATTCAAAATATTTCGCTGTCAAGAAACACTGTTGCATCAAGTATAAGTGATTTATCTCAAAATTTGGTTTTTCAACTGAAGGAGAAAATTAAGGTATTTACAAACTTTTCGTTGGCTGTTGACGAGAGCACTGACACTGTTGATACAGCTCAACTTACTGTCTTTATAGGAGGCATTAATAGTAACTTTGAAATAACTGAAGAACTATTAAAGTGCGTTCCATTGACAGGTACTACAATAACACACGATATTTATTCTGCAATTGAGCATTTGATATCAGAATATGAACTCGACTGGAATAAACTTAGCAGCACAACTACGGATGGCCCTCCTGCCATGATTGGCAAACATTCGGGCGTTGTGACGAAATTGAAACAGAAAATATCAGGGAACTTTGTGGGAATTCACTGTATCATTCATCAGGAATCATTGGCATCCAAACATTTGAAAATAGACTATAATTAAAATAGTAAATTTTTTAAGAAGCAGAGGACTAAATCACCGACAGTTCAGGCAGTTTTTACAAGAATTGGACGAAAAATTTTCCGATGTGCCTTATTTCACTGAAGTTCGTTGGCTCAGTCGAGGGGCAGTTTTAGAAAGATTTTTTGCGTTGCGTGACCCTATTCAAGCTTTAATGTTAGAAAAAGGCAAGGCAAGCCATATTAATAAATTACGATACTTTTTGATAAAGAAGGTATAGTCAAAAAATTCATACATAAGGAGCGTGATCAGTAGGCGATCCTTGTTCCAAAAACATATAACAAAGGACCTTACATTTTGACGAGTTAATCCTAGAAAATAATATATTAATCGACATTCACTAATGTCGATTAATTTTAACCGCGCGCGCTTTGCGAAGCGGTCACGTGACCTTCAAAAGCTGGCAAGTCGTACTTCAATGCGATTGTGTCCATGCATTGTGCGAGTTGTTAGAAAACAATAATGTTATTTTTCTGTATATTAAAGAAACTTAGATATGCTCACTGCCATAACTTACGTAATGTTGTGGTTTATCGTTTGCTAAAATATTATTCAAATGAAAATACACTCTGTACATATTTTGGAGTAGGTAAGTAACACAAAGGCTAAGCAATCGTTAGTAAGTAAAATATTACCTAAGTAAAATATTGTTGTTCCAATGTTTTATAGTGACAAGTGTGCCAAAGGCGTTTGTTTGATTTAACTAAGTATTGGATTGAAATATAATTTGAAAAAAGTACATAATATGACACACAAAATATGCCTTTATAAGGTATATTATCATTATTATGTTTTATAAAAATACTTACGCACTTCTTGCCGTGTGTGCAAAACTGCTGTGTGTATTTTTGAGTGATAAAAAGCAAGTAGTTTTCTCTTATCAAAAGATATGAACTTCAGGTCCAGGCGAAGTCAAAGCTAAAGCGGTAGTTTGAATGACCAAACAGTGCCTATTTGATTTTTAAGTTGATTGAAAAAGTATCGATTCAGTCACAATATGTTAATCAGCGAACTTGACGTCACATGGGTGAATTATCACGACATGTAGCAATCAGCTGATTGGCGTATGCGATGACGGTCTATCTATCCGGTCTATGCGGTTATAGTCTCTGAGTTCCGTTTAAAAATAACACTGAACATCACATTTTCGTTGTCACGACTAGCTTAAATATGGTGAAACCATTTTGGTGTAAAACGAGATTAATAACGTTGAATTAAATAAGTTTTATGAAACGAAGTTTATTGTGAATGGTGAAAGCGACCCTAAGTTAAATATGGGAATTAAGGTTCCGATGAAAATTCAAATTATAATAACCAAAAAGGTAGTTTGGTTAAGGTTCATACTGTACCTACTATTATCAAACAAGTAGTTTGATTAAAATCAAATTTTTGTGTGTATAACAAAAACGGTAATTAAATCCAAAAGGCCCATACATCAGTATTACAATACTACTAGGAATGGAATTCCCCGGATCATCAGTCAATGAACTCAGCTTGAAATTGAAGAAAGCAGAGAGCTCTGGGCTGTTCGACAACCTCGAGAGAGCTGAATCAATGAGGGAATCTGAGGAGTCTTTCCCGGTAAGAAGCAATAAATCAATAACAAGCTTGGAGGGAAGGTGCAGTATGACAGAACAATCATCATATGACACCTCTTCAGACTTAGAAGATGAGGATCCTGATGACTTGGGTGACCATATTGAAAAGGATGGTGAACAACTGAATATGCTGATTGACCATGCACAACGGAATCTCCAGAGGTCAAGTTCTTCCAGTTATCTAGATCTTCCGTCCAAAAAGGACATTGCTGTCTTGACCGTTCCTCTTCCAGGACTTTCTGAAGAAGTTGTCCAACAGGTTCAAAATGCATATGATTCTGTGATTAAGAACATATGCAAAGGAATGATCCATTACAGGGTGAACTTCAGGAATTCTGGGGAAAACGGAGAACACAAGACGACTGAATTAGGTGACCCTGTCTCACCAAGCCCTAAAGAGGAGACAGGATCTAGTCGACAGGACAGCAATACTCCGGACAGCAAGAATTCTGACCAAGATGCACTAGGAATCCTGACCAAACTGACTCAAGGAATCAGGTTGGTAGGTCGTTCTAACAAGAAGAAGGTCTTCAACTTGAAAATAGGATCTAATGGAATATCCTATGAGGACGTTAATGCTGTTATGGAGTCACTAGGTGACAACAAGATGTCTCTTAGGTTGGTCTGTATTGGAGTGTTAAAGAGGAAAAACATGTATAAATCAGTATTTTCAATGTTTATATTACCAGATGAATTATGTGATTAACTTAACTTGAGATTTTGGTCGCAGCCAAATGGAATAATGGGTAGTTGACGCTAATCATCTGATGAATATCTCAATAATAAAATAACTCTGAATAGATCTCACGCTCTGGTCCTTGAATTATATAGTAATGTCTTGGACTGAATATTCCAATGATAACGTATTTGCTAGCAGTGGGCAGCTAATACTTGATTGCTTAGGTAACAATAACCCGAGCTGCAGGGATACTCACGCTTCTTAGGTTGAGTAAGCTGTGGGGAAAATAAAATGATATACGTTCAATCGAAATTCCTTTGAATGGCAGCTAAATAAAAAAAAAAAAAATACAAACAAATTAACAAAACATGTACTTCAAAATTGAAGGATTAAACGTACTGAAGTAAAAACAGCTTTCATTAATGCTGATAAAAGCGCAGTAGCAAATATCAAAACCATCATCGGAGCTATATAAGTCAAAATAGCATTATAATATCGCATTCCAGGATTACTTTGCTGGTTGGGTGGTTATGTAAGAATTTTGAAGATTTCAATCTTGACTTAATACAAAAATTTCATTATTTACGTTCCTCCCTTAGTGGTAGTGCGTTGTAGGTGATCGGTGCAATGGAATTTACAGCTCCTAATTATGCTCACGCATGGGCGTTACTTGAAAATGAAATATGTATATTGAACTATGTTCAATAATCACAGATTACTTATACACAACCATGTAAAATACTTGTTTACCATTCCACATTTAAAACAAGAATCTGCGTCACAAATTAGAAAATAAATTGAAACAATTTTAAGAAATTTGCGTTTTGCGAAGAAAAATATATATATATATATATATATATTTAATTGATACTAAGTTAGACGCTCCCATAGAACGTGAGTCGGAAAATCACAAAGGTTAAGTCTTACACATAAGTTGAAGTTGGATGATTTGTTATCATTTTTACGAAACCGTGCAGACATGCTAGTAATGATAAATGCTACAAACGCAAAGCCTTATTATAAATAGCATTTTAATAACCAAAAAACACACTCAAGTTCTAAAGTTATGTTGTGACTAGTAACAATAATAACAAAGGTAAGTTCTCAGATAAACAACGTAGCAAAGTATGTGTTTTATGTTAAGCCATATCAATACGGCCCGCGATCACAATATATCACAGAAAGAAGAATCTTGTTTTTTAGAGATTTTAGACTACACTCGATGCCTCAACGGAAGTTAAAAAATGCGCGCGCTTTATTTAGGTATAAGCCATTCAAGAGTAGCGCGTGCCTAGACGAGCGAGACTGTTAATTTTTAATGTTTTCTCTCTCTCGCGCGCATGAAGACGGCTTTCGTCCGAGCAGCCAACGCACACTGCGCCCCTCCCCCGCGCACTCTGGTTGCAGTCTTTGTATCGCGCAGTCGCGTCAAGTATTACGTACCTACGTACCTACAGTTTGGTGTTCATTCGAGTTTCATAATTGTTATGATTGTGGCATAATGTCGCAAAAACGTAAAGTTGATAGTGAGTGCAGAGTTTTCCAATCAAAATGGGAAATTGCGTAATTTTTCATAGAATGGAAAGGTAAACCACTGTGTTTGATTTGCAATCAAACAGTTGCTGTTTGTAAGGAGTTTAACTTGAAGAGACACTATGATACGAATCATAAATTAAAATTTGATTGTTACACTGAAAAAATAAGAAGGGAAAAATTCTCATCTTTAAAATCTAAACTTAAAGGTCAACAATCGATGTTTACTAAAGCTAATACAGAGATCGAAGACGCCCTGAAATCAAGTTTTATTATTGCATTAGAAATCGCGAAGAGATCAAAACCTTTCACTGATGGTGATTTTATTAAAGACTTGTATGTTGAAAGTTGCGGATGTTTCATTTCCATCTCAAAAGTGAATAATTCAAAATATTTCGCTGTCAAGAAACACTGTTGCATCAAGTATAAGTGATTTATCTCAAAATTTGGTTTTTCAACTGAAGGAGAAAATTAAGGTATTTACAAACTTTTCGTTGGCTGTTGACGAGAGCACTGACACTGTTGATACAGCTCAACTTACTGTCTTTATAGGAGGCATTAATAGTAACTTTGAAATAACTGAAGAACTATTAAAGTGCGTTCCATTGACAGGTACTACAATAACACACGATATTTATTCTGCAATTGAGCATTTGATATCAGAATATGAACTCGACTGGAATAAACTTAGCAGCACAACTACGGATGGCCCTCCTGCCATGATTGGCAAACATTCGGGCGTTGTGACGAAATTGAAACAGAAAATATCAGGGAACTTTGTGGGAATTCACTGTATCATTCATCAGGAATCATTGGCATCCAAACATTTGAAAATAGACTATAATTAAAATAGTAAATTTTTTAAGAAGCAGAGGACTAAATCACCGACAGTTCAGGCAGTTTTTACAAGAATTGGACGAAAAATTTTCCGATGTGCCTTATTTCACTGAAGTTCGTTGGCTCAGTCGAGGGGCAGTTTTAGAAAGATTTTTTGCGTTGCGTGACCCTATTCAAGCTTTAATGTTAGAAAAAGGCAAGGCAAGCCATATTAATAAATTACGATACTTTTTGATAAAGAAGGTATAGTCAAAAAATTCATACATAAGGAGCGTGATCAGTAGGCGATCCTTGTTCCAAAAACATATAACAAAGGACCTTACATTTTGACGAGTTAATCCTAGAAAATAATATATTAATCGACATTCACTAATGTCGATTAATTTTAACCGCGCGCGCTTTGCGAAGCGGTCACGTGACCTTCAAAAGCTGGCAAGTCGTACTTCAATGCGATTGTGTCCATGCATTGTGCGAGTTGTTAGAAAACAATAATGTTATTTTTCTGTATATTAAAGAAACTTAGATATGCTCACTGCCATAACTTACGTAATGTTGTGGTTTATCGTTTGCTAAAATATTATTCAAATGAAAATACACTCTGTACATATTTTGGAGTAGGTAAGTAACACAAAGGCTAAGCAATCGTTAGTAAGTAAAATATTACCTAAGTAAAATATTGTTGTTCCAATGTTTTATAGTGACAAGTGTGCCAAAGGCGTTTGTTTGATTTAACTAAGTATTGGATTGAAATATAATTTGAAAAAAGTACATAATATGACACACAAAATATGCCTTTATAAGGTATATTATCATTATTATGTTTTATAAAAATACTTACGCACTTCTTGCCGTGTGTGCAAAACTGCTGTGTGTATTTTTGAGTGATAAAAAGCAAGTAGTTTTCTCTTATCAAAAGATATGAACTTCAGGTCCAGGCGAAGTCAAAGCTAAAGCGGTAGTTTGAATGACCAAACAGTGCCTATTTGATTTTTAAGTTGATTGAAAAAGTATCGATTCAGTCACAATATGTTAATCAGCGAACTTGACGTCACATGGGTGAATTATCACGACATGTAGCAATCAGCTGATTGGCGTATGCGATGACGGTCTATCTATCCGGTCTATGCGGTTATAGTCTCTGAGTTCCGTTTAAAAATAACACTGAACATCACATTTTCGTTGTCACGACTAGCTTAAATATGGTGAAACCATTTTGGTGTAAAACGAGATTAATAACGTTGAATTAAATAAGTTTTATGAAACGAAGTTTATTGTGAATGGTGAAAGCGACCCTAAGTTAAATATGGGAATTAAGGTTCTGATGAAAATTCAAATTATAATAACCAAAAAGGTAGTTTGGTTAAGGTTCATACTGTACCTACTATTATCAAACAAGTAGTTTGATTAAAATCAAATTTTTGTGTGTATAACAAAAACGGTAATTAAATCCAAAAGGCCCATACATCAGTATTACAATACTACTAGGAATGGAATTCCCCGGATCATCAGTCAATGAACTCAGCTTGAAATTGAAGAAAGCAGAGCTCTGGGCTGTTCGACAACCTCGAGAGAGCTGAATCAATGAGGGAATCTGAGGAGTCTTTCCCGGTAAGAAGCAATAAATCAATAACAAGCTTGGAGGGAAGGTGCAGTATGACAGAACAATCATCATATGACACCTCTTCAGACTTAGAAGATGAGGATCCTGATGACTTGGGTGACCATATTGAAAAGGATGGTGAACAACTGAATATGCTGATTGACCATGCACAACGGAATCTCCAGAGGTCAAGTTCTTCCAGTTATCTAGATCTTCCGTCCAAAAAGGACATTGCTGTCTTGACCGTTCCTCTTCCAGGACTTTCTGAAGAAGTTGTCCAACAGGTTCAAAATGCATATGATTCTGTGATTAAGAACATATGCAAAGGAATGATCCATTACAGGGTGAACTTCAGGAATTCTGGGGAAAACGGAGAACACAAGACGACTGAATTAGGTGACCCTGTCTCACCAAGCCCTAAAGAGGAGACAGGATCTAGTCGACAGGACAGCAATACTCCGGACAGCAAGAATTCTGACCAAGATGCACTAGGAATCCTGACCAAACTGACTCAAGGAATCAGGTTGGTAGGTCGTTCTAACAAGAAGAAGGTCTTCAACTTGAAAATAGGATCTAATGGAATATCCTATGAGGACGTTAATGCTGTTATGGAGTCACTAGGTGACAACAAGATGTCTCTTAGGTTGGTCTGTATTGGAGTGTTAAAGAGGAAAAACATGTATAAATCAGTATTTTCAATGTTTATATTACCAGATGAATTATGTGATTAACTTAACTTGAGATTTTGGTCGCAGCCAAATGGAATAATGGGTAGTTGACGCTAATCATCTGATGAATATCTCAATAATAAAATAACTCTGAATAGATCTCACGCTCTGGTCCTTGAATTATATAGTAATGTCTTGGACTGAATATTCCAATGATAACGTATTTGCTAGCAGTGGGCAGCTAATACTTGATTGCTTGGGTAACAATAACCCGAGCTGCAGGGATACTCACGCTTCTTAGGTTGAGTAAGCTGTGGGGAAAATAAAATGATATACGTTCAATCGAAATTCCTTTGAATGGCAGCTAAATAAAAATAAAAAAAGTACAAACAAATTAACAAAACATGTACTTCAAAATTGAAGGATTAAACGTACTGAAGTAAAAACAGCTTTCATTAATGCTGATAAAAGCGCAGTAGCAAATATCAAAACCATCATCGGAGCTATATAAGTCAAAATAGCATTATAATATCGCATTCCAGGATTACTTTGCTGGTTGGGTGGTTATGTAAGAATTTTGAAGATTTCAATCTTGACTTAATACAAAAATTTCATTATTTACGTTCCTCCCTTAGTGGTAGTGCGTTGTAGGTGATCGGTGCAATGGAATTTACAGCTCCTAATTATGCTCACGCATGGGCGTTACTTGAAAATGAAATATGTATATTGAACTATGTTCAATAATCACAGATTACTTATACACAACCATGTAAAATACTTGTTTACCATTCCACATTTAAAACAAGAATCTGCGTCACAAATTAGAAAATAAATTGAAACAATTTTAAGAAATTTGCGTGCACTTAAAACTTGAAACGAACCTACAGATTCTTGGGATACATTGATTATACTGGGTGTCCCAAAAATACCGTCTCATAGTGACATGGGAGATAGATTAGCCTTATATCTCTCGGATAAAATAAAAATGACCTTAGTAAAAGTTGCTTAGTTTTCGAGATATTTGGATTTTTTTGGTTTTATTCAAAATCTCCATTTTTAGTTAGTTTTTATTTCCGCATTAGTACAAATTCCTTTAATTTATTCATTTTAATTTTTTTTAAGTATCTCGAATAGTTGTTTGATGCATGCAAAATAAACTTTTGTCAAATAGTAGTGTATTTTTTAAGAAAAAAATATTTTTGTGTTGCGTTTTAGCTCTCCCAAAATTTCGACCCAAATTTTGACAATCTGCCGTAGAAAAAAAATGTACTAAAGTAATCTGGCAAATTATTTTAAAAATTACTCAATTTATTGCAGATTTAGAAATGGTATAACACTTACATGAAAAATTTACAGAAACTTAGAAATTGCCATTTTTATCATTAAAGTCTAATTCAAGCCGGACTCAACTATGAAGTGAATATTCAATATTCAAACACAATGAAAAGGCCACATGTTGTCCTTTGTGTTCGGCGTTTGTGATCCTGTTCTTAGGTTAAAAACTGAGTGAGATAGCTGTCAATGATCAACGGTAATGTTTGTTAAAGGCCTAATAAGTGCAAGGGAGCGCGCAATATGCGCTACTCTCTTCCCACATTTTACAACACCGTGTTCCACGAACGATCTCGTGGACTTTAGTACGTTCTCTTCCGTTTTGTGCGATACACGTGCTATTTTGTACTGCTCTCGTTTCTCTCATTTTTTTTATTACTAGGCGTTATTTTTGGACTCTGATTTGCTTTCGATTTGGACTATTGTTGAACTGATTTGGTGACAACAACGACGGTTTGCGCTCTTACAGACAGCTGGCTGGTTTTACTGTGCTAAGAATGGAAAATCCACGAGGTGCTGCTACTCAATTTACTCATCGTGAGTACGCCGACATGTACTTAATTTATGGGGAAACCAGGCGTGTTTCTAATCGAGGCGTAGTAACTTTAAATTCAAGATTAGCTGCAAGATTGTACGCGGAACGTTATCCAAACCGTACACCGCCATCGTATCATGTGATTGAACGATTGGATTCTGCCTACAGAGAGGGTAGAGTCCCAGGAACTCGAGGTGGTGAAGGGAGACCGCAAACAACCGACGAAGATGTCGTGTTACAGCAAGTTACCGAAGATCCGTCAACTTCGGTTCGTTTGATTCAAAGTCGGACTGGAATACCGAAATCATCTGCTCATCGCGTTTTAAAAAGGAACAGGTATCATCCGTACCACATACAAAGAGTGCAAACTCTCCTTACGAGTGACTATGCCAGACGGGTACAATTTTGTCAACGAATGTTGGAAAAAAATAGGGAAGATCCCGACTTTTTTCATAAAGTACTGTGGAGTGACGAGTCGCAATGTAGAAGAGATGGTTATTTAAACCTTCATAATATTCATAGCTGGCAGCTAGAAAACCCACACGAGAATAGAGAAGATCGGTCGCAACACATGTTTAGAATAAATTTATGGACCGGAATCTACAACGGTACAATAGTAGGACCAGTGGAGCTGCCTCCAATATTAAATGGTCACACCTATTTGGAATTTTTAGAAAACCAATTGCCAACGCTCCTCGGGGATGTGCCACTGGAATCATTACGAACGATGTGGTTTCAAAACGACGGCTGCCCAGCACATTACGCTCGAGACGTTCGAGCACACCTGGACCGCAGGTTCCCGGGAAGGTGGATTGGGCGACTGGGGCCAATCTTATGGCCACCACGATCCCCTGATCTTAATCCCCTGGATTTTTTTTATTGGGGATGTCTTAAAGACAAAGTTTATGGTAAACCAATACGCAACGAAAGGGAACTACGCGACAGTCACCGCAGCGGCTCAAGAAATATCTCAGATAAGTTTGAGAAGATTAAAGAATAATTTTATCAGAAGATGTCGATTGTGCATTCGTGTTGGAGGTCGACAGTTCGAGCATTTACTGTAATAAATCTAAGTTCTAAAGTTTTTTTCTAATTTTATTTATTATCACAGTGCCCCATAACAGCGAAGGAAAGAACGAAAAAACAAATTAGGGTTGCAATAGTACATTCAGTTTTACAAGTCTACAGATACAAAAGATAATAAAGGTCGATAGATAATAAGATTGCGATGAACATTCCTGGTACTTTTTCATCTTCTTTACTACATAAGAGTCTGGCTTGAATCAGACTTTAATGATAAAAATGGCAATTTCTAAGTTTCTGTAAATTTTTCATGTAAGTGTTATACCATTTCTAAATCTGCAATAAATTGAGTAATTTTTAAAATAATTTGCCAGATTACTTTAGTACATTTTTTTTTCTACGGCAGATTGTCAAAATTTGGGTCGAAATTTTGGGAGAGCTAAAACGCAACACAAAAATATTTTTTTCTTAAAAAATACACTACTATTTGACAAAAGTTTATTTTGTATGCATCAAACAACTATTCGAGATACTTAAAAAAAATTAAAATGAATAAATTAAAGGAATTTGTACTAATGCGGAAATAAAAACTAACTAAAAATGGAGATTTTGAATAAAACCAAAAAAATCCAAATATCTCGAAAACTAAGCAACTTTTACTAAGGTCATTTTTATTTTATCCGAGAGATATAAGGCTAATCTATCTCCCATGTCACTATGAGACGGTATTTTTGGGACACCCAGTATATATATATATATATATATATATATATATATATATATATATATATATATATATATATATATATATATATATATATATATATATATATATATATATATATATATATATATATATATATATATATTAATTGATACTAAGTTAGACGCTCCCATAGAACGTGAGTCGGAAAATCACAAAGGTTAAGTCTTACACATAAGTTGAAGTTGGATGATTTGTTATCATTTTTACGAAACCGTGCAGACATGCTAGTAATGATAAATGCTACAAACGCAAAGCCTTATTATAAATAGCATTTTAATAACCAAAAAACACACTCAAGTTCTAAAGTTATGTTGTGACTAGTAACAATAATAACAAAGGTAAGTTCTCAGATAAACAACGTAGCAAAGTATGTGTTTTATGTTAAGCCATATCAATACGGCCCGCGATCACAATATATCACAGAAAGAAGAATCTTGTTTTTTAGAGATTTTAGACTACACTCGATGCCTCAACGGAAGTTAAAAAATGCGCGCGCTTTATTTAGGTATAAGCCATTCAAGAGTAGCGCGTGCCTAGACGAGCGAGACTGTTAATTTTTAATGTTTTCTCTCTCTCGCGCGCATGAAGACGGCTTTCGTCCGAGCAGCCAACGCACACTGCGCCCCTCCCCCGCGCACTCTGGTTGCAGTCTTTGTATCGCGCAGTCGCGTCAAGTATTACGTACCTACGTACCTACAGTTTGGTGTTCATTCGAGTTTCATAATTGTTATGATTGTGGCATAATGTCGCAAAAACGTAAAGTTGATAGTGAGTGCAGAGTTTTCCAATCAAAATGGGAAATTGCGTAATTTTTCATAGAATGGAAAGGTAAACCACTGTGTTTGATTTGCAATCAAACAGTTGCTGTTTGTAAGGAGTTTAACTTGAAGAGACACTATGATACGAATCATAAATTAAAATTTGATTGTTACACTGAAAAAATAAGAAGGGAAAAATTCTCATCTTTAAAATCTAAACTTAAAGGTCAACAATCGATGTTTACTAAAGCTAATACAGAGATCGAAGACGCCCTGAAATCAAGTTTTATTATTGCATTAGAAATCGCGAAGAGATCAAAACCTTTCACTGATGGTGATTTTATTAAAGACTTGTATGTTGAAAGTTGCGGATGTTTCATTTCCATCTCAAAAGTGAATAATTCAAAATATTTCGCTGTCAAGAAACACTGTTGCATCAAGTATAAGTGATTTATCTCAAAATTTGGTTTTTCAACTGAAGGAGAAAATTAAGGTATTTACAAACTTTTCGTTGGCTGTTGACGAGAGCACTGACACTGTTGATACAGCTCAACTTACTGTCTTTATAGGAGGCATTAATAGTAACTTTGAAATAACTGAAGAACTATTAAAGTGCGTTCCATTGACAGGTACTACAATAACACACGATATTTATTCTGCAATTGAGCATTTGATATCAGAATATGAACTCGACTGGAATAAACTTAGCAGCACAACTACGGATGGCCCTCCTGCCATGATTGGCAAACATTCGGGCGTTGTGACGAAATTGAAACAGAAAATATCAGGGAACTTTGTGGGAATTCACTGTATCATTCATCAGGAATCATTGGCATCCAAACATTTGAAAATAGACTATAATTAAAATAGTAAATTTTTTAAGAAGCAGAGGACTAAATCACCGACAGTTCAGGCAGTTTTTACAAGAATTGGACGAAAAATTTTCCGATGTGCCTTATTTCACTGAAGTTCGTTGGCTCAGTCGAGGGGCAGTTTTAGAAAGATTTTTTGCGTTGCGTGACCCTATTCAAGCTTTAATGTTAGAAAAAGGCAAGGCAAGCCATATTAATAAATTACGATACTTTTTGATAAAGAAGGTATAGTCAAAAAATTCATACATAAGGAGCGTGATCAGTAGGCGATCCTTGTTCCAAAAACATATAACAAAGGACCTTACATTTTGACGAGTTAATCCTAGAAAATAATATATTAATCGACATTCACTAATGTCGATTAATTTTAACCGCGCGCGCTTTGCGAAGCGGTCACGTGACCTTCAAAAGCTGGCAAGTCGTACTTCAATGCGATTGTGTCCATGCATTGTGCGAGTTGTTAGAAAACAATAATGTTATTTTTCTGTATATTAAAGAAACTTAGATATGCTCACTGCCATAACTTACGTAATGTTGTGGTTTATCGTTTGGTAAAATATTATTCAAATGAAAATACACTCTGTACATATTTTGGAGTAGGTAAGTAACACAAAGGCTAAGCAATCGTTAGTAAGTAAAATATTACCTAAGTAAAATATTGTTGTTCCAATGTTTTATAGTGACAAGTGTGCCAAAGGCGTTTGTTTGATTTAACTAAGTATTGGATTGAAATATAATTTGAAAAAGTACATAATATGACACACAAAATATGCCTTTATAAGGTATATTATCATTATTATGTTTTATAAAAATACTTACGCACTTCTTGCCGTGTGTGCAAAACTGCTGTGTGTATTTTTGAGTGATAAAAAGCAAGTAGTTTTCTCTTATCAAAAGATATGAACTTCAGGTCCAGGCGAAGTCAAAGCTAAAGCGGTAGTTTGAATGACCAAACAGTGCCTATTTGATTTTTAAGTTGATTGAAAAAGTATCGATTCAGTCACAATATGTTAATCAGCGAACTTGACGTCACATGGGTGAATTATCACGACATGTAGCAATCAGCTGATTGGCGTATGCGATGACGGTCTATCTATCCGGTCTATGCGGTTATAGTCTCTGAGTTCCGTTTAAAAATAACACTGAACATTACATTTTCGTTGTCACGACTAGCTTAAATATGGTGAAACCATTTTGGTGTAAAACGAGATTAATAACGTTGAATTAAATAAGTTTTATGAAACGAAGTTTATTGTGAATGGTGAAAGCGACCCTAAGTTAAATATGGGAATTAAGGTTCCGATGAAAATTCAAATTATAATAACCAAAAAGGTAGTTTGGTTAAGGTTCATACTGTACCTACTATTATCAAACAAGTAGTTTGATTAAAATCAAATTTTTGTGTGTATAACAAAAACGGTAATTAAATCCAAAAGGCCCATACATCAGTATTACAATACTACTAGGAATGGAATTCCCCGGATCATCAGTCAATGAACTCAGCTTGAAATTGAAGAAAGCAGAGAGCTCTGGGCTGTTCGACAACCTCGAGAGAGCTGAATCAATGAGGGAATCTGAGGAGTCTTTCCCGGTAAGAAGCAATAAATCAATAACAAGCTTGGAGGGAAGGTGCAGTATGACAGAACAATCATCATATGACACCTCTTCAGACTTAGAAGATGAGGATCCTGATGACTTGGGTGACCATATTGAAAAGGATGGTGAACAACTGAATATGCTGATTGACCATGCACAACGGAATCTCCAGAGGTCAAGTTCTTCCAGTTATCTAGATCTTCCGTCCAAAAAGGACATTGCTGTCTTGACCGTTCCTCTTCCAGGACTTTCTGAAGAAGTTGTCCAACAGGTTCAAAATGCATATGATTCTGTGATTAAGAACATATGCAAAGGAATGATCCATTACAGGGTGAACTTCAGGAATTCTGGGGAAAACGGAGAACACAAGACGACTGAATTAGGTGACCCTGTCTCACCAAGCCCTAAAGAGGAGACAGGATCTAGTCGACAGGACAGCAATACTCCGGACAGCAAGAATTCTGACCAAGATGCACTAGGAATCCTGACCAAACTGACTCAAGGAATCAGGTTGGTAGGTCGTTCTAACAAGAAGAAGGTCTTCAACTTGAAAATAGGATCTAATGGAATATCCTATGAGGACGTTAATGCTGTTATGGAGTCACTAGGTGACAACAAGATGTCTCTTAGGTTGGTCTGTATTGGAGTGTTAAAGAGGAAAAACATGTATAAATCAGTATTTTCAATGTTTATATTACCAGATGAATTATGTGATTAACTTAACTTGAGATTTTGGTCGCAGCCAAATGGAATAATGGGTAGTTGACGCTAATCATCTGATGAATATCTCAATAATAAAATAACTCTGAATAGATCTCACGCTCTGGTCCTTGAATTATATAGTAATGTCTTGGACTGAATATTCCAATGATAACGTATTTGCTAGCAGTGGGCAGCTAATACTTGATTGCTTGGGTAACAATAACCCGAGCTGCAGGGATACTCACGCTTCTTAGGTTGAGTAAGCAGTGGGGAAAATAAAATGATATACGTTCAATCGAAATTCCTTTGAATGGCAGCTAAATAAAAATAAAAAAAGTACAAACAAATTAACAAAACATGTACTTCAAAATTGAAGGATTAAACGTACTGAAGTAAAAACAGCTTTCATTAATGCTGATAAAAGCGCAGTAGCAAATATCAAAACCATCATCGGAGCTATATAAGTCAAAATAGCATTATAATATCGCATTCCAGGATTACTTTGCTGGTTGGGTGGTTATGTAAGAATTTTGAAGATTTCAATCTTGACTTAATACAAAAATTTCATTATTTACGTTCCTCCCTTAGTGGTAGTGCGTTGTAGGTGATCGGTGCAATGGAATTTACAGCTCCTAATTATGCTCACGCATGGGCGTTACTTGAAAATGAAATATGTATATTGAACTATGTTCAATAATCACAGATTACTTATACACAACCATGTAAAATACTTGTTTACCATTCCACATTTAAAACAAGAATCTGCGTCACAAATTAGAAAATAAATTGAAACAATTTTAAGAAATTTGCGTGCACTTAAAACTTGAAACGAACCTACAGATTCTTGGGATACATTGATTATATATATATATATATATATATATATATATATATATATATATATATATATATATATATATATATATATTAATTGATACTAAGTTAGACGCTCCCATAGAACGTGAGTCGGAAAATCACAAAGGTTAAGTCTTACACATAAGTTGAAGTTGGATGATTTGTTATCATTTTTACGAAACCGTGCAGACATGCTAGTAATGATAAATGCTACAAACGCAAAGCCTTATTATAAATAGCATTTTAATAACCAAAAAACACACTCAAGTTCTAAAGTTATGTTGTGACTAGTAACAATAATAACAAAGGTAAGTTCTCAGATAAACAACGTAGCAAAGTATGTGTTTTATGTTAAGCCATATCAATACGGCCCGCGATCACAATATATCACAGAAAGAAGAATCTTGTTTTTTAGAGATTTTAGACTACACTCGATGCCTCAACGGAAGTTAAAAAATGCGCGCGCTTTATTTAGGTATAAGCCATTCAAGAGTAGCGCGTGCCTAGACGAGCGAGACTGTTAATTTTTAATGTTTTCTCTCTCTCGCGCGCATGAAGACGGCTTTCGTCCGAGCAGCCAACGCACACTGCGCCCCTCCCCCGCGCACTCTGGTTGCAGTCTTTGTATCGCGCAGTCGCGTCAAGTATTACGTACCTACGTACCTACAGTTTGGTGTTCATTCGAGTTTCATAATTGTTATGATTGTGGCATAATGTCGCAAAAACGTAAAGTTGATAGTGAGTGCAGAGTTTTCCAATCAAAATGGGAAATTGCGTAATTTTTCATAGAATGGAAAGGTAAACCACTGTGTTTGATTTGCAATCAAACAGTTGCTGTTTGTAAGGAGTTTAACTTGAAGAGACACTATGATACGAATCATAAATTAAAATTTGATTGTTACACTGAAAAAATAAGAAGGGAAAAATTCTCATCTTTAAAATCTAAACTTAAAGGTCAACAATCGATGTTTACTAAAGCTAATACAGAGATCGAAGACGCCCTGAAATCAAGTTTTATTATTGCATTAGAAATCGCGAAGAGATCAAAACCTTTCACTGATGGTGATTTTATTAAAGACTTGTATGTTGAAAGTTGCGGATGTTTCATTTCCATCTCAAAAGTCAATAATTCAAAATATTTCGCTGTCAAGAAACACTGTTGCATCAAGTATAAGTGATTTATCTCAAAATTTGGTTTTTCAACTGAAGGAGAAAATTAAGGTATTTACAAACTTTTCGTTGGCTGTTGACGAGAGCACTGACACTGTTGATACAGCTCAACTTACTGTCTTTATAGGAGGCATTAATAGTAACTTTGAAATAACTGAAGAACTATTAAAGTGCGTTCCATTGACATGTACTACAATATAATAACACACGATATTTATTCTGCAATTGAGCATTTGATATCAGAATATGAACTCGACTGGAATAAACTTAGCAGCACAACTACGGATGGCCCTCCTGCCATGATTGGCAAACATTCGGGCGTTGTGACGAAATTGAAACAGAAAATATCAGGGAACTTTGTGGGAATTCACTGTATCATTCATCAGGAATCATTGGCATCCAAACATTTGAAAATAGACTATAATTAAAATAGTAAATTTTTTAAGAAGCAGAGGACTAAATCACCGACAGTTCAGGCAGTTTTTACAAGAATTGGACGAAAAATTTTCCGATGTGCCTTATTTCACTGAAGTTCGTTGGCTCAGTCGAGGGGCAGTTTTAGAAAGATTTTTTGCGTTGCGTGACCCTATTCAAGCTTTAATGTTAGAAAAAGGCAAGGCAAGCCATATTAATAAATTACGATACTTTTTGATAAAGAAGGTATAGTCAAAAAATTCATACATAAGGAGCGTGATCAGTAGGCGATCCTTGTTCCAAAAACATATAACAAAGGACCTTACATTTTGACGAGTTAATCCTAGAAAATAATATATTAATCGACATTCACTAATGTCGATTAATTTTAACCGCGCGCGCTTTGCGAAGCGGTCACGTGACCTTCAAAAGCTGGCAAGTCGTACTTCAATGCGATTGTGTCCATGCATTGTGCGAGTTGTTAGAAAACAATAATGTTATTTTTCTGTATATTAAAGAAACTTAGATATGCTCACTGCCATAACTTACGTAATGTTGTGGTTTATCGTTTGCTAAAATATTATTCAAATGAAAATACACTCTGTACATATTTTGGAGTAGGTAAGTAACACAAAGGCTAAGCAATCGTTAGTAAGTAAAATATTACCTAAGTAAAATATTGTTGTTCCAATGTTTTATAGTGACAAGTGTGCCAAAGGCGTTTGTTTGATTTAACTAAGTATTGGATTGAAATATAATTTGAAAAAAGTACATAATATGACACACAAAATATGCCTTTATAAGGTATATTATCATTATTGTTTTATAAAAATACTTACGCACTTCTTGCCGTGTGTGCAAAACTGCTGTGTGTATTTTTGAGTGATAAAAAGCAAGTAGTTTTCTCTTATCAAAAGATATGAACTTCAGGTCCAGGCGAAGTCAAAGCTAAAGCGGTAGTTTGAATGACCAAACAGTGCCTATTTGATTTTTAAGTTGATTGAAAAAGTATCGATTCAGTCACAATATGTTAATCAGCGAACTTGACGTCACATGGGTGAATTATCACGACATGTAGCAATCAGCTGATTGGCGTATGCGATGACGGTCTATCTATCCGGTCTATGCGGTTATAGTCTCTGAGTTCCGTTTAAAAATAACACTGAACATCACATTTTCGTTGTCACGACTAGCTTAAATATGGTGAAACCATTTTGGTGTAAAACGAGATTAATAACGTTGAATTAAATAAGTTTTATGAAACGAAGTTTATTGTGAATGGTGAAAGCGACCCTAAGTTAAATATGGGAATTAAGGTTCTGATGAAAATTCAAATTATAATAACCAAAAAGGTAGTTTGGTTAAGGTTCATACTGTACCTACTATTATCAAACAAGTAGTTTGATTAAAATCAAATTTTTGTGTGTATAACAAAAACGGTAATTAAATCCAAAAGGCCCATACATCAGTATTACAATACTACTAGGAATGGAATTCCCCGGATCATCAGTCAATGAACTCAGCTTGAAATTGAAGAAAGCAGAGAGCTCTGGGCTGTTCGACAACCTCGAGAGAGCTGAATCAATGAGGGAATCTGAGGAGTCTTTCCCGGTAAGAAGCAATAAATCAATAACAAGCTTGGAGGGAAGGTGCAGTATGACAGAACAATCATCATATGACACCTCTTCAGACTTAGAAGATAAGGATCCTGATGACTTGGGTGACCATATTGAAAAGGATGGTGAACAACTGAATATGCTGATTGACCATGCACAACGGAATCTCCAGAGGTCAAGTTCTTCCAGTTATCTAGATCTTCCGTCCAAAAAGGACATTGCTGTCTTGACCGTTCCTCTTCCAGGACTTTCTGAAGAAGTTGTCCAACAGGTTCAAAATGCATATGATTCTGTGATTAAGAACATATGCAAAGGAATGATCCATTACAGGGTGAACTTCAGGAATTCTGGGGAAAACGGAGAACACAAGACGACTGAATTAGGTGACCCTGTCTCACCAAGCCCTAAAGAGGAGACAGGATCTAGTCGACAGGACAGTAATACTCCGGACAGCAAGAATTCTGACCAAGATGCACTAGGAATCCTGACCAAACTGACTCAAGGAATCAGGTTGGTAGGTCGTTCTAACAAGAAGAAGGTCTTCAACTTGAAAATAGGATCTAATGGAATATCCTATGAGGACGTTAATGCTGTTATGGAGTCACTAGGTGACAACAAGATGTCTCTTAGGTTGGTCTGTATTGGAGTGTTAAAGAGGAAAAACATGTATAAATCAGTATTTTCAATGTTTATATTACCAGATGAATTATGTGATTAACTTAACTTGAGATTTTGGTCGCAGCCAAATGGAATAATGGGTAGTTGACGCTAATCATCTGATGAATATCTCAATAATAAAATAACTCTGAATAGATCTCACGCTCTGGTCCTTGAATTATATAGTAATGTCTTGGACTGAATATTCCAATGATAACGTATTTGCTAGCAGTGGGCAGCTAATACTTGATTGCTTGGGTAACAATAACCCGAGCTGCAGGGATACTCACGCTTCTTAGGTTGAGTAAGCTGTGGGGAAAATAAAATGATATACGTTCAATCGAAATTCCTTTGAATGGCAGCTAAATAAAAATAAAAAAAGTACAAACAAATTAACAAAACATGTACTTCAAAATTGAAGGATTAAACGTACTGAAGTAAAAACAGCTTTCATTAATGCTGATAAAAGCGCAGTAGCAAATATCAAAACCATCATCGGAGCTATATAAGTCAAAATAGCATTATAATATCGCATTCCAGGATTACTTTGCTGGTTGGGTGGTTATGTAAGAATTTTGAAGATTTCAATCTTGACTTAATACAAAAATTTCATTATTTACGTTCCTCCCTTAGTGGTAGTGCGTTGTAGGTGATCGGTGCAATGGAATTTACAGCTCCTAATTATGCTCACGCATGGGCGTTACTTGAAAATGAAATATGTATATTGAACTATGTTCAATAATCACAGATTACTTATACACAACCATGTAAAATACTTGTTTACCATTCCACATTTAAAACAAGAATCTGCGTCACAAATTAGAAAATAAATTGAAACAATTTTAAGAAATTTGCGTGCACTTAAAACTTGAAACGAACCTACAGATTCTTGGGATACATTGATTATATATATATATATATATATATATATATATATATATATATATATATATATTTAATTGATACTAAGTTAGACGCTCCCATAGAACGTGAGTCGGAAAATCACAAAGGTTAAGTCTTACACATAAGTTGAAGTTGGATGATTTGTTATCATTTTTACGAAACCGTGCAGACATGCTAGTAATGATAAATGCTACAAACGCAAAGCCTTATTATAAATAGCATTTTAATAACCAAAAAACACACTCAAGTTCTAAAGTTATGTTGTGACTAGTAACAATAATAACAAAGGTAAGTTCTCAGATAAACAACGTAGCAAAGTATGTGTTTTATGTTAAGCCATATCAATACGGCCCGCGATCACAATATATCACAGAAAGAAGAATCTTGTTTTTTAGAGATTTTAGACTACACTCGATGCCTCAACGGAAGTTAAAAAATGCGCGCGCTTTATTTAGGTATAAGCCATTCAAGAGTAGCGCGTGCCTAGACGAGCGAGACTGTTAATTTTTAATGTTTTCTCTCTCTCGCGCGCATGAAGACGGCTTTCGTCCGAGCAGCCAACGCACACTGCGCCCCTCCCCCGCGCACTCTGGTTGCAGTCTTTGTATCGCGCAGTCGCGTCAAGTATTACGTACCTACGTACCTACAGTTTGGTGTTCATTCGAGTTTCATAATTGTTATGATTGTGGCATAATGTCGCAAAAACGTAAAGTTGATAGTGAGTGCAGAGTTTTCCAATCAAAATGGGAAATTGCGTAATTTTTCATAGAATGGAAAGGTAAACCACTGTGTTTGATTTGCAATCAAACAGTTGCTGTTTGTAAGGAGTTTAACTTGAAGAGACACTATGATACGAATCATAAATTAAAATTTGATTGTTACACTGAAAAAATAAGAAGGGAAAAATTCTCATCTTTAAAATCTAAACTTAAAGGTCAACAATCGATGTTTACTAAAGCTAATACAGAGATCGAAGACGCCCTGAAATCAAGTTTTATTATTGCATTAGAAATCGCGAAGAGATCAAAACCTTTCACTGATGGTGATTTTATTAAAGACTTGTATGTTGAAAGTTGCGGATGTTTCATTTCCATCTCAAAAGTCAATAATTCAAAATATTTCGCTGTCAAGAAACACTGTTGCATCAAGTATAAGTGATTTATCTCAAAATTTGGTTTTTCAACTGAAGGAGAAAATTAAGGTATTTACAAACTTTTCGTTGGCTGTTGACGAGAGCACTGACACTGTTGATACAGCTCAACTTACTGTCTTTATAGGAGGCATTAATAGTAACTTTGAAATAACTGAAGAACTATTAAAGTGCGTTCCATTGACAGGTACTACAATAACACACGATATTTATTCTGCAATTGAGCATTTGATATCAGAATATGAACTCGACTGGAATAAACTTAGCAGCACAACTACGGATGGCCCTCCTGCCATGATTGGCAAACATTCGGGCGTTGTGACGAAATTGAAACAGAAAATATCAGGGAACTTTGTGGGAATTCACTGTATCATTCATCAGGAATCATTGGCATCCAAACATTTGAAAATAGACTATAATTAAAATAGTAAATTTTTTAAGAAGCAGAGGACTAAATCACCGACAGTTCAGGCAGTTTTTACAAGAATTGGACGAAAAATTTTCCGATGTGCCTTATTTCACTGAAGTTCGTTGGCTCAGTCGAGGGGCAGTTTTAGAAAGATTTTTTGCGTTGCGTGACCCTATTCAAGCTTTAATGTTAGAAAAAGGCAAGGCAAGCCATATTAATAAATTACGATACTTTTTGATAAAGAAGGTATAGTCAAAAAATTCATACATAAGGAGCGTGATCAGTAGGCGATCCTTGTTCCAAAAACATATAACAAAGGACCTTACATTTTGACGAGTTAATCCTAGAAAATAATATATTAATCGACATTCACTAATGTCGATTAATTTTAACCGCGCGCGCTTTGCGAAGCGGTCACGTGACCTTCAAAAGCTGGCAAGTCGTACTTCAATGCGATTGTGTCCATGCATTGTGCGAGTTGTTAGAAAACAATAATGTTATTTTTCTGTATATTAAAGAAACTTAGATATGCTCACTGCCATAACTTACGTAATGTTGTGGTTTATCGTTTGGTAAAATATTATTCAAATGAAAATACACTCTGTACATGTTTTGGAGTAGGTAAGTAACACAAAGGCTAAGCAATCGTTAGTAAGTAAAATATTACCTAAGTAAAATATTGTTGTTCCAATGTTTTATAGTGACAAGTGTGCCAAAGGCGTTTGTTTGATTTAACTAAGTATTGGATTGAAATATAATTTGAAAAAAGTACATAATATGACACACAAAATATGCCTTTATAAGGTATATTATCATTATTATGTTTTATAAAAATACTTACGCACTTCTTGCCGTGTGTGCAAAACTGCTGTGTGTATTTTTGAGTGATAAAAAGCAAGTAGTTTTCTCTTATCAAAAGATATGAACTTCAGGTCCAGGCGAAGTCAAAGCTAAAGCGGTAGTTTGAATGACCAAACAGTGCCTATTTGATTTTTAAGTTGATTGAAAAAGTATCGATTCAGTCACAATATGTTAATCAGCGAACTTGACGTCACATGGGTGAATTATCACGACATGTAGCAATCAGCTGATTGGCGTATGCGATGACGGTCTATCTATCCGGTCTATGCGGTTATAGTCTCTGAGTTCCGTTTAAAAATAACACTGAACATCACATTTTCGTTGTCACGACTAGCTTAAATATGGTGAAACCATTTTGGTGTAAAACGAGATTAATAACGTTGAATTAAATAAGTTTTATGAAACGAAGTTTATTGTGAATGGTGAAAGCGACCCTAAGTTAAATATGGGAATTAAGGTTCTGATGAAAATTCAAATTATAATAACCAAAAAGGTAGTTTGGTTAAGGTTCATACTGTACCTACTATTATCAAACAAGTAGTTTGATTAAAATCAAATTTTTGTGTGTATAACAAAAACGGTAATTAAATCCAAAAGGCCCATACATCAGTATTACAATACTACTAGGAATGGAATTCCCCGGATCATCAGTCAATGAACTCAGCTTGAAATTGAAGAAAGCAGAGAGCTCTGGGCTGTTCGACAACCTCGAGAGAGCTGAATCAATGAGGGAATCTGAGGAGTCTTTCCCGGTAAGAAGCAATAAATCAATAACAAGCTTGGAGGGAAGGTGCAGTATGACAGAACAATCATCATATGACACCTCTTCAGACTTAGAAGATAAGGATCCTGATGACTTGGGTGACCATATTGAAAAGGATGGTGAACAACTGAATATGCTGATTGACCATGCACAACGGAATCTCCAGAGGTCAAGTTCTTCCAGTTATCTAGATCTTCCGTCCAAAAAGGACATTGCTGTCTTGACCGTTCCTCTTCCAGGACTTTCTGAAGAAGTTGTCCAACAGGTTCAAAATGCATATGATTCTGTGATTAAGAACATATGCAAAGGAATGATCCATTACAGGGTGAACTTCAGGAATTCTGGGGAAAACGGAGAACACAAGACGACTGAATTAGGTGACCCTGTCTCACCAAGCCCTAAAGAGGAGACAGGATCTAGTCGACAGGACAGCAATACTCCGGACAGCAAGAATTCTGACCAAGATGCACTAGGAATCCTGACCAAACTGACTCAAGGAATCAGGTTGGTAGGTCGTTCTAACAAGAAGAAGGTCTTCAACTTGAAAATAGGATCTAATGGAATATCCTATGAGGACGTTAATGCTGTTATGGAGTCACTAGGTGACAACAAGATGTCTCTTAGGTTGGTCTGTATTGGAGTGTTAAAGAGGAAAAACATGTATAAATCAGTATTTTCAATGTTTATATTACCAGATGAATTATGTGATTAACTTAACTTGAGATTTTGGTCGCAGCCAAATGGAATAATGGGTAGTTGACGCTAATCATCTGATGAATATCTCAATAATAAAATAACTCTGAATAGATCTCACGCTCTGGTCCTTGAATTATATAGTAATGTCTTGGACTGAATATTCCAATGATAACGTATTTGCTAGCAGTGGGCAGCTAATACTTGATTGCTTGGGTAACAATAACCCGAGCTGCAGGGATACTCACGCTTCTTAGGTTGAGTAAGCTGTGGGGAAAATAAAATGATATACGTTCAATCGAAATTCCTTTGAATGGCAGCTAAATAAAAATAAAAAAAGTACAAACAAATTAACAAAACATGTACTTCAAAATTGAAGGATTAAACGTACTGAAGTAAAAACAGCTTTCATTAATGCTGATAAAAGCGCAGTAGCAAATATCAAAACCATCATCGGAGCTATATAAGTCAAAATAGCATTATAATATCGCATTCCGATTGTTCATCCGAACTCGGTACGGACACATTCACATTCCGTCCTGTCTCCTAGTTCGCGTGTGTCAGTGTCTCACTCCGCGTTTCGTGTCGTCTCGCTCTGACTGCGTAGTAGTGACTCGCTCACTCCGCATCAGTGCCGTCTCGCTCTAAACGCGTTGAGTGTCTCGCTCACTCCGCGATCGTGCCGATCCCGCCCTCTAGTGCAGTTTTTGTGAACTTCTTATAGCGATCGTCAATTTACACCCTACTTCGTCAGAATAGGTTGTAAATTGGCGCCTTGCTGGGAGTTGGACTGCTCTTGACCTCCCGTTGAGATTTACTCTTCGCTGGGGTCACGAGGAGACAGCCTCCCTAAGTGTGTGTACCGTCTTTGTGTGCGTACACTTAGTGTTTCCCGTTCGTCCACCCTCTTGTGTGAATACCTCAGTGTTATTTTCGTGCACCCGTTACTGTTTGTGACTAGTGTGTAAATGTCGTGTCATCTAGTGTGAACATGAGTGACCAAGATCCGTGGCCATCACGCCACGACCACCAAGACTCATGTGCGGATTCCGAGATCACGTACAGCCCGGCCTCATCCAGGTCCAGCTCATGTTCGATCTCGGACCCCACGCACCATCATCCGCTCGCCGAGCCTAGCTTGTGCGGACAGGACACCGCCCGCCCCGGGTCGCCCTCGGCATTCTCGCGGGGGTGTACTGGTACCCCCCCGCCCCAATGCCTTCCGATGGAGGCCTGCGACGAGTCTGGGCCCCCGCCCAGCACAGCCGATCAGGGCTCGGCCAAACCAAGGCGCTCATCGCGCCGTACTGCACAGGCGAGTGATCCACTCCAGCCTGTTACACACCCCGGACCTGTCAACGTCCCCCAAGTGGACACACACCGCACCACCGCGGGCCCCCCCCGCCCCTCGCCGGCTCCCCAGCCGCGACACCACCGTACCGCGCTGGCTGCACAGCCGCGTGGCCCACGCCAGCCCAGCGCGAGCTCTCCGCGCTCGCCAGACGCTTCGCCGGCCCCACAGCCGCGCGACATACACCAACCCGCAACTACTGCGACCGCAGACAACTGCTCCCCGCCGCGTGAGTACCGCTACCGTGAGCCCACCTTTCCGCCTCCACTTATAGACCTGGACGCGCCAATACCGGCCGGGCACGCCGACCAACGGACCTACGCCGAGGTCAGTGCCCCCAGGCCACAACCAAACACCCAACGACCTCCCGCTACTGCACCGGTGACTGCTACCCAAACAGCACCACCCCCAAACAAGTCCCGCTACCCACCCCTGGTCGTCGAGAAGATCGACGACTGGGTGCGCCACTTTCGCCGTCTCCGTGACATCCTTGGGCATACCCCCTATGCCAAACAAAACGGTCCTGGTGTTCGCTTCATGCCCCGAAGCGAACGTGAATACAGGACCGTCAAAAAATACCTGACGGACCTGGAGCAGCAGGGGAAAGCCTCCTGGTTCTCGTTTTCTCTACCACAAGATAGAGCAATCAAGGTAGGTATTAGGGGCCTACCTTCTTCCACAGCCACCGAGGACATAAAGGCCGGACTCGCCGAACTAGGATTCGTGGCGGAGCACGTGTCCGAAATTCCGGCGAGGTCTGAACCCGGTGGCAGTATTTACTTCGCCCGCATAGCCAGGGCCCCAGAAGTCGTCCCCGGCATATATAAGGTCACTGAACTTTTATACATGCCGGGAATCTGCATCGAAGCCTGGCAGGGCCGCAGCGGCCCGGCCCAATGCCACCGATGCTTCCGCTTCCAGCACTCGAGCCACAACTGCTACCACAAGGTAATATGTGTCCGATGTGCCGGAAATCATTCCGTGCGGGAGTGCTCCCGCCCCCTCACTGAGCCGCCCACCTGCATAAACTGTAAGGGGGCGCACCCTGCTAACAGCAGGAAATGCCCATCGTATCTAAAGGCAGCGCGGACGGTGCGGCCAAACTATACCCGCCCTTCCCCCCCCTGCGCAAACCCTACCCCGCCTCCCATTGTACAGGAGGCCCCACCGCCCCCGCCAACCTCTACTTCATTGATGGCGGAGGCCAACGACTATTCTCCTAGACACGTCGCCCCCTCGGCTCCCGACCCCCCCGTGCGGAAGGCAAAGAAGCCGAGAACCAGGAGGAGAGACGCTGCACCCCCCGAGGCCACCCCCTGTGCTGCCGCCTCTCCCACAACCAGCAACCACGTTGAGCTGGAGCCACCCACGCTCGCTCTTCCACATCCCGACCACACACAGGAAACCCGGCGCCCGCAGCGCCCCCCGCGCTCCCCCAGTGCGACCTCCTCGGCCACTACAGCCGTGGAAATCATCGCCCCGCAGCCCGCAAACTATGCGGTCACCCCGCACACCCGGCCTACGGTGTCTCCTTCGCCGCCACAAGCGTCGGTGCAAGGCGAGGCCCCCGCATCGACTGCAGAGCTGCTGCAGTCCCTCCTCTCCCTGGCTGTGAACTGTTTCCAGAAGGTTCTAGCCGGGGAGGAAGTCCTCCCTGTCATTATGCTGGCCCTAACACAGGGTACCCCCATCGTTGCCGCTCTCGCTAAGATCTGGCTCCCCCGGCCCTAGCCCGGACCCGCGCCAGATATCTCCGGCATCCTGAAGCTCCTATTAGAGGAGCCGACAGTGATTGCCGGAGATCTGCGCCGTGCGTCTCGGGCCCGGGATACAGACGCGTGCTACGCACTGCCCCCCCCCGCGCTCCCTGAACGCATTAATTTTTTTAGAATTAGTTACAGGAACACCAAACGTCCTGAGCGTGCGGAAGCCACGCGCCCGGCCAAAGCTGCCCAGCTGCAATGGCATGCCCGCTCGCCAAACAGCACCCCCCTGCTGACACCAGACGCAGGGAGCATCCCGGAGCCACGCTACCGAGACGCCCCCAAGCGCGGTGCGCCCCCCGACTAGCACCGTTGGATCGATGCCCGCCAAAACCCCTCGCGTCGGTTATAAAAACCGGCGTAACCACCCCTTCCGTGCGCCCGGAGTATGACGAGGGGCAGCCCTATTGCCCCGCACGTCAGCTCCGTGGTAGCCTTTTCCCCCTCGACACAAAAAGTCTGAGGCCCGGAAATACCTTTCTCCTCCTTCCTATCCCAGGTCGCTTGTGTCCGCGGTCCGGCAAAACGCGGCGTGTGAGGGAGTGGTCCCATACACGTTTTCTCGGCCCCCGG
Organism: Phengaris arion; assembly: GCA_963565745.1. Lineage (NCBI taxonomy): Eukaryota > Metazoa > Arthropoda > Insecta > Lepidoptera > Lycaenidae > Phengaris > Phengaris arion. The sequence goes on from OY751436.1 coordinate 26,373,134, forward strand.
GTCGGGACCCCCACGCGCCGCTTGGAGCCGACCGCCGGTCTTGGTCGGGCCTGGATTGGTCAATCGCCACTCCCTTGTACTGTCGGTTGCCCACCCCCACGGGCTTACCCCGCGTTCTGCCGCGGGGTGTCTTCCCTTAAGACATTGAGACTCATGCGCCCAGCACTAGTGCTGGGCGCGTCTTCCCATCCCAATTAGAGGGGCATATGCCCCTGGTATTGGTTAGCCCGCCGTAAGGCCCTTTTCAGGGGCCCGGCGTCGAGCCGAGAAGAGTCTCCTTCTCAAAAGAAAAAAAAAAATATCGCATTCCAGGATTACTTTGCTGGTTGGGTGGTTATGTAAGAATTTTGAAGATTTCAATCTTGACTTAATACAAAAATTTCATTATTTACGTTAATCCCTTAGTGGTAGTGCGTTGTAGGTGATCGGTGCAATGGAATTTACAGCTCCTAATTATGCTCACGCATGGGCGTTACTTGAAAATGAAATATGTATATTGAACTATGTTCAATAATCACAGATTACTTATACACAACCATGTAAAATACTTGTTTACCATTCCACATTTAAAACAAGAATCTGCGTCACAAATTAGAAAATAAATTGAAACAATTTTAAGAAATTTGCGTGCACTTACAACTTGAAACGAACCTACAGATTCTTGGGATACATTGATTATATATATATATATATATATATATATATATATATATATTTAATTGATACTAAGTTAGACGCTCCCATAGAACGTGAGTCGGAAAATCACAAAGGTTAAGTCTTACACATAAGTTGAAGTTGGATGATTTGTTATCATTTTTACGAAACCGTGCAGACATGCTAGTAATGATAAATGCTACAAACGCAAAGCCTTATTATAAATAGCATTTTAATAACCAAAAAACACACTCAAGTTCTAAAGTTATGTTGTGACTAGTAACAATAATAACAAAGGTAAGTTCTCAGATAAACAACGTAGCAAAGTATGTGTTTTATGTTAAGCCATATCAATACGGCCCGCGATCACAATATATCACAGAAAGAAGAATCTTGTTTTTTAGAGATTTTAGACTACACTCGATGCCTCAACGGAAGTTAAAAAATGCGCGCGCTTTATTTAGGTATAAGCCATTCAAGAGTAGCGCGTGCCTAGACGAGCGAGGCTGTTAATTTTTAATGTTTTCTCTCTCTCGCGCGCATGAAGACGGCTTTCGTCCGAGCAGCCAACGCACACTGCGCCCCTCCCCCGCGCACTCTGGTTGCAGTCTTTGTATCGCGCAGTCGCGTCAAGTATTACGTACCTACGTACCTACAGTTTGGTGTTCATTCGAGTTTCATAATTGTTATGATTGTGGCATAATGTCGCAAAAACGTAAAGTTGATAGTGAGTGCAGAGTTTTCCAATCAAAATGGGAAATTGCGTAATTTTTCATAGAATGGAAAGGTAAACCACTGTGTTTGATTTGCAATCAAACAGTTGCTGTTTGTAAGGAGTTTAACTTGAAGAGACACTATGATACGAATCATAAATTAAAATTTGATTGTTACACTGAAAAAATAAGAAGGGAAAAATTCTCATCTTTAAAATCTAAACTTAAAGGTCAACAATCGATGTTTACTAAAGCTAATACAGAGATCGAAGACGCCCTGAAATCAAGTTTTATTATTGCATTAGAAATCGCGAAGAGATCAAAACCTTTCACTGATGGTGATTTTATTAAAGACTTGTATGTTGAAAGTTGCGGATGTTTCATTTCCATCTCAAAAGTGAATAATTCAAAATATTTCGCTGTCAAGAAACACTGTTGCATCAAGTATAAGTGATTTATCTCAAAATTTGGTTTTTCAACTGAAGGAGAAAATTAAGGTATTTACAAACTTTTCGTTGGCTGTTGACGAGAGCACTGACACTGTTGATACAGCTCAACTTACTGTCTTTATAGGAGGCATTAATAGTAACTTTGAAATAACTGAAGAACTATTAAAGTGCGTTCCATTGACATGTACTACAATATAATAACACACGATATTTATTCTGCAATTGAGCATTTGATATCAGAATATGAACTCGACTGGAATAAACTTAGCAGCACAACTACGGATGGCCCTCCTGCCATGATTGGCAAACATTCGGGCGTTGTGACGAAATTGAAACAGAAAATATCAGGGAACTTTGTGGGAATTCACTGTATCATTCATCAGGAATCATTGGCATCCAAACATTTGAAAATAGACTATAATTAAAATAGTAAATTTTTTAAGAAGCAGAGGACTAAATCACCGACAGTTCAGGCAGTTTTTACAAGAATTGGACGAAAAATTTTCCGATGTGCCTTATTTCACTGAAGTTCGTTGGCTCAGTCGAGGGGCAGTTTTAGAAAGATTTTTTGCGTTGCGTGACCCTATTCAAGCTTTAATGTTAGAAAAAGGCAAGGCAAGCCATATTAATAAATTACGATACTTTTTGATAAAGAAGGTATAGTCAAAAAATTCATACATAAGGAGCGTGATCAGTAGGCGATCCTTGTTCCAAAAACATATAACAAAGGACCTTACATTTTGACGAGTTAATCCTAGAAAATAATATATTAATCGACATTCACTAATGTCGATTAATTTTAACCGCGCGCGCTTTGCGAAGCGGTCACGTGACCTTCAAAAGCTGGCAAGTCGTACTTCAATGCGATTGTGTCCATGCATTGTGCGAGTTGTTAGAAAACAATAATGTTATTTTTCTGTATATTAAAGAAACTTAGATATGCTCACTGCCATAACTTACGTAATGTTGTGGTTTATCGTTTGCTAAAATATTATTCAAATGAAAATACACTCTGTACATATTTTGGAGTAGGTAAGTAACACAAAGGCTAAGCAATCGTTAGTAAGTAAAATATTACCTAAGTAAAATATTGTTGTTCCAATGTTTTATAGTGACAAGTGTGCCAAAGGCGTTTGTTTGATTTAACTAAGTATTGGATTGAAATATAATTTGAAAAAAGTACATAATATGACACACAAAATATGCCTTTATAAGGTATATTATCATTATTATGTTTTATAAAAATACTTACGCACTTCTTGCCGTGTGTGCAAAACTGCTGTGTGTATTTTTGAGTGATAAAAAGCAAGTAGTTTTCTCTTATCAAAAGATATGAACTTCAGGTCCAGGCGAAGTCAAAGCTAAAGCGGTAGTTTGAATGACCAAACAGTGCCTATTTGATTTTTAAGTTGATTGAAAAAGTATCGATTCAGTCACAATATGTTAATCAGCGAACTTGACGTCACATGGGTGAATTATCACGACATGTAGCAATCAGCTGATTGGCGTATGCGATGACGGTCTATCTATCCGGTCTATGCGGTTATAGTCTCTGAGTTCCGTTTAAAAATAACACTGAACATCACATTTTCGTTGTCACGACTAGCTTAAATATGGTGAAACCATTTTGGTGTAAAACGAGATTAATAACGTTGAATTAAATAAGTTTTATGAAACGAAGTTTATTGTGAATGGTGAAAGCGACCCTAAGTTAAATATGGGAATTAAGGTTCTGATGAAAATTCAAATTATAATAACCAAAAAGGTAGTTTGGTTAAGGTTCATACTGTACCTACTATTATCAAACAAGTAGTTTGATTAAAATCAAATTTTTGTGTGTATAACAAAAACGGTAATTAAATCCAAAAGGCCCATACATCAGTATTACAATACTACTAGGAATGGAATTCCCCGGATCATCAGTCAATGAACTCAGCTTGAAATTGAAGAAAGCAGAGAGCTCTGGGCTGTTCGACAACCTCGAGAGAGCTGAATCAATGAGGGAATCTGAGGAGTCTTTCCCGGTAAGAAGCAATAAATCAATAACAAGCTTGGAGGGAAGGTGCAGTATGACTGAACAATCATCATATGACACCTCTTCAGACTTAGAAGATAAGGATCCTGATGACTTGGGTGACCATATTGAAAAGGATGGTGAACAACTGAATATGCTGATTGACCATGCACAACGGAATCTCCAGAGGTCAAGTTCTTCCAGTTATCTAGATCTTCCGTCCAAAAAGGACATTGCTGTCTTGACCGTTCCTCTTCCAGGACTTTCTGAAGAAGTTGTCCAACAGGTTCAAAATGCATATGATTCTGTGATTAAGAACATATGCAAAGGAATGATCCATTACAGGGTGAACTTCAGGAATTCTGGGGAAAACGGAGAACACAAGACGACTGAATTAGGTGACCCTGTCTCACCAAGCCCTAAAGAGGAGACAGGATCTAGTCGACAGGACAGCAATACTCCGGACAGCAAGAATTCTGACCAAGATGCACTAGGAATCCTGACCAAACTGACTCAAGGAATCAGGTTGGTAGGTCGTTCTAACAAGAAGAAGGTCTTCAACTTGAAAATAGGATCTAATGGAATATCCTATGAGGACGTTAATGCTGTTATGGAGTCACTAGGTGACAACAAGATGTCTCTTAGGTTGGTCTGTATTGGAGTGTTAAAGAGGAAAAACATGTATAAATCAGTATTTTCAATGTTTATATTACCAGATGAATTATGTGATTAACTTAACTTGAGATTTTGGTCGCAGCCAAATGGAATAATGGGTAGTTGACGCTAATCATCTGATGAATATCTCAATAATAAAATAACTCTGAATAGATCTCACGCTCTGGTCCTTGAATTATATAGTAATGTCTTGGACTGAATATTCCAATGATAACGTATTTGCTAGCAGTGGGCAGCTAATACTTGATTGCTTGGGTAACAATAACCCGAGCTGCAGGGATACTCACGCTTCTTAGGTTGAGTAAGCTGTGGGGAAAATAAAATGATATACGTTCAATCGAAATTCCTTTGAATGGCAGCTAAATAAAAATAAAAAAAGTACAAACAAATTAACAAAACATGTACTTCAAAATTGAAGGATTAAACGTACTGAAGTAAAAACAGCTTTCATTAATGCTGATAAAAGCGCAGTAGCAAATATCAAAACCATCATCGGAGCTATATAAGTCAAAATAGCATTATAATATCGCATTCCAGGATTACTTTGCTGGTTGGGTGGTTATGTAAGAATTTTGAAGATTTCAATCTTGACTTAATACAAAAATTTCATTATTTACGTTCCTCCCTTAGTAGTAGTGCGTTGTAGGTGATCGGTGCAATGGAATTTACAGCTCCTAATTATGCTCACGCATGGGCGTTACTTGAAAATGAAATATGTATATTGAACTATGTTCAATAATCACAGATTACTTATACACAACCATGTAAAATACTTGTTTACCATTCCACAATTAAAACAAGAATCTGCGTCACAAATTAGAAAATAAATTGAAACAATTTTAAGAAATTTGCGTGCACTTAAAACTTGAAACGAACCTACAGATTCTTGGGATACATTTATATATATATATATATATATATATATATATATATATATATATTTAATTGATACTAAGTTAGACGCTCCCATAGAACGTGAGTCGGAAAATCACAAAGGTTAAGTCTTACACATAAGTTGAAGTTGGATGATTTGTTATCATTTTTACGAAACCGTGCAGACATGCTAGTAATGATAAATGCTACAAACGCAAAGCCTTATTATAAATAGCATTTTAATAACCAAAAAACACACTCAAGTTCTAAAGTTATGTTGTGACTAGTAACAATAATAACAAAGGTAAGTTCTCAGATAAACAACGTAGCAAAGTATGTGTTTTATGTTAAGCCATATCAATACGGCCCGCGATCACAATATATCACAGAAAGAAGAATCTTGTTTTTTAGAGATTTTAGACTACACTCGATGCCTCAACGGAAGTTAAAAAATGCGCGCGCTTTATTTAGGTATAAGCCATTCAAGAGTAGCGCGTGCCTAGACGAGCGAGGCTGTTAATTTTTAATGTTTTCTCTCTCTCGCGCGCATGAAGACGGCTTTCGTCCGAGCAGCCAACGCACACTGCGCCCCTCCCCCGCGCACTCTGGTTGCAGTCTTTGTATCGCGCAGTCGCGTCAAGTATTACGTACCTACGTACCTACAGTTTGGTGTTCATTCGAGTTTCATAATTGTTATGATTGTGGCATAATGTCGCAAAAACGTAAAGTTGATAGTGAGTGCAGAGTTTTCCAATCAAAATGGGAAATTGCGTAATTTTTCATAGAATGGAAAGGTAAACCACTGTGTTTGATTTGCAATCAAACAGTTGCTGTTTGTAAGGAGTTTAACTTGAAGAGACACTATGATACGAATCATAAATTAAAATTTGATTGTTACACTGAAAAAATAAGAAGGGAAAAATTCTCATCTTTAAAATCTAAACTTAAAGGTCAACAATCGATGTTTACTAAAGCTAATACAGAGATCGAAGACGCCCTGAAATCAAGTTTTATTATTGCATTAGAAATCGCGAAGAGATCAAAACCTTTCACTGATGGTGATTTTATTAAAGACTTGTATGTTGAAAGTTGCGGATGTTTCATTTCCATCTCAAAAGTGAATAATTCAAAATATTTCGCTGTCAAGAAACACTGTTGCATCAAGTATAAGTGATTTATCTCAAAATTTGGTTTTTCAACTGAAGGAGAAAATTAAGGTATTTACAAACTTTTCGTTGGCTGTTGACGAGAGCACTGACACTGTTGATACAGCTCAACTTACTGTCTTTATAGGAGGCATTAATAGTAACTTTGAAATAACTGAAGAACTATTAAAGTGCGTTCCATTGACATGTACTACAATATAATAACACACGATATTTATTCTGCAATTGAGCATTTGATATCAGAATATGAACTCGACTGGAATAAACTTAGCAGCACAACTACGGATGGCCCTCCTGCCATGATTGGCAAACATTCGGGCGTTGTGACGAAATTGAAACAGAAAATATCAGGGAACTTTGTGGGAATTCACTGTATCATTCATCAGGAATCATTGGCATCCAAACATTTGAAAATAGACTATAATTAAAATAGTAAATTTTTTAAGAAGCAGAGGACTAAATTACCGACAGTTCAGGCAGTTTTTACAAGAATTGGACGAAAAATTTTCCGATGTGCCTTATTTCACTGAAGTTCGTTGGCTCAGTCGAGGGGCAGTTTTAGAAAGATTTTTTGCGTTGCGTGACCCTATTCAAGCTTTAATGTTAGAAAAAGGCAAGGCAAGCCATATTAATAAATTACGATACTTTTTGATAAAGAAGGTATAGTCAAAAAATTCATACATAAGGAGCGTGATCAGTAGGCGATCCTTGTTCCAAAAACATATAACAAAGGACCTTACATTTTGACGAGTTAATCCTAGAAAATAATATATTAATCGACATTCACTAATGTCGATTAATTTTAACCGCGCGCGCTTTGCGAAGCGGTCACGTGACCTTCAAAAGCTGGCAAGTCGTACTTCAATGCGATTGTGTCCATGCATTGTGCGAGTTGTTAGAAAACAATATTGTTATTTTTCTGTATATTAAAGAAACTTAGATATGCTCACTGCCATAACTTACGTAATGTTGTGGTTTATCGTTTGCTAAAATATTATTCAAATGAAAATACACTCTGTACATATTTTGGAGTAGGTAAGTAACACAAAGGCTAAGCAATCGTTAGTAAGTAAAATATTACCTAAGTAAAATATTGTTGTTCCAATGTTTTATAGTGACAAGTGTGCCAAAGGCGTTTGTTTGATTTAACTAAGTATTGGATTGAAATATAATTTGAAAAAAGTACATAATATGACACACAAAATATGCCTTTATAAGGTATATTATCATTATTATGTTTTATAAAAATACTTACGCACTTCTTGCCGTGTGTGCAAAACTGCTGTGTGTATTTTTGAGTGATAAAAAGCAAGTAGTTTTCTCTTATCAAAAGATATGAACTTCAGGTCCAGGCGAAGTCAAAGCTAAAGCGGTAGTTTGAATGACCAAACAGTGCCTATTTGATTTTTAAGTTGATTGAAAAAGTATCGATTCAGTCACAATATGTTAATCAGCGAACTTGACGTCACATGGGTGAATTATCACGACATGTAGCAATCAGCTGATTGGCGTATGCGATGACGGTCTATCTATCCGGTCTATGCGGTTATAGTCTCTGAGTTCCGTTTAAAAATAACACTGAACATCACATTTTCGTTGTCACGACTAGCTTAAATATGGTGAAACCATTTTGGTGTAAAACGAGATTAATAACGTTGAATTAAATAAGTTTTATGAAACGAAGTTTATTGTGAATGGTGAAAGCGACCCTAAGTTAAATATGGGAATTAAGGTTCTGATGAAAATTCAAATTATAATAACCAAAAAGGTAGTTTGGTTAAGGTTCATACTGTACCTACTATTATCAAACAAGTAGTTTGATTAAAATCAAATTTTTGTGTGTATAACAAAAACGGTAATTAAATCCAAAAGGCCCATACATCAGTATTACAATACTACTAGGAATGGAATTCCCCGGATCATCAGTCAATGAACTCAGCTTGAAATTGAAGAAAGCAGAGAGCTCTGGGCTGTTCGACAACCTCGAGAGAGCTGAATCAATGAGGGAATCTGAGGAGTCTTTCCCGGTAAGAAGCAATAAATCAATAACAAGCTTGGAGGGAAGGTGCAGTATGACAGAACAATCATCATATGACACCTCTTCAGACTTAGAAGATAAGGATCCTGATGACTTGGGTGACCATATTGAAAAGGATGGTGAACAACTGAATATGCTGATTGACCATGCACAACGGAATCTCCAGAGGTCAAGTTCTTCCAGTTATCTAGATCTTCCGTCCAAAAAGGACATTGCTGTCTTGACCGTTCCTCTTCCAGGACTTTCTGAAGAAGTTGTCCAACAGGTTCAAAATGCATATGATTCTGTGATTAAGAACATATGCAAAGGAATGATCCATTACAGGGTGAACTTCAGGAATTCTGGGGAAAACGGAGAACACAAGACGACTGAATTAGGTGACCCTGTCTCACCAAGCCCTAAAGAGGAGACAGGATCTAGTCGACAGGACAGCAATACTCCGGACAGCAAGAATTCTGACCAAGATGCACTAGGAATCCTGACCAAACTGACTCAAGGAATCAGGTTGGTAGGTCGTTCTAACAAGAAGAAGGTCTTCAACTTGAAAATAGGATCTAATGGAATATCCTATGAGGACGTTAATGCTGTTATGGAGTCACTAGGTGACAACAAGATGTCTCTTAGGTTGGTCTGTATTGGAGTGTTAAAGAGGAAAAACATGTATAAATCAGTATTTTCAATGTTTATATTACCAGATGAATTATGTGATTAACTTAACTTGAGATTTTGGTCGCAGCCAAATGGAATAATGGGTAGTTGACGCTAATCATCTGATGAATATCTCAATAATAAAATAACTCTGAATAGATCTCACGCTCTGGTCCTTGAATTATATAGTAATGTCTTGGACTGAATATTCCAATGATAACGTATTTGCTAGCAGTGGGCAGCTAATACTTGATTGCTTGGGTAACAATAACCCGAGCTGCAGGGATACTCACGCTTCTTAGGTTGAGTAAGCTGTGGGGAAAATAAAATGATATACGTTCAATCGAAATTCCTTTGAATGGCAGCTAAATAAAAATAAAAAAAGTACAAACAAATTAACAAAACATGTACTTCAAAATTGAAGGATTAAACGTACTGAAGTAAAAACAGCTTTCATTAATGCTGATAAAAGCGCAGTAGCAAATATCAAAACCATCATCGGAGCTATATAAGTCAAAATAGCATTATAATATCGCATTCCAGGATTACTTTGCTGGTTGGGTGGTTATGTAAGAATTTTGAAGATTTCAATCTTGACTTAATACAAAAATTTCATTATTTACGTTCCTCCCTTAGTAGTAGTGCGTTGTAGGTGATCGGTGCAATGGAATTTACAGCTCCTAATTATGCTCACGCATGGGCGTTACTTGAAAATGAAATATGTATATTGAACTATGTTCAATAATCACAGATTACTTATACACAACCATGTAAAATACTTGTTTACCATTCCACAATTAAAACAAGAATCTGCGTCACAAATTAGAAAATAAATTGAAACAATTTTAAGAAATTTGCGTGCACTTAAAACTTGAAACGAACCTACAGATTCTTGGGATACATTTATATATATATATATATATATATATATATATATATATTTAATTGATACTAAGTTAGACGCTCCCATAGAACGTGAGTCGGAAAATCACAAAGGTTAAGTCTTACACATAAGTTGAAGTTGGATGATTTGTTATCATTTTTACGAAACCGTGCAGACATGCTAGTAATGATAAATGCTACAAACGCAAAGCCTTATTATAAATAGCATTTTAATAACCAAAAAACACACTCAAGTTCTAAAGTTATGTTGTGACTAGTAACAATAATAACAAAGGTAAGTTCTCAGATAAACAACGTAGCAAAGTATGTGTTTTATGTTAAGCCATATCAATACGGCCCGCGATCACAATATATCACAGAAAGAAGAATCTTGTTTTTTAGAGATTTTAGACTACACTCGATGCCTCAACGGAAGTTAAAAAATGCGCGCGCTTTATTTAGGTATAAGCCATTCAAGAGTAGCGCGTGCCTAGACGAGCGAGGCTGTTAATTTTTAATGTTTTCTCTCTCTCGCGCGCATGAAGACGGCTTTCGTCCGAGCAGCCAACGCACACTGCGCCCCTCCCCCGCGCACTCTGGTTGCAGTCTTTGTATCGCGCAGTCGCGTCAAGTATTACGTACCTACGTACCTACAGTTTGGTGTTCATTCGAGTTTCATAATTGTTATGATTGTGGCATAATGTCGCAAAAACGTAAAGTTGATAGTGAGTGCAGAGTTTTCCAATCAAAATGGGAAATTGCGTAATTTTTCATAGAATGGAAAGGTAAACCACTGTGTTTGATTTGCAATCAAACAGTTGCTGTTTGTAAGGAGTTTAACTTGAAGAGACACTATGATACGAATCATAAATTAAAATTTGATTGTTACACTGAAAAAATAAGAAGGGAAAAATTCTCATCTTTAAAATCTAAACTTAAAGGTCAACAATCGATGTTTACTAAAGCTAATACAGAGATCGAAGACGCCCTGAAATCAAGTTTTATTATTGCATTAGAAATCGCGAAGAGATCAAAACCTTTCACTGATGGTGATTTTATTAAAGACTTGTATGTTGAAAGTTGCGGATGTTTCATTTCCATCTCAAAAGTGAATAATTCAAAATATTTCGCTGTCAAGAAACACTGTTGCATCAAGTATAAGTGATTTATCTCAAAATTTGGTTTTTCAACTGAAGGAGAAAATTAAGGTATTTACAAACTTTTCGTTGGCTGTTGACGAGAGCACTGACACTGTTGATACAGCTCAACTTACTGTCTTTATAGGAGGCATTAATAGTAACTTTGAAATAACTGAAGAACTATTAAAGTGCGTTCCATTGACAGGTACTACAATAACACACGATATTTATTCTGCAATTGAGCATTTGATATCAGAATATGAACTCGACTGGAATAAACTTAGCAGCACAACTACGGATGGCCCTCCTGCCATGATTGGCAAACATTCGGGCGTTGTGACGAAATTGAAACAGAAAATATCAGGGAACTTTGTGGGAATTCACTGTATCATTCATCAGGAATCATTGGCATCCAAACATTTGAAAATAGACTATAATTAAAATAGTAAATTTTTTAAGAAGCAGAGGACTAAATTACCGACAGTTCAGGCAGTTTTTACAAGAATTGGACGAAAAATTTTCCGATGTGCCTTATTTCACTGAAGTTCGTTGGCTCAGTCGAGGGGCAGTTTTAGAAAGATTTTTTGCGTTGCGTGACCCTATTCAAGCTTTAATGTTAGAAAAAGGCAAGGCAAGCCATATTAATAAATTACGATACTTTTTGATAAAGAAGGTATAGTCAAAAAATTCATACATAAGGAGCGTGATCAGTAGGCGATCCTTGTTCCAAAAACATATAACAAAGGACCTTACATTTTGACGAGTTAATCCTAGAAAATAATATATTAATCGACATTCACTAATGTCGATTAATTTTAACCGCGCGCGCTTTGCGAAGCGGTCACGTGACCTTCAAAAGCTGGCAAGTCGTACTTCAATGCGATTGTGTCCATGCATTGTGCGAGTTGTTAGAAAACAATATTGTTATTTTTCTGTATATTAAAGAAACTTAGATATGCTCACTGCCATAACTTACGTAATGTTGTGGTTTATCGTTTGCTAAAATATTATTCAAATGAAAATACACTCTGTACATATTTTGGAGTAGGTAAGTAACACAAAGGCTAAGCAATCGTTAGTAAGTAAAATATTACCTAAGTAAAATATTGTTGTTCCAATGTTTTATAGTGACAAGTGTGCCAAAGGCGTTTGTTTGATTTAACTAAGTATTGGATTGAAATATAATTTGAAAAAAGTACATAATATGACACACAAAATATGCCTTTATAAGGTATATTATCATTATTATGTTTTATAAAAATACTTACGCACTTCTTGCCGTGTGTGCAAAACTGCTGTGTGTATTTTTGAGTGATAAAAAGCAAGTAGTTTTCTCTTATCAAAAGATATGAACTTCAGGTCCAGGCGAAGTCAAAGCTAAAGCGGTAGTTTGAATGACCAAACAGTGCCTATTTGATTTTTAAGTTGATTGAAAAAGTATCGATTCAGTCACAATATGTTAATCAGCGAACTTGACGTCACATGGGTGAATTATCACGACATGTAGCAATCAGCTGATTGGCGTATGCGATGACGGTCTATCTATCCGGTCTATGCGGTTATAGTCTCTGAGTTCCGTTTAAAAATAACACTGAACATCACATTTTCGTTGTCACGACTAGCTTAAATATGGTGAAACCATTTTGGTGTAAAACGAGATTAATAACGTTGAATTAAATAAGTTTTATGAAACGAAGTTTATTGTGAATGGTGAAAGCGACCCTAAGTTAAATATGGGAATTAAGGTTCTGATGAAAATTCAAATTATAATAACCAAAAAGGTAGTTTGGTTAAGGTTCATACTGTACCTACTATTATCAAACAAGTAGTTTGATTAAAATCAAATTTTTGTGTGTATAACAAAAACGGTAATTAAATCCAAAAGGCCCATACATCAGTATTACAATACTACTAGGAATGGAATTCCCCGGATCATCAGTCAATGAACTCAGCTTGAAATTGAAGAAAGCAGAGAGCTCTGGGCTGTTCGACAACCTCGAGAGAGCTGAATCAATGAGGGAATCTGAGGAGTCTTTCCCGGTAAGAAGCAATAAATCAATAACAAGCTTGGAGGGAAGGTGCAGTATGACAGAACAATCATCATATGACACCTCTTCAGACTTAGAAGATAAGGATCCTGATGACTTGGGTGACCATATTGAAAAGGATGGTGAACAACTGAATATGCTGATTGACCATGCACAACGGAATCTCCAGAGGTCAAGTTCTTCCAGTTATCTAGATCTTCCGTCCAAAAAGGACATTGCTGTCTTGACCGTTCCTCTTCCAGGACTTTCTGAAGAAGTTGTCCAACAGGTTCAAAATGCATATGATTCTGTGATTAAGAACATATGCAAAGGAATGATCCATTACAGGGTGAACTTCAGGAATTCTGGGGAAAACGGAGAACACAAGACGACTGAATTAGGTGACCCTGTCTCACCAAGCCCTAAAGAGGAGACAGGATCTAGTCGACAGGACAGCAATACTCCGGACAGCAAGAATTCTGACCAAGATGCACTAGGAATCCTGACCAAACTGACTCAAGGAATCAGGTTGGTAGGTCGTTCTAACAAGAAGAAGGTCTTCAACTTGAAAATAGGATCTAATGGAATATCCTATGAGGACGTTAATGCTGTTATGGAGTCACTAGGTGACAACAAGATGTCTCTTAGGTTGGTCTGTATTGGAGTGTTAAAGAGGAAAAACATGTATAAATCAGTATTTTCAATGTTTATATTACCAGATGAATTATGTGATTAACTTAACTTGAGATTTTGGTCGCAGCCAAATGGAATAATGGGTAGTTGACGCTAATCATCTGATGAATATCTCAATAATAAAATAACTCTGAATAGATCTCACGCTCTGGTCCTTGAATTATATAGTAATGTCTTGGACTGAATATTCCAATGATAACGTATTTGCTAGCAGTGGGCAGCTAATACTTGATTGCTTGGGTAACAATAACCCGAGCTGCAGGGATACTCACGCTTCTTAGGTTGAGTAAGCTGTGGGGAAAATAAAATGATATACGTTCAATCGAAATTCCTTTGAATGGCAGCTAAATAAAAATAAAAAAAGTACAAACAAATTAACAAAACATGTACTTCAAAATTGAAGGATTAAACGTACTGAAGTAAAAACAGCTTTCATTAATGCTGATAAAAGCGCAGTAGCAAATATCAAAACCATCATCGGAGCTATATAAGTCAAAATAGCATTATAATATCGCATTCCAGGATTACTTTGCTGGTTGGGTGGTTATGTAAGAATTTTGAAGATTTCAATCTTGACTTAATACAAAAATTTCATTATTTACGTTCCTCCCTTAGTAGTAGTGCGTTGTAGGTGATCGGTGCAATGGAATTTACAGCTCCTAATTATGCTCACGCATGGGCGTTACTTGAAAATGAAATATGTATATTGAACTATGTTCAATAATCACAGATTACTTATACACAACCATGTAAAATACTTGTTTACCATTCCACAATTAAAACAAGAATCTGCGTCACAAATTAGAAAATAAATTGAAACAATTTTAAGAAATTTGCGTGCACTTAAAACTTGAAACGAACCTACAGATTCTTGGGATACATTATATATATATATATATATATATATATATATATATATATATATATATATATATATATATATATATATATATATATATATATTTAATTGATACTAAGTTAGACGCTCCCATAGAACGTGAGTCGGAAAATCACAAAGGTTAAGTCTTACACATAAGTTGAAGTTGGATGATTTGTTATCATTTTTACGAAACCGTGCAGACATGCTAGTAATGATAAATGCTACAAACGCAAAGCCTTATTATAAATAGCATTTTAATAACCAAAAAACACACTCAAGTTCTAAAGTTATGTTGTGACTAGTAACAATAATAACAAAGGTAAGTTCTCAGATAAACAACGTAGCAAAGTATGTGTTTTATGTTAAGCCATATCAATACGGCCCGCGATCACAATATATCACAGAAAGAAGAATCTTGTTTTTTAGAGATTTTAGACTACACTCGATGCCTCAACGGAAGTTAAAAAATGCGCGCGCTTTATTTAGGTATAAGCCATTCAAGAGTAGCGCGTGCCTAGACGAGCGAGGCTGTTAATTTTTAATGTTTTCTCTCTCTCGCGCGCATGAAGACGGCTTTCGTCCGAGCAGCCAACGCACACTGCGCCCCTCCCCCGCGCACTCTGGTTGCAGTCTTTGTATCGCGCAGTCGCGTCAAGTATTACGTACCTACGTACCTACAGTTTGGTGTTCATTCGAGTTTCATAATTGTTATGATTGTGGCATAATGTCGCAAAAACGTAAAGTTGATAGTGAGTGCAGAGTTTTCCAATCAAAATGGGAAATTGCGTAATTTTTCATAGAATGGAAAGGTAAACCACTGTGTTTGATTTGCAATCAAACAGTTGCTGTTTGTAAGGAGTTTAACTTGAAGAGACACTATGATACGAATCATAAATTAAAATTTGATTGTTACACTGAAAAAATAAGAAGGGAAAAATTCTCATCTTTAAAATCTAAACTTAAAGGTCAACAATCGATGTTTACTAAAGCTAATACAGAGATCGAAGACGCCCTGAAATCAAGTTTTATTATTGCATTAGAAATCGCGAAGAGATCAAAACCTTTCACTGATGGTGATTTTATTAAAGACTTGTATGTTGAAAGTTGCGGATGTTTCATTTCCATCTCAAAAGTGAATAATTCAAAATATTTCGCTGTCAAGAAACACTGTTGCATCAAGTATAAGTGATTTATCTCAAAATTTGGTTTTTCAACTGAAGGAGAAAATTAAGGTATTTACAAACTTTTCGTTGGCTGTTGACGAGAGCACTGACACTGTTGATACAGCTCAACTTACTGTCTTTATAGGAGGCATTAATAGTAACTTTGAAATAACTGAAGAACTATTAAAGTGCGTTCCATTGACATGTACTACAATATAATAACACACGATATTTATTCTGCAATTGAGCATTTGATATCAGAATATGAACTCGACTGGAATAAACTTAGCAGCACAACTACGGATGGCCCTCCTGCCATGATTGGCAAACATTCGGGCGTTGTGACGAAATTGAAACAGAAAATATCAGGGAACTTTGTGGGAATTCACTGTATCATTCATCAGGAATCATTGGCATCCAAACATTTGAAAATAGACTATAATTAAAATAGTAAATTTTTTAAGAAGCAGAGGACTAAATTACCGACAGTTCAGGCAGTTTTTACAAGAATTGGACGAAAAATTTTCCGATGTGCCTTATTTCACTGAAGTTCGTTGGCTCAGTCGAGGGGCAGTTTTAGAAAGATTTTTTGCGTTGCGTGACCCTATTCAAGCTTTAATGTTAGAAAAAGGCAAGGCAAGCCATATTAATAAATTACGATACTTTTTGATAAAGAAGGTATAGTCAAAAAATTCATACATAAGGAGCGTGATCAGTAGGCGATCCTTGTTCCAAAAACATATAACAAAGGACCTTACATTTTGACGAGTTAATCCTAGAAAATAATATATTAATCGACATTCACTAATGTCGATTAATTTTAACCGCGCGCGCTTTGCGAAGCGGTCACGTGACCTTCAAAAGCTGGCAAGTCGTACTTCAATGCGATTGTGTCCATGCATTGTGCGAGTTGTTAGAAAACAATATTGTTATTTTTCTGTATATTAAAGAAACTTAGATATGCTCACTGCCATAACTTACGTAATGTTGTGGTTTATCGTTTGCTAAAATATTATTCAAATGAAAATACACTCTGTACATATTTTGGAGTAGGTAAGTAACACAAAGGCTAAGCAATCGTTAGTAAGTAAAATATTACCTAAGTAAAATATTGTTGTTCCAATGTTTTATAGTGACAAGTGTGCCAAAGGCGTTTGTTTGATTTAACTAAGTATTGGATTGAAATATAATTTGAAAAAAGTACATAATATGACACACAAAATATGCCTTTATAAGGTATATTATCATTATTATGTTTTATAAAAATACTTACGCACTTCTTGCCGTGTGTGCAAAACTGCTGTGTGTATTTTTGAGTGATAAAAAGCAAGTAGTTTTCTCTTATCAAAAGATATGAACTTCAGGTCCAGGCGAAGTCAAAGCTAAAGCGGTAGTTTGAATGACCAAACAGTGCCTATTTGATTTTTAAGTTGATTGAAAAAGTATCGATTCAGTCACAATATGTTAATCAGCGAACTTGACGTCACATGGGTGAATTATCACGACATGTAGCAATCAGCTGATTGGCGTATGCGATGACGGTCTATCTATCCGGTCTATGCGGTTATAGTCTCTGAGTTCCGTTTAAAAATAACACTGAACATCACATTTTCGTTGTCACGACTAGCTTAAATATGGTGAAACCATTTTGGTGTAAAACGAGATTAATAACGTTGAATTAAATAAGTTTTATGAAACGAAGTTTATTGTGAATGGTGAAAGCGACCCTAAGTTAAATATGGGAATTAAGGTTCTGATGAAAATTCAAATTATAATAACCAAAAAGGTAGTTTGGTTAAGGTTCATACTGTAGCTACTATTATCAAACAAGTAGTTTGATTAAAATCAAATTTTTGTGTGTATAACAAAAACGGTAATTAAATCCAAAAGGCCCATACATCAGTATTACAATACTACTAGGAATGGAATTCCCCGGATCATCAGTCAATGAACTCAGCTTGAAATTGAAGAAAGCAGAGAGCTCTGGGCTGTTCGACAACCTCGAGAGAGCTGAATCAATGAGGGAATCTGAGGAGTCTTTCCCGGTAAGAAGCAATAAATCAATAACAAGCTTGGAGGGAAGGTGCAGTATGACAGAACAATCATCATATGACACCTCTTCAGACTTAGAAGATAAGGATCCTGATGACTTGGGTGACCATATTGAAAAGGATGGTGAACAACTGAATATGCTGATTGACCATGCACAACGGAATCTCCAGAGGTCAAGTTCTTCCAGTTATCTAGATCTTCCGTCCAAAAAGGACATTGCTGTCTTGACCGTTCCTCTTCCAGGACTTTCTGAAGAAGTTGTCCAACAGGTTCAAAATGCATATGATTCTGTGATTAAGAACATATGCAAAGGAATGATCCATTACAGGGTGAACTTCAGGAATTCTGGGGAAAACGGAGAACACAAGACGACTGAATTAGGTGACCCTGTCTCACCAAGCCCTAAAGAGGAGACAGGATCTAGTCGACAGGACAGCAATACTCCGGACAGCAAGAATTCTGACCAAGATGCACTAGGAATCCTGACCAAACTGACTCAAGGAATCAGGTTGGTAGGTCGTTCTAACAAGAAGAAGGTCTTCAACTTGAAAATAGGATCTAATGGAATATCCTATGAGGACGTTAATGCTGTTATGGAGTCACTAGGTGACAACAAGATGTCTCTTAGGTTGGTCTGTATTGGAGTGTTAAAGAGGAAAAACATGTATAAATCAGTATTTTCAATGTTTATATTACCAGATGAATTATGTGATTAACTTAACTTGAGATTTTGGTCGCAGCCAAATGGAATAATGGGTAGTTGACGCTAATCATCTGATGAATATCTCAATAATAAAATAACTCTGAATAGATCTCACGCTCTGGTCCTTGAATTATATAGTAATGTCTTGGACTGAATATTCCAATGATAACGTATTTGCTAGCAGTGGGCAGCTAATACTTGATTGCTTGGGTAACAATAACCCGAGCTGCAGGGATACTCACGCTTCTTAGGTTGAGTAAGCTGTGGGGAAAATAAAATGATATACGTTCAATCGAAATTCCTTTGAATGGCAGCTAAATAAAAATAAAAAAAGTACAAACAAATTAACAAAACATGTACTTCAAAATTGAAGGATTAAACGTACTGAAGTAAAAACAGCTTTCATTAATGCTGATAAAAGCGCAGTAGCAAATATCAAAACCATCATCGGAGCTATATAAGTCAAAATAGCATTATAATATCGCATTCCAGGATTACTTTGCTGGTTGGGTGGTTATGTAAGAATTTTGAAGATTTCAATCTTGACTTAATACAAAAATTTCATTATTTACGTTCCTCCCTTAGTAGTAGTGCGTTGTAGGTGATCGGTGCAATGGAATTTACAGCTCCTAATTATGCTCACGCATGGGCGTTACTTGAAAATGAAATATGTATATTGAACTATGTTCAATAATCACAGATTACTTATACACAACCATGTAAAATACTTGTTTACCATTCCACAATTAAAACAAGAATCTGCGTCACAAATTAGAAAATAAATTGAAACAATTTTAAGAAATTTGCGTGCACTTAAAACTTGAAACGAACCTACAGATTCTTGGGATACATTTATATATATATATATATATATATATATATATATATATATATATATATATTTAATTGATACTAAGTTAGACGCTCCCATAGAACGTGAGTCGGAAAATCACAAAGGTTAAGTCTTACACATAAGTTGAAGTTGGATGATTTGTTATCATTTTTACGAAACCGTGCAGACATGCTAGTAATGATAAATGCTACAAACGCAAAGCCTTATTATAAATAGCATTTTAATAACCAAAAAACACACTCAAGTTCTAAAGTTATGTTGTGACTAGTAACAATAATAACAAAGGTAAGTTCTCAGATAAACAACGTAGCAAAGTATGTGTTTTATGTTAAGCCATATCAATACGGCCCGCGATCACAATATATCACAGAAAGAAGAATCTTGTTTTTTAGAGATTTTAGACTACACTCGATGCCTCAACGGAAGTTAAAAAATGCGCGCGCTTTATTTAGGTATAAGCCATTCAAGAGTAGCGCGTGCCTAGACGAGCGAGGCTGTTAATTTTTAATGTTTTCTCTCTCTCGCGCGCATGAAGACGGCTTTCGTCCGAGCAGCCAACGCACACTGCGCCCCTCCCCCGCGCACTCTGGTTGCAGTCTTTGTATCGCGCAGTCGCGTCAAGTATTACGTACCTACGTACCTACAGTTTGGTGTTCATTCGAGTTTCATAATTGTTATGATTGTGGCATAATGTCGCAAAAACGTAAAGTTGATAGTGAGTGCAGAGTTTTCCAATCAAAATGGGAAATTGCGTAATTTTTCATAGAATGGAAAGGTAAACCACTGTGTTTGATTTGCAATCAAACAGTTGCTGTTTGTAAGGAGTTTAACTTGAAGAGACACTATGATACGAATCATAAATTAAAATTTGATTGTTACACTGAAAAAATAAGAAGGGAAAAATTCTCATCTTTAAAATCTAAACTTAAAGGTCAACAATCGATGTTTACTAAAGCTAATACAGAGATCGAAGACGCCCTGAAATCAAGTTTTATTATTGCATTAGAAATCGCGAAGAGATCAAAACCTTTCACTGATGGTGATTTTATTAAAGACTTGTATGTTGAAAGTTGCGGATGTTTCATTTCCATCTCAAAAGTGAATAATTCAAAATATTTCGCTGTCAAGAAACACTGTTGCATCAAGTATAAGTGATTTATCTCAAAATTTGGTTTTTCAACTGAAGGAGAAAATTAAGGTATTTACAAACTTTTCGTTGGCTGTTGACGAGAGCACTGACACTGTTGATACAGCTCAACTTACTGTCTTTATAGGAGGCATTAATAGTAACTTTGAAATAACTGAAGAACTATTAAAGTGCGTTCCATTGACATGTACTACAATATAATAACACACGATATTTATTCTGCAATTGAGCATTTGATATCAGAATATGAACTCGACTGGAATAAACTTAGCAGCACAACTACGGATGGCCCTCCTGCCATGATTGGCAAACATTCGGGCGTTGTGACGAAATTGAAACAGAAAATATCAGGGAACTTTGTGGGAATTCACTGTATCATTCATCAGGAATCATTGGCATCCAAACATTTGAAAATAGACTATAATTAAAATAGTAAATTTTTTAAGAAGCAGAGGACTAAATCACCGACAGTTCAGGCAGTTTTTACAAGAATTGGACGAAAAATTTTCCGATGTGCCTTATTTCACTGAAGTTCGTTGGCTCAGTCGAGGGGCAGTTTTAGAAAGATTTTTTGCGTTGCGTGACCCTATTCAAGCTTTAATGTTAGAAAAAGGCAAGGCAAGCCATATTAATAAATTACGATACTTTTTGATAAAGAAGGTATAGTCAAAAAATTCATACATAAGGAGCGTGATCAGTAGGCGATCCTTGTTCCAAAAACATATAACAAAGGACCTTACATTTTGACGAGTTAATCCTAGAAAATAATATATTAATCGACATTCACTAATGTCGATTAATTTTAACCGCGCGCGCTTTGCGAAGCGGTCACGTGACCTTCAAAAGCTGGCAAGTCGTACTTCAATGCGATTGTGTCCATGCATTGTGCGAGTTGTTAGAAAACAATATTGTTATTTTTCTGTATATTAAAGAAACTTAGATATGCTCACTGCCATAACTTACGTAATGTTGTGGTTTATCGTTTGCTAAAATATTATTCAAATGAAAATACACTCTGTACATATTTTGGAGTAGGTAAGTAACACAAAGGCTAAGCAATCGTTAGTAAGTAAAATATTACCTAAGTAAAATATTGTTGTTCCAATGTTTTATAGTGACAAGTGTGCCAAAGGCGTTTGTTTGATTTAACTAAGTATTGGATTGAAATATAATTTGAAAAAAGTACATAATATGACACACAAAATATGCCTTTATAAGGTATATTATCATTATTATGTTTTATAAAAATACTTACGCACTTCTTGCCGTGTGTGCAAAACTGCTGTGTGTATTTTTGAGTGATAAAAAGCAAGTAGTTTTCTCTTATCAAAAGATATGAACTTCAGGTCCAGGCGAAGTCAAAGCTAAAGCGGTAGTTTGAATGACCAAACAGTGCCTATTTGATTTTTAAGTTGATTGAAAAAGTATCGATTCAGTCACAATATGTTAATCAGCGAACTTGACGTCACATGGGTGAATTATCACGACATGTAGCAATCAGCTGATTGGCGTATGCGATGACGGTCTATCTATCCGGTCTATGCGGTTATAGTCTCTGAGTTCCGTTTAAAAATAACACTGAACATCACATTTTCGTTGTCACGACTAGCTTAAATATGGTGAAACCATTTTGGTGTAAAACGAGATTAATAACGTTGAATTAAATAAGTTTTATGAAACGAAGTTTATTGTGAATGGTGAAAGCGACCCTAAGTTAAATATGGGAATTAAGGTTCTGATGAAAATTCAAATTATAATAACCAAAAAGGTAGTTTGGTTAAGGTTCATACTGTAGCTACTATTATCAAACAAGTAGTTTGATTAAAATCAAATTTTTGTGTGTATAACAAAAACGGTAATTAAATCCAAAAGGCCCATACATCAGTATTACAATACTACTAGGAATGGAATTCCCCGGATCATCAGTCAATGAACTCAGCTTGAAATTGAAGAAAGCAGAGAGCTCTGGGCTGTTCGACAACCTCGAGAGAGCTGAATCAATGAGGGAATCTGAGGAGTCTTTCCCGGTAAGAAGCAATAAATCAATAACAAGCTTGGAGGGAAGGTGCAGTATGACAGAACAATCATCATATGACACCTCTTCAGACTTAGAAGATAAGGATCCTGATGACTTGGGTGACCATATTGAAAAGGATGGTGAACAACTGAATATGCTGATTGACCATGCACAACGGAATCTCCAGAGGTCAAGTTCTTCCAGTTATCTAGATCTTCCGTCCAAAAAGGACATTGCTGTCTTGACCGTTCCTCTTCCAGGACTTTCTGAAGAAGTTGTCCAACAGGTTCAAAATGCATATGATTCTGTGATTAAGAACATATGCAAAGGAATGATCCATTACAGGGTGAACTTCAGGAATTCTGGGGAAAACGGAGAACACAAGACGACTGAATTAGGTGACCCTGTCTCACCAAGCCCTAAAGAGGAGACAGGATCTAGTCGACAGGACAGCAATACTCCGGACAGCAAGAATTCTGACCAAGATGCACTAGGAATCCTGACCAAACTGACTCAAGGAATCAGGTTGGTAGGTCGTTCTAACAAGAAGAAGGTCTTCAACTTGAAAATAGGATCTAATGGAATATCCTATGAGGACGTTAATGCTGTTATGGAGTCACTAGGTGACAACAAGATGTCTCTTAGGTTGGTCTGTATTGGAGTGTTAAAGAGGAAAAACATGTATAAATCAGTATTTTCAATGTTTATATTACCAGATGAATTATGTGATTAACTTAACTTGAGATTTTGGTCGCAGCCAAATGGAATAATGGGTAGTTGACGCTAATCATCTGATGAATATCTCAATAATAAAATAACTCTGAATAGATCTCACGCTCTGGTCCTTGAATTATATAGTAATGTCTTGGACTGAATATTCCAATGATAACGTATTTGCTAGCAGTGGGCAGCTAATACTTGATTGCTTGGGTAACAATAACCCGAGCTGCAGGGATACTCACGCTTCTTAGGTTGAGTAAGCAGTGGGGAAAATAAAATGATATACGTTCAATCGAAATTCCTTTGAATGGCAGCTAAATAAAAATAAAAAAAGTACAAACAAATTAACAAAACATGTACTTCAAAATTGAAGGATTAAACGTACTGAAGTAAAAACAGCTTTCATTAATGCTGATAAAAGCGCAGTAGCAAATATCAAAACCATCATCGGAGCTATATAAGTCAAAATAGCATTATAATATCGCATTCCAGGATTACTTTGCTGGTTGGGTGGTTATGTAAGAATTTTGAAGATTTCAATCTTGACTTAATACAAAAATTTCATTATTTACGTTCCTCCCTTAGTGGTAGTGCGTTGTAGGTGATCGGTGCAATGGAATTTACAGCTCCTAATTATGCTCACGCATGGGCGTTACTTGAAAATGAAATATGTATATTGAACTATGTTCAATAATCACAGATTACTTATACACAACCATGTAAAATACTTGTTTACCATTCCACATTTAAAACAAGAATCTGCGTCACAAATTAGAAAATAAATTGAAACAATTTTAAGAAATTTGCGTGCACTTAAAACTTGAAACGAACCTACAGATTCTTGGGATACATTGATTATATATGTATGTATGATTATATATGTATATATATATATATATATATATATATATATATATATATATATATATATATATATATATATATATATATATATATACATATATATATATATATATATATGTATATATTTAATTGATACTAAGTTAGACGCTCCCATAGAACGTGAGTCGGAAAATCACAAAGGTTAAGTCTTACATCATAAGTTGAAGTTGAAGTTTTGACAAGTATTTTGAAGGTCTTGTCGTTACGGTCGAGGACCTCATGGGGACCGGAGTAGGGAGGCTGTAAAGCGCCTCGTACAGTGTCGTCCCTTAGAAATACGTGGCTCGACGTATTTAAATCCCTAAAGATAAAGATATTATCTTTGGTGTGACGCGCTGCAGGTGATGGTTGCAACTTCGTGACGAAATGGCGTAATGCAATGGATTATGCATCGGTGTAATGGCGCGGTTAAAATTAATCGACATTAGTGAATGTCGATTAATATATTATTTTCTAGGATTAACTCGTCAAAATGTAAGGTCCTTTGTTATATGTTTTTGGAACAAGGATCGCCTACTGATCACGCTCCTTATGTATGAATTTTTTGACTATACCTTCTTTATCAAAAAGTATCGTAATTTATTAATATGGCTTGCCTTGCCTTTTTCTAACATTAAAGCTTGAATAGGGTCACGCAACGCAAAAAATCTTTCTAAAACTGCCCCTCGACTGAGCCAACGAACTTCAGTGAAATAAGGCACATCGGAAAATTTTTCGTCCAATTCTTGTAAAAACTGCCTGAACTGTCGGTGATTTAGTCCTCTGCTTCTTAAAAAATTTACTATTTTAATTATAGTCTATTTTCAAATGTTTGGATGCCAATGATTCCTGATGAATGATACAGTGAATTCCCACAAAGTTCCCTGATATTTTCTGTTTCAATTTCGTCACAACGCCCGAATGTTTGCCAATCATGGCAGGAGGGCCATCCGTAGTTGTGCTGCTAAGTTTATTCCAGTCGAGTTCATATTCTGATATCAAATGCTCAATTGCAGAATAAATATCGTGTGTTATTGTAGTACATGTCAATGGAACGCACTTTAATAGTTCTTCAGTTATTTCAAAGTTACTATTAATGCCTCCTATAAAGACAGTAAGTTGAGCTGTATCAACAGTGTCAGTGCTCTCGTCAACAGCCAACGAAAAGTTTGTAAATACCTTAATTTTCTCCTTCAGTTGAAAAACCAAATTTTGAGATAAATCACTTATACTTGATGCAACAGTGTTTCTTGACAGCGAAATATTTTGAATTATTGACTTTTGAGATGGAAATGAAACATCCGCAACTTTCAACATACAAGTCTTTAATAAAATCACCATCAGTGAAAGGTTTTGATCTCTTCGCGATTTCTAATGCAATAATAAAACTTGATTTCAGGGCGTCTTCGATCTCTGTATTAGCTTTAGTAAACATCGATTGTTGACCTTTAAGTTTAGATTTTAAAGATGAGAATTTTTCCCTTCTTATTTTTTCAGTGTAACAATCAAATTTTAATTTATGATTCGTATCATAGTGTCTCTTCAAGTTAAACTCCTTACAAACAGCAACTGTTTGATTGCAAATCAAACACAGTGGTTTACCTTTCCATTCTATGAAAAATTACGCAATTTCCCATTTTGATTGGAAAACTCTGCACTCACTATCAACTTTACGTTTTTGCGACATTATGCCACAATCATAACAATTATGAAACTCGAATGAACACCAAACTGTAGGTACGTAGGTACGTAATACTTGACGCGACTGCGCGATACAAAGACTGCAACCAGAGTGCGCGGGGGAGGGGCGCAGTGTGCGTTGGCTGCTCGGACGAAAGCCGTCTTCATGCGCGCGAGAGAGAGAAAACATTAAAAATTAACAGTCTCGCTCGTCTAGGCACGCGCTACTCTTGAATGGCTTATACCTAAATAAAGCGCGCGCATTTTTTAACTTCCGTTGAGGCATCGAGTGTAGTCTAAAATCTCTAAAAAACAAGATTCTTCTTTCTGTGATATATTGTGATCGCGGGCCGTATTGATATGGCTTAACATAAAACACATACTTTGCTACGTTGTTTATCTGAGAACTTACCTTTGTTATTATTGTTACTAGTCACAACATAACTTTAGAACTTGAGTGTGTTTTTTGGTTATTAAAATGCTATTTATAATAAGGCTTTGCGTTTGTAGCATTTATCATTACTAGCATGTCTGCACGGTTTCGTAAAAATGATAACAAATCATCCAACTTCAACTTATGATGTAAGACTTAACCTTTGTGATTTTCCGACTCACGTTCTATGGGAGCGTCTAACTTAGTATCAATTAAATATATACATATATATATATATATATATATGTATATATATATATATATATATATATATATATATATATATATATATATATATATATATATATATATATATACATATATATATATATATATATATATATATATGTATATATTTAATTGATACTAAGTTAGACGCTCCCATAGAACGTGAGTCGGAAAATCACAAAGGTTAAGTCTTACATCATAAGTTGAAGTTGGATGATTTGTTATCATTTTTACGAAACCGTGCAGACATGCTAGTAATGATAAATGCTACAAACGCAAAGCCTTATTATAAATAGCATTTTAATAACCAAAAAACACACTCAAGTTCTAAAGTTATGTTGTGACTAGTAACAATAATAACAAAGGTAAGTTCTCAGATAAACAACGTAGCAAAGTATGTGTTTTATGTTAAGCCATATCAATACGGCCCGCGATCACAATATATCACAGAAAGAAGAATCTTGTTTTTTAGAGATTTTAGACTACACTCGATGCCTCAACGGAAGTTAAAAAATGCGCGCGCTTTATTTAGGTATAAGCCATTCAAGAGTAGCGCGTGCCTAGACGAGCGAGACTGTTAATTTTTAATGTTTTCTCTCTCTCGCGCGCATGAAGACGGCTTTCGTCCGAGCAGCCAACGCACACTGCGCCCCTCCCCCGCGCACTCTGGTTGCAGTCTTTGTATCGCGCAGTCGCGTCAAGTATTACGTACCTACGTACCTACAGTTTGGTGTTCATTCGAGTTTCATAATTGTTATGATTGTGGCATAATGTCGCAAAAACGTAAAGTTGATAGTGAGTGCAGAGTTTTCCAATCAAAATGGGAAATTGCGTAATTTTTCATAGAATGGAAAGGTAAACCACTGTGTTTGATTTGCAATCAAACAGTTGCTGTTTGTAAGGAGTTTAACTTGAAGAGACACTATGATACGAATCATAAATTAAAATTTGATTGTTACACTGAAAAAATAAGAAGGGAAAAATTCTCATCTTTAAAATCTAAACTTAAAGGTCAACAATCGATGTTTACTAAAGCTAATACAGAGATCGAAGACGCCCTGAAATCAAGTTTTATTATTGCATTAGAAATCGCGAAGAGATCAAAACCTTTCACTGATGGTGATTTTATTAAAGACTTGTATGTTGAAAGTTGCGGATGTTTCATTTCCATCTCAAAAGTCAATAATTCAAAATATTTCGCTGTCAAGAAACACTGTTGCATCAAGTATAAGTGATTTATCTCAAAATTTGGTTTTTCAACTGAAGGAGAAAATTAAGGTATTTACAAACTTTTCGTTGGCTGTTGACGAGAGCACTGACACTGTTGATACAGCTCAACTTACTGTCTTTATAGGAGGCATTAATAGTAACTTTGAAATAACTGAAGAACTATTAAAGTGCGTTCCATTGACAGGTACTACAATAACACACGATATTTATTCTGCAATTGAGCATTTGATATCAGAATATGAACTCGACTGGAATAAACTTAGCAGCACAACTACGGATGGCCCTCCTGCCATGATTGGCAAACATTCGGGCGTTGTGACGAAATTGAAACAGAAAATATCAGGGAACTTTGTGGGAATTCACTGTATCATTCATCAGGAATCATTGGCATCCAAACATTTGAAAATAGACTATAATTAAAATAGTAAATTTTTTAAGAAGCAGAGGACTAAATCACCGACAGTTCAGGCAGTTTTTACAAGAATTGGACGAAAAATTTTCCGATGTGCCTTATTTCACTGAAGTTCGTTGGCTCAGTCGAGGGGCAGTTTTAGAAAGATTTTTTGCGTTGCGTGACCCTATTCAAGCTTTAATGTTAGAAAAAGGCAAGGCAAGCCATATTAATAAATTACGATACTTTTTGATAAAGAAGGTATAGTCAAAAAATTCATACATAAGGAGCGTGATCAGTAGGCGATCCTTGTTCCAAAAACATATAACAAAGGACCTTACATTTTGACGAGTTAATCCTAGAAAATAATATATTAATCGACATTCACTAATGTCGATTAATTTTAACCGCGCGCGCTTTGCGAAGCGGTCACGTGACCTTCAAAAGCTGGCAAGTCGTACTTCAATGCGATTGTGTCCATGCATTGTGCGAGTTGTTAGAAAACAATAATGTTATTTTTCTGTATATTAAAGAAACTTAGATATGCTCACTGCCATAACTTACGTAATGTTGTGGTTTATCGTTTGGTAAAATATTATTCAAATGAAAATACACTCTGTACATGTTTTGGAGTAGGTAAGTAACACAAAGGCTAAGCAATCGTTAGTAAGTAAAATATTACCTAAGTAAAATATTGTTGTTCCAATGTTTTATAGTGACAAGTGTGCCAAAGGCGTTTGTTTGATTTAACTAAGTATTGGATTGAAATATAATTTGAAAAAAGTACATAATATGACACACAAAATATGCCTTTATAAGGTATATTATCATTATTATGTTTTATAAAAATACTTACGCACTTCTTGCCGTGTGTGCAAAACTGCTGTGTGTATTTTTGAGTGATAAAAAGCAAGTAGTTTTCTCTTATCAAAAGATATGAACTTCAGGTCCAGGCGAAGTCAAAGCTAAAGCGGTAGTTTGAATGACCAAACAGTGCCTATTTGATTTTTAAGTTGATTGAAAAAGTATCGATTCAGTCACAATATGTTAATCAGCGAACTTGACGTCACATGGGTGAATTATCACGACATGTAGCAATCAGCTGATTGGCGTATGCGATGACGGTCTATCTATCCGGTCTATGCGGTTATAGTCTCTGAGTTCCGTTTAAAAATAACACTGAACATCACATTTTCGTTGTCACGACTAGCTTAAATATGGTGAAACCATTTTGGTGTAAAACGAGATTAATAACGTTGAATTAAATAAGTTTTATGAAACGAAGTTTATTGTGAATGGTGAAAGCGACCCTAAGTTAAATATGGGAATTAAGGTTCTGATGAAAATTCAAATTATAATAACCAAAAAGGTAGTTTGGTTAAGGTTCATACTGTAGCTACTATTATCAAACAAGTAGTTTGATTAAAATCAAATTTTTGTGTGTATAACAAAAACGGTAATTAAATCCAAAAGGCCCATACATCAGTATTACAATACTACTAGGAATGGAATTCCCCGGATCATCAGTCAATGAACTCAGCTTGAAATTGAAGAAAGCAGAGAGCTCTGGGCTGTTCGACAACCTCGAGAGAGCTGAATCAATGAGGGAATCTGAGGAGTCTTTCCCGGTAAGAAGCAATAAATCAATAACAAGCTTGGAGGGAAGGTGCAGTATGACAGAACAATCATCATATGACACCTCTTCAGACTTAGAAGATAAGGATCCTGATGACTTGGGTGACCATATTGAAAAGGATGGTGAACAACTGAATATGCTGATTGACCATGCACAACGGAATCTCCAGAGGTCAAGTTCTTCCAGTTATCTAGATCTTCCGTCCAAAAAGGACATTGCTGTCTTGACCGTTCCTCTTCCAGGACTTTCTGAAGAAGTTGTCCAACAGGTTCAAAATGCATATGATTCTGTGATTAAGAACATATGCAAAGGAATGATCCATTACAGGGTGAACTTCAGGAATTCTGGGGAAAACGGAGAACACAAGACGACTGAATTAGGTGACCCTGTCTCACCAAGCCCTAAAGAGGAGACAGGATCTAGTCGACAGGACAGCAATACTCCGGACAGCAAGAATTCTGACCAAGATGCACTAGGAATCCTGACCAAACTGACTCAAGGAATCAGGTTGGTAGGTCGTTCTAACAAGAAGAAGGTCTTCAACTTGAAAATAGGATCTAATGGAATATCCTATGAGGACGTTAATGCTGTTATGGAGTCACTAGGTGACAACAAGATGTCTCTTAGGTTGGTCTGTATTGGAGTGTTAAAGAGGAAAAACATGTATAAATCAGTATTTTCAATGTTTATATTACCAGATGAATTATGTGATTAACTTAACTTGAGATTTTGGTCGCAGCCAAATGGAATAATGGGTAGTTGACGCTAATCATCTGATGAATATCTCAATAATAAAATAACTCTGAATAGATCTCACGCTCTGGTCCTTGAATTATATAGTAATGTCTTGGACTGAATATTCCAATGATAACGTATTTGCTAGCAGTGGGCAGCTAATACTTGATTGCTTGGGTAACAATAACCCGAGCTGCAGGGATACTCACGCTTCTTAGGTTGAGTAAGCAGTGGGGAAAATAAAATGATATACGTTCAATCGAAATTCCTTTGAATGGCAGCTAAATAAAAATAAAAAAAGTACAAACAAATTAACAAAACATGTACTTCAAAATTGAAGGATTAAACGTACTGAAGTAAAAACAGCTTTCATTAATGCTGATAAAAGCGCAGTAGCAAATATCAAAACCATCATCGGAGCTATATAAGTCAAAATAGCATTATAATATCGCATTCCAGGATTACTTTGCTGGTTGGGTGGTTATGTAAGAATTTTGAAGATTTCAATCTTGACTTAATACAAAAATTTCATTATTTACGTTCCTCCCTTAGTGGTAGTGCGTTGTAGGTGATCGGTGCAATGGAATTTACAGCTCCTAATTATGCTCACGCATGGGCGTTACTTGAAAATGAAATATGTATATTGAACTATGTTCAATAATCACAGATTACTTATACACAACCATGTAAAATACTTGTTTACCATTCCACATTTAAAACAAGAATCTGCGTCACAAATTAGAAAATAAATTGAAACAATTTTAAGAAATTTGCGTTTTGCGAAGAAAAATATATATATATATATATATATATATATATATATATATATATATATATATATATATATATATATATATATATATATATATATATATATATATATATATATATATATATATATATTTAATTGATACTAAGTTAGACGCTCCCATAGAACGTGAGTCGGAAAATCACAAAGGTTAAGTCTTACACATAAGTTGAAGTTGGATGATTTGTTATCATTTTTACGAAACCGTGCAGACATGCTAGTAATGATAAATGCTACAAACGCAAAGCCTTATTATAAATAGCATTTTAATAACCAAAAAACACACTCAAGTTCTAAAGTTATGTTGTGACTAGTAACAATAATAACAAAGGTAAGTTCTCAGATAAACAACGTAGCAAAGTATGTGTTTTATGTTAAGCCATATCAATACGGCCCGCGATCACAATATATCACAGAAAGAAGAATCTTGTTTTTTAGAGATTTTAGACTACACTCGATGCCTCAACGGAAGTTAAAAAATGCGCGCGCTTTATTTAGGTATAAGCCATTCAAGAGTAGCGCGTGCCTAGACGAGCGAGACTGTTAATTTTTAATGTTTTCTCTCTCTCGCGCGCATGAAGACGGCTTTCGTCCGAGCAGCCAACGCACACTGCGCCCCTCCCCCGCGCACTCTGGTTGCAGTCTTTGTATCGCGCAGTCGCGTCAAGTATTACGTACCTACGTACCTACAGTTTGGTGTTCATTCGAGTTTCATAATTGTTATGATTGTGGCATAATGTCGCAAAAACGTAAAGTTGATAGTGAGTGCAGAGTTTTCCAATCAAAATGGGAAATTGCGTAATTTTTCATAGAATGGAAAGGTAAACCACTGTGTTTGATTTGCAATCAAACAGTTGCTGTTTGTAAGGAGTTTAACTTGAAGAGACACTATGATACGAATCATAAATTAAAATTTGATTGTTACACTGAAAAAATAAGAAGGGAAAAATTCTCATCTTTAAAATCTAAACTTAAAGGTCAACAATCGATGTTTACTAAAGCTAATACAGAGATCGAAGACGCCCTGAAATCAAGTTTTATTATTGCATTAGAAATCGCGAAGAGATCAAAACCTTTCACTGATGGTGATTTTATTAAAGACTTGTATGTTGAAAGTTGCGGATGTTTCATTTCCATCTCAAAAGTCAATAATTCAAAATATTTCGCTGTCAAGAAACACTGTTGCATCAAGTATAAGTGATTTATCTCAAAATTTGGTTTTTCAACTGAAGGAGAAAATTAAGGTATTTACAAACTTTTCGTTGGCTGTTGACGAGAGCACTGACACTGTTGATACAGCTCAACTTACTGTCTTTATAGGAGGCATTAATAGTAACTTTGAAATAACTGAAGAACTATTAAAGTGCGTTCCATTGACATGTACTACAATAACACACGATATTTATTCTGCAATTGAGCATTTGATATCAGAATATGAACTCGACTGGAATAAACTTAGCAGCACAACTACGGATGGCCCTCCTGCCATGATTGGCAAACATTCGGGCGTTGTGACGAAATTGAAACAGAAAATATCAGGGAACTTTGTGGGAATTCACTGTATCATTCATCAGGAATCATTGGCATCCAAACATTTGAAAATAGACTATAATTAAAATAGTAAATTTTTTAAGAAGCAGAGGACTAAATCACCGACAGTTCAGGCAGTTTTTACAAGAATTGGACGAAAAATTTTCCGATGTGCCTTATTTCACTGAAGTTCGTTGGCTCAGTCGAGGGGCAGTTTTAGAAAGATTTTTTGCGTTGCGTGACCCTATTCAAGCTTTAATGTTAGAAAAAGGCAAGGCAAGCCATATTAATAAATTACGATACTTTTTGATAAAGAAGGTATAGTCAAAAAATTCATACATAAGGAGCGTGATCAGTAGGCGATCCTTGTTCCAAAAACATATAACAAAGGACCTTACATTTTGACGAGTTAATCCTAGAAAATAATATATTAATCGACATTCACTAATGTCGATTAATTTTAACCGCGCCATTACACCGATGCATAATCCATTGCATTACGCCATTTCGTCACGAAGTTGCAACCATCACCTGCAGCGCGTCACACCAAAGATAATATCTTTATCTTTAGGGATTTAAATACGTCGAGCCACGTATTTCTAAGGGACGACACTGTACGAGGCGCTTTACAGCCTCCCTACTCCGGTCCCCATGAGGTCCTCGACCGTAACGACAAGACCTTCAAAATACTTGTCAAAGGAAAGCCGAAATACTTTCAGTATCTGTAGACCGCCTAAAGCCAGCCTACGTATTATCTGAGCCTTTCCCTATACCAACCCCTAACCCACATACCAATCCTAATCTACTTCCTACCCCCATGTCACCTTCTGTTTCTATCCCTAATCCTGTGCCTATTTCTAGTACCGTTCCTGATACTACCCAGGATTATAATATTAAAAAAACTAGGTCAGGACATGTTGTAAGATTCCCTGACTACTATCGCCCGTAGACTCGGTCTCTGGGGGGAGACTCGCGCGCCGACCGGTTTTCTATGGTATGGCGAGTACCTACGCGGTATGAAGATATCGCTGTGCGCCGCGTGGCCACTCGCCAGTTGGATTTCTGGATCGATACG
This sequence comes from Phengaris arion, assembly GCA_963565745.1. Classification (NCBI taxonomy): domain Eukaryota; kingdom Metazoa; phylum Arthropoda; class Insecta; order Lepidoptera; family Lycaenidae; genus Phengaris; species Phengaris arion. The sequence goes on from OY751436.1 coordinate 26,407,268, forward strand.
CGAAACTAGTGACACTCGTGCGCCGAAATTTAAGTTCACGACCTCGATATCGTGGTCAGCTGTTTTGTATTCTTATGTACTTTCGTTACTGCGGACTCTCACACTCTCCTTCCATTTAACCCTTTAACAGGCCGCGGACGAATGCTTCCCACTTAGATTTTTCGATGCCGTAGCCAGGTTCTGGTAGCGGAAAGCCCACAATCTGTCATAATTTGATCATAAATATTTACTCTGTGGTTCCGATTTTGCAAACTCAGTGTATCCGAAAGTATTTGACACTGGCAGCCATTTGAGTTTTGACTGTCATTGGCATTGTTTTTGTGTGACTGTGCAAGTTTTATTTAGATTATGGCGAAACAAAGAAAGGTAAGTCGTGCAATTTTTTGATATATTACAGACTTTGAGTTTTTCTATCAAGATTTACATTATTTCTAATTGATTTCTTGCTAAATTGTCTAAAATAAGGCAAATAATAATGTGGGAAACATGTGACCATAGCCTGTTGAGTCGTATTATTTTGTGGGAGCTATATATCGCACCTTTAGAATTATAGTGACCTAATCCAAAAATTTTGAATTTTGACTTATAGTCATAGAAAGGCTTTAAACAGTCATGCCCATCGACCTTTATTAAAAGGTAGGCATATTTCCGTGCGAACAGGGCGCAATGTGTATTTCGGTCTCTTTCATCGCGCCCCTTCCCTCGCGTGCGTTCAGTTTGAGAGCGACATAAGCAGTGAAGTGCCGCGAGTGCTTGAAGCAGGTTGCTGCGTGTTTATTAATGTAAAGACCTAACTCGTATTACGTCGAAACAATACCAAAAATAAGGTAAGTGGCTGTACTTATTTTTAATGAAGTGAAAACCTATTGCGTGTTGTGTCTAGTTTATACCGAAAATTATCACATTAACTGTGTCGTATTAGTGTTTGAGTCACTCTCAAACTAAAAAAATACACAAATAGTAGACCCAACAGCTAGTTAGTCTTTATTGTATTAAGTAATATTTAAAATGTATGTATTTTTTGCGAATATGCGAATAACGGCATAGCACTGACTTTTTGTGAAATAAATCCATCTTGGTACTAAATGTTTGCTATTCAGATGACTTACTACAATACAACACTTACAAATACTTATAAATTTTATTTATTTCAAGGTTTTAGGTGCATTCTTCAGAACTAGAAAAAAATGAAGAGGAGATTATATTTTAGAATAAATCTGTGTGTGTGAAAAAATAAAAGTTAATTGGTCTATGTTAACGTTTACGTACACCTATCTGTTTTAATTGAAATTTTTTGTTTGCAGGAAAAACTTGCTAGTAACAATAGACCTTTGATTGTAAAAACATCGGCAAAAAGTGAAGATAAATCCGCTGAAGCTCATATTATAGATGTGAGTATTAGAAAAAGATGATCCTATTATTTGCTATATTAAATAAAGGCCATTTTTTTGTAAATATAACCCATTTTTATTTTCAGAATGACATCAATAAAGAAAACGTACCATCACTTTCGTATGAAATTACCAATACGAGGGCTGCACTAAAAGTATCGGGAATGGAATATTTCCACTGTTCCTGTCATATTAAAATATTTTTAATTTAAAACTCCTTGGTTTTAAAAATCGAATACCGTTTATTTATTTAAAAAAAGATTCTCGGTCTTGTCAAACTTGTTTAGTCGTTGAGAAAATGGAATTGACTCGAGAAAATTCTAGAGCGATGATTTATTATGACTTTCGAAGTGGTTTAACTTTTTTTTTAATTATGCATCCTGTTATTAATCCTGTATTTAACTCTGTAATGAATACGCTATTTACGAGCAACAAACATTGAATGGTGAACATGGTAAAACAGCTCAATCTTATGTGATTTACATTAAGCTTGTTTATTATTATTTACAACTGACTAGGAGCATTCGTGTTGGTGACATCTAATTGTATCATGACATGTTACCAAAAATAACATTTTTTTTTTTATATTTAACCATCAGAATTATGCAAAGTGGACTGTCCAATATCATTACAATTTAACGAAAGTTGCCACTACTCATCCTGGTTTAGAACAAGACTTCCAAAAAGGATTTTTAGGAATCAAGCGTACCAGTAAGCCGTTTTCAAGACAGCCTATTGATCTTACATTAGAGCAGACCATTAATGCAGATGCTGCGAGAACACTTACTAGTATCACAAATCTGACTCACTCAATTTCAGCTCGTCAACGGTGGGCGAGAAGCCACGATATCCGCTCAAGTATAATTACGCACGTGTTGGATGAGCTAGGAATTAATTACCAAGAAGCGAGACATTTCAGCAGAATTACAGTCACTAATATACTATAATATTAAAAAAAGTATCCAACAACTTGAAATGTTCATCAACTCGTTTGATCAGTATGTGAATCCCTTCAGCTTAGATTTATCGTCTGATCAGTTGTTCAACATAGGTTCCGGGAAAGCTGCATCATCTGAAGTGGAAGAGTTTCTCTTAATATCCAAAAAAATGGGGAAGAGCTACGGACAACTTTTATATCGGAATGTGCATCTGATCTAAAAAGATTCGAAAAAGCCCTCAAAAAGACAAAGATACATAACTTTTCAAGTCTACTGGTAAAGAAAAAAATTGGAGATAAACAGCAAGAGATCAAGTTACAGCGAGATTTATTTGGACGTTTGTTGGGAATATCGATGGACCATCAAATTGATCTTCTCAAAATTTTAGCATATCCAATATCTCCTGTACCTCTTGCTTTGTCATCTAGATGGTCTGTAAAACTGACAAATCTGTACTTGTAAAATGCCTTGAACTAAGTATTGATCAAGAACCCCCACGTCATACAGATGTATTGTTAGTTGATGAATTTTTCGTTCTCCATTCTATGAAAGAAGTTCGGAATTATGAAAGAACATTCGGAAGTATTTCAAAGAAATTTTTCCAAATGGTGTCAAAATATTGCACTCAAAGAATTGACGCAATTTTTGACCAATATTTTTTTCCGTCAATAAAGGATAGTGAACGATGTCTACGGAATGAACCATCGTTGATTGATTACATAATTTCGGGGCCTGAACAGAAGCGACCGTCAGATATTGCAAAAGCATTGAAAAATACTAAATTTAAGGAAGCTTTGGTGGTAGATTTTTTATAATACATTGGTCTAGTGAGGAAATGAAATCATTTTTGGGCAACCTCCAGATTTTATTTAATTTCCGTAATTGTCAATCGTATCAAGTTGTTAATGACAAGATCCAATCAAGAGTTGCTGAAAATTTATGTTGTACTTCACATGAAGAAGCTGATACCAAGATAATTTATCATGCTTGCAACATCGCAGAGCAGTCGAACATTGTTATTAGAGCCTCTGATACTGATATTTTAATTATAATGATTGGTAATATGACACACTTAAAAAATTCTGATTCCAATATTTGGATGCTCAATGGAACAGGAAATAACGAAAGGTATATTGACGTCACAAAAATTTATCAGGAACTTGGTGAATTGTTAGCCAAAAGCTTAATCGGCTTCCATGCATTCACAGGATGTGACTTCAATCCGGCCTTCTTTAATAAAGGGAAAAAAAGACCTTTTACCTTGCTAAAAACAAGTATTGAATTTCAACAAGCATTCGCTACTTTCGGTGAAGAAAATTTGACAGACGACCAGTTAAGAGATATTTAATAGTATTCAGAATATAATAGACAGAATAATCTGTCAGCTCTATAATGCAAAAAAATCTATTGACGTTGATGATATAAGGTACCAACTTTTCGTCAACAATTATAAAGCTTCGGACGTGAATGAAAATTTCAGTAAAAAAATACTGAATTTTGATGCAAGCTCAATACCACAGTGTAAGAGTGAGCTTTACCAGCAACTTCTAAGAGCACATTATATTTCAAGTGTTTGGAGAAATGCTTATAAGAAGCAACCTACCACATTGGACGCATTAGAGTACGGTTGGATTGAACAGGATGATAAATTTTTATTCAAATGGTTCGAAGGTGATCAACTCCCAGCTTCTGTGAGCGACTTAATCACCCAAATCCCTGGTAAGTTCATAATAACCAAATTTTTATCGAATATATTCGGATCACTTTACAAATTATTTTTATTTTTAAATAAATTTTTTACAGATTCCGATTCTATGGATGATGAAGACGAGTCACACCACGACGACTATGACTCCGAATGCTAATGGCCGGGGGAACAAGTAAAAAACACCGTATGCAACCCTTAGATTACTGCGTGTATGGACCGCTCAAAACTCATTTTGAGCAGGTATTGTCCGCTTTCCAGAAAGCACATGCTGGACGAATAATAAATCACTATGACGTCGCCAAACTCTTTGCAAATGCATATGTGAAAGCAGCAACAACAAACATTGCTATAAACGGGTTTAGTACGACTGGTCTGTACCCACCAAACCAGTTTATTTTTGATGAAGTCCACCTGGAATGAATCCACCTGAACCTGAACAGCAAAATGAGGCATATTTGCCACTTGAAGAAGAAGCTGATAGGGCAACACCATCACCGTCGATGCTGGAAGATATATTGAGTACCCACAATGTGTGGAAACACAGTCGAGTGGAAACTCGAAGATACTGATGGCTATATGACTCCTCCCCCAGCTCCAAATACTGCAACAAAAAATTTTATTACACCCCCGCAAATTGACCCAAAAATGATTTCAGAGGACCCAGTCATTCAGAGCTCGAAAGAACAAGGCCCTGGATCACTTCTACTAGAGGAAGAGGATCCTGATAGAACGCCATCTCCAGCGGAGCTTGAAAGAATTAAAAACCCTGCTGGTTTTCAACAAGTGGCAACCGATGACTCAGTCATCCCAGTTTCTCCCGGCATAAAAAATGTAAATCTGTCCACAGATAACCTTGCTATTCCTAGCTGTAGTACACATTTAAGTCCTATGATGATTAGACCAGTACCCAAGATGGCTCCAAATAAAACAAATCGCCGCAGAAAAACACAAAGGGCTGAGGTATTAACTAGCACACCAATTAAAGAAGAGCAAAAAGCTAAGATGGACAAAAAGAAATCTAACGTGAAACCCGTTAAACGAAATATAAAAGACGAACTTCATACTAAAAAACCAAAGTTGATTAAAAAACAAACATCGAAAGGAAAATCACCCAGTGTTAAGCCTGCCAAGCAATATTATTGTTTTAAATGCTATGAGCCATATGAGGACCCACCCATCGAGGACTGGATAAAATGCAATGATTGCGATTTGTGGGCTCACGAAATTTGCACTACATATTCCGGAATTGGGTCATTTTATTGTGATATGTCAGGAAATTTAAAAAATTTCATAGATATTACATATAGGCTAGGGATACCTTATTCTTCTATCTTCTTGTAAGTACCTTTTTTCAGTTATATCAAAAAAAGGTACTTACAAGAAGATTTCTTTTTTAAATTTCATTGCGGAGTATAAGATTTGTATAATTTTCAGTTAGTTACAGATGTTATTTCTAATTGTTTTCGCTTCTGTGATAAGATATTTTAGAAGAGGCTAATAATTTTTTTTTTGCTAGACTGATTATTTTTTTGCTAGATTAACCAAAAATAGTTATATTAAGTAGGTACTTACCTAGAAAGTCTAAGACTGACTAAATGTTAATAATGTTTATTTTTATTTAACAATATTTTTTCAGATTCAATCTGGATATACCCAAAAGTAAGAAGTTCCTAAGAAGTTTTGTTTTTTATTTAAATTTTTAATTACACTATTATTATGTTATTAAAATACATACTTTGATCAATGTTTTTTGTTTCTTTTGCTCTTCATATTATATTATAGTCCGTATATGGCTATTCTATTTCAGATAATTTTGTAATCTACTGATAAAATTATACCCAACCCCTGCCCGTTTTGCCCTAAACGAGTGCCCACTTTAGGCTCCCCCTTCGGGCAAAGCGGGCAATTGTAGGCATTTAGTAATTTGTTTACAAGTATTAAATATTTTGAATTTTAATAAATTTAACCATTCACCATTCAAAGGTATTTATTAATGGACCTCATGGTAAAAAAAAGAAATGGTGCAACTTATTTCTAAACTATATTTTTTTAAATTTTTTGTTAAGATGCCCCCTTTGGGTCCCTTTCCCCTAACCCTTGTGTAATATTAATAGCAATTTCTATTTAATTTAAGTGTTTTGCTTTTACAAAAGGGAAGGATAGTTTAAAACATTTTGAATTTGAATTGTTGAATTTAATTTAAACTTAAGTTTTGAACTGTATATTGTTTGTTGTTCGTGTTTATTGTTGTAAATATAAGGTTAAGTCTTGACAATGGTAGTAACCAGAAGCCAAGCCGACGCACCAGAGATAGTAGAAAGGAATCATACGGAAAAATAAAAAAATCATACGGAATACGGCGGAACATGAAATCTACGATTTCATGATCCGCCAGCATCCCCGTCTGTACGCACAAGGGCATACACAACGGAGCTTACTAGCTGCTCATGGAAGAACGCCCAAGAATACTATCGCCAACAGGATCACAGAGGTCCCCGACGAGCGTGGTCATCCGAGTGAGTATGGCAGAGCTGAAAGCTGCAGAGAAGCTAGCCGAGATTCAGAAGAAGGAGCTCGAGCTAGAAAAGCAATTGGTGTAGAAGCGACTGGAGGCTGAAGTATCTGCCATACAAGACGAGGCAATATATATATTAGGTCCAACCTAATATTTGTGAAATAATTTACCATGACAAGCACGGTAAGTAATTTTTTTACAACTTAAATTTGAGCAAAATATATGAAAACCTTTTTAATTAATATTTAAGGTTCAGTTAAGCTATAAAACTTCATTAGTCGTATACAGGGTTACATGGAAAGTCGTGCTGAATATTAAAGGACGTTATTACTCAGGTCATTTATAATTGATTTGGTCATATAATTAGGTATCCGAAACTTAACCGTTATGGAGATATTGAATTTTGATTATTTATTTTAAAATTCTCAATTTTTTGGCTTTTATGTCGATTTTTTTGGAACTAGAGCACCTGAAGTCAATTTTTTTAATGAATTTAGTTAGAAAATAAGTCAATCAATAAAAGCGATCAATAAAAACTAAACCTACTACTAACAGCCCGACAATGGTTAGAATTGAATAAAAAAACATTAAGTGTTGTTAACTTTGAAGCGCTTTTTTTAAAAAAAAAAGTATGGAACTTATTCTGCAAATCATTTAAAAAACTTCTACGTCTCTTTAGCTATTCAAAAAGGTATAACACCTCCTAGGTAAGATTATAAAATCTTAAAATAATGTTATTTGAAAAGGCCCAAATAGTAGGACAACATAACGGAACTTCGATACAAAAGAATCCGGTTTACTACCTAGCACCTTTAAACAATGAAAAAAAAAGGGTCGGGTACGCATTTTTGTGCGCAATGTTATCATGAAGTCAAATCGCAGCGTTTAGTCTGCTCATGCGATTATTCCGTGGTAGATGTGCTTTCCGTGTTCTCCGATAATTTTGTATAAAACCGCGACTTGGCTTGTTTTTTTTACTGTTTCATCTTCATCTTCTGTGTGACCTGGCTTGTTAACTGGACATTGATTTGTGTTGTGAACATGGCAGCATTCACCAACGAAGAATATGCTGATATCCTAATGTGTTACGGATTTTGCGAAGGAGTTTCGTTACGTGCACGCAATGAATACATGCTGCGGTATCCTACTCGCCGAGTACCTGATATCGGCGTATTCGACAGAGCTTATCGAAGACTACGAGAAACTGGTTCTGTTCTAGTACGACTTACTGACATGGGGCGACCTCGTATTCTTGATGACGACGACGACGACGAAAATGAAATACGAAGACTCTTTCAATCCGATCCCACCATATCAATAAATGTTGTGGCTAAACATCTTGGCATTTCCCAGTGGAAAGTATGGTTCGTGGTTATGGTTCGTCATGCACAGTGCTGGACAATATCCGTACCATTATACTCGTACTCCTGTACATGTTACCGAAGACGGGGATCCAGTGAGACGACAAGACTTCTGCAGATTTATGCTCAATGCAGACATCGAAGATCTATTCTTTTTACGAATATCCTGTGGACAGATGAGTCGAAGTTTGATAGAGATGGCATCACTAACTACCACAACTCCCATTATTGGGCTCCTAAATCCGAAGAAAATCCTAATAAAAAAAGAATAAAAGGCTCACAAAGGAGATTTAGCTTAAATATATGGATGGATGTAATATCAAATTACTTGGTAGGGCCATACTTCCTGCCTGATAATTTAAATGGCGAAACCTATGAAAACTTTTTAAGAGAGGAGTTACCCCTCTTGATGATGGACTTGCCAATTTCATTAAGAAGAAACATGTTCTTTCAATATGATGGTTGCCCAGCACACTACCGAAGAAGTGTGCGAGCATGGTTGGACAACAATTATCCAAATCGATGGATTGGAAGAGGCGGACCCATCGCATGGCCGGCGAGGAGCTCAGACTTAACGCCACATGAAACACACATGAAAAGCCTTGTATACGACGAAATGACACCGATCGCAAATATCGATATTCTGAGAGAAAAAATTATGTAATGAGGAAGTCATTTCGTCATATAAACCGTTTATATAAACAGTTAGGTACTTATTTTGAAATTGAGTCCTTGAATGCGTTTTGTACTAAAAAATGAACACCAACAAACTTTAGACGGCCTGAACTGACTGACTGGATATAAAAGTTTTTTGACTGCGTTACTTTTAAGCGCGATTACGGTTTCTGGGGTTTTCTTTGACCTCCAGACAAAGGAGACCAAGTAAAAACGTTTACTTTTATAATAGATGAGCATGACTGGAAAAAAATACAACCTATCTCGGCACATTATACTAGAAGAGACATAAGAACCACCTCAACACACCAAACAGTCTAGCAAAGTTTAAGTGGGCGACTTTCTTAAGAGAAAAGCTCTGGGATTTATCTAGGCTACCGTGTACTTGGAACTTTAAAAATAAAAAAGTTAATAGTAAAAATAGTATTTGGATTAAATGAAAGTGATCACAATGTGAAAGAAAAACTATAATCAGAACAGAAGCCATTACTGAGAAAACTGTAACTATGTCATGCGATATAATTTCTTCTAATGAAGTCATTGAACCACATAACCCTTAGAAAAAATCAAAATTAACGCCATATAGAAAAGGTCAATTAGCAAAAAAATTACAATATAAGCCTGCAGTTGCTGTACATAAAGAACTTGCGGCAAAATTCATAATAGAGCCAAATAATGTCTGCCCACCGGTGTTGCCAAGCTTAGGAGCTCTCCGAAAGAACAAGTATGACAAAATACAAGGCAACAGACTTAATTCTCACCCAATTCTATGTATACTTATGATGTCACAAATTTTACACAGAAACTTTATTCGTGAAATGACATTGATACCACATTTTCATTTGTATTATTGGTCTGATCAACAAATTGATTATTTTGATATGTATCATCGTAGTTTCTCTAAAGTAACCATTACTGTAGATGCAACAGGGTCTTTTTTTCGGGCTATAATGCTTCCAGATGGATATATACTGACGAAACGATTATTTATTTATATTGCTATGATTTCCTCAGATTCGATTAAATCTACACCTATTTTTCAAATGATTACTGATTCCCACAGTAAAGACTCAATTACGACGTGGTTAATAAAATGGTTAATTGAGGTAAGAATGTTATGAACATGAAGTTATTACAGACAGACATTAATTGCAGCTAACGTTTTAGCTTTCACAACGTTTAACAGCGTAAAAGATTATATTAACGATCGTTTCTGGTTTTAGGAGGTTACAATTACGCATTACCAGAAGTGTTTATAAGACTTGAAACTAGTCATTTTATGAAAACCATTTACAACTTACGTTGCTTTGAAAATATCGATATAAATGTGAAGATGTTTTACGTTCGTTGCATTTTATTTATGAAAGAATGTGAATGTTATCAAGAAATAAAAGTTCTCATTACAGATGTTGTCAAAATATGTCTAACTGAATGCGACAATACAGAAAATCCTGTTTGTAAAATTTATGTAAAGAAAATAAAATACTTATTAGGCAATAGCGAATACAAGGAACCTAACCAAGAAACCGTCGAAAATGAAAATATTTATGAAAATATTATCTTTGATAATGAAGACTACTTTCATGGTTTGAAGTAATAGTTGAGAGGGAAAAAAACCTGGATAAAACAGAAAAAAGTGTTTCAAAAACGCGCAATTTCTTTTACATGCCTCAATTAATAACAACGCTTAACACTTATCGCGCCAAGCACCCAGCATATGGGTCAAACAATAATTCATACATGTGCCCAGAACCCGTATCCGAGTCGTCGTTATAGATAGCTATAGACAACTTGTATTCACGCCCAGAACCCGACTAGCGAGTACATAGCTAATTACGCTTTAAGGGTTGTCGAAAATATAATATATTATAGCCTTTTTGTTTAAAAAAACTCCTACACTAGCAAAAAGCATAAAATTAGTATTATTCTATTAGTTGTAAGTGGCATCTTGTGATGAGAAACTGTACTAAAAGTGCCATCTAAAGTCAAAGAGTCGAACTAAAAGTTTTAGTTCCATTAGTTTTATTGGTTCATGGTTCATGGTTCCATCTATTAATAATAATAGCTTGTTCTTGAACTTATGAAGTGCCATCTAGTAGTGACTAGGAGAATTACAAAATAGTTTGTGATTTTTTTATTATTACTTATCAATATAATAGAAACATACTCTTTCTTTTTAAAAATAATTGAGTGTGTATTGGAGGGACATTCCAGTATTTGGTAAGTATGTAGGTTTACAGAAATCGTGTGTTAAATGAAATTTGTTAAGCACGCCATCTATTGAGGTTTGTTAGAACCATGATGCGCTTGTTCGTAAAGGTATTATTGTTACGTTAGTACTTAATATTATTACTTAAAATGGTGATAATTATACAATATTACGAGTATGTACGTAATAAAAAATATTTTATATGTAGGTATGTGTATCTTTAGTTACACATCATTTTTATTTTAAAAAGAAGCATTATAAATTTATAACTGAAGTGTCTGGAAACGGAAGTTCGCGGTGGCGAATCATGTATGCGACTTGCTCGTAAGCTGAATAAAAGTTTATGGTAAGTTACTTTAAATTAATTGTAATTAATATGGCAATGTTTATATTATATTTAGGTTGGCTGCAATGCAAAAGATGAATGTATTTTTTTTGTGAAAGTTGGCAACACATCTTTTCTTTTTAACTCGCTCACTTGATTGTTCGGCGTGTTAAGATCAACAGTTGTGTAACTCAGATGAGAATAATAAAAGTACTTTATTACAAGTTATATTTTATTTCAAAAAACATCAGGTTATGGGCCCAGACACTAAGACCTGTGTGTTTTAAATCGGCGTTAGTTACGGCAACAAAATCGGAAGAAGGAAAAGTGAGGTTATCTCATTTTACCGCCATTTTATTTTGCGGCGTGGTGTTCGGATACTGCAGAATATCGTCGAGGAGTACTTGTTCTTAGTTGGGAGAGGACAAGGTCGGAATGGAGGGCAGTAACAATAACAACGTCAATGTAATCAAGTTGGAAGGGGCCAGAAATTGGAATATCTGGAAATTCGAAACAACAGTGCTGTTGAGGAGCAATGGCTGGTTGAACATTGTGGAGGGCAAACAGATGAAGCCCGAAGTTGCCAGTGAGATACCTGCATGGGAAGCCAAAGATGCCAAGGCGCAAACGTTACTGGTGACGCGGTTTCGGAAGAGGCAATGTTACATATCATTACATGTACGAGTTCTGCCGAGATGTGGCGAAAACTTCAGAGCATATATGAACAGAAAACTGAAACTAGCGTGCACATAATACAACAGAGATTTTATCCAATATAAGTTCGAAAAAGGCACAGACATGTCCGTTTTCTTGTCAAAAATACAAGAAATGCAAAATCAATTAAAACAAATGGGTGAAGAAATCTCGAGTAAGTTTGTAATCACGAAAGTATTAATGTCATTGCCAGATGAATATAAACCAACATTTTGTTTCGGCCTGGGAATCTGCGCCTGACGACAAGCAAACATATGAAAATTTTGTGGCCAAACTACTAATTGAAGAAGAGAGGAGGTTAAAAGGAAAGAACGAAGATGCGCAGCAAACTTCATCTTCTGCGTTTTAGTGAAAAATAAAAAGCCCATAAAATGTTTTAAGTGTGGTAAGAGTGGACATTATCAAACTGAATGTAAAAGTTATAAAAGTAAAAGTGAAATGAACATGAGTAATAATAATAATTGTTACTATTGCGGAAAGTTTGGACACTTTAAGTCCCAGTGTCGTTTTCGAAATCAAAAATGGTCAAGACCTGAAAATAAAGTAAACAGTAACGCGTTTGTAGTGTCTAATTCGCATAAACTACAAAAATCCAAATGGCTAGTGGACTCTGGCGCTAGCAAACACATGTGCTGGGATCGTTCATTGTTCACATCGTTCAAAAATGCTTCGCCAAAACCTGTAATTGTCGGTAATGGCGCGGTGATTAATGCGCTTGGTTGCGGCCAGATGGCAGTTCAAGTATCGAATGGGAACGAATGGATTGACACAGAAATAAATAACGTGTTGTACGTTCCTGAACTGAATACGAACTTGTTCTCGGTCAATAGAACCATAGATAGAGGATGTCATGATGACAGATGACAATTCTTGCAAATTTTATGTCAAATTAAATTTGTGCGGTGGCGAAAAAGATTGGAAGCTCGTACTTTATGGATTTACGCTTTAATAGTAATTGTGAGAAGGCGAGTACTGCTAAATTGGTGCCGAATGACTTAAATGATTGGCACAGAAGATTGGCGCATCAGAACTTCAGCTACGTAAAAGATATCCTACGGAAAAACAGCATCGAGGTTAAACAAACATCCAAGCCAATGTGTGAGAGTTGTTTGGTTGGTAAAATACATAGATTGCTGTTCAGTAGAAGTGAATACAAGAGCACTAAGACATGTGAGCTAATTCATGTTGATACCTGTGGTCCCATGGAAGAACCGTCAATTGGTGGGTCAAGATACTTCGTTGTGCTGAAAGATGATTATTCGAACTACAGAAGTGTGCAATTTGTGAAAACGAAAGATAAGATCAAACATATAATTGAGTACTTCATTAATAAGGCTGAGAATGTCACCGGAAACAAAGTGAAGATATTCAGAAGTTATAATGGCCTGGAGTTCGTAAACATGGATGTGAAAGAAATCTTTGCAAAACATGGAATAACACACCAAAGGACTGTACCATATACCCCTGAACAGACTGGTAAGGCGGAGAGAGATAATAGAACATTGGTGGAAGCAGCAAGAACTATGATTCATGAGAAAAATTTACCAAAGAAACTATGGGCAGAAGCTATAAACACAGCAGTGTTTGTGTTGAACAGAACTGGGAAGAGCCATGAAGACGGAAGATCTCCTTTTGAGGTATGGACTGGGAAAACATATGATATCCATGGGTTGAGAGCCTTTGGTACAGAAGTGTATGTACACATTCCAAAGGAACGAAGGCGGAAATGGGATAAGAAAGGAGAGAAGGGTTTGATGGTCGGGTATAAGGAGGATGTAAAAGGATACCGTATTTACAACGCTCAGAAAGACACAGTGGAGGCAAAAAGGGTCATTGTTTTGTTACAGGAACAAGAGAAGGAAAAACCTCAAGTGAATGGAGGTGAAAGTCAAAATGTAGTGTCCTTAAACCTTGAAGAGGACACAGAGCAAGAGAGTAGTCTTGAGATAGATATTGATGAAATAGCTACTGAGATAGCTGCCTTTGAACCAGAAGAGACAACCCATACAAGCAGTACCCTAGGAGATAACTCAGAAAGTGACAGTGACTACTTACCATGTAGTGAGGAAGAACACATACTAGAAGGAAGAAGTCCAGAGAGGGAAGGAGTAAGCGTGAGCGTAAACAAACATCTTTCTATAAGTGCAACAATGTGCAAGTGGACAAAAGTGAGTGCGAGCCCGTTACTTATGGTGATGCCATGAGCCGAAGTGATGCTAGTAAGTGGAGTGCAGCTATTTATAGTGAACTTCAGACTCTAAAAGACAATAACACATCTGTGATTTACCTGTAAATGCAAAGGCGATGAGTTGCAAATGGGTTTTTTGGATTAAAAACATAAATAATGTTAAACAGTATAAGGCTAGGCTGGTGGCTAGGGGGTTTGAGCAACAGGATACACTAGATTTAAATGATATTTATGCCCCAGTTGCTAAATTATCAACCTTTAGATTATTTGTAGTAATTGCAACTAAATATAACTTACCCATATACCAAATGGACGTTACGGGGGCCTTCTTGTATGGTAATATTAAAGAAAATGTTTATATAAGTTTACCAGAAGGGGCTTATACAGGGAATAATAATATAGCAAAGTTAAATAAAGTCATTATATGGATTGAAAAGTTCACCTAAATCTTGGAATGTAAAATTTAATGATGTAATTACTCGAGAATGCTTTATAAGGTCAAAATATGACTCATGCTTGTATAATAAGTACAGGGGTACAGATAAAATATTTTTGTTAATATATGTAGATGACTTGTTAGTTTTTGGAACAAATGAAAATGATGTCAAAAAGTTGAAAACAATATTAAATCTTTATTTAAGATGAAAGATTTAGGAAAAATTTCGTACTTCTTAGGAATAAATGTGAAACAAAATTTGGAAAATGGCACGTCTGTACTATCACAAAGAAATTACTTACATAATGTACTTAAAAGGTTTAATATGGAAAACTGCAAACCCATGTTGACGCCCCTGGACATAAATTTTAATACTAAAACATTTGATACTGATACTGATCGTTATAAAGATATTGAAGGAACTTGTAGGCAAATTATTGGCTGCCTCATGTATGCAGTCTCAGGCACTAGGCCTGACCTGTGCTTCGCAGTGTCCTTGTTAAGTAGATATCAGAAATGTGCTAACAGTGTGTTGCTAAGTGCACTTAAAAGAGTATTGCGTTATGTCAAGCATACTTTAGATTATAAAATAGTTTATAAGTGAAATGATGCTATGTTACAAGGCTACTGTGATGCAGATTGGGGAGGTGATCAGAGAGACAGAAAGTCCACGTCTGGTTATTTGTTTACTTTTGCAAATTGTTTGATTGTGTGGTGTTCAAAGAAGCAATCTTCTGTAAGGTTGTCCTCTACTGAAGCTGAATATGTTTCTATGAGTATGGCAGCAAGTGAGGCATGCTGGCTTGTTAACTTGTTACATGATTTTGATTTCCAAAATGTTTGCCCAGTTAAGTTGCATTGTGACAATCTCTTTAATAATGTGTTAAGTTATTTGATTTTAGAATTGGCAATTTGATTTTTGACAGAATTAGATTGTAAAATATATAAAAATTGAGAAGGGGGGTAATTAATATGGCAATGTTTATATTATATTTAGGTTGGCTGCAATGCAAAAGATGAATGTATTTTTTTTGGTAAAGTTGGCAACACATCTTTTCTTTTTAAGTGAGCGATCACTTGATTGTTCGGTGTGTTAAGTTCAACAGTTGTGTAACTCAGATGAGAATAATAAAAGTACTTTATTACAAGTTATATTTTAATTTAAATAAAAATCATTAATTATCATACAATACGTGATTAAAATATAATCAGCTACAATAAATTATTTGATTTTGTATTCCTAATTTGCAAAGATCACCTAAAGTACGTCTACGTTATTTCTCAATTTTTTTTAAATGTCGTCACTTTGCGAATACGACGAAATAGATGTCAAATTTGCATAATTTGCAAATTTGCACACCTGATTTTTAATATCTCTTTCATCACACAGGTTTTTATATAAATAAATAATTAATTAATACACAAACAGTATTAGTCTATCGGTAATTGGAAATAAAACAGGAAATAAACGATTATTTTTCTAAATATTTGTACCTGTCAAAAAGTTTCATCAAGTCGTACAAACTACGTAGGTACTCGTAAGGTAAGTTGGAAATGTCCATTTTTTTTAATTGTTATTGTTTTATTGTATTATTTTAATATAATTGTTGTTTTTTTTACAGAGTGATTGGATTGGACAGGATTATCCAATATAATTAAAAATGGGAATAAATAGGTAAGCCTACATCTTTCTTAACGTAGTTCACCAAGTTTCACAAGCGGATTATATGTTTTACAGGCATGTTTGAGGCTTTGGGCATAACATAATTGGGCATAATAAGTAAATAATTACGTATTATTATGGCACTTGCGGAAAGATTTAAAAAATAACCTAACCAAGAGCATGTCATGACATGTCTAAGGAATTCCGTAAATATGCGTAATAGGTTTTTTCAAATTACCTACTTCAAAAACTACTGCTATCGTTCAAAATTATATTCCTGAAGAGTATTTAGCATGACATAATATCAAGCTGGAAAATTGCAAGATTCTAAGTCTCATAGTTTAGAAATGCCAGAGGGGGACCAACTTACAAACCACTTTGCAGGCCGATTACTCGAAAATAGTTCACTGTGTAAGAAAGTCATGAATGAACCTTGCCTTTATTTTAATAGACCCGATCAACGATACCCTACACGATGGGGTAGAAAGAAAAAATATTTTTCATCTCCACTTTACATGTATGGAGAGCCACCCCTAAAATGTAAAACTATTATTATTTTATGTTGCCAAAACTGAGATCTATACACAGCCTTTAACTATACCGCATTTCATCCATTCATATTCATAAATACAGAAACTAGAAGCGCGGACAGACAGACGGACGGACGGGCAGAGCGAAACTATTAGGGTTCCTTGAGTATTACAGAACCCTAAAATAATAATAATTATTATTATTAGAACCCTAAAATACGACGTGGAAACTGTTTCAGGGTTCCGTAATACGCAAGGAACCCTTATAGTTTCGCTCTGTCCGTCCGTCTGTCTGTCTGTCTGTTCGGGCTTCTACATTAAACTACAGGAAATAGAAGAAAAAGAAATCTCTATTCTCTATTTCACGCAAACTAAGATATATACTATATAATAATAATACTCATTATTATTACAAGCAGTACCTATATATCTTAGTACCAATCTGTAAAAATAGTTTTCTTTATAATTTACGTTTCATGATAAATTTCATACGGCCGCCCGCGCCGGTTATAAGAAAATTTATAAGATTAAATTTTATTTGCTATACCACACTTTTAAACAAGAATGTTTAACGGAGATGCGATGCTATATGAGAACAGATGCAGCCAAAACAGAATAGAATAAAGAATATCTACTTACTGTGAAATAATAACAACCACACACACAAAAGTAAAAAACAACATCTTGTTTTGCACCATGGGTAAATATAAAAGTTTTGTACAAAGTAGACATTTGTTTGTCAAAACTTTTTTATTTTTTATATGTCGTTCGGCTTAAAACAATTTGCCAGTATCAGTCAGTCGATTCAGCAAAGTGGTAGAAACTTTACTGAAACTTCATCTTATTGAGTACCGAAAGAACACAAGTGTACATCAACGAATATCCAATTGTTATAATCTAAGCTCAGTGAATATTGTATAGTACTTGTAAGTTGTCTAGGCAGTCCTCGAATTGGACCTGTTTTTTTGGCGTATTAGAGATGGTATGGATGGAACAAAGCATGTAATAGTGGGGCCATCCATAAATTACGTCACACGTTTCGGGTGAGGGAGGGGATCGACGATTGTGTGACGTCACATTTCAAAATCTAATTTAATCTGACCAGAATAAAAGTAAAATATGTGACGTCATACTAGGGTCTCACAAATGTGACCAGCTCTGACAAGGACGGGGGAGGGGTCAAAAATTATGAAATTCGTGTTACGTAATTTATAAGGCGAACGGAAGGTTGACGAAAAGTCGCTTAGAAACGGGAAATACCAACTACAGTGAACCGAGTGGCTAAAGTTCATTACGTATTTTTGGTCGCTGAATCCGAACATATATTTTTTTTGCTCTAAAATTAACAGTGTCATCGAGTAAAAATTGAGCTTTTTGTGAAAATCGTAAAAAGTAATGATTTTTTAATTTTACTTTGGTTAATGGTATCTATATAATGGTTCATATTATATTTTATAGACTTATTATAATGTTTTTTGGGCCATTTCCTTCTCGCCTATTAGTACTTTGGCGTAAAACATCAAAGGAAATTTAGCTATTGTCTCAAATCGTGAGACGTTTAACAAATACAAGCCGACACCCTTTGTTTGCAATTTTCGGCAATATTGATTGATGCTTTGTATTGTTTTTAAATGCTTTGTCCTCGGCTCAGCAAACTGAGCTACGAACTAGTTTTTAGCATACAAAATAATTTGAACTTTGAAGCTCATTCGGTATTTGTTTGCGCTTTCGGCCAGACCTATATCGAATACTCTCTCTCTCTCCCGTCGCTCCCGTGCACTGTGTGTTTGTTTCGTTGTGATTGACGACTACTGGCTCTCCTACTGGACTCTGATTTTCTTACGTTTGGAACCGCGTTGCTATCCCGGAACATTCTGACCTGTGCACTGTTTACTGGACTCGGTTTTAAGCTGCGATTGGTAGTGTTTTGTGTTACAATTCACGGTGGCAAACTACTCAGATAAGGTTCGCCGAAACCTGATCGAAATATTCGGAGAAGATGACGAAGATCTCCCTGGCTGTTCAGTGAGATCTCTCCCAGAGAGGCCTTCGAGAAGTTTCAGCTACCCAGCGGTCGAACTTGAACAACTCCCAGAGAGGCCTTCGACAAGTTCCAGTTACCCAGCGGTCGAACTTGAACAACTCCCAGAGAAGCCTTCGACAAGTTTCAGCTACCTAGCGGTCGAACTTGAACAAATCCAACGTTTGACTGATAACGAGGCGAATGCAGATGCAATCGATTCGGATAAAGAGTTTCACGACGCCGACGTTGGGTAAGTAATATTATTTTTTCTTTACTTAAATCATTAAAATACATATCGACGATTGAAAAGTAAAAATTACCAAGCGATATTTTAAGCGATATTGAGTTATTTAGAAATCTGATTTTTTTCTCCGTCTATTGGTCCTACCCGTGTAGCGCTACGACGAGTATGTTGTCGCTTGGTATTTAAAAAAAACCTCTTATTTTCACCGTTTTCGGCGTCCAAGCGACTGTAATTTATCTTTTTACATATTATTTTTACTTGATCAATTTTTGATTTTACTTTTTTGTATTTAGTAAAAGCTTTGCCTTAGGTGGAATCAATATATTTATCCATTAAGAATGCAATATTAACTGTCAATACATGTATTGACAGTTGATTAAGACTTGTCTTATTTTTGCGTCATTTAATTGTCAATTTTTATTTTTTCATATTTAGGGGATAAGGACTCGAAATCTAGCATAATTCGTCTTACGTAATTTGACCCCCTGCTATAAATATTATATCTGTTTGGAGTATCCCCCTAAATAAGAAAAAAAAGTCGTAGAATGGTTTATGTAAGACAAAAATAAGACATAGTCGACCCCTCCTAAATCGTCTTACGTAATATATGAATTGCCTATGCAGTGCCCCCATTAAAATTTTTCATTATGTTTTCTGCAGTAACACTAAGTGTTCTTTTGCAATTTCCGCTACGAACCCTGAAAAAGTAATGGTCAATTTTTTATTTATTTTAAATCTGTAATATCTTCGAAAATATTTATTAAAATAAAATTACATGCTGTAAAAGGGCATGCGGTGAAATTCGATAGGGTGCTGTGTAGCTTAAAATCGATTCGTCAATAAACTATTATTTCTCGTAAAAAGTAAAGGATAAAAAATGATTATTGCGGGTTATCCCTAAGAGATGGACATATGCCATCGCGGACTTTTTGTCACATGACATGACATTTTGAAACAATTAGGAAAATTAGTATTTTGAAGAAATCCGCTGGCAATTTCATTCCACATGTCTTGGGTCGGTCCTGGAATACAAACGGCTTTTAAATAGTTCCAAATTAATTGACATGTTTCTTGTACTATTTTCCTTGCTGTAGAGGCCCCACGGTGGTAAGAGAGTTCAAAATCCTCAAACGAGCATTCAGTTCCTAGATACCTGAAACAATGAAGTATTTTATATATTTTTTTTGTTACAGTAACTAAATTACAGAGGAAGCGGAAGAGTCTTCGTGACAGTTTTAATAGAGAAAATGCAAAAAACAAGAACGTTGCGAGTGGTTCGGCAGCAACAAGCAGTAAACAGTACATTTATTTCAATCATCTATCTTTCTTGAATTCCTTTAAGTTATAGATGTGTGTGAGATGAGAAGTGAGACCGCCTACCGATGTTACTTCCGAGTGTGCAACTAATGATGCAGAAACACCTCGCCCGAAAATAAACAGGAACATTAATATGAAAAGGGCCGAAAAATCAGAAAATGAAATTCTCAGAACACTTTCGGAAAATTTAAAACGTAAACATGATCAAATAAGCGACCAAAATGACCCCGATAAGCAATTTCTGATGTCGCTGCTTCCACATGTAAAAAAAAAATTACGAAAACTGTAAACTTCATTTTCAATCAGAAATATTACAGTTAATTAGAAAGTACACGCATAATCAAAATTATGAAACCTATTCGGAACAATATTATGGTTATTCTTTAGGAAATGCCAACATACACTCTACACAAAAAGCTTCTACATCTGCCCAGCCTTCTCCACTTCATTCACATTATTCCGACAAGTCTATGCTTGACATGTCATACTCTACACAAAACGATTCTACATCTATCCCGTCTTCACCTATAATTCAGCCTTCTCCACTTCATTCACATTATTCTGACCAGTCTATGGACAAAGTTCTGTTATCGAAGACATGTTCCGTGATGATGACGAGTGATATCTACCAAATTATAATAAACACACAATAAATAAATACAAATACCTAAGTGTTTTATATTTTGTTAACTAGCTATTCTCTAGTAGAATAAACAATGCAATTGTGCCCCATGGGTGAACTATCAGAAATCCTTTATTAAAATCGGATCAGCGCGTGGTCTAGGCGTGTAATCGTAACAGACAGACAGACAAACAGGCCTAGATTTTAATACGCAGTTATAATAATAATAAGTAGTGATTATAAATAAAGTATAGATTATTTTATTATAGTTCTGTGGAGTTTTATGCTTGTGATTATTTCCACTTACCTTAATGTGCTAGTCTTTCCGCAGGTGCGATGCTTTTCCGCATGTTGGTGTCGTGGTGCTTTAATCCAACATATAATAGAGCATGTAGTTCCCAAAACGTACCTATACTTAAACGAAAATGTTTGAAAAACTTTTTGGATGGTTTAGAAGATTATCGAAATGTTCGTTGCATTTGTGTACATTTGTTAAAATTGGATATCGGTATCCAATAACTACAGTTTCGTCTTCTACGATGACGTCTTTTTATCAAAAGTAGCGCAATTAAACCTTCTTCGTCCGAATCCATTATGATACTGCAGCATGCCTGGGTTAAAAAAAGTAGCAACCACCGACCGCAAGTGTCGACCATCGGCCACAAGTGGCTGTCGCGCGCTTCAGCTACTTTTGTGGCCGTTTCTTGCCTCTTGTGGCGGCGTTTAAGGCTGTCGCGTGTGGCCCGTGTGCGGCAACACTAAGGCGGTACGAAGTTTGCCGGGACAGCTTGTATAGTATAGATTTAAAAAACCGCATTAAAATCCGTTGCGTAGTCTTAAAGATCTAATACATTGGGATGGGATTAGGGACAGAGTACAGACAAAAAAATTATTTAATGTAATAAATATTATTCAACTATTCTCCCGGATATACACTGGAATGATACACATTAATATAAAAGTCAAGTAGGTACTTTATTACGAAAGTAAAAAAAGAGATTTTTTTTGATAATACACAGAAGTCCAATTGATGATATGTCACCATTAAAAAGTATGACACATATTTGAGTTTGCGTTTAGTTTCACATAAAACATTGCGTTAAAACAATAAAAAATGATGTAAAAGAAGTGATGAATTAAACAAGTTCACCAGATTGTTTTTATGGTCAAATATAATGTATATTAAAAACTTTCCACATGGGACATATAAAAGTAAACCGCTACTCAGAATAATTATTTATTTAATTTATTCCTAGGTCAATTTATGGCGAAAAATACGTTTTTACTTATTTTTAGATGTTTACGGATTGGTCAGCATAATTTAGACTCATTAATTGACTTTTTCATCAAAAGAATGGCGGAAATATATAATCCCGGCGAGGAACTATCAATAGACGAGTCCATAATACTTAGCCGTGGACGTAGCGGGATCCGCCAAGATATAAAAGGGAAGCGCCACAAATATGACATCAAATTATATATGCTGGCCACACCGAGTGGCCTTTCCCTCAAAATCCATGTTTACAGAGGTAAACAAGACCAAGATGTTGGAGGGAAACGCCACATAGAGGTGGTCGCAAAACTGCTCGAAGAGCATTTCGGCACAGGGCGCCATGTATACATGGACAACTACCATAATAGTGTTGGTGTCTCAGAGTTCCTGTTGCGTAATGGAATGAATGTTACAGGAACTCTGAGAGCCAAACGCAAAAGGAAACCCAGCAGTGGTTATCACCAAACTGCAGAAGGGTGGTAGCATCTTCAGATTCAATCGCCAAGGCGTTTGTGTTTGTAAGTGGCGTGACCAACGGGACGTCTTAACTATCAGCATCCTACATTCACCTGAGTTGATGCCTGTCATAATACCTGGGCTGATTGATAACTGGCCGAAACGACGAACTTAAATAAATGATACGCAAAAAAGGAATATTACATTATATTCTGGCATCTTTTTGAAAATAGCCCATATAATAGAACGCCAAATTTGAATTTAATCGAACTGATGGAATTTGTTTGAGAGGACGTATAACTTTCTCTGTCGTAAATTTTCTTAACAATGGAAAGAAACGAAATTCGTGCGGTGATAAAGTTTTACGTTTTAAAAGAGAAAACAGCAACCCAGATTAAAACCAAGCTAGACAGTGTTTTAGGTAATTCTGCTCCTGCATTGAGTACAATTCACACCTGGGTAACTGATTTTAAACGTGGAAGACAGAGCTGCGAAGACGCCCACAGGTCTGGCCGTCCAAATGAAGTCACGAACCCGGACATGATCAGAAAAATTCACAAAATTGTATTGAATGATCGGCGCTTAAAGTTGCGAGAGATAGCAGAGATGGTGAGCATTTCATCTGAACGCGTTTTTAATATTTTGCACCAACATTTGGGAATGAAAAAGCTTTGCGCGCGATGGGTGCCGCGTTTGCTCACTGTAGACCAAAAGCAACGTCGAGTGGACGATTCATCGGAGTGTTTGGCGCTGTTTAACCGAGATCCGAATGAGTTTTTGCGGCGTTATGTAACAGTCGATGAAACCTGGATACATCATTATACTCCCGAGACAAAAGAACAATCTAAGCAGTGGACTGAGAGCGGAAAACCTGCGCCGAAGAAAGCAAAAACGGTTTTGTCGACCGGCAAAGTGATGGCGACTGTTTTTTGGGATGCTCGAGGGATTATTTTAGTGGATTATCTGCAAAAAGGAAAAACAATACATGGAGAGTACTACGCAAGCTTGCTGCAAAAATTAAGTGAAGAAATCCAGAAGAAACGACCACATTTGGCAAAGAAAAAGGTTTGTTCCACCATGACAACGCACCTGCACACACGTCAATGGTTGCAGTCGCCAAACTCCATGAATTGCGGTTCGAATTGCTACCGCATCCACCCTATTCCCCGGATCTGGCCCCGTGCGACTTCCACTTATTCCCAAACCTGAAGAAATGGTTAGGTGGCCAGAGATTTTCATCAAATGAAGAAGTCATTGTTGCCGTGGACGAGTATTTTGAGGGGTTGGAGAAAACATTTTATCAAACTGGTGTAACGGCATTGGAGAAGCGCTGGACTAAATGCATCGAGGTAGAAGGAAACTACGTTGAGAAATAAATTTATTTTAAATAGATTTTTGAAGTTTTTCTTTGTCGTTTCGTAAACTTATCAATCAGCCCTCGTAAAAGGGGCCAACGCATACTAAAGCCAGAAATTATAATAAAATATAATCAATTTATGAGTGGTGTTGATAGGCAAGACCAAATGTTGGCCTACTACACTTGCAAACACAAAACCATGCGTTGGTACAAGAAAGTAGGCATTCACATCTGCCAAATGATGACGCTGAATGCCTACTGCTTGTACCAAATTAAATTAAAAAAGAACATAGGATTTTATGAATTTAGAGAAAGTGTACTTGCCTACTACCACCTACCACCACCACCTGCTCAAAATGGAAGTGAACGGGCTGATGGAGCGATACATTTGCCTGTTCACTTGCCCAGAGACTAAAATAACACTACTAAAGGAAGAAGGTGTAAACACTGTTGGGATACCACAATAAAAAGGGTGAACCCTTTGCTATTGTCCTCAATGCGAAAATAAACCCGGCCTGTGCCTAGAATGTTTTCGGGCATACTGCTTGTACCTTTTTTTTGTATGGTTTTGTTTTGTACCTTGTACCCCCTTTGTACCTTTGTACCTTAGTTTGTCTTGTGTGTTCCATTCTGGCCAGACCACTATGCCGAACACGGTCACGGTATAGCAGTAGACCGTTTGGATATGTACCTTTTCGTACTTCTACAAAGAGAACTAATAAACTAACTAATAGTACCTCATTAGTTCATGACTTATGGTGCTTGTGGTGTTGGATTGGTGCTACATTGGTGCTGGGTAGGTGGTGGTTTTTTCTAATTGAACTAGGGGGCAAACGGATAACATGATGTTTTTTTAATATATAAATAGAGATATAATTTTAGTATAAGTAGATATAATTTTAGTTTGCGCGAAATTCAAAAGTAATGTTAAAGTAATACTGAAAGACCTCATGGTAAGGCCCCAGCTGTCAAATCTGACATTTTACACTTCGACCAGGCTCGTGGGAACGTAGCTTTAAGTCTGGCGCGTGTAAAATTTTATTTCTATGGGCAGGCTAATTCATCGGACTAAACTGCCTAGTCTCACGTGTATTGTATTATTTACTTCAGAATTAGAGGTGGGTTATAACAGATTAAAGACATTACCTGTTATACCTGTAACTGTTATACACAACTACCTGTTTCGGATACATGTATCGAATAACAGTCAAATGTTAGTGATGACAGCTTTCGTAATCCAGTGCTTTTCGCACGGTGGATAACAACTTACTGTGTTTTTAAACTGAAAACCACAGTTTGGTGTGCCATTTCGGCTAGCGGTGCAATTGGGCCTTATTTTTTTAACCAAGGAGAAACAGTCACTGCTCCGGTGTATTGCCGTATGATAGACGAATTTCTGGTACCGCAATTGCAGCTGTATTCAGGTTACAACAATAGGACACAATTTCAGCAAGACGGTGCCACTCCGCATACAGCTAGGGTGTCGATGGAAAAGTTAACCTTTAACGTCACGGACGGGGTCTAAGCAGACCCCACGCGCTGTTTTTTTAACGGTATTTTTTGAAATTGACAAGTTACGATCGCACGTGTTCGGCTAATCTCAGTGCGACGCGAGGCCTTTCGGCGTGTGGACGTTTGTCGCTCCTTTTTCACTTTGGTTATGTTTTTATTTGTTTCTTTTTCAGAATTGGTGTTGTATAAATGGGAAAATGAGTCGCCTACTAACTGAAAATCAAATTGCACAAATTATTAACGATTTTAGTGACTCTGAAAGCGAAGGCATAGGAGACACGCCTCAAGAGAATATTTTGGAAGAGGTGGGTGATATAAGTGACCGTGAATCAATACATAGCGAACATAATTCAGCATCTGAAATAGAGGAAAGCGATGACTCTTCCGCCACTGAGTCCGCTGAGGATACAACGAGCAACAGTTTTTACGGTAAAAACCGGTTCAAATGGAGCAAAACTCCACCACATTCATCTCGTATTCGACAGCACAACATCATCTAAGAGCGCTCGGGTTTGAAAGGGCCTGCTCTTTCTAAGAATGAAATGTCACCAGTAGAAACTTGGGAACTATTGCTTACCGATAACATAATCCAACTTATAGTGCAGTACACTAATCAAAAGCTGGAAGCCAAACATATTCCACCACTGATACGACCCTACTATGCCAAAAACATAGATAGTTGTGAGTTGCGAGCTTATTTTGGATTACTTCTACTTTCTTCAATTTTCAAGTCAAATCACGAAGACGTTCGATCATTAAGGGCATCTGATTACACTGGTAGAGATATATTTCGTGACGTAATGGGATTGAACAGATTTTTATTCATTCATTTTAATATAACATTTGATGACTTTAGCACACGGGAACAAAGGAAGTCTACTGACAAACTGGCTTTAATAAGCGAAATATTCGATAAATTTATCCAAAACTGCAGTAAAAATTATACTTGCTCGGAATATTTATGTATAGATT
Source organism: Phengaris arion (assembly GCA_963565745.1). Lineage (NCBI taxonomy): Eukaryota > Metazoa > Arthropoda > Insecta > Lepidoptera > Lycaenidae > Phengaris > Phengaris arion. The sequence goes on from OY751436.1 coordinate 26,433,697, forward strand.
AAATGTTTGTGAAATTTCGTGGAAGATGCTCATTCAGGATGTTTATCAAAAGCAAGCCTGGAAAATATGGTCTGAAAGTTCAATGCATGTGTGATGCAAAAACTCACTACTTGTACAACGCATTTATATACACAGGAAAACCTCTAATACAAAGAAATGTTTCACTATCAGTACCAACTCAGGATGTTTTGAAGTTGACTGTACCGTTGTATGGGCCAAAAAGAAATGTCACTGGAGACAGTTGGTTCACTTCGGTTGAACTAGTGGATCTTCTCTTACAAAAAGGACTCACATATGTTGGCACCGTGCGAAAAAATAAACGAGAAATTCCACGTGAGTTTCTCCCAACAAGACAAGGCCCGTGGAATCTTCATTATTTGGATTTGTACGTGACAAAATATTGGTATCGCACGTACCAAAAAAGAACAAGAGTGTAGTTCTACCTTTCATCAATGCACCATGAAATATCAGTAAGCGAGCAGTCCAAAAAACCGGAAATCATAGAATTTTATAACATCACTAAAGGAGGAGTAGATGCCTTGGATTTGAAATGTTCAAATTACTCATGCTCACGTCGAACCCGAAGATCGCCAAACGCAATTTTTGGTGCTATAATGAATATTTCAATTGCTAATGTCTCTTATAAAGCCACACATTTGCCAAAGACTGGAAAGTAATCCTAACTTGACCAAATATATAAGAGCAATAATGTGCAAGTTGATCGACAAATAGCAGCCTAGTTCAGATGAAGCTGGTCCTAGTGCCCCAAAAATGAAGCGAAGATGCTATTATTGTCCCAGATCCAAAGATAAAAAAAGTACTATTGTCTGTAAGTCTTGCAAGAAAACTATTGGCAAACTGCATGCCTACCCAAAGAATAATTTAGTTACACTAGTGTAGTACCTACGTTTCAAGAATTGTCATTTTTTTTCTATAATGTTTATTGTTAAATTTTCTTATAATTACTTGTTTTTAATCCTTATTTTATTAGAAAAAAATAGTTGGTTCTTTAGAAGTTGACTCATTTGTTAAATTTTAATACATTAAACATGTGCCTTAAAAATTATACATATAGACGATATTGTTAATTTGATAAAAATGTTCCTTACTGTCTAAAGACTGATTGTGTTACGAGTATGATAAATAAATACTTTTCATAAATGTTATAATGTCTTTTCTTATAATCTAAAACGGCTTTTAAAAATTATTAAGAAATTCTGAATATATATGTAAATTTATATTGGGGATACTTCTGGACCCCACGCGTGACGGAATGTTATCCTAAACAACGCGTGTACTTAAAGGTTAAGAAATTTTTTTCCAAATAAACTGATCAGCAAGTACGGAGATATCTCATGGCCGCCCAGGTCGCCCGACCTCACGCCCTGCGATTTTTTTCTATGGGGTTACCTTAAATCGAAGGTTTATGAGAACAATCCCCGGACAATTCAAGCCCTGCAGGCCAATATTCGCCGTGAAATTCAAAGCATTACTCCAGAGCTTTGCCGTCGCGTGATTGCAAATGTAAGGGTCCGACTACAGGAGTGCGTACAAAAAAACGATCATCATTTAGATGATATACCTAGTGTTTAAGAAATGAAATCCGCATTAATGTAGTACATTTAGTTTTAATAAAAATAAATAAAATCTATGTAGTTTTTTTTTATGTGAAATTTGAAAAGTTGAAAATTTTCCACTGGACACCTTTATGTGTAACAGAAAGAGACAAGATCGGACTATAGTATATCGATAACACGTACGCTGTACGCATGTAGATATTTTTACCTGTGACGATATACGCCTATACTGAGGTATTCCGTTGTTATTTAATAACTGTTATTTTAACTGGGTACCGACTGTAATGTGTTATTTTCAAATACCTGCTACGATAAATATATTTCACCTCTAAAGTTCAGATGAAGTTTAGGAACCATCATATTTAAATTAGGTTCTTAAATCATTTGTTAAAATATGTAGGCATATCATGAAAGGTTCTTTTGACGTAAGTGTTATAATTTTTAAATACCTAGGAAAATGAAAAACTACATATAAAAATACAGTGTAGGTAGTTTATTTCTGTTAAAAAAAAAATCGGCGTTCGACAACCCTACGGCCCGGGCCCGGGTTGCAGATGTGGGCGTGGCTTAGTGAACTCAGGATTCGGGTGCTGGGGCATAAAGCATAGTTTACACGGAGCCAACACTGGCTGCCAATAAGACTGGCATCCAGTGCTGGCTTGGTATTGGCCTTGTGTAAACAGTTTTTCAAGCCAAGCCAGCGCTGGCTGCCAACGCTGGCGAGAATAGAGCGACCGTCTATTTTTCTAGCCAGTGACCTCCGCCCGCATACCCTTCGACCCCCGCGCCAGCGTTGCGGACACGTGTAGACGAGTCTCGCCAGCGTTGCGGACACGTGTAGACGAGTCTCGCCAGTCACTGGCGAACGTCCGTACGGTGTGTGTTCTTTGTTGTTTTATTTGGAATTTCTGCGACAAAATGCCGAGAAAATTCAACGAAGAGGATACTTTGAAATTCGTACAACTTTATAGAGAGCACGAATGCTTGTGGGATAAGCGTTGCGATGCATACAAAAATAAAGAAATGCGCTTCGGCACTAGAACAACTTCGTGTAGGAATGAATATAGAAGAACTGACTCTCGATGAAGTTAAATCAAAAATCAAAAGTATTCGAAATACGTACTATTTGGAACTCGACAAAATCGAAAAATCTACAAGATCTGGGGCTGGGGGGAGCGTTTATAAGCCAAAGGCAAAATGGTTTGATGAATATGATTCGTTTGTAAAGCCGGTTTCTATGAGGAGAAAAACCATAGTAAGTAAAATCACATTATTATTTATTTTAAACGAAAATTACATTTAAGAGCCATTTCACACTTTCGCGCGAATTTCTAAGATTTCGGATTCCCCAATTTCTATTCTATGCAACACTTAGAAATTATTTAATAATTGCAAACAATAGATCAATCTTTCGTCTTGACATTTAATGTAACACATTTACTAAAATGAATTTAATTATTTTTCAGTGCCCAATATCCCACAACCATTTTAATGAAAAATTGTCGTAGACTCAATTTAAAAGTCCTATATCTATTAATAATGCTGATATAATTCGCTTAAAAAAATATAGTAATCATCGGACATATATTTTACTCGTCACTTAATGTAACAGATTTTTGAATTTCATGACTATTAGAGAGTAAAAAAAATAATTATTTGGCAAATTTTTAAGATTAACGCTTTATTTTATCGTCATTTTTTAGCTTAAATTTACTGTAATTAATAAAACAAAATTAAGCCAGTATAAAAAATGTTCTTTGGAGATTTGATTTGTACAGTTATTTTGAAAATATTTTAAATTAATTAGTCAATATATTGATTTAAACATTAGTACAAATCACAATGCGCAAACGGGCACCGGTCAGTCCGGCGCGAGCGCCCGTCGAGACAGGACCTGTGCAATTTTTCTCCACATCCCGACTTTCGTACGTCGTATCGTGGATTGGTGACTATAGTGCGACCAAATATTTTTGATCCACTTTGAGTTTTGTTTGTGAGGTAACTTTTGTTTATTATGAAATATGTAGATATTAGTATGATTTATTTTTGTTGTTTGTATCATAATAATAAAGATTAAAGATATATTTTTTTAGCTATGGGTCGCAAGGATAGTGTATACCGTTGTGTTAAAAAAAGAAAACGCGATAACACTGCTGCCTTGAAAAAAGCAACAGAGGCGAGGTAAATGATTTTATATACATTATACATATATAATACAATCGTAGGAATGTCAAAACTGTACATTGAATATTCTATAAAAGAATACAAGTTGAGGCGTGATTTACAATCGATATCGAAGCCCGAAATATAGTTTTTGGAATTTTTGTCTGTTTGTCTGTATGTTTGTCCGGGCTAATCTCAGAAAGTACTTAATGGATATACTCCAAATTTTGCATGAATATTACTAAGAGGTCGGGACAACATATTTGCTTATTATAACGCTATAGCGACACTAGCATATTAGATATTTTGCCAAGCTTAGCATCACGCCTGTATCTCCGATGAGGTAGGCTAAAAATAGAAGGGGTGTATAGAGATACACACTACTCTGCGTAAGGTATGATGTAAATGGGGCGAGCCTATTTCCATCAACCGGGTCTTTTTAAACCCCGGGTAAATTAGTCGGAAATTTTCTTAGCTTTGTTTGATAAAAATTGGCCCAAGGTGGCCGCCGCCACAAAATGGCGGAGAACATATTTTTTTCAAGACCCCCTCAATGTAGGTATTAAATGAGAGGTCTTGACTATTAGAATATAAATAAATACACTATGATAAATTTCAAATTCAAGATGGCCGCCACCATAAAATGGAGATTCATATTTTTGTCGGGGATTTTTTTTAATTTATAGTTATAAATGCTTAGGTTTATTTTTTAGTTTTAGGATGAGAAATCGTCTGAATCGCCTAGAAGAGGGTAGCAATTTCAATTCCGACGCAGTGCCCAGTACAAGCAGTGCAAATGACTTTACAAATTCGGCAACTGAAGTTGTATGTAATATTTTCACAATCCTAGATTAAAATTAAATTTTATTTACTAATTATTAATAAATAATGTCTTTTATAGGAGAATGAACATGTTGCAACATATCTAGAAGACCTAGATGAATCAATGACCCTTTCAGACTCAAACGTAAATATATTTTTATAGTTTCATATAATACTTTAAGATGCAATTTAATGAATGAGTCTTCATTGTTACTTTTTTTTAGGGCGACTATTTGGTGGATGGCAGAAGGATAATTGATTTTCAATTCTTTTGAAGCCAATTAATAAATATTAGCCAGCATAGCGAGAAATTTGATTGCAAATTAAGCTTTATCAAAATTGTCCAAGAAAAACAGATGGGGCTCGTATCTAAATTTGATTTCGATTATATAGTAAGAAACACGATGCTGTTTCCAACATGTGGAAAACTGCCGCCGAAGAAACAATGACAAATGCAGCGAAACAAGAAATTGAAGCAGCAAAATCACGTGGTGATATTAATAATGCAGGCATAGCAATGATACCAGTCGAAGCGGATGCATGTTGGAGCAAACGCTCGTATAAAAATAACTATTCTGCCCTTTCTGGTGTTGCAGCCATAATCGGAGAACACAGTGGTAAAGTGCTACACATTGGAGTTCGCAATAAATATTGTGTAATTTGTGTCCGAGCAAGCAAAAAAGGTGAGCCAGCAAAAGCTCACAAATGCACTAAAAATCATTCAGGCTCTTCAACCAGCATGGAGCAAGCCATATTAGTTGAAGGTTTTAAAAATTCCATTAAAGACAGAAATTTGATTTACAACACCCTAATTGCAGATGGCTATTCAAGTACGTATAAAAGTATATTGGAGAGTCGACCATACCCAGATATCCCTATTTTGTATACGTAATTATAACGGAAAAAATTTGTTACTGCAAAAAGATACTGCTGTTCCCCTTGTAGAACGTAAACTTTTAAATACGGAAAGACTAAGAAGACTGCGTACTGCTGTTCGCGCTGCTATTAAAGAGAGACAACAGGACAGTGGATTAAATTGTGATAAAATTCAGAACCTGCAAAAAGATATTTTAAATAGCACACATCATATTTTTGGAGATCATTCAAATTGCCAAAGTTATTACTGCACCGATGAACGAAAAAAAGAGCCTAATCTAGTTCCAAAATTACCAACATTAATGCTGAAGCTGAAAAAAAACGCATCTCAACTCGCCTACCATTCTCGCAGTCTTTTGCATTCTTACACTAATAATCGCGCAGAACAATTTAATAGCATTGTAGCTAAGATGGTAGGTGGGAAACGTGTAAATTTTTCCCTCAAAGATTCCTATACTACAAGATGTTATGCTGCAGTGGTATCATTTAATACCTGTATGCCACAATATACATTTTATAAAACAAATTGTCACGCTAGTCCAGGAAAATCCTTAAAATTATTAGAAACCAGGAGATATGCAAAAAATAGCCGAGAAGTGACAGCTCGAGCAGGTACTTTTCGAAAAAAAAATATTTTCAATCCTGTTGATGCTCGTTATGGAAGTTCATGTGAAAGACCTGATATGGAAGCTGAGGATTATGAGCAAGGAAAACAGCTGTTTTTAAAAAGTTTAAAAGAACAGGCGTCGAAACGGGATGAGATTGAGAGAGCTACCGTTTTACAAGCGGAAAGCTCCTTGTGGCTTGAACTGAGAAGGTGCATTCTGACTGCGTCCTCATTTGCAAAAATTTGCAAAAGACGAGCAAATCAAAACTCTGCTCCCTCGTTAAATCGCTTCTTTATTCGTATAGCCTCGACCACATTACTTCTATAAAACACGGTAGGGATAGTGAAGCAAAGGCCCTTGCACAAGTAAGTGTTCAGGAAAACACAAATATAGAAAAATGTGGACTTTTTATCGACGAAGAATATTTTTATTTGGGGGCTACACCAGATGGGTTGTGCAGTGAAGGATTAGTGGAAGTGAAATGTCGAAGTTCACTTTTTGGAATTGATCCCTGATACCGCGTTACAATCTAAAAAACTAAAATGTTTTAAGCTGAACAGTGAATCTGAAGTAGAGATGAATAAAAATCACGACTGGTACTAATAGGTACAGGGCCAGTTGCACATAGCCAAAAAAGACGTATGTATATTTGCTGTGTGGACTGGTCCTGATTTTCCTTTGAAAACTGTAAGAGTGGAAAAAGATGATAGTTTTTGGCAGGAAAAAATGTTACCTAAATTGATTCGTTTTTACCAAGACTGCTTATTGCCGGAAATCATAGATCCAAGAAAGGCAAGATCAATGCCTTTACGGCAAATATTTATTTAGTATTTAAAATCTATAGATTAAAAAAAAAACAGTTTTTGTTGGCAGTTATCAACAGTATTACTTGATTTTATATACTATGTGCCTTTTTTATTTTGCAATTATATGTTTTACATTACATCCACCTATTTGTGTTTTATTATTAGTCGAGACCTTTGCATAAATAATTATTAAAATATATTATGATATATGAATTTTTAAATATTTAAAATTCATATCTTGTCTAAGGGCTAGTTTCCTATTTTTTTTTTTATTGTTTTAATGACAAGTACCCCTAAGTGTGAGTAAATTCTCAGAAAATACTGCATCCCAAAACTTTATATTTTCGAAGGTACCGCTATTCGTTTGCGAAATTCCGCAATCACCTTAAAACACTCCATACTAAATTGTAGGAAATTGGTAGGGTGCAAAACATATTTGCTCATATTATCTTCGAAATTTGTGTGTTCATGTTTATACTCGTACTTACCATAATAATTATATTGTAAATTTTGATGCGAGTAAACTAATTATGTAGGTTTTTTACACTGACAATGTTAAAAAAGTTTGATTTTTTAATACACACTAATGGTGTATCTGCGAAAATATTAATTTTTGATGTGCAGTTTATTCTGAGAATTTAATCACACTTAGGTATGCTTTTAATTAGAACAAAAAAAAACTTATAATATTAAAGTAGGAAACTAGCCTACTCTTATTACGATCACGGCTCAAGATTGTATAGTCCACCTCGATGCGCACTTTACACAGCTTACGTTGCGTAATGTGAGTGTCACACGCACACATAAACAGTAACGGAGTTTTTACCTAATCTCGCGCGTATTATTTTCGTGAAATGGCTCTTAAGCAAAATTATAAAGCCACTTAAAGACACACGCATACTACAACAAAAGAAGCTCGTGTATTTGTCCGTTTCAATGTTGATTTTCGAAGTCTATTGTTAATGTATGCTATTTAATTGCCAAGGAACTCTTCCTTCGTTATTAAACATATTTTTTAAAACTTCTCTTTTCTCTTTTGCTATTTCTGCTGAATGATTGCTACCTTGATTGCCAATATCAATTCAAATCCGTAGGGCATGTATTTGGCTCCTCCATGAACTGGGCTGAATATTTCCCTGTTCATCTTCCCTATCAACACAAGTAGCGGTGATGTATGAATTTGATTTCTTTCGTAGCCAATTATGAAGGGCACAACAAGCACAAACGATTGCATCTACTGTTTCCAAGTTAGTTAGTATTGGCTTTTCTAATACCCGGAATCTACTAACTAAGATTCCAAATACATTTTCGATTATCCGTCTTGCCCGAGATAACCTGTAGTTAAAAACTTTTTCTTCTGTACTGAGGTTTACACCTGGATACGGCTTCATTAAATAAGTCTTTAGTGGAAATGCCGCATCTCCTACGATGACTCCGTTGTCAGGTAATAAGTTATTTTCCAGGTCTTGGTATATAGAACAATTCTTAAAAACTCCTCCATCAGATGCGCTACCACACGCGCCGACATCTATGTACGAAAAACAGTAGTCGTGATCGGCAATAGCTAACAATACGACGCTGCTTGTTTTTTTATAATTGAAGTATAAACTTCCACTTTTAGGAGGAGCTTTAATTGTCACATGTTTTCCGTCTATAGAACCATAACATAAGGGGAAATTCCATCGTGTTTTAAATCCCCTTTTGACGTTTTTCCATTCTTCTGCGTTTGGTACCTGTAAAAAAGGGTAGTAATTAAAGCGGCCTATTTAATACCATTTTTAGTCACAACAAAAAAAATCTATAACATTACAATTACATTAATTTATTTTGTTTAATTACAGGATAACATGGATACCCCAAATAGCAATGAATCAGGATTATCGAATAGCAATGAACCAGGACCATCGTTGGTTCCACGCTCTGAAAAAGGGTTAGAAAATGAGTCTGCAGAAGAGACACCTCGATTTACCCCACCCACAAAACCTAAGCGGAGCAAGTTATCACAGATATCTAACATGATAAACGACTTAAGGGAAATTAACGACAACACACGCTGCGAAGAAATAGATCTTGACCTATTTGGAAAAAGCGTCTCGGCACAATTAAAAAAATTGACAGAGGAACAGGCAGTCATTGCTAAGGAAAAAATACAGAGTATATTGACTCAATGCATGCTCACAGATATACGAGCCAAGAATGCGTATCAAGTGAAACAATCGGTTCAGCAATCGCAAAATACGCTACCTACTAATTGGAATTCTACACAAGTTCTTCCGTCCTACATAGTACCCCAATACTCTCTGACAACACCTACAATCTGCCCTCCTCCAGAGTCCAGTCCATCGACATGTTCTTCTTCGTGTTCCCAGTTTACTACTAATGTCATATCCCCAGAAACTCCATATAATTATGACAGTTACGGCGAAAGCGTAGACAACAGTGATGCCATTCAACAAGCCTTCAATAACGCTTAATATTAATATATATGTTTGTTGTATTTTGTAATAATGTGTGCCTTATTATTTCAATTTTAAGTAAATAAATAAACACTTACCTTAATAAACTGTTTAAATACTTCATAAATTGTTCGACAAACTTCTGGTATGAATTGTGATATAGATGGTTTAGAAACACGGTAAAAATGACTCAAGCTTCGATAACTCATTCCAGATGCTAAGAACGATAACGTTACTTCTAATTTTATTTTTGCTGGTAATGCATCTCTCATCAGAGTGTCTTGGCGCTGAATCGAGCTCTGTATAAGCGAAAGCAACTCATCAAAGTTTTCAGCAGTAACCCGCAACGCCAACCTGTACTCAGAAGGATCTTCTAATCTTAGTTGTTTCAGCAACAAGGCAGAAGCTCCAGTTACAGGTCTATCGCTTAACCATTGTCTTATCCAAAGTCGTTTCGCTCCCTTTTTTTGTAATATATCAATCAACTCTTCTCTTAATAGTGCAGAGATATTCCTTAAACATTTCTTTTTCTACAGCCTTTGCCGCGTATTCATTATTTTTTCCAAACGTGTGCACACCAGAAGAAAAAATCCGTGAATGATTGGCCGCGTCTAAACAACAAGGGCCAGGCCAACGCTGGCTTGTCTGCAGACTGGCGCCAGCATTAGTGGCTTCGTGTAAACTCTGCTTAAGGGTACAGTTACGTAGCCATCGCGCCGATGTACTCGACTGACAGGTTCTTATAGATTCGCGAGTAGAGATGGGATTTTACCCGGAAAAAACCCCAATGTGGGGAAAAATAGGGGAAAAACCCGGGGAAAATTAACGAATGGGATAATATTCAGGTTTTTTCATATTTAACATATGTAACTTCTAGGTAATGTGTAGATACATGTATATATCAAATAGTACAAACTATTTAAGTACAAACTATTTAAGTACTATTACTACTAGTTAGAGCTAACCTAACTTTGTTTATTTTCAAAATTCAATAAATACGTTATACAACTTGTTTGTGTGAACACCGTTATCCTTGAAACCAGTGGTTTAGTTTCACTTATAGAACGTAAATTCAATGAAAAAAAAAATACATTTTTTTTAAAAGTAAAGTCTCAATTTTTCTTCAAAATTATTTCACCCTACACGCAAGCGTTAGATCAAACAGCTGGCCGCTGGACCGCGTGCGACGGGTCACGGGAGTTCACGGGACGCACCGCGCAACCCCGTCTCGTCCACACCCTTAGTCTGGCCGCAACCTCGCCGTCGATCGCACGTCACTCTTGCTCGCAGCGCAGCCCTGCGTACGCGCCGCCCGTGTACCATTTCTCAATTTCGCGCAATCAGTGTGTAGTGATTATGTCGTACACAAATGTACAGTGGACTGAAATTTCCAGAGTTATTCCCTGGACAACCTGCGCCAAACCGAGAAACGATGCTGGCGGCTACTCAAAGGTTACGTAGCTACGGCCAATTCACCGTGCCGGCCCATGCTCAGGGGTGTGGCAACCAGCAAGTGCGAGTTGACCTTCAGGAACGCATACTGAATTTCTTCGCGGAGAACCCTGAGGAGAGTACAAGGCGAGCAGCCGCTATTTTTGATGTTTCCCACTGGACTGTGTGGAAAATTCTACATATCGATGGTCAACATCCATATCATTTTCGCCCAGTACAAGAATTAAATGAAAACGATCACATAATGCGGATGCTATTCTCACAATGGCTAATCCAAAATTTTGATAAAATTTCCATTTTGTTTACGGATGAAGCAATGTTTACGAGGTCGGGCATTTACAATGTTCATAATGAACATTACTGGAGCCGGGTAAATGAACACCGTATACGGCAAAACAAATATCAACATCGTTTTTCCGTAAACGTCTGGGCGGGAATTGTAGACGGAAAACTTCTCGGCCCCTATTTTATTGACGGCCATTTAAATGCACAGACGTACATGACTATTTTAAGACATGTGTTCGACAGGATGTTGGAAAATGTGCCTCTTCGTTCCCTGAGAAATCTTTACTAACAACATGACGGTGCCCCTGCACATTTTCAGCTACAATTCAGAGCTATGCTGGATGAAGAGTTTCGTGGGCAATGGATAGGCCGTGGAGGGAAAGTGGCCTGGCCCGCGCGCTCGTCAGATCTCACACCTCTGGACTTTTATCTGTGGGGGGAATTGAAGCGCCGGGTGTATGCCACTGAGTTCCGTAATACGTCGGAACTCAAAAGGCGGATTCGTAATGCCTTTAGAGACTTGAAAAATTACACTTTTGTGCTTTCGATAAACAATTTAAAAAAAACGTGCGGAGGCATGCGTGGCCGTAAATGGATCCCATTTTGAATAGATTTTGAGATTAATGTAAATAAGTGTTAAAGTAAATTAAATCAGTGTAGATAGGTATTTAATCAGTGTAAATAAAACTAGTATTTTTTAATTAAACTGTAAATAAAAATGTGACGAACTTTTAAATACGCCAAACATACCTACCTAGTTGTTTGTACCTTTTTATTTTCTTTGTTGTGAAATCTAACTTACATCTGGACTCGTGACGCAACAAAGGTAGGTATTTTTGCCTGTCCTAAGCCAGGAAAAGTATGAAGAAGTTACATCACGGGATACGTGTAAGTATTGTGTTTCTATGACAATGACGTAGTTAGTTAAAACTGTTGTAGGTATTTGTATCGGTTAGTGCAGCAGGTCAACGCTTTTTGCAGTGATAACGTAACTTGGGCGCATAGTATCCATAAATTTATGTGGACGGTGTCGGACAGAATGTATTTGATTTTTTTAAAGAAAAAATTATGATATTATTTTTTGATTCTTATAAACATATTTATAAGTAAATCAACTACCTGTGGTTTTAGTGACAACGTTGTTAACCTACTGTATATACTCCATGCTATCTAATTAAATAAAATGAAATTAAAGAAAAAACCTGTCTGTTTGTGTATGTTTATCCGCTCTTAGCGAAAAGTAACCTACGAAACTACGTACGGGGGGTAGGGGGGCGGGGAAGCAGGTAGTAGCAGTGGCGTACGCGTTGGTGATCTGTCTCACACGTTGTTTTGGCATTTGTGTTAATTTGTAGTAGTAGCCTTATTTGTTAAATATAATTATTACTTGTTTTCACGCTTATCAGATAATGTTAAAAGAAATAGACGTCACGGTGATAGACTATGCATAGAAAAATGTAAGACTGATCTGATGTGTAGTGGTATAGTATCTATGTTATATTGTACTCGTATTATACTTGTAACTTAGTTAGTCAGAATAAATCATAAGTTCAACCAAGACGGTCGTGTTACTTATTTGCACCAGCTCCCCACACCTCATGGCGACCCTGCCAGGATATTACGTACAATCTTGGAGCGTCGCTCTTCAGTTTCAAGTTTAGTTTCAAGAAAAGAAAATGAACAATATTATTTAAGTGACTTTAAGTGACATAGTTTGGAATTAATTCTGAGTAAGTTGAATGACATTCGTAATAATTTAAGAAAGTTAGGTCCTACTAGAAGGGAAAAATATGCATGTAATGTTAAGGAAAAAATTTTAAAATCTAATGAATTATATTTAGCGTATAAAAATATAATTAATATTTTTAAAAGTAAGGAAAGTAGTTTAGATCTTTCAGAATATGTCTTTGAAATATTAATAGACCGTATAAAACTAGCGTATAAGCAAATTTTAACATATAAAATTAGTAATGGTGAAAGTACAATATAACATAGATACTATACCACTACAAATGTTAGATGATGACATAATTGAACCATCACAAAGTGAATGGTCCAGTCCGATTTTATTGGTGCCTAAAAAATCAGATACTACAAATAATAAAAATTGGCGTTTAGTGATTGATTACAGAAAATTAAACGAGATAATACAAGATGACAAATTTCCACTACCAAACATTACAGAAATTTTAGATTCGTTGTCTGGTGCTATTTATTATTCACATTTAGATCTCAGTCAATCATATTATCAATGTTCATTAAAACCAGATTCGAGACCAATTACAGCGTTTACTACCAGTACAGGACAATATCAAATGAAACGCCTACCAATGAGATTGAAGACGAGTCCCAGTGCTTTCTCTAGAGTCATGTCTATAGCTATGTCTGGACTTAACTTTACAAATTGTTTTATCTATTTAGATGACCTTATTTGCTTTGGTAGAAATTTAGAGTCCCATAACAAAAATTTAATCGAAATTTTTGAACGTTTACGTAAAGTTAATCTTAAACTAAATCCAAATAAATGTCAATTTTTAAAAACTGAATTATTATATTTAGGTCATACTATATCGTCTGATGGGATTCGACCTGACAAAGAAAAAATTAAGTGTATTCAAAATTATCCTAGGCCGTCGAATATTGATGAAGTCAGACGTTTTGTCGCTATGTGTAATTATTACAGAAAGTTCATAGAAAATTTTGCAGATATAACTAATTGTTTAAATAAATTATGTAGAAAAAATACTAAATTTGATTGGACAGAACAGTGCGAAAATTCATTTAAAATATTGAAAAATGCTCTTATTTCACCACCCATTCTACAATATCCAGATTTTTCTAACGAATTCGTATTACAAACAGATGCTTCTGGAACAGCGATAGGTTCAGTACTTTGTAACATTAATATGAAACCAGTAGCTTATGCTAGTAGACCTTTGAATAAGGCAGAGTTAAATTACCCTACTATTCAGAAAGAACTTCTTGCTATTGTCTGGAGTGTTAAATATTTTCGACCATATCTATACGGACGTAGTTTTACCATAGTAACTGACCATAAGCCACTTATTTATCTATTTGGAATGAAGGATCCATCAAGTAGACTTTTGAAATTTCGGTTAGCATTAGAAGAGTATAATTTTAAAATATCTTATGTTAAAGGCAAAGAAAATGTACTAGCAGATGCTTTGTCACGAATAGTTATAACGTCACAAGATTTAAAGAACATGAATGATAAAATAGTAGCAGTAACAACAAGAGCTCAAGCTAGAAAAATGAAAGAGATGAATGAAAATAAGAATGAAAGTGGTAATGATAGTGAAAAAAGCGGTATACCAAGTATCAACCCTAACGATTGGCCTGATCAACCAAAAGTTGTGGAGAATACTTGGAATACCGAACGGATCAGTTGAGTTATGTTTGATTGAGGGAGAATTATTAAAGAAAATGAGAAAGAATAAAAGCATAGATGTAGAATCTGAATGCTTCGCATTTATTGCTAATAAAAATGTATTATATGTAAATCTCGATTTTAAAGCACAATACACGCGAGACGTTTTTGTGGAAAAATTGAGAAAATTATGTGAAAAGTTAGAAATAAAAGAGATTTGTATAATAAAAACTGAAGATAACGCGTTATTCATTAAAAATATGATAGAAGAAATAAAGAGTATTGAAAAGTGGTCCGGACCACGCATTTGTATTTTAAGAGGAATAAAAAGAATAGATAATGACGAAGAGAAACAATTTATTTTAAATGACTTTCATCTGCTGCCAACAAGCGGACATGCTGGGGTACGCAGAATGATTAATAATATAAAACGTAAATTTTACTGGCCAGGAATTGAAAATGACGTCAAGAATTTTGTTCATAAATGTGAAAAGTGTCAAAAAATGAAACACTCTAGGTATATAAGAGAACCTATGGTTATAACAACCACGGCGAGTTTTGCTTTTGAAAAAGTATTTTTAGATATAATCTAAATCTAATCTACCCTTAGAATTTAGATTTAGAACATAATAAGTATATCTTAACAATTCAGTGCGAGTTAAGCAAATTTGTCGAGGCTTATCCTCTTAGAAATAAAGATACGGTAAGTGTAGCTAGGAGTTTTGTGAACAATTTAATTTTAAGGTTTGGCATTCCCAAAGTCATCACTACAGATCGTGGAACAGAGTTCATTTCGGAGACGATGGAAGAGGTACTAAGGCGGGTCAATAAGTCTGTGACTTTTTGAATTTCTAACCTCCTTACTGAAAAAGCAACACTACTCCTGTCAACAGGCATCTGTCAGTTGACTCCTATCAAAATTTGAACTTGCTGCGTCAGTTAGTTTGTGTTTTACAGCTATCTTTATCAGACTATCCAGTAACTTAAGGAAACAATGGAAAAAAGGGAATTTCGTGTGCTTATTAAGCATTATTTTTTGCGAAAAAAAACCATTACCGAGAACAAGGCTAAGCTTGATAAATACTATGGGGACTCTGCACCATCGATTTCAATGGTAAAAAAGTGGTTTACTGAATTTCGTTGTGGCCTTACAAGCACTGAAGATGCCGAACGTCCTGGACGCCCAGTTGAGGTCTCTACACCCGAAACAATCGAAAAAATTCACGATATGGTGTTGGCCGACCGAAGATTGAAAGTGCAAGAGATTGTGGAAGCCATAGGCATCTCGCATGGCTCAGTGGTTTCAATTTTGAATGATCACTTGGGCATGAGAAAGCTTTCCGCAAGATGGGTGCCGCGTTTGCTCACAGTCGACCACAAACGCAATCGTGTAACAACTTCACAGGAAGGTTTGGCGTTGTTTAATCACAATATAGAGGAGTTTTTTAACCGTGGACGAAACATGGATCCATCACAATACACCAGGGACCAAACAACAGTCAAAACAGTGTGTTTCTAAGGGTGAATCGGCGCCAAAGAAGGCCAAGGTGGGTTTGTCAGCCAATAAAGTTATGGCGACTGTTTTTTGGGATGCACGTGGGATAATCCACATTGACTATCTTCAAAAGGGAAGAACAATTAATGGGGAATATTATGCCAACTTATTGGACCGCTTCAATGAGGATTTGAAAAAAAAACCGACCTCATTTGGCCAAGAAAAAAGTTCTTTTTCACTAAGACAATGCAAGGGTGCACACATGTGCAGTTGCCATGGCAAAAATCCATGAATTGGGCTATGAATTGCTCCCACATCCACCCTATTCTCAAGATTTGGCTCCGAGTGACTACTTCTTGTTCCCAAACCTGAAAAAATGGCTCGGTGGAAAAAGATTTGACTCCAATGATGAAGTCATCTCGCAAACAAAGGCCTATTTTGAGGACCTCGACAAATCATATTTTTTGGAAGGGATAAAAAAATTGGAGAAGCGTTGGACAAAGTGTATAGAGCTCAAGGGGACTACGTTGAAAAATAAAATGATTTATTTATCAAAAAATCTGTGTTTTATTCCAAAAGTCACGGACTTATTGACCCGCCCTCGTATGTAAATTACTTAACATACAAAAACTAAGCTCTACAGCATACCATCACCAAACTATTGGTTCACTTGAAAATACGCATAAACATCAAGGTTCATTTTTACGTATACAATGCGATAGTCATCCTGAAACATGGAGCCACTGGCTACCATTTTGGTGTTTCTCGTACAATGATACTGTTCATTCAAGTACAAAATATGCCCCATATGAATTAGTTTTTGGCAAACCATGCGAAATTCCGAGTAGAATTTCTTCACATATAGAACCATTGTATAATCCAGATAACTATAGTTTAGAGTTAAAATACAGGTTGCAAGTAGCTAATAGAGACGCACGAGAAAATTTGTTAAAGTGTAAAGAAAAACGAAAACTAAAGTATGATAAGAATGTTAATAAAGTAAAATACAATCCAAACGATTTATTATTAGTGAAAAATGAGACAGGAAATAAATTAGAAATTTTGTTTAATGGACCACATATTGTAATAGAAGAACAGGAACCAAATGTAAAAATTATGAAAAATGGGAAAATTGATGTTGTTCACAAGGATAGAACGAAACCTTTTGTTAAGGATAATTAATGTTTACTTTAAGAAAATTTCAGTTACTTATTGATAATTAATATTATAATTAGAAAAAAAATAATAGTTTGTAATTATATATTTTTTTTTTTCTTTATTTTGCCCCGGAGGTGTAGTGGTATAGTATCTATGTTATATTGTACTCGTATTATACTTGTAACTTAGTTAGTCAGAATAAATCATAAGTTCAACCAAGACGGTCGTGTTACTTATTTGCACCAGCTCCCCACACCTCAGATGTTAAAAAGTGTATATTGTATGGGTCCAAGAATTTACAATAAGATTCCAAAGCATATAAAAGAGCTAAATACAAATCTTTTCAAAACAAAATTTAAAAAAAATTCTAACAGAAAAATGTTATTACTCTATTGATATATTATTATTATTATTAATACTCTATTACTATCATAATAATTCTTTTTAATTATATTAGTATCACTTTATCTATTATTTAATTTTAATTGACTTACCTAAAAATGCAATTATTATTATTAATTTTTGACATTATGTTTCTCTTCTAATTTTATAATGATTTGCTGTTTAAATATATATCTTGTAAATTATAAGGAATTTTAGTCGAATGATTTATGTGTGATGATTTTAATTATTTTATTGATAATCATAATTAATTGTTGTAGTGAATTCTATTTAATGTCAGTTTCTACCTTTATTTATTAATTCTCCAGTTGCACGATTTTTTTTATCAATTTTAGTTTTCTTTTATTAATTTTCATGTTTTTTTCTTTTATATTATAGTATACCAAGACTCTCAATAATACTGAGTATTAATTGTGATTTTAATGGTTTATTTCATTGTAAATAATGAAATAAATAAAAAAAGGAGTAAATGATAAGAGCATGCAAGTGTCACACGCTATTATAATGGCAGAATGTACTAGAACTATAATATTTTTAATTTACCATCTTTGTAATTCTACTACATTCTGGTGATCAATAAATGAATTGAATTGAATGAATTGAATTGACTTGAATTAGAGTGAGTATTTATTATTTTTGTTAGTTTTCTGTGCTTAATCCACTTACAACATCTTTTGTTTTTAGGTTAGCATAACGAAAGACGCATAGATTAGCCTGTAGATTTTAATTCGATCTTCCCCCATTGGTGTAAGATCGGACTAAAATACATCCGAAAAAGGGGGAAGACCTTTTTGGAATGTATAAAAAAAACAGTTGTACTCAAACTTTCTGGTCATTTAAGGACCTCTTGGCATCTTGAAGTCTTGACAACAGTTCAAAATATATTTTTTTCTTCAGATACATCATGCCCCGAAATTATGTACGAAAAACAAACAGAGCCACTAAATGTTCTGAAGAAGAATTAAAAAATGCTGTACAAAAAGTAAAAAGCAAGGAACTAAGTAATTATGCTCCCGCAAAATTGTACAACATACCTGCTTCAACTCTCAATGACAGAGTCCACGCTAAAACGCGTGTTCACAGTGACACATTGGGCAAAACGACTGCATTACCGACGGAAGCAGAATTTCGGCTCGCTAATTGCATCCGGACATTAGAGAAATGGGACTTTGGCTTGTCACGGGATGAAGTTCTAGGATTGGTTTCAGATTTTGTCCAAAAAAATAAATTTAAAACACCATTTAAAAGTAACACACCGGGTCCAGATCGGTTCATATCATTCCGAAAGCGTCACCAATTATCAATAAAAAAACCACAATCTGTCGAATACCTACGCAAAAAAATGACCGACCCATTCGTAATTAGCGAATACTTTACTCTGCTTGAAAAAACTCTGAACGAGTTAAAACAGAGAATATCCAAAAAAATTTGGAATTTAGATGAGACATCTGTTTGCCTAGATCCGACAAAAACAAAAGTGGTTGGCGGGAAAGGTTTGCCTTGTTCTAGAACAACCAACAGCACCGGTAAAGAAAATGTGACTGTGTTAACCACAGTTAATGCAAATGGTGACAAATTAAATCCTCTAATTGTGTTTAAAGCTCAGCACATGTACGAACAGTGGATGGCAGAAAATAAAGATATATACAACTTTGAAATTGCGTAACCAAGCGCGGGTGGATGGAAACTGATGTCTTTTATAATTACATGAAAGATGTTATTATTCCTGGCGTAGGGGAGGAAAGGCCAGTTTTGTTGGTTTATGATGGTCACAGTACCCATGTTGATTTCCGAATTGTGGAACTACCAGTTGAAAACAACATTACCATATTAAAGCTACGGGCGCACACATCACATTTACTACAGCCTCTTGACTTGGCAGTTTTCAAGTCTGTCAAATCCATATGGGACGCCAAGCCGGTAAAATGGCAAAGAAATCATGTTGGAGCAAAATTAAAAAAAAAAAAGAATTTGCAGAAATGTTTGCTGACGTTTGGCACAAAACGAATACCAAAGTAATAATGAATGGCTTTAAAAAGCAGGCATATTCCCATATAATGCCGACGTCATACCAACAGAGAAATATGAACCAGCAGCTTACAAGAGATGGTTCCAACATACCACACAAATTGTACCAAATTCACAAAAAAGAGATGTTAGAACTTCGAATCAGTTGAGCCTTGATTTCTTTAATAAAAACATGACATGTGCGGCTTCTAACAATGAAGCAAAATTGGCGTCTGCTGAGGTACCTTCTTTTAAAGCTGACTACACTCCCAATATTTCTGTGTCTGCGTTAGATACAGAATATGTTGCTGAAGTTACCTTTTCCCGAGAAATGAACTCCCCGTTCCCGGCAGCATCATTGTCAACAGTTGACACTCCCACGATTGAAACCATGTTTTATGATGAAGTCCCTTCTGCCGCTGGAATCCGCACTCCAAATTTGGAAGTAAATCATACTCCTAAAGTGATTTCAACTTTAGGCACTGAAACTGATGGAAACAAAATATCTAACCCCCACATTCCTTATATAAATGGGCATGATTTTGCTCCGAAAATTGATATTATTTCAAATATTTCGATAGTGCATCCAGAAGATAAAGCCCGTTACGTAACCAGCTTCGAGAATTTATTGCTTGAAAAATTTACAACGCCATCATGAGCAGAACAAAACATTACTATAAAAAACAAAGGCGTGGGTAAGAAAAGTAAAGTAAAAGATAATGATACGAAAAACTTGGTCAGTCAACGTCAAAATATTGATTCCAATAAAACAAACAAACATGACATGAAAAAAAGAAGAGAAAAAAGACTAGAAAACAACAAAAATTTAAAGACGCGAGCGACACAGAAGTGTCATGAGCTTTGAGCCATCATAGTGATTCAGACATTTTAGATTGTGTGGAAGATGAACACAGTGAACATCCTAGCGACGAAGAATATATACACAAGAAAAATATGAATTTTGATCAGTGCCAATTGAATGATTAAAGTTTTTCTGGCTCGGATTGTGAAACAACATACCAAAACAACTCAAATAAAATATTAAATGACACTGACATTATGAATATTTTGCAAGGATTTGAAGAAAAAACGTTGAAAAAAAAAAGAAAATAAGCAGCTGAAGAAAGAAAGTGACAGTAAAACTTGTAAAAAGGAAAATAATAATGAAACTGATAAAGAAAATAACGAACAAAAATATAAAGAAACATATAATTTGAACGACTCTGTTCTCGTCAAATATTACAATCGTAACTCATGGAAGTATTTTATAGGATTCGTTGAAAAAATTCAAACATCTGATGAAACAACCTATTATACAATAAGATTTCTAAAAACGCAAAAGAAACCAAAGCTGAAATTTACCGTGCCAAAAAAATTGGACAAAGATGAGGTGACTAATAATTCAATTGTAAAAAAAGTTATCTTAACAAGAGATCCAGAAAATATAAAGTATTATGTATTGAGCAATAAAGCTGATGGTCTGGTTTATTTTTGAATTTTTTTAAGTAGCCACCATTATTTGGACGTCCGTCTGTAGGGCAAAGGTCCCACCCAATTTTAAAAATTAATTCGGCAGACCCCATAACAGAGGCTACATAAAAAAATTACGATTTCATAATAAAATTAGTGCTATCGACAAAAGGTTAAAATATTAATATTAGGTTAAGTGAATGTTT
Source organism: Phengaris arion (assembly GCA_963565745.1). Lineage (NCBI taxonomy): Eukaryota > Metazoa > Arthropoda > Insecta > Lepidoptera > Lycaenidae > Phengaris > Phengaris arion. The sequence goes on from OY751436.1 coordinate 26,454,868, forward strand.
AAAATATAATAATATTTGTTAACTTAGAATTACTATATTATTATTGTTACAAAATGTAGGTGATATTGCTCCTGTGATAATGTGTACTTGTTAATGGTCGATATCATAATGTTCCATTCTTTTTTATCTAAGTTTAATTATAGTTATCTAAGTAGATAAACTAATAAAATATGACAAACTTAAGTAAGTTTGTCATATTTTAGGTTATTATGGAAAGCAATTATAAAAAATATGGTAAAATTGTTCATGAGTTCCTATCACTGTTAAGAGCGTAATAAAATTCGCATATTTTTCCGATAATGGGGGTTCTAAATTAAAAATCAGCTGTCCCATACATTTTGCTTTTCATTTCTTACGTTACTGATTTTTTGGAACAGCTAATATATTTTTTTGCACAGTTTTGCCCATACCTACTAAAAGTCTTTCATATTGACAAGTAACATCTCCCATTTAGGGCTCGTACACAAAACTGCGATGCGACGTCGCACCGCAAAAACCTGCGAGCTCGCACGACGCATCGCAAGAACTTACGAATTGATTCGCATCGCGCATTTCTGCGATGTTACGTCACATTTGTTGACGCCATTTTTAGTTAACTTTGAGACAGCGCGTGGGCAAGACGTATACTTAATGTAAACAAAATGACAGAGTACGACGTTGATTTTTTTATATCACTGATTGAGGAGTGCCCTGTTCTTTGGGACACTAGTAACGAAGATTATAAAAATAAATTCATTAAACAAGAAGCTTGGAAGAACGTATGTAGAAATTTATTTCCAAATTTCGAGGAAAAAGAAAACAATGAAAAAACTAAACTTGGTAAGTAGACAAATACATTTATTGCAACTTCTTTTTACTTAAGCTACCTACAAATCAAATATTCTATACATATACCACTATTGTGAATAAAAGTAATTTCTTCTTATTTCTTCGTTTTATTCGAATATTTCGTACGCGTCTTTACAAACGTCTTTTATTTCTTGTCGCCATCTTAAATTGTATCTCTTTCACACCTGTACCTAACCCTATTTACGTTTCTCATTCCTCTAACAATGTTTATCTCATTCTTTCATACATCACCTTGCATATGGTCTATCTCTCTCTCTCTCTCTCTCTCTGTTATAATGTTGCTATCCCACATATACATTTTGTCTTTGCGATGTGATCCTTTTGTACCTGTTCTATTTACTTATTACACTTATTACTTCGGTTAGAAAGCTAGCAACAATGCAAGCGACATTGTATTCTCAAATTTTTTGTAGTTGCCAGCTTAATGCCCCAACTTCACTAGCAAAGTAATCCAAATATTCGTTTCTTATTATATTTGCACTTACTACCTGACTACCTACATTCAACCGTTGCTGGAGTGGTAGTAATTCGGAATCATCTATGACCATTTCAACAGGGGTTTCTAATCCATCACGGTTAAGTACAAAGTTATGTAATACGCAACAAGCCTTGACAATGTCTATTGCAAAATCATATGACACGTTAATGGGCCGGTGAAATATTCGCCACTTATTGGCCAGTATGCCGAAAGTACACTCGACATATCTTCTTGCCCTACTCAAACGGTAGTTGAATACTCTTTGTTTAACAGACAAATGCTTGCCCGAATAAGGGCGCATGACATTATTCGAAATAGAAAAAGCTTCGTCTCCGACAAAAACAAATGGAACCGGTTCTTGAAAGCCCGGTAACGGCCTCGGTGTTGGTGTAGGCAAATCACCTCTCATCAGTAAGTCGTACAGTTTCGTGTTGTGGAAAATAGTGGAGTCGCTTTCCTTTCCATATGCTCCTATGTCCACATAGATGAATCGGTATTTCGAATCAACAATAGCCAACAAAACTATTGAATTGTAGCCCTTGTAATTAAAAAAAAGTGATCCACTGTTTGGGGGACTACAAATTCGAATATGTTTCCCATCAACGGCTCCAATACAGTTAGGGAAGTTGGCTTTCTTGTCAAAGTCTGCAGCAATTTCTTCAAGCAGCTGTTGCGTTATTTTCGGTATGTTTGCATTTAAACAATGTTTCCAAATTGCGCTACAAACTAATCGTATTATCTTAGCAGCTGTACTTACTCCTCGATAATAATTTAAATGTATATTTCTGAGTTCATCTCCGGTTGCTAGGAATCTGTAACATAAATAGAAAATAAAGTAAGGATTAATTTAAATAACAACTTTGAAAAGTAAAGAATACTAACCTAAAACGACATAAACATACATATATATTAATAATATATTAACAATAATATTCTTGGACTATTAACTTAGCTGCTAGCTTTACTATAAATATAATAAAATAATTTTATTTTCTTTTTTTTGCAGGTCAATCAGTAATACAAAGATGGAGGGGGATTAAGGATACCTTTAATAAATATGAAAAAAAACTCAAAGATGCAAGTAGGTCAGGGTCTGGATCAAAAAATATTAAAGAATACCATCTATACAAACAATTGCAATTTCTGAAGAAAAATTTACAAAATGAGACGACTACCAGTATAAATGAAACAGAAAATGAGCAAGATAATCAAGAAGGTACATCTCAAAACCGTTACCAAAAACAGCCACCAAAAAGAAAGAAGGCGAGTAATAATTTTGAAGATGAGATTATAAAGACTTTGAAGGAACCGGAGAATAGACACATATCTTTTTTTAAAGGTATTCTACCATCACTTGAAAGATTAGATGACAATAAAACACTGATCTTTCAAAGCAGAGTTCTTCAAATTTTAACAGAATTGCATCAACCTCATGGCTACTACTATGCGAATAGCAACTACCAGGGTGGCTATCAAACTCCCAATTTTGCAACATCTCAACAAACGCCACCGATACGTCCACATTCATCTAACATACCACATCAAATTGATTCACCTAGTAATGATTTTTCTAACTCGAGCATATTAAGCACACTTTCAACGGAAGAAGACTTTGATTTTTCGTAAATTTTATCGATTGTATTATTTGGAAAACACTTTTCTTAATAAAAATTAATGTAAAGAATTATTGTTTTACTTACCGGATAGTGAGGCCAATCATTTCCAGAGGCATAACAGGAACTCTCCCCTTGTACGTTTGTTTCAGAAGACATGGTGATAATAAACTTAAAAGCTCTTCGAATGAAGATATGCTCATTCTAAAATAATCAAAAAACTTTTTTTCGTCCATTTTCAAAGCTTCATATTTTTGATGAAAATAGTTCCCTTTGGGGTTCATAATAGTAATAAATGGATGAACCCAAAATCTTCTTTGTTTCTTTTGCCTGTATCTCCAAAGCAATAACAAAAGTGCACACTTCTTTTTACGATCCATGTCACGATCTAGTTATCAAAATACGTCCAGTAAGGTTGACGGTCGTCGAAAGAATGGTCACCCTGGAGGATGCCTTGCCGCACGAAATCGCATCGCAGCAATTCGTATCGCAACTTTCTGCGTTGCGAATTCGCATCGGGTCGCATCGCAGTTTTGTGTACAAGCCCTTACAGGAAGATAGGCGGAGTTTAGTTTTCTATTTAGTACGTTGCAGAATATTTTCCGTTGTTTTTTTAAGGTAAATTACTTAAGCTTCTAGCTGTTGTTAAAGGCGTTGATTACTATGCTCTTGTACGTCGATACTTTTCTCCTGTTTATCAAACTGTATTTTTCTTTTCGTAAACTTACTAGGTACGTACTTTTTTACTTCATAATAAAGTTTTTAAAAGTTTGAGAAACACACTGTTGTTTATTTTTTGTTAGGGGTAAGATCGGACGTACAATACTTTTTTTAAAGTTAGCACTGGAATTATGAATCCCTCGAGATAGATTTTTTTTTTGTTAATCAGGGGTAAGATCGAATCATGTTTGTCTATGAACCATGGGCGTATGACAATAGGATTCAGTTTTATGTATAGTACGATCTTTCCCCATACTAGTCCGATCTTTCCCTGGTAGAAATAAAACAAAAATTTCACTTCAAACCCAGTTTTCATAAATACCTACTCCATCTTTGATATTTACCTCTAGGTTTTCCTAAAATATAATCTTTCTTTTTTCATACAAATTCAGTTTTAAGTCAGGAAATCTATCCGAATATGAATATTTTTTAGATTTTGTCGAACCTGTCGAAACCTGCAAAAAAGCATCCGAACTTACCCCAACATACCTTATGGGATGGCAAAAAAACAGTCGGCTATGTTAATGTGGGGGACCATTTAGACACAGATTCTCAGAAAGTAGCTAAAGTTGCGTTAGTGTTTATGGTAACGGCAATAAATGGAGTGTGGGAATTGCCAGTCGGCTATTTTCTAACGAATGGGGTTAATGGAGAGCAAAGAAGTGCATTGGTGAAGTCCTGTATAAGTTTGCTTGTTGAATGCGGTGTTGTCGTCGCCTCATTAACTTTTGATGGATGCCCATCCAATTTTGCCATGGCAAAAATATTAGGAGCATCATTCGATGACATCGATAATTTAAATACTTTTATTAATGTGGCGGGCCAGGAAATAGTAATTTTCCCAGACCCTTGCCACATGCTGAAATTGGTGAGAAATACGTTTGCAGAAAAATTCAACATTTCTAATGCTTCAAGCGAAGTTATTTCCTGGGAGTATATCCTAAAACTCCACCAACTTCAAGTGTATGAAGGCTTGCACTTAGGTAATAAGCTTAGAAAAACTCATGTAGATTTCAAAAAGCAAATAATGAAAGTTCGCCTTGCAGTGCAGACTCTTAGCACTTCAGTCGCCAAAGCACTGCTTTTCTGTAAGCAGTTAGAATTGGAAGAATTTTCTAATGCCAGCCCTACGGCTGAATTTATTGAAATTTTTAATAATGTCTTTGATATTTTGAATAGCCGCAAATTATTTGCTTACAATTTTAAGAAACCCATATCCAATGACAATTTTGCACAAAGTAATTCTTTTATTGACAAATTTGTAAAATATGTCAAAGATTTGAAAGTCAATGACAGTTCCATTTTGAGATCGGGGAGAAAAACGGGATTCCTAGGGTTAATATGATGCGTAGATGCAATTAAAAAGTTGTATAAAAAATTTATTAGTCCTCCAAATGCTCCATTAAAATACTTGTGTACTTATAAGATGTCGCAAGACAACATTGAAATTTTTTTTGGATTTTAACGTTTTATATCAGCCTACAGGCAACTGCTGATACACGGCGAGTTAAAAAATATTGAAACAGGCAACTGTTTGACGTTAGAAGACGTAATTATTCTAACAATAAATAAAAACAATTACGTCAGAAAAAATAATTCTACTCTTATTGCGTCAACTTCACTTTCAAATGAGGACGATGCTCTGGAAGAAAATTTAGGAGTTATTGATGTTCCAGAATCTCACGATTATTTAAATAATAATCACCTCAGTGAATTTTCTAAAGAAATAACAGCATACATCGCAGGTTTTATTGTAAAAAAAACTTAAGAAAAAAATAAAGTGTGGAGACTGTCTGTGTGCAATTTTAAATATAGAACCAAATTTTAAAAGTTTTATAGCATTTCTCCTCTTTAGCTCCTCTCTCCCAGGCCACGGACGCGTACGGACGTGCCCCGCTGTGCTCACGTTAAAATAATATTGCGTTAAACTGTGCAAAAACGAGACAAATGATAGTGACAAGTATACATTTCAAAGTATCCTTTTTCATCGTTACTGACGGTCTATTGTTCGAGTGTCCGGCCTAACTTGATCCCCGATAACACTTTGCGAACGCGTGAATAAAGCCAACCTTACGCTGGTTATTTTTGGATACATAAACTACGGACTCAAGACTTAAACTGCAAATAACTAATATGTCTACATCAAGGACACCTCCAGGAATTAAAATACATCAGGTTTTATCTGAAAATGATATTACCAAAATTGATCCTGAAAGTTGCACTAATTATATAGCGAAGAGACAAAGAAAGCCACGAATTGAACCTCAACAAAAAGCAGAAAGTACCCTTTAGGAAGAACTATTTTCCATATTGTATGAATGGAAGACAGAACAAGATGTAACACTAAAAAAACTATGCTCAGAAATTGCTGAACTCAAGCAACAAAACTCTAATATACATTCAATGAACATCGAAATGGAAAAAATTATGAAATTCATCTCTAAGCAATATGAACTGTTAAATGATAAATTCAGAGACCTAGAACAAGAACGTAAAGACAACATTAGATATATAGCAGAATTAGAAAACAAGATAGATGATATACAAAAAAGGTCTAACTTCACAGTCATCGAGGTTCGTAACTTACCTGTTTTGCAGGACATAAGGCAGGAGACACAACAAGACCTGTTAAACATTTTTCGAAGAATATATTATGATCCTATAAAGGTAAATGTACAACCTATAGAAATCAAAGATATATATAGGATCATAAATAAAAAAGGCTCTTCTACTCTTATAACTGAATTTACATCAATCCTAACTAAAAATAAAATACTAAATGCCGTGAAAGATTACAACAAATTAAATACAAAAAATAAACTTTCTACTTCGTCCATTGGATTGCCAGGTGATATAAAGCCTATATTTATATCAGAAAGTTTGACCAATAAATACTCTTTGCAATGGCCCGCGAGGCAAGCAAGGCTCTGGGATACAATTACTGCTGGTATAACAAAGGGCGCATCTTTTTAAGAAAATCTGATGGAGCTTCGCGCATCGAGATAAAAAAAGACGAAGATCTAATGGCATTAAAGAAGATGTGACTCATCTATAGAACTCATCATAATAATTATTCACTTAAAATCGAAATATTAACTTTTATATTACCATATGTTACAACTCAGTGTAATACTGGCCTTAACTTGTTTGTAATACAAATACCCTACGGTTTGGCCAATATACCCACATTTATTTTCTATTATAACTTACTCAATACAAATGTAACTAACAATATAATGTTTATAAACCTATGTTATGTACTAAAGCAACTACACACAAACAAAATACACCTATTTAACTATCACAAGTATGACACTTACGAGTATATAATATATTATATAGTATATTATATATTATATATATAATATATTATATAATATATTACTTAGTATATAATATATTATATTTATTTATCACTAAAATATAGAAATCAGGAATCAGAATATATACCCAACAGCAGCTTTAATTTGTGTGTGAAAAATACTTCCGGTTTTCCGATGAGACGCCTGCTCGGAGACGCTTCAAATATTGGTAAGAAATTATTTTACTATTATTTTGACAAGTATCTACCAAATAAATGTATCCAGTTTTTATGCGCAATGATATTTAATATTATTAACGATGTTTGAGTTACATGGTCTTATGACCGACGTAGATACATATTGCATAGCAAAGTCGAAGTATATTCTTGTTGAAGATTGTAAAAGTGCAATATCTTCGGGCACTAATTGTCTAACCGTTCTCAGCCAGAATATACGCAATATATACAGTAATTTCGGTAATTTTGAGGCTTTATTGAACAGACTGGACTTGACTGTGACATCTTGACACTCACGGAATGCTGGCTACAATCAGCTAGCGTTGCTCCCGTTATAGGATATAAACACTACTGTACACAAGATAATAGTTAAGCAAAATGATGGAGTAGTAGTATACATCAAGGATACACTAACCTTTGAAATTGAAGAGCCATTAGCTCATGATTGCAATTGTTTGGTAATTAAAATAGCATCAAATGAGACGGCGATTATTGTTATACTTATACCGATCACCATCGTATACTAATATTGATCCCTTTATACACTCTTTGAACAAAATACTCACCTCGCTATCTACCTTTAAAAATATTGTACTGATTGGAGACATCAACATTGATATCAGTCCCGGTTGTTTGTCGCCGTTCGCAGATATATATCTGAATATGATGGCGTATCATAGATTACTCTCGACCCATCACTCGATCACCAGAATTGATAGTGAAACGTGTCTTGATCATGTTCTTTTAAAATCTAAAATACCTTCGACTACCTATATTATGCATACAACAATTACTGATCACAGTACAGTTCTCTTGTCGATTAACAAGCCCCCCAGGCAGAATATTGTCGTCGAAAAAATAAATAAGGTTGATATGGAGAGAGTAAAGAGTGACATTAAGGGTATTAATTTTAAAGACCCGAATAATGAAACATTAAAAATTATTTACAATCGCTATCGAAACTACTGTTGCAATATTTAAAAAAAACTTAAAAATAATCATGAAAAAATGCTTATTAATAATGCAAGAAATTATAACAAGAAGCTCTGGGAGACTATAAAAAACATAACAAACATGACTAAAGAAAATATATTCCCAAAGAGCTTTTAACGATTTCAAATGACCCTAAGCAATCGGTTGACAGTATCAATGAGTATTTTATTAACGTGGGAAAGAATTTAGCTGAAAGTTTTCAAAGGTCTGGTTTAAAAAATATTTCAAAGACTATTGATCATAACGTTAACACAAACTCTTTTGTGCTAGTGAGCACTGACACACAGGAAGTTAAAAGACTTATTAAAGCTCTTAAAACAAACTGTGCCGTAGGTATTGATTCAATATCAAACAAACTTCTAAAAGACAATGTAGAAATTCTTACACCACCACTTACACATATTTACAACCTATGCATCGACTACGGAGTATTCCCTAGTGGTTTAAAGAGGCCAGAGATATGCCCAATATATAAGTCAGGCAAACGAGATCAAGTGCAAAACTATAGGCCGATTTCTATCCTCCCAGCGATGTCAAAAATACTAGAAAGAATTATAAATAATATATTAATTAATTATCTTGAACAAAACAACCTGTTATCCGACTCACAATTTGATTTTCGACGCGGACGCTAAACAAATGATGCCGTGCACAGTGTCAACGATTATATAGCCACTAATTTAGACAAAAAATACAAATGCCTAGCAATATTTATAGACTTATCCCGCGCTTTTGATACTGTTTCCATATCCAAGCTGACAGATAGGCTGGGCTCGTATGGCATAAGGGGAACTCAGCTTAAATTGATGAAGGATTATTTGACGGGGCGTACTCAGTCGGTGAGGGTGGGTGATTATAGAAGTAATGAACTCCCCGTGTGCAACGGTGTTCCCCAGGGTAGTATGATGGGCCCAACACTGTTCCTGGTTTACTTAAATGATCTCCTATCTAAGAATCATGGTGCCGGGAAGATAAAATATGTCATCTGTAGAAACACAAACTGAAAATCTGTTATTTCGAGACTAATAAGCCGCATTTTACTATTTTACACAATAATATCCAAGGCATAAGATCGAAAATAAGTGACCTAGAATTACTGGTTGAGTCAAAAAACATAGATGTTCTCTGTATAAGCGAAACTTTCCTACGAGATAATACCCCGGCAATACTTCAGTTATCAAACTTAAATATTGCTTCATATTTTTCAAGAAAAAATAAGTCTCGTGGGGGGTATGTATCTATATTAAAAAATCAATAAACTTCAAAAATATAACATGGATCTCAGATATGGCATTAGAATCCCATTTTGAATGTTGTGGTATAATAATTCCAGAGAATAATTGGTATATTGTTTGTATTTATCGTGCACCAAGTGGAAATTTTAACTTGTTTATTGAAAAATTAGAAATACTATTATTTAAACTAACCATTAGAACTAGAACAACTTGTAAAAAACTTTTTATCTTGGGAGATTTTAATATAGACATGCTTGTAAATAATAACAAAACTGAGATATTTCAAAACGCACTAAAAAAATTTAATCTTTTCTTAACTCTTAACCAACTAACTCGAATAACGTCTCACTCTGCAACATGCATAGACAATATTATAACAAACCATAAAAAATGTACATCAGAAATATGGGACCTAGGGATTTCAGACCACACAAGCCAAGTGGTCAAAATACCATGCAGTATTAGCTACAGAGAAAAATATTGGTACACAATGAGACGCAATGTTAACTATCATATAGAAATATTCTTAAAATATATTTCCCAAGTAAATTTTAACGATGTATATAAATTAAGTAACCCTAACTAAGCTTATGAAACATTTATCAATCTATTTCAATTAATATATGAACTATGTGTCCCACTACAGATGAAAAAAGTTTTTCATAAAAGCCAAAAACCATGGAAAACCAAAGGTATATTAAAGTCTATAAAAATTAAAAGAAAGCTTTATATTCATGCGAAAAAAAATTACAATCTTGAAATAAAAAATAGATACTCTCGATATTGTCAAATACTTAAACGCGTTATTAAATTATCAAAAAAAAAATGCAAATATTAAATTTATAGCAAAAAGCACTAATAAAACTAAAGCAACATGGCAACTAATAAAAAAACAAACACAAAGAACACAAACACTTAAGCCTACTATTGATTACATCATACAAGATGAAAAAATTATAAAATCACCACATAAACTCGTCCACACTCTTAACAACTTTTTTATAAAACAAAATTGCAGTTCAGAATTACTAAAGAAAAATAAAATGCTTCCCAAAAGGAACCCTAATAGCATTTTCCTATACCCTACAGATTGCGAAGAAGTAACTAAAATAGTAAAAGGTCTAAAAAATAAAAGAAAGAAAGTATCTCCTATATAGTAAATCCGCTTTTACACATTATAAACCTTATGCTGGAAACTGGTGAATTTCCAAAACAATTAAAAAAAGCTGTAATAAAACCTATACATAAAAAAGGTTCCACTCATGACATGAATAACTACAGAGCGATAGCATTGTTGCCAATTATTTCTAAAATTTTTGAAAAAATTATTTATAATAGATTAATGCAATTTTTAAATTGCAACAAAATTTTAAGTGAAAACCAATTTGGATTCCAAAGGAATAAAACCACATCTTTGGCTATATTTAAACTATTTCAATCAGTATGGAATAATATGAACGACAACAAGAAATGTGCTGCAATATTTATCGACCTGTCAAAAGCTTTTGATTGTGTAAAATTTGATATACTCCTGAATATATTAGAAATTATTGGAATAAGAGGCACAGCATTAAAACTAATCGAAAGCTATTGCTATACAAAAATGTTAGAGGTGATTATGTCCAGCTTCGAAAAGGTATTACTCGGTGTACCTCAAGGTAGTATAGTAGGGCCGCTCTTATTTTTACTCTACATTAATGAACTTCCTAACATTATACCTAAACACCTTAGCATCATGTATGCCGATGACACGACAATATTTATAAGAAATGAATATGCATCAGAGGAAGACTTCAGAAAGGAATTAAATGAAATCTTAACAACTATCACTAATTGGCTCAAATCACTAAATCTAAAAGTTAACCTCTCAAAAACCAATGTTATGCAATTTAAAAGTTACCAAAGTAAACCTTCCACGCTCAATGTTGAAGTATCAAACGTTGCTATTGAGGAAGTAAACCAACTACGTTTTCTTGGCGTCACAATAGACCAGCATCTAAGCTGGAAAGCACATATAAACAATATAAATAAAAAATTTCAAGTGCCTGCTACGGCCTCTCTATCCTTGCTGAGACAACAAATACAGATGTCACAAGAAGTGCCTATTTTGGAAACGTGTACCCATTGCTGCTTTATGGGATTATATACTGGGGTAATTCAACAAACGTCAAGTCTACATTTACACTCCAAAAAAAATGCCTTCGAACTATATACAACATGCATAACACAGAATCTCTAAGGGACTTATTTAGAACAAACAATTACCTGACACTGACTGGCATATACATCCTTGAATAATGTCTATTTGTAAAAAATAATATAGAATACTTTAGCTTCAAATCGGAAACAAACAGAATCTTACGCAATAAATATAAATACAACTTATCTCTTCCAAAAATTAATAATATGATTTTCTACAAAAGTGCTTTAAATATTACTGCTATACGAGTTTACAATCATTTACCTACAGAAATAAAAGAATTAAATGGACTTAAATTCAAAAATAAACTAAAAAAATGGTTAATTGCAAAAGTATTCTATAATTTGGACGAATTTTTCAAAGAAAAATGACTGACTAATTATAAATTGTGCCTAATATAAGTATATAAGATAAATATTACTTATATTTGGTTTTGTTTCGATTTTAAAAAAAATATTAACTACTAATTATTGTAATTTTATGCTTATGAATAATAATAATAATTTTTAATAATAATTATGTATTATAAATTAGGATTCAATTATATGTATTTTAATCATTATAAAATCAAATCTATTATTATTGTAAAATGAAATTACTCGGATGAGTGCTCTATGTTTCCATAGTGTTTACTTTTCATACAAATATTGCATGCCCGAACGGGTCAACTGTTGAAACCATCAAATCTGTAACACCTTTGTAACACAGTTTTAAGCAATAAATATTTCTTTGTCTTGTCTTTGTCTTAATATCTTATGCCCATGACACTGCTCTCGTATTTGCTGCAAAAATATGGCCACAGGTATATTCAATGGCTCAACAAGGTATAAACAGTGTGCAAATCTGGCTACAAGAAAATAGCTTAACTTTAAATGCAGAAAAAACTAAGTATATAGCATTTTCTATCAGAGAACCTTCTATTGATAATAACTTGAAAATTAAAATTCATACATGTGACGATGAGAAAGTAGATCGTTATAGTTGCTTGTTTACTTGCCATACTGTAGAAAAAGTAAAGGTTATTAAATATTTGGGCGTATTGTTGGATAGTGGTCTACACTTTAAACATCATATAGATTTAATGCTATTAAGCTGTGTCAATCGCTGATCATGTACTGTATATCGGTTTGGGGTGGTGCATATAAAACTAATCTTAAGAAGTTAGAAGTGGCGCAACGAACAATTTTAAAGATCTGTACTTTTAAACCATACCTCTACCCGACAAAGCAGTTGTATGAGTACTGTGAGGTGCTAACAGTTCGCCAACTTTTCCTTCAATCTATCATTCTAAAACAACACACCTGCCTTAAGTATCAAACTGAGCTGTTATCTAAAAGAACAAATATTAATGTATGTAATGTGACACTTTTCCCTAAAACCAGTTTTATTTATAGATTCTTCATCATTTACTAATATAATAAAATTAATAAAATTCTGCATATATACCCCTTAAATAAGACCAAATGTAAAAATACAATTACCGTGTGGCTGTTGGGACATACCTATGAGGATACTGATAGCCTGATTGAAATATATGTTGTCTAGAATATGTATGTATATACATACAACTACTAACTAATACACAACATAAATAAAAGTACACACGCACACGCACACAAACTTTTACACGCACCCACGCTGCATTCGCACACCACATCCTACATTACATATTTTATGTATCTTTGTGTATATGTGTAATATTTATGTATGTGTGTGTGTGTGTGTGCGCGTGTGCGCACATGTAATGTGTTATATATATATTTTCTTGTTTTTTCTCTTTAATTATTTTTTAGTTCTGTAGTTATAACTTATGTTTCCTTTCTTTTAAAATAATATGAATGGTACTACACGTCTTACGTCGTCTATGATGAATTATCACTAATGTATGTGTGAGGGCCTGGTGATCTGTAACACAGATTCTAATCTAGTACGGAATCCAGTCTCTCACAAAGGTTGAATATGGACCTGGACTAAGTGTGTGCTAATTTAATAAAGTGTGAACATGTAAACCTTTGTGAAAGAAAAATAAAATAAATTATATATAATTATATTATATATATTTAAAGATATGGGGTTCCGCATATTCCAGTTCAGGAGGTTTTTTATCAACTTTGGCTGTATGAGTTTTGCATATATGATCTAAAAACTGGTAAATCTGTTTTTTATTCTTATTGCGAAGGAGTCGCCAACAAAGGTCCCAATGAAGTGGGTACGTTTGTGCTGGATTATATAAAAAAGTATATTGGTAGTGATGCCAATGAACTGTACCTATTTTCAGATGGATGTGCTGGCCAGAATATACTTCCTTTAGGTTTAGTTGGCCCTTGTATTTTAGAAGCAAAAATTATAATGCAAAAACTTTGAAAAGTAAGTCCGAGTGGGACGATAACGTAGCCGACGATATTGCACATCTACTCGTATGGCAATCGTTCGTTAATACCTTAACTTCACTTAATAGGTTAAACATATCTCGGTGGGTTTTTTTGCAACGATGCGGTGACGCGTGAAGTGCATGTCTTTAGTGACGCTTCGGAGCGCGCCTACGGTGCTTGTCTATATATTCGCTCGGTCAATCGGTTAGACGAAATCAAAGTTTCGATACTCACTTCGAAAAATCGCATAGCACCTATTAAACCAATGACTATTCCGCGTTTGGAATTGTGTGGTGCATTGTTAGGTACAAGATTGTGCACTAAAGTTAGAAACGCATTAACTATAAACATAAATAGGTACATATTTTGGTGTGATTCATCAATAGTGCTGGGATGGTTGTCAACACCTGTGAACCAACTCAAGCCATTAATATAAGAAATCGTGTTTGTGAAATACAGGAAAGCACGGTGGGTTGTGAGTGGCGTTACGTGCCGTCGAAGGCTAATCCAGGTGACCTTGTTACGCGCGGAATGTCAGCTGATCTTATTGTGGATTCATCTTTGTGGTGGGCAGGTCCCGCATTTCTTTCACAAAACGAAAACCATTGGCCTAAATTGCCTACTCACCCTGCGAAACAAGATTTACCAGATACTTTAAAACAAATTTCTTTAAATATTTCAACTGATCATCGTAATCAGCTACATAATAATAGTGATTCTATAACTTCGATACACAAGTACACATTAATTCAAAACTTTATAGGAAAATATTCAAAATTAAATTATTTACAAAGAATGTTGCATATTTACAAAGATTTATTTACAATTTAAAACATAAAGATAAAATTAAATGTGCTCTTACACATAATGAACTTCAAAATTCTTTAACATGTATTATTCTTGCAGGACAACAACAAATGTTTACTGAAGAATACAATCTTTTAAAGGCAGGAAAACTTTTGCCACGAAAAAGCAGACTTAATTGTTTATCTCCATTTGTGGATACTAGCGATGTCATTCGTATAGGCGGAAGGATTAAAAATTCACCGTATGATTATAATGTGAAACACCCAATATTATTATGTAGCAAACACAAACTAACCAAATTAATATTTGAACCGCAGCATATAAAAGCCTATTACATGCTGGTCCACAATTACTTTTGTCAAATATCTATCAAAATTATTGGCCTGTGGGAGGCAGAAACTTAGCAAAATCTGTAGTTCATAAATGTTTAAAATGTTTTAGGTATAAAACCGAAAATTTACAACCTGTAATGGGACAACTTTCTGCCGTTCGTAGTAAACTTGAAATTCCCTTTCTTCATTGTTCAGTAGATTATGGGGGCCCAGTACTTATAGCTGACCGGAAAGGTCGAGGGTGCAAGCTAACAAAGTCTTACCTATGTATAATTGTCTGTCTCGCTACAAAGGCCGTGCATTTGGAGCTCGTCACTGAGCTCACCAAACAGGCTTATATGGCTGCGTTACATCGATTTGTCGCACGCCGCGGTAAGCTGCGCAGTGTACTGTCCGACAATGCCACAAACTTTATAGGCACTGCTAACGAGCTTTCTTCTTTCTTACAGGAACCTGATATTCCGTCTGAGTTCGCCAACGAAGGTATAGAATTTTCTTTTGTACCTCCTTATTCTCCGCACTTTAATGGCATCGCCGAAGCGGCCGTTAAATCGACAAAGCACTATTTAAAACGGTCACTAGAACAAACGCACTTCACTTATGAAGAGTTAGCCACTTGCTTAACTCAAATAGAGGCAGTCTTGAATTCCCGTCCTCTTACTCCTCTCTCGTCCGATCCTCTTGATTTTTCCGCCCTTACTCCCGCTCATTTCCTAATCGGACGCTCGCTCATATCTGTGCCTCAACCACGGGTTCCAGATGGTAACATGAAGAGCCTCGAACATAAAGCACTCGAGCATAACACAGTTATCTGGATTATCAAGAGTTCTGGCGTTCCGGATAAAGTCTCATGTGGAGAGAAATTTGGATTTATTCTTTAAAACTGTGACTTTTTGCTTCTTCACAAGTGACAACATATCCAATCATTCATATTGGTGGAGAAATTACCTCGTTAACATAATCAAAAGAAGAGCAACTCTATCTAAGATACAGCTCCTTGGAGTGAAAAAGTTCCCTACAATCGGAAGAGTCACAACTCTCGAATGGAATTCAAAATTAGCTAGGGACGAAAGATCCAGACTATCAGTAAGAATTCCATATGATGAGAGTGATGCCATATCGATATGGAGAGACCTGAAGGGATTGATAAATGAAACGACAGGCCCTATAACACCCCTGTCAGATAGTATCAATCATCAGATATATTCCTCACCAGCGATTCATTTCCCTTTCGATATTCAAATCCCACTTAACTCATTTCTTTTCAGTCCAATAAGTTTGTAATCCAAAGATTGGACCATTCTCCCATCTGGATTAAATATGTTCACCATATATTTAGACCAATTGGGAGGGTTAGCACCGCTGCCTCCAAGATGCTTCAGGCGTCGGGGCTGGTGACCTCATCGCCCATCTTCAGTAGGGCAGGCCCTGACCTGTAAGGCCTGGGGTCTGCCCTGCGGGGGATGCAGTACGCAAACATCTAATAAGTCCCTGCCGCATTGACCCACAAGGTCCAGGCTACGGTAAGAAATAGATGATTTGCGCACCATTCCGTCGGAGTGTTGTGGGAGTAGAGTGAGTGGAGTAGAGAGAGAGCTCTACGGACGGAATTATATAAAAGGGGATGACTCCCCCCACAGGAGTCATCAGCCTCGCAAGGTTGGCTTGTTTCGGCTCGCTGACCGAGCCCATGTGTTTTAGTTTGTTTGGGGCCATTGCAAAACACAGGGCGAATGGGCGGGTTCAGGTTAGCACCCCGTTCCCGCCCCAATTATATTCCTTGCTTTTGACAGAAATAATGAGAACAGTCTACCGGGTCTCCCACAGGAGCCCGGTTCAAGGACTGTAATGTCTCCTGAAGCGGAGGGGCGACTCCGATCTAAGACCCGAATCATCGGGTTGGGCGTGTTTGGACTGTGCACGCACCTTCACAACAAAGACTGGGTTGGGGGTCCACAAAAGAAGGGCCTACCCGGTCTTAGCCAACACGGAAGCTGCTCCTAACATGGTGAAGCGGCGTTGGAGAGACGAGGAACTGGCACTGCTGGCTAGTACCGAGGCGCAGCTAGTCGCGGAGAAGGGAAAGTGTACGAACGTAGACTTAGTTGCAATTGCGGCTTCCACATATTAATAGAACGTTGGAAGCAATCAAAGGGCAGAGGAGGAGCCAAAAGTACAGGAGTCTGGTACAATCGTATCAGACGAATGTGCCGGAGGCTTCCCCGATCCCTGAGATACTTATGGCGGGGGGTTCGACACAACCTGATGAAGTGGCAGCGCAGCCTGCGGACTTACCTGGCGACGTCGGTGAATCCATGGCTCGGCCCGCTAGTGAACCATCTGTGGTCGTAGCGGAGCCCCCGGGCGTGGCGGAGCCTGTGTCGGAACTACTTGCGAGGGCCGACCAGAGGAAGTCGCGTTTCGGGTTATCTGCGAAAGCCGCGAGGCGGCTTCCCAAAACCGGATTTGACGGAAGGGCACGTAGTGCCAAGGTATCCAAACGGATGCTCAGAAGAGTAGAGTACGCAAGTGTGCAGGAACTCTACAAAAAGAACCGAGGGCGCGCGGCCGCAGAAGTGATAGATGGATAATGCAGGGTAGTCGAGCATAGCCTAGACACGCGGCGAGGGACACGCGGTTAGACCCTGGAACCGCTCCAGGACCGGATGGTATTCGGGCCGAGGAGTGGGGAAAAGTTCCTGCGGACCGGAAGGCGGAAATATTCAACTGTTGGATGAACACAGGTGAGATACCGGAGCCACTGCGGCAATGTCGGACGATCTTCGTGCCGAAAATGGATTCGCCTGCCCGGGTGACTATCGACCGATCTCGATCGCGTCGATACCTCTGAGGCAACTGCACGCGATCCTGGCGCGTAGGCTTCTGGCTTGCTGCCCACCGGATCCACGTCAGTGCGGCTTTATTCGTGCAGATGGCACGCTCGAGAACACAGCCGTGCTAGATGCGGTGATGGGGGATTGCAGGAAAAGGTTAAAGGAGTGTCATATTGCGACGCTCGATTTCTCGAAGGCGTTCGACACAGTGTCCCACAAGGCACTGTTAGAGCTGCTTGGGGCGAGAGGGTTGCCCAAGGCATTCATTAACTATGTAGCTCGTTTGTACAAATCGGCAACTACCATCCTAGCCGCTCACGGAAACACGAGTGAACCTGTAAGAGTGGGCAAAGGGGTCCGCCAAGGCGATCCACTGTCGCCCATGCTGTTCAACATTGTGATGGACAGTATCCTTGATTATCTACCTTCGTACGTCGGCTACAGGCTGGAAGGGGAATTAATCTCCGCTCTGGCCTATGCTGACGATGTAGTCCTAGTGACGGGCTCAAAGGGGGGGATGCAAGAGGTCTTGAACAGAGTAGAGCGGTGTGCCGCGCAGTTGGGATTGCGCATCAACCACAGCAAGAGCTCTGTACTCTCAATGGTGCCAGACGGACACAGGAAAAAGTTGCACTACGCAACGGAGAAATCCTTCGCGGTAGGGCGGAGGAAACTTCGCCAAGCAACTTGTGTGGAGAGATGGCGTTACCTGGGAGTTGATTACCAGGCCACTGGATGCGTAACGTTAGAGCATGACATTACAAAAGCCCTGAACAACATCACAAGGGCTCCCCTCAAACCACAGCAGAGGCTGGAAATGGTGAGAGGGCATCTCGTCCAAAGGTTTAATCACGGGTTTGTCCTGGGCAAAATCTCGGACAATAGATTGAGAATGCTTGACGTTCAGATCCGGAGTGCAGTGAGGAAATGACTTAGGCTCCCTAAGGACATTCCCATTGCTTACTTAAGGACGGGGGTCTGGGTTTGCCATCACTGAGGGCGGTTGTTCCGGATCTCGTTGTCAAGAGATACGGGGCGCTCGACCGCTCGACGTTGGAAGCAGCCCGGGCCGCCGCCAGATCTGATAAGATTCGTAAAAAACTTAGCTGGGCAAAAAAGCAAATGAGAAAGTTCACCATTGTTACCAAAGGGGGTAGTAGCGCTAGCGAGGCCTCCTCTCCGGCAGATTACTGGCGTGAAAGTCTGTATCGCTCAGTCGATGGGTTCGAGTTAAGAGAATCATCTAATACCGCAGCGTCAACCAAATGGTTACGTGAGCGAAGTGGGAGATACACCGGTCGGGACTTCGTGCAGTTTGTGCACACGCATATTAACGCCCTCCCGTCTAGGGTTCGGACGACGAGAGGGCGTAGGGAGGGCATAGAGTCGGAGTTGAACTGCCGTGCAGGTTGCACGGTTAGGGAGACAACGGCTCATGTCATCCAGCAGTGTCACAGGACACACGGCGGTCGGATTGAACGCCATAATCTTGTCGTGCGGGTAGTCTCGGAAGAGATGGCCCGCCAAGGGTGGCATGTGGAGGTTGAGCCAAAGTTTGTTACCGCACTGGGGGTCAGAAAGCCCGATATCATCGCGGTTAAAGGAGGGGACGGAGTGATTTGGGATGCCCAGATAGTCTCGGGTCAGCGACCTCTTGACGATGCACACCGTGCGAAACGTAGTAAGTACGGGACGCACAAGGAGCTTGTTGAGAAAGTTGCAGATAAACTAGGACTTCCGATAGGTTGCGTCCAGGCCACATCTTGTACGCTCTCCTGGCGTGGTATCTGGAGTCGGGCGTCGCTAAATGAGCAACGTCGGCTTCTGGGAATCGGACCTTCCCTATTAAATCAAATACCGGAGTTGGTGTTGAGAGAGTCTCACATGACTCGTTTTAATCAAATGACGACGGTCAAGGATGCAAGGAGGATATTAACCCTTGACGTGGAAGGAGATCCTGTGGGACAGGCCCCTGCGGAGCCTGACGGCGGTACTAGCCCCTTGAGAGGTCTGATTCCCGCTATTCAAACAGCCCTAGTACCGTCTTTGAACATCAAATCCGCACAATACCTTTGGGCGCATGAGCCCAATGATTGGGATGAGCGCATGATTGGGATAGGGACTTCGGGGGACCTCCAGCTCGTCCATAATGATTAGTCTTCCGCGTATGGAGGGTCGCTATGGACGAAGGCATGTGTCAAAGGCTTCACATATTAGGATTTTACCCTCACATCAGTAACGAGTTTGGGAACCTTTTAGCATTGGCCGAAGGATCAGGAGGCATTCTTCATACTCTTGCTCACTTATTTCCAGAGACACAAATGATTTACAACACTCTTCAAACAGATACGGTAGAAATCAAAGAAAATATTCTCAACTGCGAGCCTCCATCCTTCTTTGGGTACACTTGCGATTTAATTTCTAGATTAAGTGGGTCAAGAGAACTATGCCTCGGAGAGTCTGATATAACAACTCATATTTTTTAAAGTAAATTATACTCGCATCTTGAAAAAATGGAAACTGATATCCTAATTTGGTCAATTGATGCCGAATTAAAAACAGACATGACTAACTATGATAAACTCGAATCTTTTCTTCCTATGGCTGATCGTTTTTTAAGTTTTAACAGATTGTTTATTAACAAGATGTTCTTTTTTACTAGGGATCAAATACAGAAAGTTAGAAATTTAGTATCATCATATGGATTCAAGTGCAACATTCATAAGCCCCCAGCAAGTCATCCTCATAATCATGAGTTTTATGTTGTTGTTTTCCGTCCTTATTCTCTCCATACAGAGATTCAAGGAATTCTTGGGGAAAACCACGTTGGGGATCACTTATTGAGTGATTCAAGCTTGTACATACTCAATTCCTATCAACACAGGCTTTCATTTTTTACATATGCATATAATAATAGCTCCCACACCGATTTCGGTGACGGTGGCCTGTTTCATTGAAACCAGGCCAGCTACGCAGGAGTTATGTTATAGTGCCCGAGTGTGTGCGCAGTACACAAGAGCACTCTCTCCTCCTTTTACTCTCGTAACCCAGTGGGACGGATAACCGACACGACTGGCGAGAGATTAGGCGCAGGTCCGACTTTTTACATGCCCATCCGACGCATGGATCATCTTTCTTGTCAGACAATCAGGTGATCAGCCTGAATTGTCCTAACCAAACATGGAAACAACATTTTTTTTGTTCCAATGCGGGAATCGAACCCACAACCTCCGAGTCGAGAGCCAAGCTCTAACCACTAAACCACGGAGGCTGTTAAATATCCTCTATGCAATATCCTCTATGAGCAGTAGCTATCTGAGTCGATTTGTGAAACATCCATGTCTCATTAAATGAAATCACAGTCCACTTCCTTACTCCCAGACATCAGCGTAATTTAACGTTAGCGCTATTAAATATCGCATATCCGGCTCGAAGGACCAATATGTTGAGGAGGCAAGGTAAACTCCTGTGGATCCTTCAACGATCACGGGTTCCAGATGGCAACATGACGGGCCTCGAACGTTTTCACCTAGAGTATATCTCTACATTACAGAAAAGGACCAAGTGGCACGCTCCCTACGGTGTATCGGTGGGCACGCTCCCTACGGTGTATCGGTGGGCACGCTTGTGCTCATCAGGGACAAGGCCATCCCACCTCTCTGCTGACTGCTGGGTAGAGTTGCCCACCTGCATCCCGGCGACGACGGTGTCACAAGAGTAGCCGATATCAAAACCAAGAAGGGCGTCATCCGGCGGGCGTTCAACAACATCTGCCCTCTTCCTATTGAAGACATCTCTTCAACGGGGGGAGCATGTTCGCGCCTATAGCGCGGCAACACTTCGCGTACCATCGCAGCGCTCGCGGGGCGTGCGGGGACTGGACGGCGGCGACTAGCATGCGGGCAACCGCAGCCACTACACATACGGACTCCTCGGTAGCTGGACGATTAAAACCCCCAAACCCCCCACCTTTCATTTTACCATGTCAAATAGACATTTCAAGCCGGACGAGCCGCAACAACCGCGAAAACCGCGGTCAAAAGCCAACAAAGCACGCGATCAGAAGCGCCAAGATCATCATCGCCAAACCGATCCACGTCAAGCCGCTGCAGTTAAAGAGATCGAAGTAAGATCAATAAAGCGTTGTTCTTTGGTTTCGGAGACGCACTAACAGCGCAAGTAAAACAGAACATAGTGGACCAGCCTGCACCAACTACACTACCAATTACGACACGTCAAGCTGGATTATACCCTCAATGGATATTTATGGTCGCATACCAGTTTGCACCCCGTACCAATTTTATAGAGTAACTCTCGCACAAATTGAGTACCGAATTATCTGTGCCCGCTCACGCCAAGTTGGAGCGACACACTCAAATCTAGAACATTTCTACCGACCACGTATGGATCAGGAATTCCGTTATGTGATAAAAGGGGCTGCACTATCATTTGCACCTCTAACTAATGCTATCGCTGCTACGGGCAATTTTGAGTTCAATGGACTGGTTATTTTATAAATACTTATGGATCATAGTATTTTCTGAACGTCTAACCTTTGCCTTAGATCACAACAAGACGAGGTTACGACAATTATCAACACCATATACTTTTTATATCTTAGTCAACTCTAACAAAAAGTGTCTCGATCATCACGAGACATGCAATATTTTTAATCTTGTTCCAACAATTAATTGAATTATTCATTATTACAATTTCATGAACTTCTTATGAATTATCGGCAGAAATTACCCGAGACTTGGGTAAGATTTTTAAGGTAGCAACACAGCGGGGTTGAAGCGAGAAAGACTGTAGTGGTCACGCTATCACACTATCTAGTAGTAAAATATCTTTGAGGAATTCATTTGTTTCTACACGCCATTTTGAAATATTGCGAATGACACAGTGCGTAAAGTGAGTGGTAAAACATGTTTTCTCGTAATAAAAGGTGAGTTATATTATATGAAAATTACTGTTTATAAAACGGAGATTATGATTAAATTATTAGATAATAAAATATTTTAACAGAAGATATTGAAAAAAGTATCTAACTTTTAGATCAGGTAAAGTTTCTTATGTCAGATGTCGTAATATCCATATAATTCGGTGAAAAAATCAATATAATGGTTTTAATTGCTAAAATATGTTTAAATATAGACCATTACAATATTATGTAATCATAAAATCCAAGTTTAATTGTAGAAAAAGATTGTTGTAATACCGAAAAATTTTAGCGGAATTTACAGTGCGTACGTCAGTGATTAAAAATGTTTTCTCGTGTTTTAAGGTGCGTAATATTTTATGATTATTATATGAAATTACTGTTTATGAAACGAAGATTATGATTAAATTATTAGATAATAAAATATTTTAACAGAAGATATTGAAAAAAGTATCTAAAGTTCGGGTAAAATTTCTTATGTCAGATGTAATATCCATATAATTCGGTGAAAAAATCAATATAATGGTTGTAATTGCTAAAATATGTTTAAATATAGACCATTACAATATTTTGTAATCAGAAAATCCAAGTTTAATTGTAGAAAAAGATTGTTGTAATACCTAAAAATTTTAGCGCGCGTAATAATGCTCGTAAGTACATTTGAATCACAGTACATCGCAAAAAGTACGGACACCTAAAACATGTTGTTTTTATTTTACATTATTAATTATTAATTAATAAAATAAAACTATGTACTAAGTAATATGGTGATTTTGTCGAGTTAATAATATTTAAAGACGTTATTATAGCACGATAATCTGGTCCCGTGTAAAGTTCTCTAATAATCAGCGTTACGGGTACCAGGGGCCGTATTACAAACTCTTAATTCCAGTCAGTTTACGCCATAAAACAAACTGGCTGAAATTTTCGTATTATAGTCACATTGTTAGCACCAGCCAGTTAGCAGTTACGTGACTCTTGACTTACTTCTGCATTGAAACTTGAGTGGTATTTTCGTATTATGACAGTACTTCTGACATTAGCTGGCTTATATTTACGTCAAAAACTGTTTAAACGAAGCCGTTCAGTTTACGCTCAACTTCATTAGCTTTTATTGAATAGTTTATATTTTAGTGTTCTCTTTTAATAATATATAGGTTAGGTTAGTAACGTAAAATATTGCTAGAGTGATTAGCAATTTTTTACGTTATTTTAAGACATAGGTATTATTCATAGGTTCATAGAAATTATACAATATGTGTGACGAATTAGAAAATTTCTGGAAAATAGTTCTTCTCAAGAGAATAACAATGCAAAACTTCAAAGAAGACACCTTAGGGACCTTAGTGATCCATTTAGTGTAGATGAAGTCAACTACAAAACGATACAGGTTGAATCAACAATTAGTTCACAATTTGTGCGACGAACTAAGACCGCATTATGTAGGTGGGAGCACAAGGGCCTCGGATCTGTCTCTTGAGAGAAAGGTAGTACCTATTTACTATTTCTCTATTAACCCGTAAAATAAAATGTAACTTTTACTTCGATAATATGATTGTTGTACCTAAGCACATGTTAAACATTTAAATTAAAAAACATTACACTTTTCTAATCAGCTAACAGTCCGGTCAGATCAGTGTTGCCAAACTCAGATTATTTAAATTTGCCGCCTTTTTTCAGTTTCATTAATCGCTGGCCGAATGACCAAATCGAGCTGTAAAGTAGTTAAATTGGCAACACTGATTTCACTCCTGACAGGACCTCTATGCCAACGATCATTCACTATTCACTATTTAGAAACTCCCGAGGTTATTGAGCTGTGAATTCCGTTTCCCAAAATCTTCGTAACCCTAATTGCGCCTTAAGTAGCATACTCACGCACGGTCCGATCCAGCACCATGGCCGTGGACCGTGAGTATGCCGCTTATTTTACCGATAATTTTTTTAGAAATAAGGTTTTTGGTAGAAAATAAGCACATTTTTTTCTTGAAATAGGTGTATACAAAAACGACGGCTATTTTACCAACTTAAACCATTTATTTTTTGCAGTCCATAAAATTTGCTTTAACTTTAACAATAATTGTACATATTCTATGTATAGTTAAAAATATTTAGTACAAGTTTTCCGTTCGTTATCGGCTATTCACTTCATAAGTGCATGGCAAGAAAAAAACATACTGCAATACGTCAAATTTGACGTATCCGAATGTCACCTTCATGCTCCATTAAACCAGTCATAGACAATCAAACCAGGATGAATCCTGTCAGCATGAAATATCGTTGTAATACGAAAAAAGAACAAGGCACTTTAAGGACGTATATTGAATTGCCTGGAAACAAGCTGGTTTTTTAAAAGATAATACGGCCCCAGACTAAGCAAAAATATATTGTATACTTTTTTAAGCTAAACATATAGTTTAAAATAATACATTTGTATGGTATTTTGTATTTTTCTTACATTTTAGCCTAATTTAGATTTTTTCTCAAAAATACTTTTATTAGATTTAAGTTATTTCTTAGTCTTAGTCTTATATAAATTTATAATTTATAAAGTCAAGTTAAGTTATAAAATCGCAAGATTGTGTAAAAAACTTAGAAATATTGTTTTTTTAAATTACTTGCTGTTATATTATTTTCACTTTTACGTATATTTTTGATAATTTTTAGATTCGGACAAAGAGCAACGTCGATGTCGTAGTCGGACCGGTCCCGATCGGTGACCCCGATTCGGCCGCACGCCTCCGACAGACCATCGTGGCGAGGCGTGCCCTAATAATGGGCCTGGCTATTGAGGGCAAGAGCAAATCTCCAGAACTTCTACCGCCGAAAACGCAGTAAAGTTTTTATTTTCTATAATGCAAAAAAAATAATTAATTCATACTCCGCTCTAAACTTATCGGCTTACGTGTTGTTTTTCTTATAGAGCTTTCATCGGCAACAAAACTCCCGGAGGGTCCTTTAGAGTCACAGGAGACTCTGTTCCTCTAAAACAGAACCCCGGAGGTACTCTCCGCCTATCGAACGACGGACCACCTTCTCTGAGGCAAGTTTTTTAATCGTATTTATATAATAAATATATAATCTATATTTACAGTTGGACCGTAGGTGAGACGTTGTACGCAAAATAATAATACAATAATAACTTTTTATGTACTTTATGTGTGTGTGCAAGTGTGTTTGTGTGGGCCCTTAAAATGAAACCAGCCCTTCTTACTAAAAGCAACTCAAGCAACTAAAGAAAAATTCCAGAAGTCTTTCCGCGATTAGTTACGCGAGACTTTTTTTATTTACAGCGGTGACGTTTTAGAGCGCGTCGAAACTATGGGGATGTCCGACGAAGAGGCGGAGGAATTGACGATGTCAGCACCGTGGCACATTTGGCGGCGGATGGATAGAGTTAATCAGGGTCGGGAATATCTTTCTCCGAAGCCACTTTCGCCTACAATTGGTTTTATACTATATTTTATATAACTTCTGTAAATTTTTGTATAAGTTTGTCAAAGATAACATTTTTCCGGTCAAGCCGGCCCATTTGTGCTAAAGCATGGCACTCCATTTATTTTTAACCGATTTCAAAAAAGGAGGAGGCTATTTTCCTACATGTAAATAATAGGCTTTTAAAATAAATTAAGAAATAATTAGGTATTACGACTTGATCGAAGTCAAAAGAATTAGGATTTTGTGTGTAGTAATGTATATATGCATATATATATGTATATATGCTTATATGCATTTCGAAGTCACAAAAA
The DNA here is from genome assembly GCA_963565745.1 of Phengaris arion. NCBI lineage: Eukaryota > Metazoa > Arthropoda > Insecta > Lepidoptera > Lycaenidae > Phengaris > Phengaris arion. Next base: position 26,481,527 of record OY751436.1, read on the forward strand.
AGTTCGAGTTCTACAAATTTTTTACAACATTAGTGTAAAAAACCTAAGTACATAATTAGCTTACTTACATCGAATACAAAAAGATTTACTATGCTATGTATGAACATAAACGGGCAAACTTTGGAGAAATCAGAAATTGTGTGCATATGTCTTATTTTTCAAAGCACTATTCATTTATGTAATAAATAATACAGGTAAAAATTATCTTAATCATTGGTTTTAGACTATATTTTATATAACTTCTGTAAGTTTTTGTATACGTTTGTCAAAGATTACATTTTTCCGGTCAAGCCGGCCCATTTGTGCTAAAGCATGGCACGCCTTTTATTTCTAACCGACTTCAAAAAAGGAGGAGGCTGTTTTCCTACATGTAAATAATAGGTTTCTAAAATAAATTAAGAAATAATTAGGTATTACGACTTGATAGAAGTCAAAAGAATTAGGATTTTGTGTGTAGTAATGTATATATGCATATATATATTATGTACCTATATATGCTTATATGCATTTCGAAGTCACAAAAAACTACTATTTACAACATTAGTGTAAAAAACCTACATAATTAGTTTACTTACATCGAATACAAAAAGATTTACTATGCTATGTATGAACATAAACGGGCAAACTTTGGAGAAATCAGAAATTTTGTGCATATGTCTTATTTTTCAAAGCACTATTCATTTATGTAATAGAAAATACAGGTAAAAACTATTATACAATAAAATATTATTCACTATTATTTTGTTTTTATTAAACAATGAGCTGAGCATATATAAAATTAGTCTGAAAGTAATTCCTGTCGACGCATTTCGGGCCGAAACACATAAGCGCGTTGCGGCGCCGCGCCGCTGAAATCGGCAGTGCGCTATAGCGGTGCGGCGCCGCAACGCACGACGTGAATTCCAGCGTTATGACGTCATACTTGTTGACAAGGATGCAGTTTGTTTCTAACACTCTTGCAAACAACACGTGTCTACCGAGAAGCAGTTTTAAAATTAAAATGTCTGACGTTGACGTCGATCTGTTTATATCTTCGGTTCAGGAACACCGTTGTTTGTGGGATACTAGTGACGAAACCTATAAAGACAAATTTATAAAACAAGAAGCATGGAAAAGCATTTGTGAGATCGTTTATGTTGATTACAAGGAAAAAAACTCAAGCGAAAAATCAAAACTGGGTAAGTAGTAACATAGTATTGTCTTAGGGCATAAACTGCGTTAAGCGGGCACCCGCGCGGCTTCATACAAAAGTGACCCGTCGCGGAAAGCCGCGCGGGAGACCGTCGCGGGGAGGCGGGCCCCGCGCCCGCGCAACGGAGCCCGTCTTCCCGCGACGGTTCCCGTTGCGGGGGCAGGCGCGGGGCGCGCCAACAGGAGCACGCGCGGACTAGTTTAGATAATGGCGCTATGTGTTACGGGCCGCACGCGCTCACAAAATAACTTTCGATACTGAAAGAGTAATTATAGAAGTACATTGTCACCCTGTCATTTGGGACCAGTCGAATGAATTATATAAAGACCGAGACGCGCGGACAGCAGCATGGCTCGAAATTTGCAAAGAATTATTTGAAAATTTCGAAAATTTCAGTGACGCAGAAAAAAAACAACAGGTAGGTAACATTTTTATTTATTATACAGGGTGTAAATCAAACCTTAACGAAGTCGAAGACCATGTGTTCTGCTCCTCGTCCTAAGCAGAATCTACAAATTTTATTGCAAGGAAACGACTTTTTGTTAACCCTTTACTGCATGTCACCTATTACTGAAAATTACTGAAAAACCAAGTGCAAGTGTGAGTATATCGTGTGTATCCAAAATTTAGACAAAGTTTATTAATCAGAAAGCAAATTACATTTTAAAATTTTTTGATAAACATTTCTTCAAAACTTTGAAATTTAGTATCTCTGTCAATATTCATTTCCCAGGCATAGTTCCTTAGCAAATATTGATCGTAGTAACTAGGAGAATACGTGTCCGACGGCTGCGTTGAGGTTATTTTTTACACCCTTTATTATATACATATAACTAAGTACATAATATTTGCTATTTATGTAATACCGGCAGGTAAGTACCTACTTATACAAAAGGTTACTTTATATTAACTTTATACAGTTGGGTTCGTAGGTATTCTCAAAAAATACTGCGATCTTACCACGACAACTTACCATTCGTGACGAAATAATCAGCGAATTTATCACGTATTGTGTATGCATCTCTTTGGGTGTTCCCAAACCCACTGTCGATGTCACGAATATGGTGTGGTGTGATCGTTCGTTCGTTGTCGTTGATATTATCAACTTGTTGTCTAGATCTAATAAAATTATGCAGAATGCATATCGCTTTAGTAAAAGAAATGGCATTTTCTTTTGAAACATTCAAAGGACGATGAAGTATTCGAAATTTATTGGCCATGATACCAAAAGTTGATTCAATATAACGCCGCGCTCTTGTTAGCCTATAATTTTTTTTTTTTTTTTATGATCCAAATTGAGAGCTCGAACATATGGTCGCATTATATGGCTAGATAGCCCAAATGCTTCATCTCCTACAACAACGTAAGGTAATGGTACAGTTGCTGCAGTGTTGGTTGATTTATTATTGAGTAGCACTGGTAACGCTTTAGGAGGAATATCCAACAAGTCATCATTCATTTGCTGGAACAAGCGACTTTGAGTGAAAATTGCAGAATCCTATTCTTTACACTGTACACCCACATTTATATAGGTAAACTCATAATTTGCGTCACACATTGCTAGTAGGACAATAGAATAATAATGTTTATAATTGTAGTACAGTGATCCACTGTGAGGAGGTTTTATAATGCGTATATGTTTTCCGTCTATTGCACCAATACAGTTGGGAAAATTAGCTTGTCTCAAAAACATTTCTGCTATCTCTTCCCATCGCTCACTTGAAAATGTTGGAATACAATCTTGTTTCAACTTTTCACTTATAATTTGACAGACTTCTTTTACTATTTTTCTGATTGTGGTTAATCCGGCTTGATACGCCAAATGTAGGTCGACGAAAGTATGTCCGCTTGTCAAGTACCTTAAATATAATATTTATTTTATTGTTTCAGTCTCAGAAGTGCAGAAGTCCAACGAGAGGAAAACTGCAAGAGATACCTACATGAAAGTGAAAGCAAGCAAAAAAAAAAACAAAAATCTGGTTCAGGTGCTAAAGCAGGAAAGAAATATATTTTTTATGATATTTTAAATTTTTTAGATTCAAATTCATGTAATGAACCAGATGAATCTATTGATGGACCAAGTGCAGAACATAACTCATCAACAAATTATAATATTGCTAGCACCAGTGTCCAAAATTCAAATCATGAAGAAACAGGAACTGAATCGCAAAATACATCTCAATCATTCATCAATTGAAAAACAATTGTTGCAATGTGTAAAAGAAAACAATGTTGCCAATAATGACGAAGATTTGATTTTTTTTTAATCTTTATTACCAACTGTCCAAACATTTAGTACTTTCAAAAAATTAGTATTCCGAACCAAAGTTTTAGAAGCTATGATTGACATTGAAAAAGAAACCGTTATTACACTGGATGATTTACCATCACTTAATGTAACAGAAACGCAAAATACATCTAGTATGATTGATTTAACATCATTAAATATATGATCGGAAACGCAAAACACAGATACAATACAAGATTAATTACTGGTGCAAAGTATTCTTATTATGTATATGAGAATGAAGGCTTCAATAATATTAATAAGACTGCGTGACAAAAATATAACAACAAAAAAATCGATAATTAGTTATAATGTTATAATAGTTGTAAGAATGTAGAGTTAAGAGCCATTTCGCTGTTCACTAGCGTCACCAACAGTTTTTTATAAATTATTGTGAATTTAAGACATTTACAAAACTGTCTTAATAAGACAGTTTTTGTTTAAATATCTTAAATAAGCGACACTTAATAAAAACGATTGGTGGCGCTAGTGGGCAGTGAAATGGCTCTTAATGTATGTTATTAAATTTATCATGAGTAAAGAAATAATAACATAATTAGTAACAATACATAATGAGAATGTATGATTAAAAAAGTGTGATAATTAATGTGATTCATGAAGAAATAATGATAATTTGTAATAATAAGAGTAAAGAACTGTGATTATAAATGTGATTAATAAGCAAAGGAATAGTAAAAAGACGTGTGGCACTCGGGGACTGCCGCGGTAAAGCTATTGCATAGCATTTTGTATCAACTTATGCAATTATAATTATTTATTTATTTTATTTATGCAGTATTTCTTTTTCTTTGATATTAATTCAAGTTACACTATTTGAGCGTGGTGACCGATAAGAAAACAAATTTTTCTTTTATTAAATAAATAAAAAGTTAATATTGTTTAAAATATTTTTATAATTTTACAATACATGTGGGTTTTATTATCTTACAGTAGCTGTTGGTTATTCAGGAATATTTATCATTGAAACTATAGGTTTATGATAACTGAAATAGAAACATAAGTTTGCGACTTAATATCCTCTAAATACCTAGAAAATACCGCGTCAATGGTGGTCCCATATTTTTATTCTAATTTCGGAGCAGCTCGTCTCGATTCGTGCGAGTTTCGTAGAGTCGTACAATACGTCTAATCGCACGCACACAACGCCGTGTCGAAGACTGCCGAACTGAAACGACGTTAGACGATGCACGGCCTTCAAGCCACACCTCCGTGCCCGTCGGAGTGGGGAGCGTGAGGTTTTTTCGTTACGGAATTTCTGGATTCGGCCCCCGCGCTCAAGGCCCGCGATAGAAGCTGTGCAATAGCTTAATAATTAGTATTAATAATAAAAATACACAAGTAAAGAACTGTTTTATAAATATCAAGAACCAAATATAATTTAATTATCTAGTATAAGCAAAAATAAAATTTGTATTTTTTTCTTACTTACCGCATTGTTATTGCCAGCCTCTCCATTGGTGATATGACTGATATAGCTCTTACTTTGAGATTGTTGACTTTCAAATACGGTTCCAGTTTTGAAAATAATTCGTCGTAGACTTGAACCGAAACTTTAAAATACTTATAAGATAATTTTTCATTATCCCTTAATTTACTAAACTTTACAACAAATTCCCCGCATAGCAACCTAGATTCAACGAAAGGGCTCACTGGTTGTGCTAGTCGTCGTTTAGCTAGGTAATAATATATTAAGTTCTCCATCGATACGACTGTACATGCACACTGTTAAAATTAAATTGGAGACACTGCGTAAGACGGGTCTTCGCGATGGGCCCCGCGACGGGGACCGCTGCGTGTTCACGCGCGTGCTCAAGCGCCGTGCGCCCGTCGCGGGTGTCCGCTTAACGCAGTTTATGGCCTTAGGTTTACGCGATCACTATTCACAATAAAACCACAATTTTTACTGTAGTAAAAACGTAAAAATCTGATCCGCGGTTTAAATTGTAAAAATTGTAGTTTAATGTAAGTAGCATGTATCTTTTTTTTTTTTAATCATATGAAATACACCATTTATTTTAATGCCCTATGCAAAAGATTTTCTCTAAGTTAAAATTATATTTTTTCTCGCGCTCTTATTCAAAAAGGTAAACAAATACTATAAATAAAACCAAATTGCCATTTAAATTGTTTATTTCCAGTTCACAACATGTTAAATAGTTTGAATCAAATGTATTAAGGTATTATTTGTATTTTGAACTGAGTAGGTATACGAACATTCATATTTTGTTTAATTGCCAACTTAGGGCGCCAACATCACTGGAAAAGTAATTACAAAAATCATTCCGTATTAGATGTGGGCTTAAATTATTTTCATTTGCTGTGGGCAAATGCAACATTTGCAGATCAGAATCATCAAAGATAATGTCATCGGACGCTTGTACTCCATCTGGATTCAAAACAAAGTTGTGCATTACACAACATGCCTTGATAATGTCTGTCGCAAATTCGTATTGCACATTCATAGATCGATGAAATATGCGCCATTTATTGGCTAGGATGCCAAAAGCGCACTCGACATATCTTCGGGCACGACTCAGTCGATAATTGTAAACTCTTTGTTGTACCGACAAATGTTTCCCTGAGTAAGGGCGCATGACGTTATTCGAAATTGAGAATGCTTCATCTCCTACAAAAACAAATGGAGTTTCATTTTGAGAACCTGGTAAAGGCTTTGGTACAGGAATAGGTAATTTGCGTGTCATAATCAAATCATAAAGTTTAGAGTTCTGGAAAACGGTGGAGTCACTTTCCTTGCCATACGCTCCTATATCGACAAAAATGAATCTATATCTAGAATCTACAAGAGCTAATAGAACTATTGAATTATAGCCCTTATAATTGTAAAACAGTGATCCACTGTGCGCAGGACATGTAATACGGACATGTTTACCATCAAGAGCTCCTATGCAGTTAGGAAAATTTGCTTTCTTGTCAAACTCAATAGCGACATCTTCTAGAACCTGTTTTGTTATAGGAGGTATATTTTGACTTGATAGATGTTTCCATATGGCGCGACAAACTGTCCTTACAATTTTTGCTATTGTACTTGCTCCTCGGAAGTAATTCGTATGCATGGTTTTAAAGTCACTGCCGGTTGCTAGAAATCTAAAATGAAATAATAATTAGTAGGCAAATAATAAAATAATACAAATGTAGGTATAATCAAACTCAAACTGCGCAGGTAATAGTGTTGCTAAAGGAATAGATTTTCAAAGATAGACAGGTAGTTTTTCAAAGAAGTACTCAAGAAATATTTTACATTATGGTTGTTCTAGGCAAGGTCAATCAGTTTTTAACTTGCCTAAGTCAAGAAAAAGCAGAAAATTGTTCTTTTTCGGCGGCCAGCCATTTATATGAAATTGGATGGACCGAAAGTACTTATGAAAGTTATATCAAATTTTATATGTAATTTTATATGTAGTATAAATGGAATTTAGGGAATTTTAGTCTTTATTACTATTTTTCACTTGTGAAGTTATTTGTTGCAGGTAATGATTTAGTCAAGAAGTGGAAGGCCATAAAAGATAATTTTGCTAAATATCAAAAAAAACTAAAAGATGCCAATCGATCAGGAGCTGGAGCTGCAAAAATTAAAGAATATCACTTGAATAAACAATTACAGTTTTTGAAAAAGGTTTCACAAAATGCAACTGATTCCAGTTTATGTGTAGCGGAAGGAGATATTGAGAATGAAATAACGGCATTGCCTCGTTATAAAAGTCAACCACGAAAACGAAAGGCAGATGATAAGGATGATATTGAAGAAGATTTATTGGCAATATTAAAAACACCGGAGAATAGACATTTGAATTTTTTCAAGGGGATTTTACCATCTCTACAATCGTTAAATGAGAATCAAACATTGATATTTCAAAGTCGGGTGCTTCAAATATTAACGGACATTCTTCAACCTTCAATTCATCAAAATACACATCACGGCTATAATCAAGAATATCAGCATCAGGGTTATAATCAAGGATATTCAACAATGAGATACGATAATACGGTTCAGAGTGGCTACCACACTTCTACTCCTGGAAGTTCGATTACTGAACAGAGGACTACCTCATCATCAAACCAACAACGTCCAATAAATTCACCATTTTTACTGGACGAAACGTCAGCTACTTCCTATGTTTCACAAGATGAGGAGTTTGATTTTTCTTAAATTGATCATTACATTTTTTAAGGCCTATTAAAGTATTCTTAAAGTAAGAAAATTGTATAATGCAAAAAGCTTAATTTGATTCTGTCTTGTTTCATTTGAACTTGGCTTTGTACCACTAGGTACCCCCAAACCATGAACACTAGTGATGCAAAATTTTTATCGACACCCCGCTAGTACCACAGGTGTATAAAGCCAGGGGTACAAATAAAACTAAACATTTGATTCCGAGTGCCATAAACATTAATAAAAAAAAATAAGAAACCTATTTGTTTTACCTTAAAGTTAAGCCCAGCATTTCCAAAGCAGTAACTGGTTTCCTTCCTTTATTTTTTTTCTTCTGTATATATTTTGATAACTCGCTTAATAGCTCTTCAAATGATGATATACTCATTCTAAAGTAGGCAACAAATTTTTTTTCGTCTATCTTTAATGCTTCGTATTTTTTAGAAAAGAACTCGCCATTTGGATTCATACCCTTACTTAATGGATGTATCCAGTATCTTCTTTGCCGTATTTTTAAGATAGAATAATGTCTTCTTAATAACAAATAAGCAATAAGTTTATTACGATCCATCGCAGAGAGACGTCTATCCACACTCAAAAATCACGAGAAAATGGTTACCCTACCATAATGCCCTGTTTCGCGACGCCGCAACGCGGCAACGCAACTGCCGATTTTGGCGTTGCGGCGCCGCAAAAATAAGCAGTTTGCGTTATGTGTTTCGGCCCTTCGAGCGGCCTCCACCTCTAAAGTTCCATCGGGAAAAGAAGCCCGACTTATTATAATATGTCACGCGGGATCAGCTTCTCAAGATTTTATTCCAGACTGCCTCCTCGCATTCGCCTCTAAAACTACAAGTGATTACCTTCCTCATGGGAAGTGATCTTTGAGGTTTTTAAAGAGTGGTTTGAGAAGCTGCTAGTCAGCTTAGAAACCCATCGAAAATTATAATGGACAGTGCACCATATCATATCATCATTCTGTGCAAGTTGATAAACCACCAGGCAAATAAAAAGCAAGAAATTGTCTCGTGGCTGGTAAGAAATGGTCTGGATGCAAGTCCAACTTTATTAAAAGTTGAGTTGTTAAATCTGGTATAAGCAACTAAGCCGTCCAAGCTCCGCTATGAAATCGATGAACTAGCCCTAGAGCATGGACACGAAATTATTCGATTGCCTCCCTACCATGGCCAGTATAACGCCATCGAGCTTATTTGGGCACAAATAAAGGGTCATGCAGCGCGGAACAATACTGAACCACCCTTCAGTACTACTAAAATGATGACTCTGTTACAAACTGCGTGTGCAGAAGTCACTACAGAAGACTGGAGAAAAGTCGTAGAGAAAACAAAGAAAATAATTTTACAAGATTTTGAACGAGATGTGAGAATAGACAATATTATTGAAAATGAATTAATAATATCTCTCGAGTGCTGACAGCAGTTATGAAGATGACAATACTAATAACAGTTCTGATAGTTCAACTGAATAAATGCAATTTTTTGTTAAATGATGTACTTATTTTGTTCCTTAAATTTACGAAAGAAAAAATAATAATGGGACAGGGATTCGCCTGATGATTTTTAAAATTCACATATATTACAAGTCCGTATCGATTCATTCACTTTAATCGATGTTTTTAAGCAGGTCACCTCACTATGAAGATAAAACTGATAGATGTCAAATGTTACCTATTAAAATGACTCCACTGTAGTGAATGGCTGTGTAGTGTAAATAAGTGATTAAAGTTCATATTCGTTGCAAAAATGCACTAACTTGAAAATGATTTGGAGTCTGCGATTAAAGGTATGTTTTTAGTTAGGGTTTAAATTAGTAAATTAGACAGGAAATTTAATACAGCTTACGGTGCACTATGTGGACACTCCTAAGAAAGCCGTGCCATAAATGCTTTTTCCAAAAGTCGGCAGAGGAACATGTATTGTACCTCAAATTGTAGTAGACAAAGGACCAATCTACCTAAATATAAACGTCACTTGAGTCTGTCCCTATTTTTGAAAAAAAATCGCTCAAAGTCACTGAATGAAAATTTGTTGAAAAATATTCTTAAAATGTGGACATTTAACTTTGATTTTATAGTAACTTTCCTTTGAGGAATAAATAAGTGTTACACCATTTTAGAAAGCTTAAAATATATATATTCATAATAATTATAATAAATAATTATTATGAATTAATTATATATTGGGTTTTTCATATATGACACCACTAGAGACGTACATCTCAAAGTATGTCGTTTTCCCTTATCTTCAATTTCCGATTAGAGTTTTGACGTTTATCGATATAAAAGTTCTGTAATTAGTTTTATTTTGTAGCAAATTTAATGCAAATTTGCTGGGTAATTTTTTTTGTTGCGGCATCAGTGCGCAAATTATGAAAATATGGCAAAATGTGAAGATATGTTTTTCCTCTTAGAATGCATCTGAAGTCATTTGCTTATTATGCAAAAATTTTTATAGTAACTTATGAGTGTTATGTCATTTTAGAAAGCTTGAAATGTTTTCTTTATTATAAATTAATATATATATATATATTTTTTTTTTTTTTTTTTTTTATATATTATCATTATGACACCACTAAAGACGTATATTTTTCAGTATGTCGGTTTTTCTTCGCTTCGATTTTCAAATACAGTTTCGACGATTACTGAAATTAGCCATAGTTCTCTTAGTAGTCTACTTTATTGTGGTTAGTATATTGATAAGATGTATGAAAATTTTCTTTTGATAAGATAATAAAACCTCACAGCCACATATAGGTTTCGGGGTAGATAGTAATTTATGAAATCAAATTGCATACGATATGCACACGTCTCCAAACTATATTTTAGTATATATTCATGTTTTTTCATGAAATAAACAACAGTATTTTATTATTTATTGTTGTGACTAGTTTCACTAATTATTTGTCTAACAATGACTGAATTAACCTGTACTAGACTCGATTTAAGTCTCGTATTACTGAATAATGATAGGGATTATGTTATTTCTATCACGGAATTCTTACGAAACAATTTTTTCAATGTCGCTGATGAAAATATTCCAAAAATTATCGTAAGTGTGCAAAAAACTTTTATTGGTCAGTGTCAACGCTATACTAAATCAGGCCGCAAGAAAAAACGGTTTTTAAGAGAAAATATCGAATGGTTGAAAAACAATTTCACTGTAAATCTTACAGAACCTAGTTGCGAGATTGAGCCTTCTATATCGACAGAGAAACGAGGACGGCCTTCTAAAGCCTAGGAAGATAGTGCAGAGCGAACAAAAAAACGAAAAAACAAGGAATTACTGGAAATTTGTGGTCTTAAATTTCTACTGAATTCATACGTTCAAGGGTTGAGATCTCAAGGAGAAACAGAAGAAGCCTTCATCATTGAAGTTTTACGAGCCTTGTCTATAGAAAAAAAGAATGAAATACGCCGTAATAACGCCGCCGAACCTGGAGAAATAAAGGCTTTTTTTAAAGGACGAAGCTCTCAACATTTTTATAGAATTAGATCTCAGCACAGCACAGTATGAGAATATGCGGAATTGCTTGATAGTAAAGAATTGCTTATTATTTCCATTAGATATAGGTAGTGAAACACGGACGGCGGTTATCAAACTGGTTTATTAGTTGCATTTGCACGATTCACAAACGTATACGCGTACAGCGCGTACCCTACACCTCCCGACTTAATTAATAATTATATCTAAAAATTACATTAGCAAATTATAGAGAAGTGAGTTAGGAAACAAAACTAAAGAAGTGAATTATTATTCTGTAAAAGTTAACTTAAATCTAAGTATTCTACTATAAATATGGATATGCACATAATATTAAACTGATACATATTAATATAATTTATTATCAGTATGCACAATATAACTAATTCAATTTGAGTCAAGTGCATAAGCTCGCACGCGACGAGGGCGCAGTTCAATAGTTTTAACCAGTGGCGGGGACGCTTCTCGCGGCGCCCGGGCGCCGCGAGCAGCTGACACGAGCGAGACGGCGTCGGCTGGCGCCTCTTCTACAGTTACTGCGCTCTCGTCACTTACATAATTCTTATCTTTAACCTCCGAGGCGCGAGACAGCGAATAGCGGCTTTGTTTCTGTAATAAATTTGATCCGCGTGCCGCGTAACAGTACCGGTAGGTACGCTTACTGACCGGACCTCACGCCTACGTATTGCCATCTAGAGGATTTTTCAAACGCGAAAACCCTCATTACAAAAACATTCATTAGGGCAAGTATGAAAATAAACGCAAAAATTTATAAGATATAAGCAAATATGTTTTTGCGCCCTTCTATTTTCGACGACTCTTTACTGAACCGTGACGTCACTCTTCAGCAGCGACTTAGTATGGAGCGTTTTAATGTGCTTTGCGGAATTTCGCAAACAAATAGCCGTACCTTTGAAAATATTCATTTTTTAAATGCAGTTTGTTCTGTGAATTTACTCATACTTAGGGGTACTTTTAACTAATACAATAAAAAATAAGAAATCTACCCCATTTGGATCTTTTCGCCTAATTGTTTTTTTTTTTAATAAAAAATACATTTTTTTAAAAAGCTATTAGGTATTTTAATATTGAAAAAACAGACACTTCATTTTTTATGTTGTATGGGTTGTAGCCATTCTACTGGGTGTCCCAAAAATACCGTCTCATAGTGACATGGGAGATAGATTAGCCTTATATCTCTCGGATAAAATAAAAATGACCTTAGTAAAAGTTGCTTAGTTTTCGAGATATTTGGATTTTTTTGGTTTTATTCAAAATCTCCATTTTTAGTTAGTTTTTATTTCCGCATTAGTACAAATTCCTTTAATTTATTCATTTTAATTTTTTTTAAGTATCTCGAATAGTTGTTTGATGCATACAAAATAAACTTTTGTCAAATAGTAGTGTATTTTTTAAGAAAAAAATATTTTTGTGTTGCGTTTTAGCTCTCCCAAAATTTCGACCCAAATTTTGACAATCTGCCGTAGAATAAAAATGTACTAAAGTAATCTGGCAAATTATTTTAAAAATTACTCAATTTATTGCAGATTTAGAAATGGTATAACACTTACATGAAAAATTTACAGAAACTTAGAAATTGCCATTTTTATCATTAAAGTCTAATTCAAGCCGGACTCAACTATGAAGTGAATATTCAATATTCAAACACAATGAAAAGGCCACATGTTGTCCTTTGTGTTCGGCGTTTGTGATCCTGTTCTTAGGTTAAAAACTGAGTGAGATAGCTGTCAATGATCAACGGTAATGTTTGTTAAAGGCCTAATAAGTGCAAGGGAGCGCGCAATATGCGCTACTCTCTTCCCACATTTTACAACACCGTGTTCCACGAACGATCTCGTGGACTTTAGTACGTTCTCTTCCGTTTTGTGCGATACACGTGCTATTTTGTACTGCTCTCGTTTCTCTCATTTTTTTTATTACTAGGCGTTATTTTTGGACTCTGATTTGCTTTCGATTTGGACTATTGTTGAACTGATTTGGTGACAACAACGACGGTTTGCGCTCTTACAGACAGCTGGCTGGTTTTACTGTGCTAAGAATGGAAAATCCACGAGGTGCTGCTACTCAATTTACTCATCGTGAGTACGCCGACATGTACTTAATTTATGGGGAAACCAGGCGTGTTTCTAATCGAGGCGTAGTAACTTTAAATTCAAGATTAGCTGCAAGATTGTACGCGGAACGTTATCCAAACCGTACACCGCCATCGTATCATGTGATTGAACGATTGGATTCTGCCTACAGAGAGGGTAGAGTCCCAGGAACTCGAGGTGGTGAAGGGAGACCGCAAACAACCGACGAAGATGTCGTGTTACAGCAAGTTACCGAAGATCCGTCAACTTCGGTTCGTTTGATTCAAAGTCGGACTGGAATACCGAAATCATCTGCTCATCGCGTTTTAAAAAGGAACAGGTATCATCCGTACCACATACAAAGAGTGCAAACTCTCCTTACGAGTGACTATGCCAGACGGGTACAATTTTGTCAACGAATGTTGGAAAAAAATAGGGAAGATCCCGACTTTTTTCATAAAGTACTGTGGAGTGACGAGTCGCAATGTAGAAGAGATGGTTATTTAAACCTTCATAATATTCATAGCTGGCAGCTAGAAAACCCACACGAGAATAGAGAAGATCGGTCGCAACACATGTTTAAAATAAATTTATGGACCGGAATCTACAACGGTACAATAGTAGGACCAGTGGAGCTGCCTCCAATATTAAATGGTCACACCTATTTGGAATTTTTAGAAAACCAATTGCCAACGCTCCTCGGGGATGTGCCACTGGAATCATTACGAACGATGTGGTTTCAAAACGACGGCTGCCCAGCACATTACGCTCGAGACGTTCGAGCACACCTGGACCGCAGGTTCCCGGGAAGGTGGATTGGGCGACTGGGGCCAATCTTATGGCCACCACGATCCCCTGATCTTAATCCCCTGGATTTTTTTTATTGGGGATGTCTTAAAGACAAAGTTTATGGTAAACCAATACGCAACGAAAGGGAACTACGCGACAGAGTCACCGCAGCGGCTCAAGAAATATCTCAGATAAGTTTGAGAAGATTAAAGAATAATTTTATCAGAAGATGTCGATTGTGCATTCGTGTTGGAGGTCGACAGTTCGAGCATTTACTGTAATAAATCTAAGTTCTAAAGTTTTTTTCTAATTTTATTTATTATCACAGTGCCCCATAACAGCGAAGGAAAGAACGAAAAAACAAATTAGGGTTGCAATAGTACATTCAGTTTTACAAGTCTACAGATACAAAAGATAATAAAGGTCGATAGATAATAAGATTGCGATGAACATTCCTGGTACTTTTTCATCTTCTTTACTACATAAGAGTCTGGCTTGAATCAGACTTTAATGATAAAAATGGCAATTTCTAAGTTTCTGTAAATTTTTCATGTAAGTGTTATACCATTTCTAAATCTGCAATAAATTGAGTAATTTTTAAAATAATTTGCCAGATTACTTTAGTACATTTTTTTTCTACGGCAGATTGTCAAAATTTGGGTCGAAATTTTGGGAGAGCTAAAACGCAACACAAAAATATTTTTTTCTTAAAAAATACACTACTATTTGACAAAAGTTTATTTTGTATGCATCAAACAACTATTCGAGATACTTAAAAAAAATTAAAATGAATAAATTAAAGGAATTTGTACTAATGCGGAAATAAAAACTAACTAAAAATGGAGATTTTGAATAAAACCAAAAAAATCCAAATATCTCGAAAACTAAGCAACTTTTACTAAGGTCATTTTTATTTTATCCGAGAGATATAAGGCTAATCTATCTCCCATGTCACTATGAGACGGTATTTTTGGGACACCCAGTATACGACTTCAAATAATTGTTGATCATTATTTCAGAATACATCGCGAACGCATCAGGCTCACCGTGCTCTCCGCAAGATATATTTACAGACATACAAGATGTACCTAACTCCCAAAAATGGACATATTCGCAACAAATGGATGAGTATGATAAAAAGGATGTAGGCACCATGACTGACGGCAGGCCAGCATTTAATAAATATAAAGAAATTGGTACCATAACTGAACCAACCATGACATGTACCAACAATACAAATATTGAAATTCGATGCAATGAATATTTCGGAGTGTTGTAGCATGTGAGCTAGCAAATTATCAGGGTCACGCTCGTTACAATAAAATGAAAGCTGTCATTGATATTTTAAAAAAAAACGTAATAAAATAGTTAGCTTGATTGTAAATAGGCTTTTGTGTTAGTTATCTTGAGGAAAGAAATTGAGTTCCTACAGGTTGTGATTTCAAATGAAATATTAAGACTGATTTGAGAAATCAACGTGTTTATTAAAACATTAATTGTGTGTACGATATGATAGTTACTACTTACATTAAAGATAAAAGTTAAAAAATCAACATAATTAGATCAAATTACAATACCGTACAATAATTATCAATAGAAGTTGTCCTATTTCTTTGATCAAATGTACATTGGATAAAGTTTTTTGATAAGTGGAATGCAACCCTTATTTAATGATCAGTACCTATGAACAAGTGAAGAACCACCTAATATTTGTGACAAGCTCTGAAACATTCTATGCACAATCCTGGCTGTTGCGGACAGGTGACAGGGACAGGTGTGATCACACAGAAATACCTAAATTTGATGAAATGGCAACGGAATGAACGAAAATAGTAGCGAAATTTATAAAATGTATAAAATCCTACGCCATTTTCATATGGTTAGAAACCCTGGCAAGAAAATACGACTTTCTTACGGCCGAACCCAATATTCTATCCTAATCCATAGATTGAAATCAATCTCGGATCGATCCCAATGCTTCGATCGATCTCCAATCTCCATTTCAATAATAAAAGTTGAAATCCAGAATCTTTTTTGTGGCCGGATTGCCCGCGATCTTTTCCCTCCCGCACGTTCAGTTTCGCGCAATTGTCATGTTTCTCGTATGTATTTTAATGGAAATATAAATCAAATCGACAAGCAAAATATAATTCAATAGTTTACAAAATATTTATAAAACTATTATAATACTTTATTAATTAACAAAGATGCAAACTGTGTCTGCTTTTTAATATTTTTTCAAATCTCGATGCAATAAATGGATGAAATGGAACGGAATATTTTAAAGCCATCCGTCAATTGTCAAAGTCAAATCAAAAGTCATTGAAACAAACTGTCATTGTTGTGTGTTGTTGTGTTGATTCATGATTGTGAAGAAACTGTCGGTCTTGTTTTGTGTGAGATTAATTATTACGTTTATTTAATAATATTATATTATTTTTGCAATAGACACAGAAGTGGTGAGTTTTATCAATTGTATTGTAGTAGTATGTAATGTACCTATCAGCTATCATTGTTTCCAAATACTGTTTGCAAGAAACGTGCGTTACAACTTACAGCGTGTGATTTTTACTTTGTTGTAATAATATGTACAAAAAAAGCGTAGCATAGCTTTGTAGCTAAGCTAAGCGTTTCCCGCCTTTATATAATTTTGTTAAACTAACTTTTATCTATTTTGTTTTAGGTATAAGGTAGAGCAAACCTTTAACAAAAGATGAGACGAAAACTTTGCTGGAGCTCATAGAAGCCAGCAAAATTATCACGACTAAAACTACTAATGCGACAAATAACAAATTGAAAACCGAAGAATGGAGTCGCATAGCTGTGCGATTCAATGCCTCGGCACCAGTTTGTCGTCGTTCACCACAGCAGCTGCGTTTAAAGTGGGAAAACCTAAAGAAGAACGCACGTAAACGCAGCACAAAAATAAGGATGAATTGCATACAGGTAATTGTATCTTTTATTTGTACATTTAAGTTTTAACAACTGATTCAAAAATAAGTATCAGCATTTTATCTGTCACCAAAATGGGTGTTGTTGGATCCTATAAATTAGATTTAAGGTTATGTGGTGACCAAGCGGGCAAGAAATAAGCTAGCAAGCAATATTACCTTTTAAGCCAAATGACTAAACAATGTTTACTCAAGACTTGAATTTTGTATTCAACGACTTGATGAGTCATTCAATCAGATGACTGCAACATGTGAAGGGTCCACTGCAGTAATGATGAACGAATGTCCAAAAAAATTTAAATTTTAACGAGTAATGCCATTCGGTCACTATTGAAACAATATCTTTAAAATATATTTACAAAATTACTAATTAGCAATATCGCTTATAGTTCTGTGATAAATATGTTTTTTATATTTCGGCTACACGGCTAAAATGCTCAACGTCACAGGCGTTTCCTTAAAAATAATCTTTATTTGTTATACCGTTCTAAATTTAAAAACCCAATTATGTTACTGATGACATTCATCATTATTGCAGTGGAGCCTTCATATATTAACTCTTGACTTTTGATTTCAGACTGGGGGAGGAGCTGGGGAATATATCCCTCCAGATGAAATATTAGATAGAGTAACAAGTCTGCTGGGAAGCACAGCCAGCGGATTTGAAGTGCCCTTTGGTGGTGATCGGGACATAGACTCTGGTGATGGTAGTGGTGAAGGTTTTGTTTGTGAAGAAATGTATGGTGGTGATAATAGTAACGCCAGAGTAAATGAAAATGTAATTATTTCTACATATGACCCAAAACCAGTTCAAAAGACCAATGCTATTGTGGACCAGGAGCCTGAGATGTGCGAGGTGTTTGTGGTGCAGGAAGAGATCCCTCCTCAAAGACCTAAAAAGCTTTTATTTAATAACCCAAAAACCGGTAATTGTTATTTTCTTTATTAAATTCTTTGGTCATGTATATTAATGTGAAAATCCATATTATAGTACTTTTATGTAATGATAATTTAGATATTTCATTAGCGTGTATATAATATTTCATATATTTCATGTAGTGGCACCCCTAGTTATTAATAGTTCAACTATTGTAAAATAATGTTCTAATATGTAGGTGAAGGGCTTTTTAAATAAATATTTGTCACGTCAATCATGAAAAATGCAGTACTTTGTGAACCCATAATTTATATATTCTTATTATGTTTACAGGTAAGTTTAAAAGGCAGACGAATCCCCATCCAAGCAAGATTGCTAAAGACCTTGCCGTAGCAGAGTACTTTACTGCCAAAAAAAGTGTGTACAGGAGAAGATGGAATTTTTTGCATTAAATAATGAAAAATAAAAATTAGAAAATGAGAAACTGAAATTAGAAATAGAAAATACGAAAAATAAAATTTAATTTAGTTAATGTTATGTAGTTTTTAGTTTTCATAATCTTTTAAAGTAGTTTAATTTTAAGTTTTGTGTATCCTTCACTTGTTATTGTATATAAATAGCTAGCCTCTTTTGTACCTATTCAAGATATTAAATATAAACACAATTAAGTATGATAAAATGTTTTATTTAACCTAACTAAAATAGTTATTTATGAGGTCTCCTCTTTGGATAATGTCTAACTCATCTTGCCACCTTTCTTCAATATAATCTTCAGCTGGCAGTGCGGGTACCTCAACTTCTGAGGGAACTTCTTGCAGGTTGAAATTTCTACAAATGTTGTGTAAGACTGCTGTAGCTATTATCAGTGCATGAATGTTTGGCAGGGACAAGTGCAGAGTTAAGGCAATAACAGGGAAACGACGTTTCCAAACTCCAAATGTGCTAAAATAAAATAAAAAAAATATTGTCTTATAAACAATTCTATCAAATGTACATTATATAATAGCATTGACAAATTGTAAAATCATTACCGTTCAACAGTATTTCTAGTTTTAATATGGGCTTCATTGTATCTATTGTCAGCAGCTGTAGACGGATTTAGAATGGGTGTCAATAGATAAGGTCTGTTTGGATAGGCACTGTCTCCAAGCATCCATCGGTTCCCAAATTCACCAGCATCACACTGAGCTAAAAAATGTATCAAATCAAATCAAAATCAAAATAATAACTATTAATTATCACATTCAATCAAATTCAAAAAATAAATAATAACTATTAATTATCAAAACACAAGGAAATCCAGCTATTCTGTAAAATTTCTCAGTGCCATTTTGGTGGACAAAAATGTATTTATCATACAATCTGGCAATTGCTGATGATATGTCCCTCACTATTCTACTTGCAGTGGATTTGGACACTCCAACAAAATCGGCTACAGATATTAGCATTGTCCCTAATGCATAAAAACGCAAAGACAATAATAATTGATGAAGCGGTGAGACTCCATAGTTTCTGCAAAGAATTTGAGTTGTAAATAACACATTATTTACCTATAAGTACATGTTTAATGTATATATACCTAGTGGATACGGTCTTATTCCTAGACATAACTTACCTTGACGAGGTAACACGTATGAAAGGCATTATTTCATTTAACAATAATTCCACTGCAGGTTTAGATAACCTAAACCTAAAAGTAAAGTCAGCTTCATCGAGACTCTGCATATAGTTAATTCTTCTCATCCTACGTGAACAGCGTCTCGGGGCATCTTCTTTATCACTCGAAATCAGTATGAGATCCTCAAAATCACTACTATCACTGCTTGAGAGTATAGACAAATCCATATTTTAAACAGCAAAACCGAGAAATTCTTAAGATTGCAGATTCGGATCAAAAAACCGATCGAAAGAAACGTCAAAACTGTGAGATAGGTTATGAATACACTCGAACTGTCATTTTCAAACGGAGGGCTATCCAAAATCATAGAGCGAACCTCCCATGGATGGCTTGCAACCACAGATTGTAATTTCAATCTGTGGATACATTATTGGCACACTCAAACACAAATATGGATTCAAATATCGATCTTGGATTGGTAAAAACGGATTAGGATCGTATATTGGGCTCGGCCGTAAAAAAGCAGAGAAGAAAAGATTGGATCATACCTAACTCAAACCTAACTCAAAAAACTAGTATTAAGAAAAAAAGGAGCAAAGACTCAGAAAAACGCAACACAACCTACAAATACAATATAACAGATGGTGAAACTCATAGACAAGTCTGTCTGCAATTCTTGTGCCATACTCTTGACGTCACACACAAACATATCTATTACATGGATTCAACTGCTAATCAGTTTGGTAGTGACAAGGAATCGGAAAGAGGTAAAAGTGTACCGCCTAATAAAACAAGTAATGATGATTTAGTAGCGGTTGAAAAAAAAGTAGCGTACGAGAGCTTCTTTTTAACATGATGAACAAGTATAAAGAAAAACAAAAGGAGAAAGAATCGTTATTCAAACAAAAAACGGAACGTTTAGACATCGCCGTAAAATTTATAGGTTAGTTGAGTACAGTGATTGCTTTATAACTTTTATTCTTCAAAATTTTGCTTTATATGATATAATAATGTAAACTTAACTTAATATGATGTTCAAATTACGAAGATTCTTTTTAATATTGCCCAAGATTGAGTAGTAACATGACTAATGCATGGAAAATGTTTCATGAATCTTTTTTTTTTTACAGAAGATCTTGACCTAGATTCCGAAGCAAAACAAGAGGTGTTGGAAAATCTATCCAAACTCAAAGAATTGTAACAAAAAGAGTTAGTCAGAATAAATATTTTCAAGATATCTCTTTTGACAGGTAATTAAATCTATACTAATATTATTACCTATAAATGCGAAGATAACTCTTTACGTCTGTCTGTTACGCTTTAGTGCCTGAACTACCCGACCGATTGTAAGAAATTTGCAATAGATATAGTTTACGTATACGTATATAGTACGTTTACGTATATAGTACGAGGATGGACATAGTCTACACTTTATCCCGAAATTTTGAAGATTTCTTTTGATATAGATATAATTATTATTGTGTCTATTTCGTAGGTGTAAGCTGTTCAACATTAAAGAGAATAAATAATGAAGGTAAAACAAATGACGGTGTCTTCAGAACTCCAGGCAAAAAACGACCTCACCCGTCTACAATATCCAACCTAGATAAAGGGTGTCCGCCAAAGAATTTTCGACTTTGAATTTGAATAAACGGCGAGCGGGGTATCGGCGGAGGGGGGAGGCGTATTCATTTCACTTACGCGTCGTGCGGATTTTAGTAGCCATGGATCGTTGGTCGGCGGAGCATCGTGCGTTTGCTGTAGAGGCATATTTTAAAAATAACGATTCTCCCGTGGCGGCGCGCAGGATATTCGCAAGACATTTCAATATTCGGCGTATACGGGATTGTCCTAGTACGCAACTTATTGGCAAGTGGGTGCGAAGTTTTCGTGAACAAGGACCTGTAGTGGGACACGGGCCAGGTGTATCGCGAACTGTGAGAACTGACGAAACAATTGAAGCAGTTCGTCGTGATGTTATTGCAAATCCACGTCTTTCACTAAGAAAACGTTCTGCAGCACTGAATTTGAAAAAAAAGACTGTGCACAAAATTATTAAGAAAGATTTGGAATTTCATCCTTACAAAATTCAAATCACTCAAAAAATTAAACAAAGTGACTATGGATTACGGTTGACATACGCTAGAACCATGCTCGGCAGATTTCCTCGTCCTCGGGGTTATGAAAACACATTTTTTACTGGACGGGTCGGTAAATAAACAAAATTGTCGATATTGGGCCACCGAGAATCCAGAAGAATTGCATGAAAAGCCGCTGCACTCAGAAAAAGTGACCGTTTGGTGCGGAATAAGTGCAAAAGGAATTATCGGGCCTTATTTTTTTGAAGACGATAGACACCAAACAATAACCGTCAATTCCCAAACCTATTCGTCTATGTTGGAAAACTTTTTGGAAGCTGAGTTGGAGAACAATGAATGGGTAAACGGATCGACATGGTTTCAACAGGATGGTGCTACACCACACACTTCGCGAGCATCAATGAACATTGTAAGGCGCATTTTCCCCGAAAAAGTCATAAGTCGTTATGGTGATATCCCATGGCCCCCCAGATCGCCAGACTTAACACCTGCGGACTTTTTTTTATGGGGATTTCTTAAATCTAAAGTCTACGTTAACAAACCGCGAAATTTATTGCAACTGAAAAGAAATATTCGCAACGAAATCAGAGGAATTTCGCAAGAAACTTGCAAAAAAGTTTTCACAAATATGGTGTTTCGTTTAAATGAGTGTGTTCGTCTCCGTGGTAAACATTTAACTTCAATTATTTTCAAAACATAAATCCGCATTTGTATGTTTTATTTTAAAATAAAAACGATTATATAAAAACCTGTGAATCTTTTATTATTTAATTTTAAATTCGAAAATTGTTTCGCGGACATCCTTTAGTTTTGATATTCAAGCTATCAGGAACAAAATAAATGAATTCTATTTGGTTAAAAACACGTACCTATCCTTAGAAGCCTTTTGGCTGATTTAAGAGAAAGCATAAACTTTACTGGATGCCGAGAAACACTACGGCAAATTTTGCTAAAGAATGGATTTGAATTTAAGAAAAATAAAAATCAACGATCTGTACTCATTGAAAGATATGACCACGAAGCCTGGCGACACAAATATTTAAGGACTATTGCTGCAAAACGTGCTGAAGGTAAACAAATAATATATCTCGATGAAACATACATCCATCAAAATTATAATCCAAAAATGTCTTGGCAGGGACCTTCGACACAGGGTGATCTTGCTGGTTATCGTGAGATATTCATATGAAAGTTCTTATGAAGAAGACATGCTTATGTGTTCACCGCTGCCCACAAACACTACCGGGTAAGAAATTTTTAATAAAATAAACATATTTTTTTAAGAAAATTATCTCAGTTGGAACGATTGCATTGACATTTGTACAGA
The DNA here is from genome assembly GCA_963565745.1 of Phengaris arion. Taxonomy (NCBI): domain Eukaryota; kingdom Metazoa; phylum Arthropoda; class Insecta; order Lepidoptera; family Lycaenidae; genus Phengaris; species Phengaris arion. The sequence goes on from OY751436.1 coordinate 26,504,452, forward strand.
TGGGGCCAAGGCGATTACAGGTAACACAGCAGGAGCAGTGTCACGCATAAAAAATAAAGCGCCTAATTGTAGTTCCAGCCATTGTATTCTGCATAGACAAGCACTTGCGATGAAGCAAATGCCGTCAAATCTAAAATTAGTTATGGATAAAACGGTAAAAATAATTAATTTTATCAAATCACGACCACTACAATCCCGATTGTTCTCATTATTGTGTGAAAATTATGACAGCAAACATAAAACACTGCTGCTCCATACAGAAGTGCGATGGCTGTCTCGGGGTCAAACTTTAACAAGGCTATTTGAACTTAGAGCGGAGTTACAAATGAAGAGCGTCTGTTTAGAAGGTCGTATTTCACTTAGGATTTTTTTTTTTATGTTTGTTTTGAATTTATGGCATAAAAATACATCGAATGAGCCTAAATATCGGTTCAAAGACGCATATTTTCCATAGAAATAACACTGTCAAAATTTCAATTTCAATCAAAACGGCGTATTTCTACCGTTGTTACCGCTACCCCGAACACCAATACAAGATGCGTACTACTCAAGGCAAATTAGTTTTTACAACTTCAATATTACTGATGTGGACAAAAACCAGCCAGTCTTTTTTATATGGGATGAGACACAGGCTTCTCGTGGATCTCTGGAAATTGGCTCAGCGTTGCTAACATACTTAACCAATTTAACGATTCCTGAAAATGTCACATTGAAGCTGTATTGTGATGGATGTGGTGGGCAGAGTAAAAATAGCCACATAATACACATATTAATTTATTGGTTAGCTAATACCAATAACAATATTGAAGAAATTACTGTGTTGGTCTATGACCTCTTGATTGTAAGTCCTTCGTGCGCTCGTGTGGTGATGATAATAATACAGCAGCAATTCTTATACTCTCCTTTATTGGTGCTTACAACGAATACGTATTACAATATGTAATGAGATATGCTTAGTACAATATATACGTCTACACTATGTATAGCCTTTTGGCCAACTAAACTCGATAGGCTTTACTTATGACATCTGTCAATGTCAATAATGACATTGACAGTTACATCTTACTGTTGATATAATATGTAACAATTACTATCACTTTCCCTGTGCGTGGGCATAGTTTTTTGCCCGCTGACCGAATTTTTGGAAGGATAGAAAAAGAAATCCGGAAAATACCGATTACAACACACAGGACAGGGTACATACTCGTAGATATCATAAAGAAACATGGAAAAGTTTATGACATTGGTTCTGATTGGACACTCAAAGATATAAAAAGTTTAGAACTTAATTACAAGAAGCTTGTAAAAATTCAAACTTGTAAAAGAATTAAAATTCGAAAAGTTAAAGGTCCAGGAGGTCGTTTCAAAGATGTCAAAATTTGTGCATTGGAAAACTATCGTTTTGAATCAGTAAAAGAATTTGAATCACTATTAATCTAAGCGTGGGAAACGGCATCCTAAACAACTGCAAGGACAACCAATAGGAAAAGGCCTTACTGGGAACAAAAAAAATATGTCACATCATTACTCGTGAAACAATTTTGCGAAGATTGGGCCTCGAATGAAGATTTAGTATAAGAAAAGAAATATTCTTCTAAATGAAAATAACAATCTCAACGAAGAAAACAATCATGAACATGATGAGAACAGTGAATGCATTTGCATGGAAGAAGATGTAGGAGATATTAGGGTTTAAGTTTTAGTTTTCAAGTTTATTTTATTAATAAAAATGTGTTAAAATATTTTTGTTTATTTTTACAAACTTGAGTAACTTATAGTGTTCTCTATCGGGAGTTCCAAAAAAAAACGATTTTATTTAAAAGATTTATTGAAGTTAAAATTACAAACTATTTTACATTTAAACTTAACAAAAATTAATCAGATCTATGTTGGATCTAAACTCAAGAATTATAACTAAATTAAGACTACCGACTTTGACCGATGTTAGATCTGAAGTGTTCAACTCGTAACTCCAAATTCACGGTCCCACGGAGTTGGGACCACCACGATGATGCGGCGACAGCATTTCCAGTATACGACGATTTCTTTCGTAATTTATGAAGAAACTGCACGACAAGTATTTTCTTTATAGTCCAAGAGGCGGCTTCAATTATTATACGTTGTATGTTAATTATAGTCCAAGAGCGTGTTCGACTGCGACTGACCGATGATGATGATTCCCATATAATGGTATTCGGCAATTCGGTACTAAGTCCATATTACATAGGGGGTACATATGTAACAAGTACCTTAACATAACAATTTTACAATTTACTGAACCATTGTAGGTACTTCCAAATATTCTAGTCGAAAAGTCTTATTTCTAAAGGTGACTATTCAAAAGGTCATATTTCTTTAAGTGACATATCAAATGGTCGTATTTCTGAGTAGTCCGATCAAAAAGTCGTATTTCTAAACTAAAATATGAATAAAAAATATGCATTCGTTTTTTTATATTTTTTTTAATGTAGATTGTATTGTTTTGATAACCTAAATATGAATCGACGTCAAAATATATTATATAATTCTATATAATTATATAATTCTTCTGTACATGTGTTGACAGTGAACTCCTAAACGGCTGAACCGATTTGAATGAATTTTTTTGTGTGTGTTCGAGTGGATTCGAGGATGGTTTAGATTCACAATTGGATCCGGTAGGTGACGCTGCTGTCAGTGCGTCAACAAATTTAATTCTAACTTCTAAGGCGGTACGTACTTTGCCGGGACAGCTTGTATAGTATAGATTTAAAAAACCGCATTAAAATCCGTTGCGTAGTCTTAAAGATCTAAGCATACATTGAGATGGGATTAGGGACAGAGTACAGACAAAAAAATTATATAATGTAATAAATATTATTCAACTATTCTCCCGGACATACACTGGAATGATAAACATTAATATAAAAGTCGAGTAGGTACTTTATTACGAAAGTAAAAAAAAAGATATTTTTTTGATAATACACAGAAGTCCAATTGATGATATGTCACCACTAAAAAGTATGACACATATTTGAGTTTGCGTTTAGTTTTACATAAAACATTGCGTTAAAACAATAAAAAATGATGTAAAAGAATTTTATACAACATAGTAACAACCATATTGTTTTTATGGTCAAATATAATGTACATTAAAAACTTTCTATTTTTATTTCTTAATTCCCTATTACTTGCCTTTGTAGCATAGTCGCGTAGTAGCAAGATTTTTAAGAGGGCCACACATCTAATTATGGATATATTTTTTAGAGATGTTCAGAGTGGTAGCTGTAGTGAAGACAGCGAAGTGAACGAGTCGGAACACGATACAGCGGAAGAGCCGGGGGACGAATGGACCCTCCATAGACGTGCAATACCACGTCCAGTTTTTGCTTCCCGTGAGGAGGTACGGGTCGATAATTGTAACACTACTGCATATGATTTCTTTAGATTAATGTTCACAGACAATTTGTTAAAAAACATCGTAGAGTCTACAAATCAGTGCGCACAGCAAATTTTAAACTCCACGACGGCACCTCAGGCCAGAATTCGCAGGTGGAAACCTTTAACTATTAGTAATTTAATAATATTCTTGGGAATATTGTTCCACATGGGACATATAAGGGTAAGGACCAAATTTTTTGCTCACTCGCTTTTATTTTTTTGTCCATCTTATTTCTAAACAAAAAATGAAGCATTTATTGTTACTTTTTATTGTTTTTCGAAAAATATGACAAAAACAATTCTTATTCAAACCCAGTAATTAATACATTACCTACTTAAATGTATCTATTAGTTTTCCTTTTTAATATTAGGTTTGATTGTTTTTTGTTACTTCATAGAAAATGAACACGTCCTTACCGAGCCGCTCACAAATATTTTGACTTTATTTAAAACCGTGATCGCTATGTATCTCATAATTTATACGAATAAATTATGAGATACATAGCGATCACGGTATATATGGTGGTTTTAATTGGCTTTATTAGATAACCCTTAAATATTCAATAAACATGATAATTTTAAATTTAGCGGCTTTTGTAAGTATGTACCCAAATAATGTTCCGTTGTGCAACTCCAGGTGTGCGACACGATAAATATGGAATTTACTACTACTTTTCGTTAGGTTCTTTAATATTGTAAATGGCAACACAACTCTGAACTATAAAACAAATTTTGAACACATCAGCCATGTTGTTTATCTCTCAGTCGAGCAACAGTGTTTGGTGGCATCGCGTGTCGTTAAAATTTAGAGCTTTTTCATAAAGATATTTTTGGTACACTTGCATAATTATCGAAATAAGAACGAAAAACACATAACATAGATAATTCACAGTTGAAATATTCCAAATTTCTTATCCAATTACTTATCTGTTTAATTTAAGAAATTTCAATCGTTTTATGGTTAGGTCGTGGAGCATTTTGATTCCAGTGTGCGACAAGTGACACGACATTGTGCGACGTGTCACAACAGAAATTTATAAAGGTAAGTACATATTAATCTTATCATACTTAGTTTATTAACCGACTTCAAAAAATAAGGTTAGCAATTCGATATTAAGTGTGTATGTAGTATTATTGGAAAGTAACATTATCGGAATTGCGCAATATTCGTGTATGTATACAAATACAAATAGTGTATTCGCAAAAAAGTGGTAAGTACAGGTTTCATTTTTAACCGACTTAAAAAAAAGGGAGAGGTACTCAATTCGTCGCGAAATTTTTTAATTTTTTTTTATCGATGTTACCGCATATCTCCGGTGTTTGTGAACCGATTCGCAAAATTCTTGTTTTGTTCTGAAGAACATATTTGCGAGTTAGTCCCATAAAAATTTCATCAAGATCTGATGATGCGTTTTGGAGCTGGTGAAGAGAACTCTTCAAATCAAAGAGCAAATTGTCCGTAATCACGGCAATCTCTTGGTAATGGTCCTATGTTAGAGGCATATCATACGAATTTAGCCAGGCAGGATTTAAAAAACTCAGTTGTTTGCACTTGAAGTCGGTTGTTAACGTTTTACGTTCTTAAATTATTGCTTTGTGTTTCACATTCTTGAAAATTTTAAATACAAGAAAATCTAAATTAATTAAAGTACTTTATTTAGTACGTTAGTCGGTATGTATGTGCACATGCACATACATACCGACTATACATACATACATACATATGTATGTATGTTTGTCCACGCATTTTTCCCAAACTTTTAATCGGAGTAATATAATTGGAATTGTGCAATATTCGTGTATGTTAGTCTACAATATGTTTGTATGTAAACATTTACACTGTATGTCTTTCCACGCACTTCTCCAAAACTATTTATCGAATTGTGACCATTCTATTTTTATTTACTGCAAATGATAAGGTTATGACTGACTCGATGGTGTAATCGTTAGCGAATCTGGGCACTAAGCCGAGAGTCACCCATTTTAAAAATCCAATGATTATAGTTACTGCAATGTTAATTTTTCAGATGCCCTTATCTTCGGCAGAAAGAAGTTGGAAGTACCGTGAAAAACTCAAACAATTGAATCCAGCAAAGTTTGAAGAAATGAAGCGAAAGAATGCGGAGAGAACTAAAGCCAAGAAAAGAAAAATATCCGACATGGACGCAAATGAAAGAGAAGAGATAAGAAAGCAATGGAGAGTATTTTCTTACGCTTGGCGTAAGCGTAAGAAAATACAAAAGGCAGAAGAAACAGCGACAGTACAAACTGAAAGGGCACGTCGTCGCTATCACAGTAAACTTACACGAGAGAACATAAAGCTAAAAGAAAAATTGAGAGACTTAAGTCGAAGAAATGAAAATCTGAGGAAGGCACTATGGAGATCAAAGAAAAAGCTTTGTACTCTCACCAATGAGTTAAACGAAATAAGGTCAATGAATGTGTTGCACACTCGGTCTATTTCAACAGAAAGCAACAAACAACAGAAAACGACAGAACTCACTCCTGCAACAAAAGTAAATAATTTTCTTGAAGAACTTCCTCAAATTTCGAATGAAGCAAGAGAAAAAGTAAAGCAGAAACTTTTGCAACAGCTTTTCTTGAAGCATCGCTGGAAGAAACATACAAAGTGCAAAGGGTTTCAAGAAAGGAAAGTACTGAAAAAGATAGCGGACAGTAAAATAGCGAAAAGATACAATATGAAGAAGTGTCTTACAAAATGTTTAGGCCTAAAAAGTGGCATACGACGATACAATACAGTTAAACAAAAGAAAAGGAGGACAGTATTACAACTGAAAAAATTCTTTGATAGAGACGACGTCAGTCGTATGACTGCGGGAAAGAAGGAGTTTAAGGCACGCAAAAAAAAAAACAAAAAACAAAAACGATTTCTTCTGGATACTTTAAAGAGATTACATAATAAATATAGAAAAGAAAATGGAAAATTATCGTTTACTACATTTAAACGTTACAGGCCCTATTACATTGTTTCACCAAACATAAAAGACCGTGACACATGTGTTTGTGTTAAGCATGCTAATTTCGATTTTAAAGCCGAAACAATAAAGAAGTTGGGATTATTTAAAACAACAAATCTGGGTGATCTACTTGCTGCGATTGTTTGTAATGTCAAATCAAAAAGTTGCATGTATACTGAGTGCGAAGTATGCTCGGAAAAAAAGCTTGACTTTGATGATTCAGTACTTGATGACGACCAAGACGTTTCCTGGTTTGAGTGGATTACCAAAACATTCGAATATGACAAAAACAATGAACAAAAAGTGACCAAACGAACCGTCAAGGAAAAACAAACTGGTCCCTTGAGCTATCTCAAAAAATTGGTACAAGATGAACTTAAAAGGCTTAAAGTTCATGAATTTAAGATTTACCACCAATATAAACAGTATAAAAGAGTTATCAAAAACGTAAAAGACAATGAAGTTATTCTTCATTGTGATTTCTCCGAAAATTATGGATGTAAAATGGCTGCAGAAGTGCAAGCCATGCACTTTAGAGCTTCCAAAAGACAGATATCATTGCATACTGGTGTTTTATACGTTAAGAGCGATGATCCTATATGTTTTGCTACTGTTTCTCCATCACTCAAACATAATCCTGAGGCTATTCACGTATGGTCTGATGGACCCACGACCCCATATAGACAAAAAAATAACTTCTACTTGTTTTGTGAAAAATCGAAAGAAGCTGGATTTGTTCATGCTACGTGGTCCTTTTTGGAGGCTTCTCATGGAAAAGGCGCAGCCGATGTGAGGTGCAATTAAAAGGAATTTAGATGACAGAATAAAATATAGTGATGACATAGTTGATGCAAAAGCGGCGTTTGATGTATTGGCGAAAACAGATACCGCTGTCAAAACATTTTATGTATCAGAAAAAGATGTTGCAGATATAAAAATATCTAGTCCTCAAAAGATTCTGCCGGTCATTTCTACAATGAAAATACGGCAGGTAATAGCTACTGAGAATAAAAATGTTATCAGATACAGATCTTTAAGCTGCTTCTGTACCCGAAGTAGTTGCGACTGCTTTACAACTAAAACCCATATTCTTAAGAAGATTAAAGAAAGTAGCAGAAAGGTACTAAATAAGAAGAGGAAATTGAAGAAAAATGAAAGCTCTTCTTCTGAAGTCACTGATATTGACAATATTCAATACGCAGAAAGTGATTATGATTATTGTTTTGTTTGAATATTCAAGTTATGAAGACTTAGAAGACAAAGACAAATATGAAGAGGAAAAGGTTACAAAAATAGACAAAACATTGCAAGTTATAGAGACTGAAACTTTGATTAGAAATGAAAGCAAAGGAGAACGGACAGAAATAATGGTGATAGAAGAACGTGACACTACTGAAAACAAAAAGCTGTGTGAATCAGAGATGGAAGAAACAAACAAAGCACATACTGTCAGGAAAACAAGTACAAATACTAAGAAAGAACACGATGTAAACAAACAGGTGAAAATATTGCAAGAAATTAGGAACACACCAGAAAGTACATTCTATTTCAAAATCAAACAATAAAAAAAAATTACTCTTAAGAAAATAGATACAAATGTTCAACAAAAAATACCGCCATCAAGGGCAAAACAGATCAAGAAAATGAAGTTACAAACCCCATCCCTTTCAATTCAGGAGTTGACACAGATATTGAAAAATATTCTGAAGAATATGTCAGTAAATACATTAAACAAGAGAAAAATACATATGCTGATAATTTTGAACTCTTTAGAAAAACAGAAAATAAACGATCTCCGACAGTAGCAGATGGAAATAAAGAACTATGCGATTCTGACGACGGTAATATAGAAGTGACTTATCCAAGTGAACCAATTAATGATTTTTCAATAAAAGACACTGTTTTAGTTTGCTATTACACAAGGAAGTTGTGGAAGCACTATGTAGGATTTGTTGACAACATATCAACTAATGACGAGGAAACTTTGTACACAGTCAAATTTCTGAAAACTAAAAAACACCTGAATTAAAATTTGTTGTTTCAAAAAAAAAAAGATACTGACATAATCACTAACGTGTCCATTGTTAAAAAATTAAATTATTTCACAATGAAAAGGAGTACCGTTTGGTTGATGAGTCTGACAATTTTATTTTCACCTGATTCAACTTAGAAGTTAGATCTTCATACTTAATAATAACTAATTTGGTTGAATGGTCTAGGGCCTAGGGTCTTTACTGTGCCGCATTTTTTCTGAGTTTTTGACATGACTAATAAATCGATGAACGCCGGCTGCACGCACAAAAAATGATGACGCAATGTAACGTACACTGTCCCGTCACGCTGGAGCCGATGAACGATCGGTACCGTTACCATGAGTTTACAGTGACCGTACTCTCTAGCGACTAAAATATTTCTATGGCAAGTTGTACAGCGCCTCTAGCTAGAGGTCAAACACCAGACTGATTGTGTGTACTCAATAAGTTTAATTATATTTCGTTATGTTTTTTAATTTTTGCAATAAGCACTTTATTACTTATTAGAATGTATGATGGCTACATACCAAATAAATAAATACTTTTACGAAGATGTATAAGTAACTCTTAATTGTTATTTTTTTCGCAATAAATATCTTGCTCAATTGAATTTTATTTTTATTCAAATTATTATGGTAATATTAAAATAAATTGTGTAAAGACGATATTAATTCTTTACTCGACGGTCTTTATTAAATTATTTTAATATAATGTCTCAGTTGAGGAGGTTCTTTTCAAAACTTGACTATTCCACTTGCGACCAAAGTGGATTTTTTATTTTTTTTAAGTTGGTTACATTGAAATCTATATACATCGAAAACAAAATCCTAACAAAACGTGATCAATCCACTAGAAAAAAACATTTCAAAACGCATGATTTCGACAAAAGTAGATTATTCCTCTTCGAATTAACATGTTCAAAATAAGGATTTTAAAATTGCAACAAAACATGATTAATCCTGAAGATATTTTTTTTATTACTAGAAATTGTAACAAAACATGTTTTTTCCTCATATTTTTCAGGTAGTTTAAACTTTTAAAGTTTTTATGTTCTCATTGGTGCTAAATCTGCCAAGTTTTTGAAAGGTTGAGTCAGGCTTGAAAGGGCAAGAACCCAGAGCCGTAAAACGTTTAAAAAAATCCTATTTGACATCTCATAGCTTGACAGTGAGTGACGTAAATTATTTTGTCAAAAATTTTGTCTGTCGCGGTCAGTTGCAGTTCTCTATATTATATTGTATTATCTATGGTTGCAGTTTATTATCCTTTTGTGTTGCGAATTGTGTTTTCTGCATTTCGAGGATCAATTTGGATCAATCAAGATCAAAATCAAGAGGATCAATTCAAATTGTTTTGGCTCCAAAAGCTGTCACCAGAAAATGTAGAAAAAATACAATTATTTTTCCCAGTCAGAGGACATAGCTTCTTACCCGCTGACAGGGTTTTTGGACGTGTAGAAAAGGAACTCAAGTGTCATCCAATTACAACAACCTCAGAAGAATACATACAATATTACTCTCAGTTTGGAACAGTAAAAAAATTAGGAATTGATTGGAAGTTATATAATATTAAAGAGTTGGAAAAAGTTTACAAAAAAGTTACAGGTATACAGAATTTAAAAAGAATAACTTTTATTAAAACTATTAATAAAAGAAACCAACGTCAATGTCACATTAAAACTTTTGAAAATTACATGTTTATATCGGATGTCGAAAATAATACAAAATTAACCCTTTTTAAACGACAAACAAGTCGGGTTAATCTTGATTTAACCGAATTGGTAATAGAAAAACACCTGACTTTAAAAAAGAAAAATGATGTAAGAAACCTGCTTGTGAAACAATTTGGTGAAAATTGGGCAGAAAACCAGGAGCTCTCCTGGTATGTCAATATTATAAATGGTTGCAATAATTATTCTGATAGTGATGAAGAAGATGCTTGTGACAATGATGAACAATGTGATTGCCTTGAACATGAAACGGCTGTTAGAATTTAAGTAAGTATAAAATAAAAAACATTTTTTTAATATTGCATTAGTTTTATTTATTTTATTTCAAGATGAAAATGAGGTTAGTGAAATAAAATATTACTTAGTAAAGAACGATTTTAAATTAATGTGAACAAAATAAGATTAATCCATAATGGTTTGAATCAAAACTAGATTATTCCTATAGAACACATAACAAAACTTGATTATTCCAATCAGCCTCGTCAAAACTTGATTATTCCATTTTAAGATTCTGGATTTATTCAATATTATAATAATGCTAAAATTTTGAAACTCATACGAAATAATCACTATTCTTGTTGTATATTATAATTCACCAACATTTTATGTTAAACATGTAACTCTGTTCTTAAAATTATATTTCTTTAAATTATACAAAGATCCAAAAAGTGGAATAGTCAAGTTTTGAAAAGAACCTCCTCAGTTATCAAACTGTGAACTGTGCAAACACCTTTATGATTCCAGTGTGCTACATCATTTTCTACTGTGATACTTTCTGTTGTGATTTCCGTTGTGCAACTATGCAAAAAATTTGGTTCTTACCCATAAAAGTAAACCGCTACTCAGAATACTGGAGAAAAATTTATTTATTTAATTTATTCCCAGGTCAAGTTATGGCGAAAAATACGTTTTTACTTATTTTTAGATGTTTACGGATTGGTCAGCATAATTTAGACTCATTAATTGACTTTTTCAACAAAAGAATGGCGGAAATATATAATCCCGGCGAGGAACTATCAATAGACGAGTCCATAATACTTAGCCGTGGAAGTAGCGGGATCCGCCAATATATAAAAGGGAAACGCTACGAATATGGCATCAAATTTACAGGGTGGCCAAAAAGTCGTGGATCAAACGAAACAGGGAGATAAAGGAGGTAATTTCCAACAAAAAATCTTTCTCCAGCATGGCTGTAACTTCATTGCACGAAAAGATATGAACTATTTTTGTTTTTTCAATGAAAGTACCGAGTTTTTTTACAATTTAATCAGTAAAAAGTTAAAATGATTAAAAATAATTAAAAAAAAAAGCTGTTGTATTATGACTCGATTTTGTATCAATACTACAAAAAATGTATTGCAGCTCTTGGTATCAAACTTAACGAGCAATTAATGTTTTTCCGTAAATTTTGATGCGTTTCAAAAAATTACTTCTCACTTTAAGCGCACCATTTGAAAAAAAACGTATTACGGAAAGGTGACCCTGTATTATAAAAACTTGCCGGTTTAATGCTGATTAAAATGAGGTACAACACTTTACTTTTTGATCTTTAGTTTTGGTTTTATGATCGTTTTTTCATACCAAGGTGCAAATTTCATTAAATGAGCCTTATTTTTAAATTTAACGATTATCTTTTCTAGGAAACGAAAGGGTCATACAATACAAACAACTCTGTAAAAACACTCGATATAAAGGAATTGTGCCTCTCTTTCACACTAACCATTTAATCCTTTGTCGAAAAAGGTCAGAATACCTGTCTTAGTTCAGGTAGTAGAATGCCGGGCGAATCAGAGCGGGAGGGGTGGAAGCGCGTGAGTATCTTTCTTTGTTTAGTGTCTCACTCACTTTCTGGATGTGACTACGCACACTTATTATTTTGCACGGTATTTTTTGTGATTAGTTGTGACCCGCGCTTCGTTTCTAGATTTGTGATTGATTGCCTACCTGTGACCTACGCTTTGTTTATGGACTTGTGATATTGCCTACCTGTGACCAGCGCTGTGTGAATCGGATTTTGTGATCACTTCGGATTGGCTAGATAAGCTAAAATGGCTGCTGCGAGGAGAGCATACACCCAACGGGAGTATGCAGAAATGCATTACCTCTATGGTTTTTGCGACGGTAATGCTCGCGCTGCTGCCAGAGAATATCGACAACGCTACCCTAACCGAGACCGTTTCCCGGACTACAGGGTCTTTATGCGCGTGCATAATGCGTACATGGAGGGAACCTTACCCGGGGAGCATGCTGCGAGAACAGGAATATAAACAGGAAAGGAGACCAGTAGTACGATTTGATAATGAAGAGCAAATACTGAGACAGTTAAGATTGGACCCTGGTATTAGCCAACGCCAAATATCACGAAATCTCGGGATCCCATGATCGACGGTGCAGCTTATCATTAAAAGAAATAAATTTCACGCTTACCACGTGCAAAGGGTGCAAGCTTTACTGCCAGCTGACTATGAACCTAGAGTGAGGTTTTATAGAGAGATGCTTAAAAGACACAGAGAGGATCCGCAGTTCTTCAACAAAGTGTTATGGACTGATGAGTCAAATTTTAGAAGAATGGGAATTATTACTCCAGAGTGAACCCACATATCAGAAATGATCGATTCCAGCATCTGTTTGGGATAAATATGTGGGGTGGAATATTTGACCAGCAGCTTGTGCTACATGAAATGCCACCAAGGCTGAATGGTGCTATGTAATTGAATTTTTTACAAAATAATTTGAACCAAATACTGAACGAAGCTGAGATTCCTGAAGATAGAGTGGCAGAAATGTGGCTGCAACAAGACGGCGCCCCGCCTCATTACACTAGAGCAGTTTGAGAACATTTGAACGAGCGTTTCCCTAACCGGTGGATTGGTCGAGGTGGACCTATTGCATGGCCACCCCGGTCGCCCGACCTTAATCCCATGGCTTTTTTGTTTGGGGCTATTTTAAAGAAATAGTGTATCATGGAGAGAATAACACCGAACAAGAACTACGACAAAAGCTCGAGTTTGCTAAGTTACAAATTCAAAATAACAGAGGTGCATTCCGCCAATTACGAACAAATTTTATTAGGCGGTGCAGATTGTGCGTTATGGTCAGAGGTAGGAACTTTGAACATTTAATGTAAAAATTTGTATTTAATAAAAGTACTAAGGCACAATCGTTGTTTTTATTTCATAATGGCTTCTGAAATTACTATGTAATATGTATGAGAAAAAATCTAATTTTTCCTTTGAATTTATAATTTTATGAAATTTGCACCTTGATATGAAAAAAGATTATAAAACCAAAACTAAAGATCAAAAAGTAAAGTGTTGTACCTCATTTTAATCAGCATTAAACCGGCAAGTTTTTAAAATACAGGGTCACCTTTCCGTAATACGTTTTTTTTTCAAATGGTGCTCTTAAAGTGAGAAGTAATTTTTTGAAACGCATCAAAATTTACGGAAAAACATTAATTGCTCGTTAAGTTTGATACCAAGAGCTGCAATACATTTTTTGTAGTATTGATACAAAATCGAGTCATAATACAACAGCTTTTTTTAATTATTTTTAATCATTTTAACTTTTTACTGATTAAATTGTAAAAAAACTCGGTACTTTCATTAAAAAAACAAAAATAGTTCATATCTTTTCGTGCAATGAAGTTATAGCCATGCTGGAGAAAGATTTTTTGTTGGAAATTACCTCCTTTATCTCCCTGTTTCGTTTGATCCACGACTTTTTGGCCACCCTGTATATGCTGGCCACACCTTTCCCTTAAAATCCATGTTTACAGAGGCAAACAAGACCAAGATGTTGGAGGGAAAGGCCACACAGAGAAGATAGTGGCAAAACTGCTCGAAGAGCATTTCGGCACAGGGCGCCATGTATACGTGGACAACTACTATAATAGTGTTGGTCTCTCAGAGTTCCTGTTGCGTAATGGAATGAATGTTACAGGAACTCTGAGAACCAAACGTAAAGGAAACCCAGCAGTGGTTACTACCAAACTGCAGAAAGGTGGTAGCATCTTCAGATTCAATCGCCAAGGTGTTTGTGTTTGCAAGTGGCGTGACCAACGGGACGTCTTAACTATCAGCACCCTACATTCACCTGAGTTGATGCCTGTCTTAAATAAAAGGAGCCAACGCATACTAAAGCCAGAAATTATGATAAAATATAATCAATTTATGAGTGGTGTTGATAGGCAAGACCAAATGTTGGCCTACTACACTTGCGACCACAAAACCATGCGTTGGTACAAGAAAGTAGGCATTCACATCTGCCAAATGATGATGCTGAATGCCTACTGCTTGTGCCAAATTAAATTAAAAAAGAAAATAGGATTTTATGAATTTAGAGAAAGTGTAAACAAAGATGCTACCACCACCACCTGCTCAAAATGGAAGTGAACGGGCCGATGGAGCGATACATTTGCCTGTTCACTTGTCCAGAGACCAAAATAACACTACTAAAAGAAGAAGGTGTAAACACTGTTGGGGCACCACAAAAAAAAAAGGGTAAACACCCTTTGCTATTGTCCTCAATGCGAAAATAAACCCGGCAAATAATATATTAAAAAAAATGTGTTAGAGAGTCTATTCCGCCAAACGAAAATTTGGAAATTGATTCTGTTCAACCCATAGATTTTATCGAAGGTATACAAGCGAATCCTTCTGATGTACCTCAACCAGCATCGGACATTACATGTGACAAAGATTTAAATCCATCTGAATTACAGGCAATTTCAGAATGCACTGAATACTTCCTAAATACTTTTGAAAATCTTATTGATTGCCGTCCAAATACTCCCTAACCAAGTTGTAGTTCCACAGTTCTTGATCCTCTTAAAAATTTTCACTCCAACAATCAATTTTCACCTATAGTCGTAAGACCTTTCCCCAAAGCACCGCCAAGAAAAACGGAAAAGAATACAAGAAAAAAGAAATCAACTATTTATACAGATACCCCAGAAAAAGAAAAAAATTGGTTGCTAACTGAAGAAAGAGAAAAAAAAAAAATGCTGTTAAAGTAAAATGTAACCTGAAAAATCATCAAAAAACATAAGGTCAAAGAAAGTAACTAAGCATACTATTGAGAAAAAAGAAAAACAAAAGCGAAAACATAAGTATTTTACTGGAAGCTCAGAAGATGAGATATCATCAGATGAAGATGTTGAGGTAAATTTTCATGAATCTTCAGATTCTGAATACGACGTTGCCCAAGATATGGTTCCATCTGATTCACAACTAAACGAGCAGTTCGATTCTTTTAGTTGTGAGTCAGAAAGTGATAATCAAAGTACCACAATCAAAATGGATTACTGGGTTATAGTTAATTTGCTTTCGTATCGAAAGGACATTTTAGCAGAACGCCCTATTAGCAGATCATCCTAAAAGCAAAACGGCATATTAGCATAACGCCCTACTAGCAACATGACCTCGTAGCAAAACGTCCTAATATCAAAACGACATGGACAGTCATGTACACAAGAAGAAATGAAGATTTTAATAAAACTGTACCGTCTAAAATTTTATTTATGGCCGATTTTTCAATGGGCTGATAGGCAATCAGATGAACAAGCCAAATAGTTTCTATTCTTAAATTTCTCGCAGCAAAATGTACTTGTTCGAGCTGCTAAGGGGAAAAACCTCTTTGAAGTACTGGCCACTTAAGAAAAAGATTAAAATGTGTTGACACAATGACAAATACCATTTCATTTCGATGACTTGATAAACGTAGTGGTTAATTGTTTTGTAGTATCACCCAGGTTATTTTCGTATCTCTAATTTTGTAAAAACAATATTCTTGCAATGGATAATGGCGCAGGACCGAGTAATGCCGCCTCAACAAATGAACTATTTGTATATATAAAGTCACAAAAAGGAAAAGATGTTTTGTTGCACGCAGGTCACCGGTACAATTTCAAAACATTGAATAAAAAATCTGGCTCAACCAACTGGAGGTGTAGTAACAGAGATGCATGTAGCGCAAGTATTACTATCGATAAAGAAAAATCCGCGGTTTTGTATTCGTCGGCGCATACGTGCAGAACAAATTTTAATAAAAATCGAGTAGACAGCGCTATCGACGAATGCAAAAAACAAGCGTGCAGAAAGTATACCTCAATACAGAAAATTTTCGAAAAGGAATTTTCCAGAGAATGTAATTCAGATATTGAAAATATACTAGCGTTTGTAAGCAAAATAGACACATTGTACCGCGCGAGAAGAAATTTTTTAAAAATTCAAAAAACAGAATTTAAAAACCTTGATGAAGTGGAGGTACCTCATATTTTGGCTGACAAATTTTTGGAGTGTGCTGACGGAAAAAATGCCAATAAAATTTTGTTATTTGCCACCCCAATGGGTGTTCAACAAATGAAAAACCTCAATTCAAATGTTAAACTTTTTGGAGACGGCACTTTCCATGTGCCACCCCCCTTTTACCAACTATATACCATACACATTGACGTTGATAGTTGTAACGAAATGACCAATATCGTGCCGTTATTGTATGCGCTTTTACCTGATAAGTCACAAAATACATATGAGAGATTATTCACTCTAATTAAAGACCAGTTTGGATCAGATATTCCGTATTACAAATGTGACTTTGAAGTAGCACAGATGAATGCTTTCAAAACTATTTTCCCAAAATCGCACTTGTCAGGATGCTTTTATCATATAAACAGAGCTGTATGGCGTAAAGCAGCCAAAATCAAAGTTATAAAAAATTATAAAAACATGAAGTTAACCGATATTCAGTTTGGTAGAGAAATAGTAAGACTAAGTGCTAATCTGCCTCTCCTTCCGCCCGAATCTATAAACATTGTCTGGGCTAATATTAAAGAAAAAATACAGGATTCCGTCAAATATAATGAACCTTTGCGGGAATTTACAGCTTATTTTGAGAAGCAATAGATGAAGATGTCGCCAGAAGATTAGACCAAAACCGACATTCATATCGTTTTTGAACTCTCTCCGCAAAGAGGCCAAATGGCAAGATTTTAGATTGCGTCGAGCACTTTTCAAAAGAGAGCCACGCAGAAAGAACCAACTTATTTTCGAATCAAAATTTGAAAATGAATTGCAGAAGCTGCAAGAAACTAAAATCTCTGCATTAGATTTTTTGAAAAAAGTGACTCATTTAAAAAGAATTATATTCGATGATTATTGATTGCAAATAGGTAACATTTGTATTATCGAAAAACCTGGTATTAAAGATTTAAGTTCATGAATTTATATTTGTTTGAATATGTATAATAATTTGTATTGAATTGTACTAGGCCATTCAGCTAAGGTGTCATTTTGATATAAGGACGTTTTGCTACCAGGTCATGTTGCTAGTAGGACGTTATGCTAATATGCCCTTTTGCTTTTAGGATGATCTGCCAATAGGGCGTTCTGCTAAAATGTCCTTTCGATACGAAGACGTTAATTTGACCTCAATGAAGAACCTTGTTCATCGTTATGTCGGGCAAGTAAAAAATGTTTCAAGAGATTCCTATGTTGTACAATTTGCCAATAAAATTGATAATCACAGATTTAAGTGGCCTATAAATGATGATATCTCTGAAATTGCTATATACCAATTGGTAAAGAGAATTATCCCACCAGTAATAAAAGCCAAAAGCAAACGTGTGACCGTATTAGAATTTAGAAAGTCTTTAAAAAAGTTTAAGATAGAATAGATCACCCATAAGGTATTTTAAAGCTTTAATTATTAAAAACCTTCCTTCTATGTTTAATAAGCGAGAGTTGCAGGCTTTCTAAACCTTTTTATTTATATTTTGATACTGTGGGGTTCCTAAAGTTCCTATTAAAACATTGAGACTGATACGAGGGCGGGTCAATAAGTCCGTGACTTTTGGAATAAAACACAGATTTTTTGATAAATAAATCATTTTATTTTTCAACGTAGTCCCCCTTGAGCTCTATACACTTTGTCCAACACTTCTCCAATTTTTTTATCCCTTCCAAAAAATATCATTTGTCGAGGTCCTCAAAATAGGCCTTTGTTTGCGAGATGACTTCATCATTGGAGTCAAATCTTTTTCCACCGAGCCATTTTTTCAGGTTTGGAAACAAGAAGTAGTCACTCGGAGCCAAATCTTGAGAATAGGGTGGATGTGGGAGCAATTCATAGCCCAATTCATGGATTTTTGCCATGGCAACTGCACATGTGTGCACCCTTGCATTTTCTTGGTGAAAAAGAACTTTTTTCTTGGCCAAATGAGGTCGGTTTTGTTTTCAAATCCTCATTGAAGCGGTCCAATAAGTTGGCATAATATTCCCCATTAATTGTTCTTCCCTTTTGAAGATAGTCAATGTGGATTATCCCACGTGCATCCCAAAAAACAGTCGCCATAACTTTATTGGCTGACAAACCCACCTTGGCCTTCTTTGGCGCCGATTCACCCTTAGAAACACACTGTTTTGACTGTTGTTTGGTCTCTGGTGTATTGTGATGGATCCATGTTTCGTCCACGGTTAAAAAACTCCTCCATATTGTGATTAAACAACGCCAAACCTTCCTGTGAAGTTGTTACACGATTGCGTTTGTGGTCGACTGTGAGCAAACGCGGCACCCATCTTGCGGAAAGCTTTCTCATGTCCAAGTGATCATTCAAAATTGAAACCACTTAGCCATGCGAGATGCCTATGGCTTCCACAATCTCTTGCACTTTCAATCTTCGGTCGGCCAACACCATATCGTGAATTTTTTCGATTGTTTCGGGTGTAGAGACCTCAACTGGGCGTCCAGGACGTTCGGCATCTTCAGTGCTTGTACGGCCACAACGAAATTCAGTAAACCACTTTTTTACCATTGAAATCGATGGTGCAGAGTCCCCATAGTATTTATCAAGCTTAGCCTTAGTCTCGGTAATGGTTTTTTTTCGCAAAAAATAATGCTTAATAAGCACACGAAATTCACTTTTTTCCATTGTTTCCTTAAGTTACTGGATAGTCTGATAAAGATAGCTGTAAAACACAAACTAACTGACGCAGCAAGTTCAAATTTTGATAGGAGTCAACTGACAGATGCCTGTTGACAGGAGTAGTGTTGGTTTTTCAGTAAGGAGGTTAGAAATTCAAAATGTCACGGACTTATTGACCCGCCTTAGTAGATAAGTGCCTTGTTAGGATTTTCTTATGTTTTTATTATAATGTTGATTATTTTAAATTAGAAAATAGAAGTCAAATACTCGTTTTTTAAAAGTCTTGATTATATACCTAGATATAAAGAGAAAATATTATTCGAGAATATTTTTGTTAAGAGTTTTTACGCCTTCTCTAGCAACAAAATTGTTAGGTTAGGTTAGAAGGCGCTGTTTAATTACAATTAATGAGTTATTATTTGTAATTTTTGAATACAAATTTTATATTATTTTAATTAATAAAAAAAACATATTGTTATGATTGAAACATAGTCATGATTGAAACTTACCATTTTATATGAAACTATTTTTATTTTATTTTAGCCATAGTTGTAGGTTCTATGATTAACATTCGATTACCTTTCAATTATTTATGTTAAATGAAAGCATTGTGTGTAAAAAGGACTATTGTAGCTGGAATAATTTTCAAGTTATTTAAAATTTAAAAAGTAGTTTGTTTTTTGTTGAATCATTATGGTAAATGTGGTCCAATTTTGCCCGTATTTTTATGATATCGTTGAAAACTATTTCTATAACATGTTCTAATAAATAGCAATTAAATTCTTTTTTTTGTTAATTTTTTATTAAGTATTTTAATTGACCCCACCTATTGTTTCAATTGACCTCCTAGTGGGGTAAATTTAAACATTTTTTTTCCACTTGGTTTTTTTAAATTTGTCGTTTACCTGATACAATTTTATTACTGCGGTGTACTACATTTGATAGCCAGAAATATTATCTACAAATATGATTGGTTTAAATTGCATAAATATAAGTAGTATGATCAATACGTACATTTAAAGTAAAAGTGTTTCATTTGTACCCAGTCTACCCTAATTACTAATGTTAAGAAACAGTTGTGATATCTAATTTTGATCTCGATAGCTTTATAGTAAGAAATTATAATAGTCTAAGAGCCAGTGGAATGCTACCTGTATGTATTTGACCAAACTTGGGGTTTTGTACAGTGAGGCCCCTATACCTACCATATATGAGATGGGGGTTCACTAAGCCCCAAGCGGTGGACACGGCGCGCGCTCAGGTAAGACAGGTATCGATTTTTGGCGAATTTTTAATGCATTTGACGACGTATACCGTTTTGAAATTTGAAAATATATTATTATTATTATCTAAAAACAACAATGGCAGACGTTTATCGCGCGTTTAGCATTGTGGCAGACAGTTTTGAAAGTGCTGAAAAAAAATTAATTTTGAATTTAATTGAAGAGATCTGCCATTGATATATTTCATTTATTAGGGTCTTGAAAACTTATATTGATCACGGCAGACGATTTCATTGAGTAAATATATCAGCAGACAACAAAATCTTTGCTACTATCTGGTCAGATGTAGGACTGTCTTTAGCTATCTTACTTTTTTCCTCTATAGTTTACTGTTGTACTCATTCTAGCCTATAGTTTTTTCTTCTATAGTTACTAGCATTTAAAAAAATCGAGTTTTATACCTGAGAGGGCCTTCAGTTATATTCTCACCCTAAAGGTGTTTGCCAGATGTTTTCAGTATATTTGTGAACGTTCATACAGATGCCTCGTGTTTCGTGAATAAAATAAAATACATAGTGTTGCTTTCTTTTGTTTTCTTAATTTGTCTATTGTTTATTAAATATATCTGACATTATGTCGAGTGAAGAAAAAGAACTGAAGTGTGTTTTTTGTGACACGGTAAAAATTGATAAATTACTGATGTTCTCAGAAGAAACTATGAAAAAATATCAAAAGATTTTGAGGTTACGAAAAATTCATAAACTAAAATATCAAGATATTATTTTACAGGACGAAATTTATGATTCAGCATACGAGGGGAGGTCTAAAAGTTCGCGGAATGGAGGGGATGGAGTGGGGATAGGGTAGCTCGCTTAGTGTCATACTAATTGAGCACTCATAATTAGTATATATATAAAATCTCAACCCTATAGCGCCATTCGTTTACGAGTACTCGCCTGCTAAACAAGTCAATCCGGAAGCAAACTGCAACTATGGAGAAAATTGAACATCGCGCTGTGATAAAATTCCTTACCAAGCAAGAAAAAAACGTTCAAACCATTTTAAATGAAATGGAAGGCGTTTATGGAGATCAGTGCCCTGGTAAAACAATGGTTTATAAGTGGCATGGACTTTTCAAACAATTGAAGACGACCCTCGCTCTGGGCGGCCAGTTGAGGCCACCACATCAGACATCGTCGAAAAAGTCGAAAAACTTGTACTGGAAGACACACGTTTAAAGAAAAAACAATTATCTGCATTTGTTGGAGTATCAGATACAACCATTTTGCGGATCCTGCACGACCACTTGGGCATGACAAAAGTCAGTGCAAGATGGGTGCCGAGAATGCTCACGCCGCTTCAAAAACAGCAGCGCATCGACGCGTCTAAGCACTTTTTGGAGGTGTGTGGAGACAACCCTGTGCAGATTTTGGAGCGGATTGTTACTGGAGATGAAACATGGGTTCATCACTTTGAACCTGAATCAAAACAGGAGTCCATGCAATGGCACAAAAAGGGTACACCACCTCCCAAGAAATTCAAAGTGTCAGAATCGGCTGGAAAGTTGATGGCCACTGTTTTTTGGGATTGTGAGGGAATATTACTGATTGATTATAAAGAAAAAGGTACCACTATAACCGGAGAATACTACGCCACAATATTGGAAAAGTTATAGGAGGCAATTAAAGAAAAACGTCGTGGAAAATTGGCCAAGGGTGTGTTGCTTTTGCAAGACAACGCGCCGGTTCACAAGAGCCGAGTTGCCATGGCTGCTCTTCACCCTACAGTCCAGACCTGGCCCCTAGCGATTTTTATTTGTTTCCAAATTTAAAAAAAGAGCTAAGGGGAAGGAAATTTTCCGACGATAACGAAGTGAAGGAGGCAATTTCGGCGCATTTTGAGGCCAAAGACAAAAAATATTTTTTCGATGGTTTAGAAAAATTAATCCATAGATCAAATAAATGTATTACACTTAAGGGTGATTATATTGGAAAGGAAAAATAAATTTATTGTTATATTTCATTAACAACCCTTTCATTCCGCGAACTTTTGGACCTCCCCTCGTATCATAGTAGTTGTTACAAGGCATTTACAGCATTGAAGAGACATTTCTTTTCGATAGATGTTAAAGAAAAAATTCCATCACAGCCCAGAACGTCTTCGTCTGCAATTGGACAACCATCTACATCAGCTGATAGCCTTGTAAAAGATGTGAATGTTTTTGAGACAGAAGTATAAAAAGAAATTGACGCTGAAGCAGAACAGCCGTTGGAGAAAGGACCATCTGAAGATTCAGCAGAATCCTCGACTGCTCAGACTGCAGATACTGTAGCTCCACCAAGCGTAAATTTGTGTTTTTTTTGTAATAAAAAAAAGAAACAACACCGGTCTAAGAATGAGCCATTACGCACTTCAGAGAAGGATCAATTTCAGAAGAGTATTTTATCACAATTTAAGCCAGATTCTGAAATTTACAGTGAAACTTTGGCTAAAATACAAAGTGTTGTCTCTCGTGAAGTATACTATCATGAAGTTTACCGTCAAGTCTTTAGAAATCAAAAAAGATCACTAGTGAAAAGTCCTGTCCGTACTTCATGGCATATCTCCCGAGAAATACACGAAACTGTTTATAAAGATATATGTAATTTTATTGAAGAAAATGTGATAAATCGAGGACGCTGTTATTTTCTAAGTTATTTACATAAAGAATATCTTCAAATGTTTAAAGATTTAAGTGACGGTTCTGACGCAAAATCAATATTCACCACAAACTATTTAGAAGAAAAAATCCACAAGAAATTTAATGATAAATTTCAAATTTTGGTATCGAATAAAAAAAAGTTGTTGTCCCAAAAGGCATTTCAACTATTGACGATTCATTACTTGCACATTCAAAAGATCAAGATATTTTGCAGGAAGCCGCTGCCATTTTACGAGCGGAAATTTTAGGCATAAAAAGAAAAAAATTACCTGATCATTTAACTAGTCAACGGCTAATAAAAGGTGAATGTTCAACACCACCCATCATCTCTGAATTTTTTTCATCTGTTCTTGGCGGTTACAAACGTAAACGGCGACATTGTGATAGTTTTCAACGTCATGTAAAATCTCTGTCACAGGACCTCATATACATGACTCACAATGGTAACATTAAGACCTCTAAACACATCTGCTTAGGCATGACATTACATTTTTTTAATGTCATGCCTAAGCAGTTATTAAATTTGATAATTATGACCGATTTGTTGATACCAAGACTGGAAAAGACACTCTCCATGATACAGTTGGAATAATGTATCAAAACATTGATCCCAACCTCAAAGACGACGATGTAGAAGAAGAAACTGAAAGTAATCGACATGATAAACGTAGAAGACGATCTTTGGGGAAATTGATTTTGAGTTACCACAGAGTGCTAAAAAACTCAAAAAAACCTCTAATATTCAACCTGAAAGTGAGGAAGAGGTTAATATAATCGTGCATAAGACTCTTTACGATCGGATTGACAATATTTGGATGCTAAGTCATGCTTTAGGATTATTGAATACCCCTATGTGGACTGGTTTTAACAGCAAAATAATGACAGATGATACTCCACTACTGATTTCGTATTTGCCTCCGATTAATCACTCACCAACAAGCAATGCAGTTGTTTTAGCAACTATGCAGCAATGCATGACAGCCTTGCAAGAACTAAATCAAGAGTACATGCAAGTAACTTACGATTTAGCTAATGCAAAATTGCACTGCAAATTCAAGCTACAGAAGGGAACACCTTCCAGAAACTATTTATACACTTGGGTGCCTTTCACATAATGATGTCATACTTTAAGGCAATCGGATAATTTATTGATGATTGTGGTTTATCAACCATCATGGTTGAAAGCGAAATGCTTGCTAGTGGATCCATTTCAAGTTTCATTGAGGGCAAATATTTCAATCGTTGTAAACGATTACATCCAATAATGGCTTTAGGTCTACAAATAATGCATTTTAGATCTTTTCTAATCCATAAAAATATTTAAATTTCTGAAGATATCGCTGAAGAAATTGAACGATTATAGAGTTGTCAGACACCTTCCTTTTTTATTCACGATGAAAGCTTGAAGGAACTCTGTAATGAATACGCTATTTACGAGCAACAAACATTGAATGGTGAACATGGAAAAACAGCTCAATCTTATGTGATTTACATTAAGCTTGTTTATTATTATTTACAACTGACTAGGAGCATTCGTGTTGGTGACTTCCAATTGTATCTTGACATGTTACCAAAAATAACAAATTTATTTTTTATATTTAACCATCAGAATTATGCAAAGTGGACTGTCCAATATCATTACAATTTAACGAAAGTTGCCACTACTCATCCTGGTTTAGACCAAGACTTCCAAAAAGGATTTTTCGGAATCAAGCGTACCAGTAAGCCGTTTTCAAGACAGCCTATTGATCTTACATTAGAGCAGACCATTAATGCAGATGCTGCGAGAACACTTACTGGTATCACAAATCTGACTCACTCAATTTCAGCTCGTCAACGGTGGGCGAGAAGCCACGATATCCGCTCAAGTATAATTACGCACGTGTTGGATGAGCTAGGAATTACCAAGAAGCGAGACATTTCAGCAGAATTACAGTCACATAATATTAAAAAAGTTGCCAACAACTTGAAATGTTCATCAACTCGTTTGATCAGTATGTGAATCCCTTTAGCTTAGATTTATCGTCTGATCAGTTGTTCAACATAGGTTCCGGGAAAGCTGCATCATCTGAAGTGGAAGAGTTTCTCTTAATATCCAAAAAAATTGGGAAGAGCTACGGACAACTTTTATATCGGAATGTGCATCTGATCTAAAAAGGTTTGAAAAAGCCCTCAAAAAGACAAAGATACATAACTTTTCAAGTCTACTGGTAAAGAAAAAAATTGTAAAAATTGGAGATAAGCAGCAAGAGATCAAGTTACAGCGAGATTTATTTGGACATTTGTTGGGAATTTCGATGGACCATCAAATTGATCTTCTCAAAATTTTAGCGTATCCAATATCTCCTGTACCTCTTGCTTTGTCATCTAGATGGTGGTTTCTGTAAAACTGACAAATCTGTACTTGTAAAATGCCTTGAACTAAGAATTGATCAAAAACCCCCACGTCATACAGATGTATTGTTAGTTGATGAATTTTTCGTTCTCGATTCTATGAAAGAAGTTCGGAAGTATGAAAGAACATTCGGAAGTATTTCAAAGAAATTTCTCCAAATGGTGTCAAAATATTCCACTCAAAGAATTGACGCAATTTTTGACCAATATTTTTTTCCGTCAATAAAGGATAGTGAAAGATGTCTACGGAATGAACCATCGTTGATTGATTACATAATTTCGGGGCCTGAACAGAAGCGACCGTCAGATTTTGCAAAAGAATTGAAAAATACTAAATTTAAGGAAGCTTTGGTGGTAGATTTTTTTATAATACATTGGTCTAGTGAGGAAATGAAGTCATTTTTGGGCAACCTCCAGATTTTATTTAATTTCCGTAATTGTCAATCGTATCAAGTTGTTAATGACAAGATCCAATCAAGAGTTGCTGAAAATTTATGTTGTACTTCACATGAAGAAGCTGATACCGAGATAATTTATCATGCTTGCAACATCGCAGAGCAGTCGAACATTGTTATTAGAGCCTCTGATACTGATATTTTAATTATAATGAAGCAAATGCCGTCAAATCTAAAATTAGTTATGGATGAAGCGGTAAAATAATTAATTTTTTAAATCACGACCACTACAATCCCGATTGTTCTCATTATTGTGTGAAGATTATGGCAGCAAACATAAAACACTGCTGCTCCATACAGAAGTGTGATGGCTGTCTCGGGGTAAATCTTTAACAAGGCTATTTGAACTTAGAGCGGAGTTACAAATGTTTTTTTCAGCTATACTTCTTTTACTTTGAAAGACCGTTTGTATGATAAAACTTGGTTATTCCAATTGTCTTTTATGGCGGATATCTTTCAAAAACTAAACGAATTGAATTTATCATTGCAAGGTAAACAGACAACAGTGTTCCAGGCCTATAACAAAATAACTGCCTTCAAAAGAAAATTAGATTTTTGGATTTTTTGTGTTGATAAGAGAGAAATAGAAAGCTTTACGTCACTCAGTGAGTTTGTTAGCGATAACGACTCAGAAATGTTTCAAGATGCGCGCATCTTTTGAAAAGTATTTTCCCGAAGAACAGAATACAAAAATAAAACTGAATTCATGGATTCATAATCCTTTTTTACCCAACTTGCAAAAGCCCGAAAGTATGTCAAACGAGATATATGAATCTCTTTTAGAAATGTCATCAGACACAAGTATGGAGTTACTGTTCAAAACGATGTCTCTCAACGATTTTTGGTGCAGAATTCGTCATGAATATCCAATGCTTGGCAAAATGGCTATGAATATTCTTCTCCCGTTCCCAACAACATATTTGTGCGAAAAAGGAATCTCAACGTGTGCAGCCACGATAACAAAATATCGCAATAGACTGGACGCCAAACCTGATATGAGACTGCAACTGTGTTCTATCAAACCTATTAATGAATAATAATAAACAGTTTCATACCTCCCATTGGTTAGATTTTTTCTTTTTTAATATCTTGTAATAATGTACTTGCCATGTGGCATGTTAAAGTAAGTAATAATCAGTAACTGTTACATTGTACTTTTATTATGTTTATTAATAAAGAATACACTTTTAAAAACTATTGTTTTATTGTAGGGTTCCGTCAAGTATTTTACTTTCCAAAAGGGTTCCGTCACCAAAAAAGTTTGAGAACCGCTGGATTAGACTATTTTAGTTAGCCAAAAGAGGAATATCACAATTGTTGCTGTATTATTATTATCACCAGTCAAGCATAAGAAGGATCTGTAAGAACCACATGCCACACACATGATGTCGCAGGCCTCAAAAAAAAAGTTATTTAATGTTTCATGTTCTATTTTTTGGGTTCTGTTTGAGTATAGTGAACGAATGACTATGTCCATCATGTCCACTAAGAGTAGAACAATACAAGGCATAGAACCAACTAGCAAAGCAGAATCACAAGGTAACCAGCTATATCGACAACATAATATTGTACTTGTATCAAAAACCGTATTGTTTAACATCAAGCATAAAACAAAAACTTTTACTCGATTACATGAGAAATCCATTCTGCAATATAGATCTTTTACATTACAGAAATGTTCAGAATAATGTTCTAAAACAAGACCGTTGATGAAGCTAGGTCTTTAAAGACCTAGCCTTGTTTGAGCTTCTTGGTCTATTCTAGCCATTTGTCCAGTCTACTTATGAAAGAATATTCTTGCCTACCAAATTCTACATTTTTATAGCTGATGAGGAATACGGGGTACACAAAGTGACATCAACCGCAGTCTCCCTAAGTGAGTTTGAGCTATACTTACCAATCAATATCTCCTGTGGAATGTATAAAGTATACAGTCAGACCAGGAATGTGTCATTGTGGGCAGAGCCACTAACAGGTAACCTTTATAAATATCCCTTTCTGACTCACTACTCTATGGTGGCATCCTGGCTACCCGGAGAAAATGGGAGTGGAATAAATCCTATCACAGGGAAGGTTCTCATACCTGAAGTAATAATGTCCAAGGTAAAAGCTAATCAAAATTCGACGTAAGTCCGGAACCGGAAAACATTGCACCCAAGAAGAAAGTCAAACTAGGGAAACATCGCCTCACGAAATACAGTACAAATTGGCAGAATGATTATAATTGGTTGTGTAATGTGTAACGTCGGAGGAATATAAAACTTACTGTAAACTGTGTAAAAAAGAGTTATAAAAGAGTACTACGAGGGCGGGTCAATAAGTCCGTGACTTTTGGAATAAAACACAGATTTTTTGATAAATAAATCATTTTATTTTTCAACGTAGTCCCCCTTGAGCTCTATACACTTTGTCCAACGCTTCTCCAATTTTTTTATCCCTTCCAAAAAATATGATTTGTCGAGGTCCTCAAAATAGGCCTTTGTTTGCGAGATGACTTCATCATTGGAGTCAAATCTTTTTCCACCGAGCCATTTTTTCAGGTTTGGGAACAAGAAGTAGTCACTCGGAGCCACATCTGGAGAATAGGGTGGATGTGGGAGCAATTCATAGCCCAATTCATGGATTTTTGCCATGGCAACTGCACATGTGTGCACCCTTGCATTGTCTTGGTGAAAAAGAACTTTTTTCTTGGCCAAATGAGGTCGGTTTTTTTTCAAATCCTCATTGAAGCGGTCCAATAAGTTGGCATAATATTCCCCATTAATTGTTCTTCCCTTTTGAAGATAGTCAATGTGGATTATCCCACGTGCATCCCAAAAAACAGTCGCCATAACTTTATTGGCTGACAAACCCACCTTGGCCTTCTTTGGCGCCGATTCACCCTTAGAAACCCACTGTTTTGACTGTTGTTTGGTCTCTGGTGTATTGTGATGGATCTATGTTTCGTCCACGGTTACAAAACGGCGCAAAAACTCCTCCATATTGTGATTAAACAACGCCAAACCTTCCTGTGAAGTTGTTACACGATTGCGTTTGTGGTCGACTGTGAGCAAACGCGGCACCCATCTTGCGGAAAGCTTTCTCATGCCCAAGTGATCATTCAAAATTGAAACCACTGAGCCATGCGAGATGCCTATGGCTTCCACAATCTCTTGCACTTTCAATCTGCGGTCGGCCAACACCATATCGTGAATTTTTTCGATTGTTTCGGGTGTAGAGACCTCAACTGGGCGTCCAGGACGTTCGGCATCTTCAGTGCTTGTACGGCCACAACGAAATTCAGTAAATCACTTTTTTACCATTGAAATCGATGGTGCAGAGTCCCCATAGTATTTATCAAGGTAGGTTTTTTTTCGCAAAAAATAATGCTTAATAAGCACACGAAATTCACTTTTTTCCATTGTTTCCTTAAGTTACTGGATAGTCTGATAAAGATAGCTGTAAAACACAAACTAACAGACGCAGCAAGTTCAAATTTTGATAGGAGTCAACTGACAGATGCCTGTTGACAGGAGTAGTGTTGCTTTTTCAGTAAGGAGGTTAGAAATTCAAAAAGTCACGGACTTATTGACCCGCCTTAGTATTTCTCATGGCGGATTAAACGACGCATACATGAGGTGGTAGATGGAATTACAAAAAACATGAAAATTATTCAAATTCAGACGCAAATCTTTTTTAAAGCTGTTTTGTGCCCCTTCAGTTAGCTTGTGGACATAACAACAGAAAAGTATTATGGAAAAATCCAACGCCTTCTTCACCGAGATTTTGTCGACCAATAAGGTTCCGGTTTATAAAGGAAAATAATGACGTCACTGAAGAGGAAATACGATATATTAAGAGCTCTATTAGCTCTTTAGCTCCAACCGAAGAAGTTTTTTATTAAGCACACATTTATAATGACAATGGTAGATGGAAAGGTGTGCAATGCAGCCACAGGTACGAAGTCTACAAGTGCTACATTTGTGGCGCAACGACAAAAGATTTTAATGACTTAAGTAACTATACGACTGAAGTAAATTTTGCGGCTTTTGAATTCGGGATATGGGTACTTCATGCTAGAATTCGTATATACGAAAGTATTTTACACTTAGTTACAAACTAGGAGTAAAAAAATATAAAGAAAGAAAAACGCAAGAAAAAAAAGACCAAGAAGCACGAAAAAAATATAGGTTTAGAACAGAAACTGGTCTTTTGGTTGATATGCCTAAACAAAATTTCGGTAACACTAATGATGGTAATACAAGTAGAAGGTTTTTCAAGAATCCAAGATTAGCCTCAGAAATAACAGGAATTGACTATGAATTAATTTATAGACTAAATGTTATATTGGAAACAATTTCAATCGGGTTTCAAATTGATCCTATAAAATATAAAAAGTATGCTTTAGAAACGGATCCTCTTTATGTAAACCTATATAATTGGCATCCTATGACGCCAACAACGCATAAAGTCTTGGTCCATGGCGCAGTCATTATAGAAAACGCACTTTTACCTATCGGGCAACTCTCAGAGGAGGCAGCTGAAGCTCGAAATAAACACTTTAGAAATTACGGCCAAGATTTTGCAAGGAAATTTTCTAGGGAAAGTTGCAATGAAGACATATTCAACCGTCTTCTACTTAGTTCTGACCCATTGTTAAGTAGTATGCGTGAGGTCAAAAAAAGAAAATCTAACACATTTATGCCCAAAACGTTGGACATGTTAGTATCTGCAGAACCGAATATATTAGAAAATTCTTCAGAAAGCGAAGAAGACTAAACTTTTAGTCAAACTTATAATTTTTTTCTTTTTTTAATCTATGTACCTATTTTTTTGTGAATATACGCTTATTTCTTTTTAAACTTGTATTATATTCTTATTTATGTTGATTGGAAAACAATAAAGCAAAAAAATAATTTTGACCGCCTAGATCGCACAAATACCTGTATGTGCGACGTAGTGAAGCATTCAAAAACAAGTAGTCACTCGAAAATCACGAGTTTTCGCGCTGCAAGAAACATAACTAGCTATTTCCAGGCACCAGGTACTTCCACGTCAGATCGTGATCACGATGATATTATGTACAAAACGTCAGCCGCAGAAATTACTTCTATATATCACACAACCGTTAAACATTCGTTAAGCTACAATAGTATGGATTGTTTTCAAAAGTTATTACCTCTCATGTACGCCGATTCTAAGATAGCTAAGAATGTTAAATGTGGTAGGACAAAGAGTGAAGCAATAGTTTGTGAAGTATTGGCAAAAGAAGCTTTGAAGGACGTAATTCAAAATTTAAAAGAAGATTTATTTTTTTCGATTTCTATGGATGCCAGCAATAAAGGAAATCGGAAAATGTTTCCAGTATGTGTGCGATATTTCAGTTTGGACAAAGGAATACAAAACAAATTAATAGATTTTGTGAAGAGCAATCACGAAACTGCCGACCAAATAATAAATTTACTCTGTGAAACATTGGATAAACATAACTTAAAATTATCGCAAGTAACATCATATGGTGCTGACAATGCAAATGTAAACTTTGGTTCAAAACATTCTGTTTTCATAAATCTCTTGGCCAAAAACTAAAAAATATTAAAAGCTAACTGTTCAGTTCACATCTTGCATAACATGAGCAAATTTGCATGTGATAGATTAGACATCGATGTAGAAGCTATCGTCTTAAAAATATATGGCCATTTCTCACATTCAGCTAAACGTCGTGCGGAATTGATGAGGATATTTGAAACTACGGATATGGAGTGGGTCGAATTATTACGTCACGTAAATACAAGATTTCTGTGGCTCAGTCCTGCTGTTGAGAGAGTAATTAAGGTTTGGCCTGCTTTGAAAAGCTACTTTGTCAAGCAAGAATCATGTGCGAAAGCCATTGAAAAGATTTTTTACTCTGAAGTAGAGGAAGCAAAAACTCTAACCTACTTGCATTTTGTTCATAATGTGATGAGTGCTTTTAATACATTAATGAAAGAGTCTCAGGGAAATGATATTGCCATAACAGAAATGCATGAGTCATTATGCCTCTTCCGCTCAAGGTTGACTCAAAGGCAAAAGGATGAGTTTTTCGGCTATCAGACAAAACAGATTTTAAACAAATTGGTTTAATCTTAACGGACCAAAGCCATAGAAGACTTCAAAATTTTTTACACAAATTGCCAACAATATATAGACAAACGTTATAATTTTTCTGACAAAAATATTTTTTCTAGGCTTAAATTCATAAACTTGAAAAGTGAAATTAGTTTTGACATGATTGAAAATGCTGTATCTTTGATAAAATTGACAGGCGATATTTCGGTAGATAACTTATATGAAGAATTTAACTTATTGAAATCATCCTTGGATGTATTAGTGGGAAATTCCAAAGACACCACTGCCACCACGGCACAGAAATGGCACCAGGTCTTTCAACAGTTTCCAAAAAAAAGAAACCAGGAATATGTTTAAACTAGTGTCTTTTCTAACTGCTTTTCTGAACGCGTTTTTTCCCAGATGAATTTAAAATGGTCGGATGCCAGAAATAAATGGTCCGTAAATTTAATGAAAAGCAGAATTACTCGTCCAGTTTAATCTACAGCTATCCTGTGAAGAGTTCTTCATTTTTATTAAAGAGAAAAATGAAACTTTAAAAGTTAAATTTTCACAGAAATATTATAATTAAATAAGTAATTCTTGTAAATAATAATTATTTACAAGATTTACTTATTTAATTATAATTATTATAATTATTATTCTCTTATTGTAAGTTGCAATTTGTAACACTCACTCCTCAGTCTATTGTTTGAAACGCCATATTTTTCTAATGAATAGTAAATGAATCGAACCCGGGAACTCTTGCGTGGTAGTATGATGATGATAACCGTACCGGCATGATAACCGTACGACCACGGAGGCAGTTATATATAAGATTCAACTAATTAACGATAAGGTAAATCTGATTAAAAATATCATATTTTTATTAAAATACATTTTCTATGGCTATTCTTGCTATCTATTGTCAAGTAAACTTAATTTGGACTAAAATAAAAAGATAAATATTTAAAATCTTCTGATTATATACGTTTTTTTACTATGTCGCGCTGTCAACGTAAGAATCCCGCTTTTTTCACTCAAATAGTTCCAAAATCCCGACTTGGCAAAAAAAAAATCTGGCAATGCTGCATGTTAAAGTAAGTAATAATCAGTAACTGTTACATTGTACTTTATTATGTTTATTAATAAAGAATACACCTTTAAAAACTATTGTTTTATTGTAGGGTTCCGTCAAGTATTTTGCTTTCCAAAAGGGTTCCGTCACCAAAAAAGTTTGAGAACCGCTGGATTAGACTATTTTAGTTAGCCAAAAGAGAAATATCACAATTGTTGCTGTATTATTATTACCACCAGTCAAGCATAAGAAGGATCTGTAAGAACCACATGCCACACACATGATGTCGCAGGCCTCAAAAAAAAGTTATTTAATGTTTCCTGTTCTATTTTTTGGGTTCTGTTTGAGTATAGTGAACGAATGACTATGTCCATCATGTCCACTAAGAGTAGAACAATACAAGGCATAGAACCAACTAGCAAAACAGAATCCCAATTTTAATTACACAAGGTAACCAGCTATATCAACAACATAATATTGTACTTGTATCAAAAACCGTATTGTTTAACATCAAGCATAAAACAAAAACTTTTACTTGATTACATGAGAAATCCATTCTGCAATATAGATCTTTTACATTACAGAAATGTTCAGAATAATGTTCTAAAACAAAACCGTTGATGAAGCTAGGTCTTTCAAACCCTTAGGGTCTTGAAAGACTCAGACTCAGCATTTCAATCAAACATTTAAAAAAAAAAAAAAAAAATATCTTTATTAAACACACAAGGGACATGACACAGTTTTACCAAATTTTAACAAAAAAACAAGTAAATTATACACTAACGCACTATATCATTCAAGGAATACGAAAAGAGACAGTTTTAAAAACACAGCTGATTAAGGCTATGCAATGCCCACACCATGTGTTTAAAGGGATGCCACTCAGGCTTCGACCGCGGCAAGCCGTGGCGCCTGATCTTCCGTGACCCCCTTGTAAGTTCGCGATCTCACGACGGCACACAATCATAATTATTGAGTTACAAAAATAAAAAAGGTACAAAAAAATAAATAAAAATAAAACACAACGCATATATACATATAATAGTATAGATACGATACTAATTACATTGTTATTATCGCTTCAAGCTGTTTATTTCACGGCGCACATAGTCACCGCACACAATCAGTCAGTCGGCGCAGAGACGCGTTCAGCGCTCCTGCCTCGACACGGGCGGCACGACAACGACGCTCGATATAATATAATATTATATAATTGAAAATATCATGATTGCGAGTAATAATAAGATGAAATAATATTTTTAGTAAATATAAACACAATCATATAATATGTAATTCATAAATATACGGGAAGAATAATAAATAAAGAATCCTCTGTTATTTACTACATTTATGCAGTGAGCAGACATTGACGTTGGTGATAAGAATTTACACCGCCATAACTACAGCTTACAACACTTCGGTAAGTATAATGAAAATTATATCACACTTAATGTAATATACGTATATAAGATTGTAGTTATTGTAGTTATAGGGAGAGTATAATATATAGATAGGGTTTGCATACTGCGATTCGAAATTAAATAATATATTACGGATAATATAATTGATATACGAGTAAGTAATAACGACACAGTTATATATAAATTAAATACTAATTGGTATATCGTCCCCGTAGTTGGAAAACTAAATAACTCGATTTTTGGCGATTTTCACTTTTCCCTATTTTTAAATCACCCAAAACACGACGCATGTTTGAGTCTAACAGGGGTCTTCCTATCTTATTTCGTTCCAAAAATATAGCTATTTTTGTCGTTCAGATGGAAAAATACACATCTTCAAACTAACTCTAATTTTTTGAAGGAAAAATAAACAACTCATTAAATAAATCAATAACTGTGGTCAATGATAAGTTGAATTTTCGATAAATTAAATAAAACAAGTTGTTGAATTTTGCCTCAATTTGCTATATCTATCACAAAACTAACAAAGTTCTAGGAAAACTAAATAACTGTATTTATTTAATTGTCCTACTCAGAATTCTGGCAAAAAAATCATTACTTTATAAATACTTGATGTTATCTATTTCTTCCACAACTAGATGATTATTAATTACGAGATGATAGGCAAATACAATTAAATAGATTAAGTTATTTATAATTGCCATAAAGATAAAATGTACGTGACAAAAGTTATTAAATTTTTAAGAGAATTTGGCGCGAAATATTGTAGTGTTTATGCAATGAATCGGAACGAGGAAGAGCGCGGGGGAAGCGCGGGGGTGAGCGCATGTAACTGCAATGCTCGCACGCGTCACTAGCACTTTATACGGTAATGCGTGACCTTCTAATACGTTTACTTAGTGACCATAGTGAAAGTAAGATTTTATGCTATAATGGATTCGCGGGGTAGATTTATGGTGAAAATGTGCCGAAAGGAAGATAATTTACCTAAGGTATGTAGCTACAATAATTTAGAACCAATAAAATAGTAAGTAGAAAAACTCTTAAGTGCATCTTCTATTAAACCAAGACTGATTTATGTCATCTTATTACCGAAATTATTACTTTATTTTTTTCGCGCTTTATTAGTTAAATGAACTTTCATACTATTATGAATAATTTTAAGATGTGGGAGAAGTAAATAACTCTTCAGGCGTTATTTGAATTTTGATCTTTAAGCTTTAGGCTTAAGGCTACTTTTAACTTGTTGCATGAATTGTTTTTGCTAGGTATTTTAAACTATTTCGATTCGGTTTTGATCCACTTTACACACAATTTTATTCAAACTAAGTAGACATAGATTTGACGACCTCTGAGGCTCAGTGGGGAGCGCGTCGACGATAAACGCCGGAAGTCGCGGGTTCAAATCCCGCCGATGAAACAAAAAGTTTCCTGTGTTCCTGTCATGGATGTGTATTAAATAATATTATTATGTTTATAATATAATAAAAATCTATTATTATGTATAGTATATTATGTATGTATAGTATTAAATATATTATTATGTATATTGTATAGTATACAAATATTAAATATATTTCCCGTTGTCTGGTACCCGTGATACAAGTTCTTCGGATACTAAGTACGGGGCCAGACTGACGTGGTGTGAAACGTCCAAGGATATTATTATTTTTATAGGGCCAAGCTACACCGGATGGCAGTGGCCGGCAGCGAGCATTTTCAGTTTTAAACTTTATTTACATGCTATCACTACGTAATCTGCATACTCTTGTCACACTATTATTGTTTTTCTTTTTTCGTAATTGAATACCTATAATACAGATTTTTTATTGTTTTAGGGTGAAAATAAGCCAGTAAAACAACAAGACCAAAGTACAGTCAGCCCAGAAAAACATAATATTATAACATGCCAGAAATCACCATCCGATATTAACAATCATGTTTGGAACGACATAAATTTCAATGTTGATAATATTACAATAGAAAAAAATCATAATAAAATCCTTCCAGGTGTTCTTAGTCTACCTGAAAATGACGAATTTAAAATTATTACATGTGAATCGGCCCCAGCATCAATAATGCCTAGCGAAAATAATACTAATAACATTAAACCACCCCAATCAGCACCTATGCCCGTAAATGTTAGTCCCATGTCTTTGTGTAGCAGTAAAATTAATTTAAGTGAAGATGACAACATAATATTATTCAACTATAAAAGTGTCAGAGGGTCAAGTCCCATTTCGGGTGTCGAAACCATGCCACCTTCAACAGATGAAGAACTTTTTTCTGATTCTGGATCGTCGTGGATTCCGGACTCAGAAGAAGAAAATAAAATAGAAAAGAAACGTAGGTCTTCAATGAATATCAATATTGCAGAAGCTAAGAAGAAAAAAAGAGTTAAGAGATTTGAAGGTATATATATTTCCTCGAGTGATTCTGAAGATGAAAGAGGTAAAATTACAACTCGCACTATTATTAAAACTCCTTTAGGCCAAGTCTCACCAGTTAGCCCCGACAGAAGAATCAATGTCACAATTGCAGAAACAACAGATACAGAAATAGAAACAGAAAATAAGAAAAAAGAAATAATATACAGATGGAAGAAAAAAAATCAATCAAATTGGAAAAGAAACAAAGAGTTGGAGAAGAAACGAAAATGTTTGCCATATAAGAGTAAAACTGGAAAGCTTTGTGCAGCTAAAATGCCTAAAAATCCTAAATGCAGTAATAATTGCCGTCAAAAATGCACAGAAAAGTTTACACAAAACGAGCGTGAAGAAATTTGCAAATCCTACTGGTCTATACAAGATTATAAGCTACAAAAAGAGTTTTTGCTTAGGCGCATCAACATCAAACCGGTGCAGACTGCTAGAAAATCTGTACCGATCGACAAACAAAGAAGTACCAGCAGAGAATATGGTTTTTATAAAAATAAGAATGTGTTTGAACGAGTGTGTAAGAACTTTTTTATGTCTACTCTGTGTATTTCTACTGGTCCTATCGAAACTGCAGTAAAACATGTGGATAATAATGGTGCATTCACAAAAATGGATAA
The DNA here is from genome assembly GCA_963565745.1 of Phengaris arion. Classification (NCBI taxonomy): domain Eukaryota; kingdom Metazoa; phylum Arthropoda; class Insecta; order Lepidoptera; family Lycaenidae; genus Phengaris; species Phengaris arion. Next base: position 26,541,928 of record OY751436.1, read on the forward strand.
CCGTGGCAAACAACCACCTATAAACAAAACTCCTGAAGAACAGATAGAAGAAGTAAAAAATCATATTGAAAGTTTTCCTGTAATGGATTCCCATTACTGTAGAAAAAAATCTGCCAAGAAATATTTAGAGCCTACCTTGTCAATATCAAAAATGTATGATTTGTATGTGGAGAAAATGAAAAAGAACAATAAAACACCTGTTAAATTTAACATTTATAAGAGAGTATTTGGCACACAATACAATTTAGCATTTTATCATCCCAAGAAAGACCAATGTAGCACGTGTAACAATTATAATAAAGATAAAACTAATACAAATATACTTAATGAATATACTCAGCATATAGAGCGAAAAGAGGCGTCTTATAGATCTAAAGAGCTGGATAAAAAGAGGTCAGAAGAAGATGGTTCATATTTGTGTGTCACCATGGACTTGCAAAGTCTACTGCAGATTCCATCGACTGCAGATAGTTTAATGTATTATTCCAGAAAATTAAATTTATATAATTTATCTATTTATCAGTTTAAGCCCCCACAGAATGACGCTCACTGTATGATCTGGACAGAAATAAACGGAAAAAGAGGCAGTGTGGAAATAGCATCTGCTATTTATTTATGGATTAAGAATCTACCCGAGGCTGTTACGCACGTCACGATTTATTCAGACACATGCTCGGGGCAAAACCGGAACCAGTACATAGCAGCATTTTTATTGTACTTAGTACACACGCATGAGACAATAAAAGTGTTAGAACAAAAGTATCTCGAAAGTGGTCACAGCTATATGGAAGTAGATTCGATGCATAGCACTATAGAAAAAGAAAAAAAGTACACAGACACTTATTCTATTACAGATTGGAAAGGAATTATGCAGCGAGCAAGATCAAAAAGACAAAATAAAAATGTGACTCCGTATAAAGTAACTGAATTGTCGTATCAAGACATGATTGATGTAAAATCACTTTGTTCAAAAATAATTAAAAACAAATCTATATCGGAAAACGGGGAGAAGGTGTGTTGGTTAAAAATTAAATGTCTCAGATTTGAAAAGGATTTACCTGGTTATATTAAATACAGATACAATTATGATGGACCCTATAATTTATTAAATGCTATTTGTAAACCAGGAAGATCGACTAGAAGAACTCAAAACTCTGAAATGCCAACCATAAGCGCTGAAGATCTTCCCCGGGCATATCAACAATATCTTCCTATAACCAAACAAAAGAAGAAAGACCTTTTACAGCTTTGTAAGAAAAATATCATTCCTAAAGAGCTTCACGGCTGGTACGAAGGTTTACCATGTTTAAGCGAAGGCCAGGGTACTCCAAACTGCTGCAGTGATTTATCTGAAGTCGATGATTAAACTTATTTTGGCCCACCATTTATAATTATGTCTCTTAAAACAAAAGTTTTCTCTCTCTTTACCTTTAAGCATCTAATAAGTACCGTGATTTTAATTGTTTTGAGTTGCAAATGTTTTATTTTAATATTATGTAAGATTAACAATTCTAAGAAATGTATTTTACGAGTTTGTTGATTGTTGTACTCAATGTACCTGATGACTAATGACTGAGTCATATTGTTTTTTTTTAATTTTATATCATAGACTGATCAGTCAGATAGCGCACAGTCTATTAGTTGTGTTTCAGTTACCTAATTACCAATTCAGAATTATTTTTATTTGTAAGTTTTGAGTTATTTTAAAGTTTATAATTATTGTTATACTTACCTTTGATTTGTAGTTCATTTTCTAAATAATTTCTTTTGATTTGTTACCTATTGATTTAATAAATAATTTTATGTCAAATTACAGCATTTTATTTTATATAGCACCAGCTGTAACAATAATTTAACAATAACAAAGTAATAAATAAATGATCAACTTTTACATTTAAGCGTATTTCAGGTTGGATAAATTCAATAACTACATTTATTTCGCCTTGTTTTCCTCTACCAGATGAATCTAGGTTGTGGGAAAACTAAATAAGTAGCCGAAATATATAGATAACTGCAGTAACGTTAGAAATAGTAGTTGTGGCAAAATTAAATAACTTGATTTTATATGTTTTATTTTATTATAGTTATAGATAAAGTCCACTTTGTTTAAGCATAATGTAAGAGGTAATCAGGTCCACAAAATATAAAATTATCGACAGTAAAATTGTCTCGCATTTTTTAACAAATGAGCATAAACTGAAAAAAAAACACTAAATCGCGATTATCTCAAAACTGCAAAATCGGAGTTATTTAGTTTTCCTTCTACGGGGACGATATTACAATTCAGTTGTCATTAGTGTTGAAGAGACTGGTAAGAAGAAAGTTGTTGCTGCATTATAAAGGCTTTGTATTTTAACTTGAACCCCTGTATTGTTTGCAGAGCTCGGATTGGTGGCGGCAGATTGTTCCAGACCTTACTCGACAAATACCGGAAACTACTTCTGAATGCGGAGGTGTGATGCAGAAGATTAATAAGAAGATAGGATGATCCCCTAGTTGTGATAGTCAGCTGTTTATCTCCTGCCCACTGTAGTTTATTATAGAGATAGGTTGGTAATTTAAATTTTACTATCCCAAACAGCAGCGTGGCAAATTGCAGTTGCCTTCTATTATCCATTCTAAGCCAACGCGTTTCGTTAATGTAAGGGGATACATGAGCACGAGGAGGGACGTTATGACAAAATCTGGCACAAGAGTTCTGAACCTTTTGTATTAGTTTTTTTGACTTACATGACAAACAGGGGCCGACTACCACATCAGCGTAATTTAGTTTAGATAAGATTAGGGACTCACACAGTATAACACGTATGTTGACGGGCAGAACATTTCTAATTTTATACAGTACCTTTAGCCGGTAGAAACAATTGCTGACGGTTTTTATAACATGCTTCTCGAACTTCAATTTTTCGTCCATTAATACACCTAGATTACGAGCCTCGTCTACTCTTTCGATTAATTCTCCATCTACATATACTTTTGGTTGCGATGCTTTTATTTTTTGAATTTGTAGCCTTGTTCCCAATGTCATGTACTTAGTTTTCGCCGGGTTGAGAACAAGTGCATTGGCCTTAGCCCAATCTGAAATACCAGCCAGATCACTATTCAGCTTACTAACAGCCTCAATTATTTTATTTGGCCTGAAAGATATGTATAATTGTATGTCGTCCGCGTAGATATGGAATTTGCAGTATTTTATGATTCGTACAATATCAGCACAGTATAACGCGAAGGCCTCTGGTCCAATAACCGACCCCTGAGGTACTCCCCTACTTACATCACATGGGTCTGAACGTGACGATATTCCACTACAATCATCAATTATCTCCACAAGTTGGGTACGATTGTTTAAATAGCTTGAGAACCAATTGAAAGAATTTTGATCGAAACCATAATATTTCATTTTAGCTAGTAGTAAAGAGATGTTAATAGTATCAAACGCACGTGAAAAATCAAGTAGTACAAGTATAGTACCCTCGCCTGCATCTTGCGCAGCAAGAATATTATCTACTACGTCCATGAGCGCCGTGGTAGTGCTGTGACTTCTCCGAAATCCCGACTGAACCTCAGGCAAAATACGGTTTGTGTCTAGGTACTGAGTCATTTGGTTACAAACAACCTTCTCGAGAACCTTTGACGCACAAGCAAGAATGCTTATAGGTCTCAACTCCTTTAGTTCGCTAACATTTTCCTTTTTAGGAACGGGTTTAACCAAGGCTAGGCGCAAGGCTTCAGTGAAAACACCAGAGCTCATTGATTTATTGATTACTTGAGTTAAACTATTAAGACAAGCAGGATAACGACAGACTGTCTGTATCATATCAAGCGTAATGCAATCAGCACCCATAGCGTTTGACTTAAACGAGTTTAGAATCAGTGTGACCAGATTCAGTATTTTAATACTTTTTCAGTATATTTCATCGATTTTGCCGAACATCAGTATATTTTCGGGTATATTGCTGGTAGTCAGTATTTTTGGGTATATTTTGGTTGAAGTTATGGCAACACCGTAGTGAGTGAACGTCTTTGCGACAATGTTTGCGGAATTCCCCGGAACGCGAATATCGGGACTTTCCCGGATTTTGTTTATTCTTATCTATACGAATCTTAGTTAGTACGAATTTCTTTCGATAATTCGGGGATTTCCCCAAACTAGAAGATGTTTTCGTCATCATATAAATAGAACGCGATCGATCTTCGTTGTTTTATTTATTTAGTTGCATTCATCCGGACAGCATGTCTAGTTTTCAGCAAAGTTATTTAGCTAAGTGGGAACAAATTCCGGAATTTTCTTCGTGGCTTTCACGTTATAAAGATGACGAGTTCGCCGCATTTTGCAAAGCATGCAATTCGAAACTGCAAAGTAGATTAGCATCTATAAAACAGCATGCAAATACTGAAAAGCATAAATCGAACTTGATGAAATATAAAGGACAGTCAAAGGTAAGCATAACTCGCTTTACAAACCTATTTCAAGGAATTCGAATATATTTTAAGTTAATAATCCTAGTTTTGTTTCTAAAAACCAGTAGGTAACAGCTGTGAAATGCGGCGCTGTTATAAAAAAACTAAGCAACCAAATATTTTTAAAATTTCAGGTTGATACATTTTTCAAAAAGGCCCCACTGAAAGACGAAGTCAAGAAAGCTGAACTGCGTTTATGCAGTTTTCTGTCGGAACACAACATCCCATTTCGAGCTATGGACCATCTTAGTGATGTTCTAGTGAAGTGTTTTACTGATTCCGATATTGCGAAAGAATTTTCCTGCAAGAGATCCAAAGCAGCCGCTATAACTTATAATGTTTTAGGACCCAATTTCGAAAAAGATATGATTGAGGACATACTTGGTACTGCATCTCTTTCAGGTAAACCAGTATATTCAATTATAATCGATGAGAGTACAGATGTTGCAACAGTCAAAGTATTGGCTATAGTAATTAAATACTTCTCTGAAACTAAATGTACTGTACAAACCAAATTCCTTGATTTAGTTGATTTAAGTGGTGAGACCGCAGGTCAATTATTTAATTCGTTGTCATCAAAATTATCCGAATTAGGTTTAGACATAAAAGACGTAATAGGATTCGCTGCTGATACTACGAATGTGATGTTTGGTCAACATTCTGGCATTGTTGCAAAAATTAAAGAAGTAAACCCAAAGTGCTTTTTCATGAAATGTGTTTGTCACTCTGCAGCATTAAGTGTTAGCCACGCCTGTAAAATACTGCCTAGAAATTTAGAACAAATAGTAAAAGAAGTATATGGATATTTTTCTCAAAGCAGCAAGCGTCAAAGAGAATTTGCTGAGTTCCAAAATTTCACAGACACTGAAAATCATAGAATTTTGCGTCATTACGACATAAGGTGGCTTTCACTTCATGCCTGTATTAGTAGAATAATTGAGCAGTGGAGGGCATTGCAATTGTTCTTTCAAGACCAATATTTGAGTGATCGCAATATGTCATCAGAATTTTTATTTAATTCTTTTACCACTGATATAAACAAATTGTATTTTTACTTTTTGGACCACATTTTGCCGATTGTAAACAAATTTAACATAATTTTTCAAGGCGACTATCCGTGCATTGATAGACTGTATGATGATGCATCTAGTATGTACTTGTCGATTTTGGGTTGCTTCATGAAAGCTAATTACATCAAACGTACGGACAATGTATTTACGTTAGACCCAAAGTCTAATGTAAATTATTTGCCACTGAAAGATATGTACTTAGGTATTCAAGTAGGCCAAGAATTAATCAAACACAGAGAAAATCTAAACATGAAAGAACAGATTGCTGAGTTTTTCAGAAGGTGCCAATCATTTTTAATTGAGTTGAGTACGCAATTGAAATTACGTTTGCCTTTTGAAAATCCAGTTTTTCGAGAACTGAAATTTCTTAACCCACACACTGCCGTGCATAAAGAATTTCGCAGTTTACGAAATGTAATAGAAGCTTTTCCAATTTTCCCATGCGAAGTACAGCCAGAACAAATGCAGTTAATTGACGAAGAATATAGAACCCTAAAGTTTGATCGCGAAGTAAGTGATTTGTTACAATCTTCCAGCACTGGCTCACCCATCTCGTGTGAACAATTTTGGGTGGAAGTTGGAAAAATTTCTAACAGTGATGGCATGTTAAAATACAAAAATATAACTAGTTTTAGTAAATCTCTTCTATGTATACCGGTGTCGAATGCTGCATGCGAGCGCATATTTTCAAAGATAAATTCAATAAAAACGGACCAAAGAAACAGATTTATAAACAAAAATGTGTCAGCTATTTTAAAAACAAAGCAAGGTATTAAAGATGAAGGAGGTTGTGTAAATTTTAATCCTTCGAAAAGGATGTTAAAATATAATTCTAACATTTATTGTGAGCATGAATAAATAAAACGTTTTAAGAAAATCAGTATTTTTATTGGTATATCTGTCCTATGTTAGTCGGTATATTTCAGTATTTTTTTGAGGTGCCTCGGTATTTTCTTAAAATTAAATCTGGTCACACTGTTTAGAATCTTTTGAACGTCATTACTACATACAGAGGTGAACGAGAAGGTAGAAGAGTTAAATCTATTCGATGTAAAGAAACTTAGGGAAGAAGGTGTAGAATTATCGCCTGGGATATCTAGAAGGTGTAAATTTATTAAAGTAGGATTTTTGAGATGTAACGGAAGAGAAAGGATTGTTTTACTGTTGCTAATAGTTACATTCTCTTTAAGGCGGTTCCACATAAGTCGCGGCTGTTTGATATTGCAGTTTATGCACGATTGGAAATAAGCTGTTTTTTCTCTAGCCAGTGCCAGAGCCACTTCTCGCTTGAGGTTTTTATAAAACTCAATATGCGTTACATTTTTACTTTTGCGTTATCGCCGATGAGCCTCATCTCTTCGCCGCATCATTAATTTAATGTTGTAAGTGATCCATGGGTGTTGTTTTTGTTTTATGTAAAAAGTTCTAACTGGTGCAAGCAAATCAAATACCCATAAAACACTACTATTAAATTCACGCACCATATCATTAATATCTGCCTGCTGTTGTATTGTAGACCAGTCTATAGTACAACGGCTAATTCCAAATCATCTGCTTCGATATTTTTTATAGCTCTGTAGTGCATTATTTTTGGGGTAAACTTTTCTTTGCGTATGTTACTAGTGAAAGATAGAAATGCATGCATGTCAATTTTTGCCGCCATTTTTCATAGACAGCGTTGCATCGCCAGTTGCAACTTGTCTTTAGAAGTGAACACCCGGTAGTTTTTCTGGAATATGGTGATATTACAAAATAATACTGATTTTGAGTGTGCATTTATCTAGTACACTGCGTTATTTCGAGGTGTGACACTATTGTTTAAAAAAATCTACCACAACTCTAAGACACTTCTCATAAACAAAGTATCATTCGGGATAACTACGTTATTATACAAAAAGTAAGTATCACTTAAATGTATTAAAATTAGTTATTACTGTTTATCTATCTATATTATAATAAATCTGTAGAGGGGTCAATTCTGTACATGAAATATTTAAAAAAAATAACTATCAGGGGGTGATTAGGGATCGCTACTGATGTCAAAAATGCAATCAGTAAAATTTTTGTCTGTCTGTCTGTCTGTATGTTCGTTATAGAAACAAAAACTACTCGACGGATTTTAATGAAATTTGGCACAATTATTCTTCATACTCCTGGGCAGGTTATAGTTTACTTTTCATTACGCTACGATCAATAGGCGCAAAGCAGTGAAGGGATATATTGGGAAAACGGGAGAAGTTACTCCATTTTTTAAGCTTCCACCGCGTGTGCAGCCTTAATGGTTAGAGCTGCACGTGCAAGCTAGCACGTGAAACTTCCGGTAGCTTAGCAATTCGGAGCTTTCTGATTATATTGGTCTAATCTTACGTTTACAACACTCTCACTCATCCCTAATTAAAAAAAGTTAACATTATTACTTATTCAATAAAAAAAGAATCATGTAAATCGGTGTAGAAACACCAAAGTTGTTACATGAAATACACTAATAAGTCATCGCGCGTGAATACAGAATCATGCAATAAGGATTATTTTTGTGTATCAGTTGTCGCGCTTCGCGGCGGGAGGTATAAAAAGGCGGGGCGTCTGCGTGCGAACACATTCTGCTCTCGGACACCGTCCAATGAACAGCTCCGCTCGCTCCGATCGTTCCGTCGTTTCCGCATTATTGCGCTCTCGCGTGTGTGTGTACCACTGAAGAAAGAAGACTCAAGAGTCAAGCCTCAAGAGTCAAGACAGCAAGAAAGAAGAGTACAAGGCGCCACCCAACCGCCTTTGCCGCCCGACCCGTGCCGTACCGTGTCTCGCGCCGCGCCCCGACCGCCGCCTACCGGACGATTCGTGCGATCGCTCGCATCGTCCGTCTCGCTCTTTAGTGCGAGCCTTCTGCTCGCACACCCGCCGCGTATTTTTCGCCGCGTGAGGACGAGCGTGCGACCGGTCGCATCGTCTGTCTCGTTTTTAGCGCGAGTCTTCTGCTCGCGTTCCGCCGCGTCTTGTTCGCGAACACTAGCGCCCTAGTGTTTAGTGTAACGTTAGTGAGTGAGTTCCAGCCCGCCCGAGGAACAATTGTAAGTACCGTAACACGTTTAGGCACACTACACGAGGAGTTTCTCCTCCCTACACACCTTCCCTCCCGGTCGCCGGGAGGGGCTGTATCCCCAATAATAATTTAAGAGAGCAGAATCCCACTCCCGGGATAAACTTCCTGATCATGACTGACGCAATGATCAGAAAGTTCCTGGAGTTTTTAAAATTAGAGGTCCCCGACGTAGCGTCCAAGTGGGAACGCTTCGTGCGCATGCACGAAGCTGACTCACCGGCGTCGCCCGATAGCGACGTCCCTTTAATTCCGGACGACAACGAATCCCCATCATCTCCTTCAGAGATGTCTTGCTCAGAGCAAGAAGACGACCGTAGCGAAGGGGAGTTCACTACGGTCCAACATAAAAAGACGAAGAAGAGGAAGCGTCCGGAGGGCACCTCCTCTCCAGTCTTAAGCTCCCCGACCAAGTCGGTCATTAAGAATAGGAAAACCGTGCAGGCTCATGGCTCCGCGGCCCATACTACCTCATCGGCCCCTCTGGCCTCCAAGGCCCCTCTGGCTTCCCAGGCCCCTCTGGCCTCCCAGGTCCCCCGAACCTCGCAGGCCCCTCCGGCCCCCCAGGCCCTTCCGGCACCCCAGGCCCCTCAGGCCTCTCAGGCCCCTCAGGCCGTCCGTTCTAAAATGCCTCCTCCTGTAATCATACAGGAGAAGGCAAAATGGAACCTCATCTCAGCGGCGATTAACGAGCAAAAGCTGCGTTACTCGTCCGCACACACAACCCCAATCGGCATTAAGGTGCAAGTAAAGACCACGGAGGACCACCGCCTCCTCACCGCGTTCCTACGTAACAAAAACATAGGATACCATACTTACGCCCTTGAAGACGAGCGCCTTCTGCGCGTCGTCATTACAGGTGTCGATAAGTGCCTCTCAACAAAAGAGGTACTCATGGACATCAAGTCCCAAGGCTATCCCGCCTTAGAGGTACATCGTATGTACCACCCCATCAAAAAACACGAGTACAATATGGTACTCGTAACCCTCCCCCTTACGCCAGAGGGCAAGGATATCTTTAATATCCGAGCCATCTGCTACATTACGGGCATCCGTGTAGAGCCCCCCCGTAAAAGGGGCATCCCTGGCCAGTGCCACCGATGCCAACTCTACGGGCACTCGGCACGGAATTGCCAAGCTAGGCCGCGTTGCGTCAAGTGCCTCGGTGACCACGGCACCTCTGACTGCCCCCGCAAGAGCCCAGCTGAGGAGTCCGAACCCCCCAGCTGTGTTCTCTGCAAGTCCCAAGGACACCCCGCCAATTACAGAGGGTGCAAAAAAGCACCCAAAGTTAAAAAACGCGTTGCACCACAGACGAAAGGTCAGACAGACAAAAAGAACCCCCAAACAGAGATTCGTCCCTGCCCCCCTACCCTCCCAATCTGCATGGTTCAAGCCCGCGCAGAACAGTAGGTTGGAGCCAGCGGCTTTCCCCGCTCTCCCCAGCAAGGCCATGCCCTCCGCGCCCAAAGCGCCTAAGGCCACGCCCCCTCCGACTCCCAGCTTCACTGCAGACCTCTCTTTCGTCCAGCAGTTCCTAAGCAACGTCGGGCCTATTGACCCGATGGAGCTTTCTATTTTAGCGACAAAGCTAAAAGGATAGGCCACAGACCGCATCCAAGCTTTGTCAGACCATCAGGTCTTGATCCGTCAGATCAAGGCTCTCTCCACAAACGGTATCTAATGGAGCCTTCGGGAAGGACAAAGCCGCACTCGTTACGCGTAGTGTCGTTCAATACGAACGGCATTAGGAATAACATAAGCGAAATTCGCGATTTTGTAAGCAGCCAAAATGTCGATATTCTTCTAGTGCAGGAGACGTTTTTAAAACCTAGTATTAGGAGCCCAATAGCTAACTACAAAATAATCAGAAATGATAGAACTCGATCCCGACTCGGAGGCACTCTTATCTACTATAAAAAATCATTACATTGTATTCCCTTAGAGCCACCGCCATTGTTAAGTTTAGAAACATCTGTTTGTCATATTAGCATGTCCGGTCACGGACCCATTGTTATAGTTAGCGCGTACCTGGCATGTAACTACATTCCAGCGACCTGCAGGCGCTATTCAATTTAGGCAACGCTGTCATCACTGCCGGCGACTTAAATTGTAAACACACCGAGTGGGGCAATATAAATAACAATAAGAACGGCTCAATCCTTTGTAGCTTAACCGACACATTAAATTTTGCTCTTTTAGCTCCCACGGACCCCACTCGCTATGACACCAATGAAAAAATCAACGGCGTCATACGCAATCCTAGTACTATAGACATAGCTCTAGTTAAAAATGTGTCCCTAAATATCTATATCGAGACTCTCCACGAGCTTAACTCGGACCACAGACCGGTTGCGATTACACTTGGTAGTCTTAACCCCAATAATTCCAGTACTAGGAAGATAGTAGATTATAAATCACTAGCGGAGAACATCAAAGTCCTCCAATCTAGTCACTTAGATAAAATCCCCGATATTATAGATAGTAAAGAGACAGCCATAGAGGCCGCCTCCCACTTGACCGATCACCTGGTAGCGACCATAGCGAGATCATCTAGGGAGGTGCCAACGACCCCCAAGGGCCGTTGGCCCCTCCCTGAGGACATAAGGGAGTCCATCAGACTCCGAAATGCGGCTAAGCGCACATATGATCGCTACCCGTCGGAAGAGTGGAGGAAAGCCCTCCGTCACTACGAGAGGGAAGTTAAGTTTAAGATCAAAAAACACAAAGCCGAGAGTTGGGATCGACTTCTTAGTGATTTAGAACCGTCTCACGTGGCATACTGGCCACTCGCGAGGGCCCTCAAAAACGACACGGAGTGCGATATGCCTCCGTTAGACAGACCTAACCGTCCTCCTGCATTCGAAGACATAGACAAGGCCGAGTGCCTAGCTGATAACTTCGAACAACAGTGCCGGCCGAGTACTCTCCCGATTGATCCCGTGCACCTTAGCTTAGTGAATAGCGAGGTCGACAGCCGACTCTCGAGGCCACCTGATGTAGATAGGGTGAGGATGGTGGACTCGGAGGAGGTCAGTGACATTATTAAGTGTATGAAAGCCAAAAAGGCCCCAGGCCTCGACGGTATTTCAAACAAAACACTTAAAATGTTACCATCCGAGCTTATTCAACTCCTAGTGAACATCTTTAACGCCCTCTTAGTAGGATGTTCATTCCCAGACATTTGGAAAGTAGCTATTGTCATAGGTATCCACAAACCGGAGAAACCCCGGAAGGTGCCTGGTAGTTACCGTCCAATAAGTCTCATTAGCTCCCTCGGTAAAGTCTACGAAAGAGTGATCAAAAGGCGCCTCAATGACGTCATATCCGACAAAAAACTCCTTCCAGACGAGCAGTTCGCCTTCCGCGAAATGCACAGTTGTCCCGCTCAAGTACACCGCTTAACGGAGTACATAATATCTAGCAAAAACGACAGGAAGACGACATGCGCCGTATTCTTTGACATTGCAAAACTTTTGATAAAATTTGGCATAACGGACTGTTATACAAACTCTATCAAATGGAAATACCTGATTATCTTGTTCTACTGATTAGTAACTTTTTAAAAAACCGTAAATTTCATTTCCGCGTTGAAGGCGCACTGTCGTCGCCAAGATATATGGAGGCGGGAGTGCCGCAGGGCTCGGTCCTCTCGCCCTCCCTATATAACCTGTATACTAGTGACATCCCCAAACACGCTAAGGTGCAATTAGCTATGTTCGCGGACGACAGCCCTTTATTATTCCCACATACGAGCCTGTACCGCGTCAAAAGCCCTCCAGGAATCAGTTACCGCTCTCGGTAACTGGTTCTCCAAATGGAGAATAGAAGTCAATCCCGACAAAAGTCACGCCATCCAATTCTACATTAAAAGTGCAATGAGGCGTACTTGTCTGAACATCACCCGGGTGATGTTAGGGAGGGTCAAACCCTCCCATCGACTCTAACCAAATAAACTAGCCACCAGAATAGTTATAATCCGACTTAGCTACAGCGGTCTAAACCCGACCCTTAGCATAGACCCTTTCGAAAAAAAAAAAAAAAAAAAAGCGTGCTAACTCATTCTGCTCTCGGACACCGTCCGATGAACAGCTGCGCTCGTTCCGATCGTTGCCGTCGTTCTCGCATTATTGCGCTCTCGCGTGTGCGAATGTTCGTGAATGTGTACCACCTGAAGAAGGAAGACCGAAGAAAAAAGACTCAAGAAAGAAGAGTACAAGCCGCCTTTGCCGCCCGACCCGTGCCGTACCGTGTCTCGCGCCGCGCCGCGACCGCCGCCTACCGGACGATTCGTGCGACCGCTCGCATCGTCCGTCTCGCTCTTTTGTGCGAGCCTTCTGCTCGCACACCCGCCGCGCAGATATCGCCGCGTTAGGACGAGCGTGCGACCGGTCGCATCGTCTGTCTCGTTTTTAGCTCGAGCCTTCTGCTCGCGCTCCGCCGCGTCTCGTTCGCGAACACTAGCGCCCTAGTGTTTAGTGTAACGTTAGTGAGTGAGTTCCAGCCGCCCGAGGAACAACTGTAAGTACCGTTACACGTTTAGGCACACTACACGAGGAGTTTTTCCTCCATACACACCTCCCCTCCCGGTCGCCGGGAGGGGCTGTACCCCCAACCATTTAAGATAGAGAGCAGAATTCCCCACTAACCAGGATAAAACTTCCTAATTATGGCAGACGCCTTAATCAGGAAGTTCCTGTCGTTCCTTCAGAACGAATTCCCCGATGTAGCGTCCAAGTGGGAACGCTTCGTGCACATGCACGAAGCAGACTCACCGGCGTCGCCCGATAGCGACGTAGTCGAAATACAGGTAGGAGACCAATCATCTCCTTCAGAGATGTCTTGCTCAGAGCAAGAGTCCGACCGTAGTGAAGGCGAGTTCACTACAGTCAAATCGAAGAAGACGAAGAAGAGGAAGCGCCCAGAGGGCACTTCCTCTCCAGTCTTGTCATCCCCGACCAAATCGGTCCCGAAGAGCCGGAAAACCGTGCAAGCTCATGGCTCCGCGGCCCCTACTACCTCATCGGCCCCTCTGGCCTCCAAGGCCCATCTGGCCTCCCAGGTCCCCCGAACCTCGCAGGCCCCTCCAGCCCCCCAGGCCCTTCCGGCACCCCAGGCCCCTCAGGCCTCCCAGGCCCCTCAGGCCGTCCGTTCCCCTAAAATGCCTCCTCCTGTAATCATACAGGAGAAGGCAAAATGGAACCTCATCTCTGCAGCGATTAACGAGCAAAAGCTACGTTACTCGTCTGCACACACAACCCCCATCGGCATTAAGGTGCAGGTAAAGACCTCGGAGGACCACCGCCTCCTCACCGCGTTCCTACGTAACAAAAACATAGGATACCATACATACGCCCTTGAAGACGAGCGCCTTCTGCGCGTCGTCATTACAGGAGTCGATAAGTGCCTCTCAACAAAAGAGGTACTCATGGACATCCAGTCCCAAGGTTATCCCGCCTTAGAGGTACATCGTATGTACCATCCCATCAAAAAAACACGAGTACAATATGGTACTCGTAACCCTCCCCCTTACGCCAGAGAGCAAGGATATCTTCAATATCCGAGCCATCTGCCACATTACGGGCATCCGTGTAGAGCCCCCCTGTAAAAGGGGCATCCCTGGCCAGTGCCACCGATGCCATCTCTACGGGCACTCGGCACGGAAATGCCAAGCTAGGCCGCGTTGCGTCAAGTGCCTCGGTGACCACGGCACCTCTGACTGCCCCCGCAAGAGCCCAGCTGAGGAGTCCGAACCCCCCAGCTGTGTTCTCTGCAAGTACCAAGGACACCCCGCCAATTACAGAGGGTGCAAAAAAGCACCCAAAGTTAAAAAACGCGTTGCACCACAGACGAAAGGTGCCCCCCCCCCAAACAGAGATTCGTCCCTGCCCCCCTACCCTCCCAATCTGCATGGTTCAAGCCCGCACAGAACAGTAGTTTGGAGCCAGCGGCTTTCCCCGCTCTCCCCAGCAAGGCCATGCCCTCCGCGCCCAAAGCGCCTAAGGCCACACCCCCTCCGACTCCCAGCTTCACTGCAGACCTCTCTTTCGTCCAGCAGTTCCTAAGCAACGTCGGGCCTATTGACCCGATGGAGCTTTCTATTTTAGCGACAAAGCTAAAAGGATCGACCACAGACCGCATCCAAGCTTTGTCAGACCATCAGGTCTTGATCCGTCAGATCAAGGCTCTCTCCACAAACGGTATCTAATGGAGCCTTCGGGAAGGACAAAGCCGCACTCGTTACGCGTAGTGTTGTTCAATACGAACGGCATTAGGAATAACATAAGCGAAATTCGCGATTTTGTAAGCAGCCAAAATGTCGATATTTTTCTAGTGCAGGAGACTTTTTTAAAACCTAGTATGAGGAGCCCAAAAATAGCTAACTACAAAATAATCAGAAACGATAGAACTCGATCCCGACTCGGAGGTACTCTTATCTACTATACAAAATCATTGCATTGTATTCCCCTAGAGCCACCGCCATTGTTAACTTTAGAAACATCTGTTTGTCATATTAGCATGTCCGGTCACGGACCCATTGTTATAGTTAGCGCGTACCTGGCATGTAACAATGAACTACATTCCAGCGACCTGCAGGCGCTATTCGATTTAGGCAACGCTGTCATCATTGCCGGCGACTTAAATTGTAAACACACTGAGTGGGGCAATATCAATAACAATAAGAACGGCTTAATCCTTTGTAGCTTAACCGACACATTAAATTTTGCACTTTTAGCTCCCACGGACCCCACTCGCTATGACACCAATGAAAACATCAACGGCGTCATACGCAATCCTAGTACTATAGACATAGCTTTAGTTAAAAATGTGTCCCTAAATATCTATATTGAGACTCTCCACGAGCTTAACTCGGACCACAGACCGGTTGCGATTACACTTGGTAGTCTTAACCCCAATAATTCCAGTACTAGGAAGATAGTAGATTATAAATCACTAGCGGAGAACATCAAAGTCCTCCAATCTAGTCACTTAGATAAAATCCCCGATATTATAGATAGTAAAGAGACAGCCATAGAGGCCGCCTCCCACTTGACCGATCACCTGGTAGCGACCATAGAGAGATCATATAGGGAGGTGCCATCGACCCCCAAGGGCCGTTGCCCCTCCCTGAGGACATAAGGGAGTCCATCAGACTCCGAAATGCGGCTAAGCGCACATATGATCGCTACCCGTCGGAAGAGTGGAGGCAGGGGGCACTCAAGCCTATTGTCTACCCGAGAGTAGATTATTGAGTGCACGGGTATGCGAACCCGCCTTCCCCGAGCTACTGTAGTCCACAATCCTCTACTCCGTGGCTATGGTATCCTGTCCTCTCCTTTTCCATATTCCTTCATCGCTCTTTATAACCTACCCCTATAAGCGGCTCCCTCCCGCTCATCACTAAAAGTCTGACTTGGTGAGGAAGGCAACACAACGCAGATATGCAAAGTGTCTTGGTTTACTCGGCGGTCAGCAAGGCAACGTGGATGGCCTAGGGCGACGGTGGGGGGCGTACAGTCACCGTCGGCCAGATACAACATCCGACATCTCCTCAGTCGTAGCGGTTCCCCGTTCCAATGATCCAAGGAGTTGACGGACGAGTGTGTGCGTCTGCGTCTGCGCGAGCGCTCACGCACCTAAATATATCCTGCGTAACTGACCGCTTCTGTATTTTGACTCCGATTTCGCAATAAGTCCTGTGGCGATGGGTAAAAGTAGAGAGGTCCAGCTCGATGCAAGTTGGGCTTTGTCTGATGCCTGCACACAGGCGGTCCCGGGGGTGTGAGTACACGCCGTGGTCGTCTCTGCGTTGCAAGTTTGGGATGACAGCGCAGGCTCGGCAGCACTTGAGATGACAGAGCAGCCCTATTTAGGGAGGCACTGCTCTCCCTGCTCAGCCGGGGAGGGGGCTAGAAAAGGTGCCCCAAAAAATGTTCGTCCCAGTTTGGTAGGTGGTAGTAACCGCGGCTGCCATCGCATCACTTAAAATCGTGGTCGAAACAATAAAGTAAATAGACTCTTGAAAACACCTATCATGACTTTCGGTGCGTGGAACGTGAGGACGCTTCTTGACCGAGATTGCAACGCCTGCCCTGAACGTAAGACCGCTATAGTAGCCCGGGAACTTCATCGCTATAACGTGGATGTAGCTGCTCTCAGCGAAACACATCTTGCCGATGAAGGGGAGCTGGTGGAAGTAGGTGGCGGATACACTTTCCTTTGGAAGGGTACTGCTTCTTCCGAAACTCGACGATCAGGCGTGGGCTTTGCAATCAAAAATCAGTTACTAAAGCGACTAGAGGAGTACCCTGTACATATCTCGGACCGCGTTACCACACTGCGCCTTCATCTGGACAAAGACAACTACCTTAATGTCATCAGTGTCTATGCTCCAACGCTAGACAAGTCTGAAGCAGAACATTTCAATACCCTGCTTAATGTAGATCGATTAGCAGATCTACTAAGTATCAGTTTAATGCCCCAATCCCCCCTCGCCACTGAACTGGACGAGCCTCTCTCGCGAGAGGAGGTTGTTACTGCCATCAGACAGCAACAAAACAATCGGGCGTCTGGCATTGATCTTATACCGGGAGAGCTGATTAAGTACGGCGGTAAGGAGCTGCATACGTCGTTGTGGGAACTGTTTGCTCGTATGTGCGAGGAAGAGCGCGTTCCAGATATTTTTAAAGTATCGCGCATAAGTGCCCTCTATAAGAATAAAGGTGACCGTTCTGACTGCAGCTCTTATCGCGGTATTTCCCTCTTGTCGGCCCCTGGGAAGGTGTTTGCCAGAGTTCTTATGAACCGCCTAATTAAACTATCGGAAAGGATCCTGCCGGAAACCCAATTTGGCTTCCGACCTAACCGAGGCACATGCGAAGCTATTTTCTCCGTGCGACAACTTCAAGAAAAGAGTAGAACAGGGTTGTCAGTTGTACCTCTGCTTCGTTGATCTGGAGAAGGCCTTCGACAGTGTGCCTCGTGAAGCCCTTTGGTTGGTGTTAGGAAAGCTAGGATGTACGGAAAAGTTTGTGAGACTTATTAGACTCCTGCATGACAACATGCAATGCTGCGTCTCTGTAGGTGGTGATCAGACAGACCTCTTCTCCGTAACCTGTGGAGTGAAGCAAGGTTGTGTTTTAGCACCTACTCTGTTCGCCTTATACTTTGCGGTGGTAGTTAGAGAAGTCTTACAAACGATTTCCCAAGGAGTCCGCATCCGCTTCCGTACTGACGGCGGCCTTTTCAACCTGGCTAGACTTAAGGCCCGCACCAAAGTGTCGCATGCATTAATTTCTGAGATTATGTATGCTGACGATCTGTGCTTTATAGCAGAATCCCCAGACGGCCTGCAGCAGCTAGTATCGGCTTTCCACCTTGCATGCCGCAAAGGGGAATACCAGTTTTCGGCCCAGAAGTGCACACATAATTGGCTATATTCAAAAATTGTATTAATTTTTATGGTAGCCCTTCCTTGTATTCATTAATCTGTACAACTCGGCAACTTTATACAAAAAATATTTAACAAGTAAACGAACAGGAACCTAGACAAGTACTTTCTATGACTTTCTCACATAAAAATGTTGCCCTTACTAAAAATATTATTTTGTCAGGTAATCGAAATAATACAATTTATAATATAATACTTAATATAATTATATAATATTTATACCTAATGTTAGTTTTTGCAATGATTTCGATTATATAAAATAAAAGTAATTACATATATATTTTAAAGATTGTATTGCATTAAAATAATAATATCGTCTGTTATCCTTCTCATATTTTCATTATTTTTGTTTCTTTTTTGTGTCTTGGCAACACCAGCTTTAAGTGTCAGACGCCGGAAAACTGAAAACGTTGTTTTCAATTACAAAGATCCCTATGTAGTTTGTGTTTTCAATATTTTGTGCTGTTTGAGTTATAGACGTATTCTGTGATTTGTATTTGAATACCTACCAATTTACGACGACTATCACCATGAATACTGACTTTGGCGATTCTTCTACACCCGACGACCACGGTCTGTTAATGGATTCCGCTTCCGCTACTCACGACGACATTGGCGAGAACTTGGATTTGGTGATAGGTGCTTCGACAGACGACCTTGGCATTCCTTCTGGATCTAGCGTTTCTCAACAGTCTTCATCTACTGTTGTGAGTGGAGATCTACGGTGTATAAACTGTTGTGTGAATGTGTCTAGGATGCGAAGACACACCTTAGAAATAGCTGAAGTTCGAGTTTACTTTGCGACTACAATAATTATTATGTGCCTTCAGATTGTAGGATCTGTTCTTATTACTTGAGCAGTAACTCATGGGAATTACGTTTAGAATCTATATATAATCCTATTAAAACATTTAGCTCAGAACAAATGGAAGAAGTACTTTTTCTATTAAAAGAAAATATGCTTTTGCATTTGGATTTTGAAAACATATATATCATGCCAGATCATATTGTTCACTATTATCTAGGGTTTTCAAAGCAGCAATTTCAAGATATCCTTTTAGAAGTCCCAAGATTATTAGGAAAACACAGAGGAGCATTTGCACTTGCAGCCTACTTAATGAATTGTGAACAGGAGATAGTGATGATCGCATTGCATCTTTGTTACGAGTGCCTAGAAGCACATTAGAATCTTTAATGAATACAGCTCATGAAATATTAGACCAGGACTTTGTCCCGAGAAATCTTGGATTAAACCATATTTTGAGAGTAGATATCTCTCAAAGAAATCTTTTAATTCCGAATGGCCTTTTTGGGGGTGAAGACAGAAAACCTATTGTAATTGCTGATGGCACTTATGTTTATATAGAGAAAAGCTCAAATTATCTCTACCAAAAAATGACTTACTCTCTTCACAAATACTGCAATTTAGTAAAACCATCTTTTTCAATTTAGCAAATCTTTGGCCCCTACCCTGCGACAACAAGTGATGCAGAAATCATCAATCAAGAATTCGCAAATGAAAACAGCTCTTGTCGACGCTTTTTCCAACCAGGGGGTGTCTTCATATCGGATAGAGGCTTTAGGGACTCGATTGCCATTATTACGTAGTTGTGGCTAAAGTGTGCATGTCCCTTTGTCTCAAGAAGGTGAAACCCAGCTTTCAACTCAGGATGCTAACGAGACAAGAGCTGTAACATTATGTCGCTGGGTAGTGGAGGTTGTAAATGGCATCATTAAGACAAAATTCAAAATATTCAGACAAACATTTTTCAACAGGGCTTAGAAGCACATCATGATTGATTTTACCGTGGCTGCTGCTCTTATTAATAAAATATATCATATAAGATTTCAAGTTAGAGAGCATGCTGCTCAAATATTGGATATAGTGAACCGTAACATGAGTAGAAACAATGATCTGTGTGATTATGTGAGAGATCACAATCTGAATAGAGTAAGAGCAGATTTTCAAAATGTTTCTGTGAGCAATGAAAATGTTAGTGAATTCCCGAGATTAAATATAAATGAATTAACATTGATTGCCTGCGGGACTTACCAATTAAAACAAGCTCGCTCCTACTATGGCGAGCATAGGAGGTTTAATGGGTGCTATCATATTGAAATATGCACAAATATTAGAAACAGGATGATGGAAGGTAATATATTTGGACCTAATTCTTTTCTGTTAAGGGCAAGAATTGCTAGTCGGCACGTTAGTCGCAAAGTATACTTTGTGTATATTTTATACAGTACAATTAATACAGGCTGCGGAGCAATAAAACAGTATTGCTGTAATTGTATTGTAGGCCGTCGAACGGTAGGATGCTGTGCCCACGTCATGACTGTGTTGTGGTATTTAGGATGAGCACGGCATCAAAACAATATTTTACCACCGGCTCAATTTTTAGATGAAGTATTAGTAGTATACAATGATGATGAATAAATGTGTAAAACTGAAATATAATATTGTTTTATTACATTATACTCACAAATAAATTAAAATAATTTATAAAATGACATTGCACATAATATGTCATATAACTTGTGTTAATAACAAACAAAAATAATTGATAACTTATAAATGCCAAGTTTTTTATAAACCACTTCTTTTAGGAATTAGTTGCTGCCATCGCCTACTATAATTATCAGTACATAGCACAGGTGTGCACTGTGGGCCGAAATTACAATGGAGACTTGGCATGCCCCTTTGGCCTGAAGATAAGTGTCAATAAGACGGAAGTGATGTCCCTAGACAATCACGGTCACGAGTCACTAGCCATAATGCTTGGTGAGGATATGCTGAAGCAGGTCAATAAATTTCGTTATCTGGGGAGCACTGTAACATCCAATTGTAACCTTGATGCTGAGATCAATAGCAGAGTCGGCGCTGCAGCTGCAGCATTTGGCAAGCTAAGTTCCAAGGTTTTCTGCTCGCATGACCTTAAGTTGGCCACCAAGATATCTGTCTATATGGCAATTGTGCTGCCAAATCTCTTATATTCCTCTGAGACGTGGTGCGTGTATCGTCGCCACATACGCATTTTAGATCGCTTCCACCTTAAATGCATCCGTTCCATCATGAAGATCAGATGGTCTGACAGAGTGCGTAATACCGAAGTTCTGCGGCGAGCCAATGTCGGTGGCATTGAGGCCTATTTAATGCGTCGGCAGCTCTCGGTGGTGCGGTCACGTATTGCGCATGCCCGAGGAAAGATTGGCGAAGCGCATCTTTTACTCTGAACTGGAGGAAGGCAAGCGGAAGCATGGCGGACAACTCCTCCGGTTCAAAGATGTCCAAAAGCGGCATATGAAGAGATGCAATATAGAGCCCTCTCAATGGGAGCATTTGGCAGCACAGCGACCAGAATGGCGCAGGATGGTAAATTGCCACGTCCGCGATTTCGAGGAGCAACGAAAAGCTGACCTTGATACCAAGCGCGACCAGCTTAAGGCTCGTCCGCCTGCCGCCATTACATACCACTATGTAGACGGCGTACTTACGTGTCCTCAATGTGCACGGAGCTTTGCCGCGAAAACAGGTTATAATAGCCACCTTCGCGCGCATGAGCGCCAAAATGCCGGATAGGAGTCGAAGTGGTCGCCATGGCCGAAATCGGTCGGAAGCATCATCACCCGTCGGAAGAGTGGAGGAAAGCCCTCCGTCACTACGAGAGGGAAGTTAAGTTTAAAATCAAACAACACAAAGCCGAGAGTTGGGATCGACTTCTTAGTGATTTAGAACCGTCTCACGTGGCATACTGGCCACTCGCGAAGGCCCTCAAAAACGACACGGAATGCGATATGCCTCCGTTAGACAGACCTAACCGTCCTCCTGCATTCGAAGACATAGACAAGGCCGAGTGCCTAGCTGATAACTTCGAACAACAGTGCCGGCCGAGTACTCTCCCGATTGATCCTGTGCACCTTAGCTTAGTAAATAGCGAGGTCGACAGCCGACTCTCGAGGTCACCTGATGTAGATAGGGTGAGGATGGTGGACTCGGAGGAGGTCAGTGACATTATTAAGTGTATGAAAGCCAAAAAGGCCCCAGGCCTCGTCGGTATTTCAAACAAAACACTTAAAATGCTACCGTCCGAGCTTATTCAACTCCTAGTGAACATCTTTAACGCCCTCTTAGTAGGATGTTCATTCCCAGACATTTGGAAAGTAGATATTGTCATAGGTATCCACAAACCGGGGAAACCCCGGAAGGTGCCTGGTAGTTACCGTCCAATATGTCTCATTAGCTCCCTCGGTAAAGTCTACGAAAGAGTTATCAAAAGGCGCCTCAATGACGTCATATCCGACAAAAAACTCCTTCCAGACGAGCAGTTTGCCTTCCGCGAAATGCACAGTTGTCCCGCTCAAGTACACCGCTTAACGGAGTACATAATATCTAGCAAAAACAACAGGAAGACGACATGCGCCGTATTCTTTGACATTGCAAAAGCTTTTGATAAAATTTGGCATAACGGACTGTTATACAAACTCTATCAAATGGAAATACCTGATTATCTTGTTCTACTAATTACTTCGATCACATATTATACAAGATACAATATCCGCGGCAAAAAACGACCTCACTAAAAGAGCACCAAACGCAACATTCTGGTGGACTTTTGATTTAGTAGTGCTCGAACACTCCGCCGGGAAACATGCCTCAGTGCTCGTTCAATAATTGTAAAAATCATACGTCTAAAACGCAAAAAAAGAATGGAATTTCATATTTCCGGTAAGTATTAATTTTATCCTAATATATTTCTTACAATTGTATTGTAAATATTGGTATTTCGTTAAGAAATCACCAAAAACAGTTTTAAAATTAAGTTGTCAATACTAAGGCGGGTCAATAAGTCCGTGACTTTTTGAATTTCTAACCTCCTTACTGAAAAAGCAACACTACTCCTGTCAACAAGCATCTGTCAGTTGACTCCTATCAAAATTTGAACTTGCTGCGTCAGTTAGTTTGTGTTTTACAGCTATCTTTATCAGACTATCCAGTAACTTAAGGAAACAATGGAAAAAAGTGAATTTCGTGTGCTTATTAAGCATTATTTTTTGCGAAAAAAAAACCATTACCGAGACCAAGGCTAAGCTTGATAAATACTATGGCCTAAAGGTCTGTCGGTCTAATAAGGGTCTGTAATGTGTATGATGAGTAACGTCAAATCGGCCAAATTGTTTCTGGTGAAAGAGGCGAATTGGTGACCTTTGGAGGAATCATAACTGGAACTGGGAATAGTATTCCTCCTGTATATGTGTTTCCCAGAGTTCAAAAGCCATTTTTTAAATGGTGCTCCTGAAGGGTCTTTGGGCTTATCGTCTAGATCTGGTTGGATAAACAGTGAATTATTTATAGAGGTTCTGAAACATATTCAAAAACACACAAATAGCACAAAGTAAAGACCGCTTCTTCTAATTTTTGACAATCATGAGTCACATATTTCAGTCGAAGCAATTAATTATTCACGCGAAAATGGAATTGTTTACTTATCGTTTCCTCCCCACACGTCCCATAAACTCCAACCTCTTGATGTTGGTGTTTTCGGTCTGTTTAAGGCAAAACTCAAGGTAGCCTTCAATGACTGGCACATTAATCACCCTGGCAAAGCGTTAACTATTTATGATATCCCAAGTCTTTCTAAGTTGGCTTTTTTTGAATCTTTTAACGCGAAAAATATTACGAGCGCATTTGCTAAGCCTGGAATCATACCATTTAATAGATTGGCATTTTCTGAAGAAGATTTTTCTCCCTGTGAAGTTTTTAGCAACCAGGAATCACAAAATGATCCAACAAATGATTTTAGTGCAAATCCTATTGATACCGAATTAACGATAGAGGCCGAACAATGTGTAACACCACCTCCTACTAGGGAGACTCCAAACATCATAAATGAGGTTGAGTTACGTAATATGCCTTCTACGTCGCAAGCTTCTGATGGAATTAACGAAACCCTCACAACCAAATCATGCATAACTCCTGAAGATGTGAGACCTTATCCAAAAATTATTCGAACCAATTCAACCAGGAAAGGAAAAGGCAAAGGTAAATCACGAATTTACACAGATACTCCAGAAAAACAAAGGATAGAAGAACTGCAAAGAGCTAAGGATGAAGCAAACCTGAAAAAAGAACAAAGAAAACGCGCAAAAGATCTGAAAACTGCTCAAAATTTACTAGGCATTATTGTAAATTCCGAGAAGAAACCAAATAAAAGGCGTAGAACTGTATCAGTACAATCCGACTCTTCAAACTCTTCTGCTAATATTTTATTGCAAGAATCATTTGATTCATCAGATTCTAACATGGAATCATCTGATGATGATATTGTTAATACTGCCCCACCTGCAGCAAATGATCTTCATGATGGTGACTATGTTATAACAAAGGTAATTAATGTAGGAAAGAAGAATTTTTATAAGCACTTTGTTGAGAAAATTGTCTCAAGATACCCCGATAATAATGATTTTCTAGTCTCTTTTTTAAAACTTAAACCGACTGGAACTTTTGTGTTCCCTGACATAAAAGATGAAGCTTCAGTTATGTTCCTGCGTCTCATCGGGCTGGGCTGGCTAACTGGTTTCTTCCCCGCGCGCCCCCTCTTACGCGCGACGACCTCCCGCGCACGCCCGCGGCTTAGCGGACGACAGCGTCGCGAGCCGTGAGTGCACTCCTCACGGGGAATTCGCCCGACCACCTCCGTACGCGAC
This sequence comes from Phengaris arion, assembly GCA_963565745.1. NCBI lineage: Eukaryota > Metazoa > Arthropoda > Insecta > Lepidoptera > Lycaenidae > Phengaris > Phengaris arion. The sequence continues at coordinate 26,566,715 of OY751436.1, forward strand.
GCACGCACCGCGGCTATCATACCAGTACCTATATTATACAAGTACACATCGAAGCAGTATTTTTATTTGGTGGAGACCACCAGCACTACCCCTGGAGCTCTGCCCCAACAGTGGTCCTTCGAAAGGAAAATAGAAGAATAGCCGTCTTATTTGCTGCGAAGCGCAAATATCGTTCGGACTGGACTTTGGACCGAGACGCCCCGACAAGGAGTTGCGCATGCGCCGATCGCGCCGCATTCCACGTGGACGCGTACAATCGAAAGACAATCAAGGAATAATTACATTAATTCTGAGTGAGTCCGTTCCATTATCCTTTTTTTCCTGCTTTTTTTTTAAAAAAAAAAACCTTTTTTCAGGAAAATAGAATAGTGCTACATGGATCAGTCATATGTGATCTCTTCATACGTAGCCTAATCATACATTTATTATTATCAGCTTACAACAATTCATTTTCATATCAAAAATCAATTAATAATTGTAAAAATAATATCTCCAAATTTTTAGATAACATTGTCAGTGCGTAATCACCGAACATGTGCTCGCCATTGTTCTATTGTACATTTTTTTCCATACCACTTAATGCAATAGGCATATAAATCTTATTATTTATTATTTATTTACCGCAGGCTATTTACGCATTTATTTCATCATCTGGTTTATTTGCCTGTATTTTGAAGATAATACTTGCATTCATAAATCTTCACGCTTTTGAACGCTACTTTCTTATTTTTCCTTTTTATTTCATTTATCTTTCTCTGCACTGCAGGCGCTTATTGTGCGCTAACTTATCATTATGTCTGAAGCTAAATTAAAGGAACTTGTTAAGAGGCGTGGTGGCTATAAAGCTAAGCTAACCTATTTTGCCAACTTTTTAAAATTGATACCTACTTCTCAATTGAGCTCTTTTCAATTATCCGAGTTGCAGTGCCGTGTTAATGTAATGGAAACGCTATATAATGATTTCGATAAGTTACAGACGGAGTTGGAGTTGTTGTCGGAAAACACGGTCGAGGCATATGCTGAGCGGGATCAATTCGAGTCGTTATATTACGCGCAGATGGGCCACGCGCGGTCGTTGCTTGGCCCTCCGCGTTCCTCTTCCCCTGAACTTGTCTCCGCGGCTTCTGCTGGTGACAATCTCCATGGCTCTGGTTGCAAGCATGATTTTGTGCGCTTACCCAAGATTGACTTGCCTCATTTCAACGGCGACTATCAGCACTGGCTTGAGTTCCGAGATACGTACATTTCCCTTATTCATAATAATAGTAGTATACAAGACATTAATAAATTTCACTATCTGCGTGCTACCCTTAAAGGCAGCGCAGCAGTTGTTATTAAAAGCATAGATTTCAAAGCCGATAATTATGCTATCGCTTGGCAATTATTAACAGATAGGTATAATAATGAAAGGTTACTTATAAACAATCATATTCAAGCTTTATTTAATTTTGAACCAATACTTAAAGAATCGAGTGCATCATTACGTAACATGATAGATGTAACTAATAAGAATTTAAGAGCTCTTGACACCCTAGGACAGCCTACTTCACATTGGGATACATTGATAATTTTTATGATGTCCAAAAAATTGGATGTTGTGACCAATCGTGAGTGGGAAGAATTCAAAAATAATTTAGGTCAATATCCTAATTTAAAAGAATTTCTTAAATTTTTATCTAATCGAGCAGATTTAATTGAATCATTAAATTATAATAATAATACACACCCAAAACTAGCACATAATATAAATACAAAGCACATACAAGAAATTAATAAAAATAAAAACTATCTTACAACTACAATGCTAAAAAATAATTCTTACCATACTAATAACAAAATTTCTTGTGCTATGTGTTCACAAAATCATTATTTATTTAGTTGTCAATCTTTCAGAAATTTTGATGTTGATTCACGTATTAAAAAAGCATCAGAGAGCAATGTGTGTATGAACTGCTTACGACCAGGTCATACAGACAAGCGATGTAAACTTTCACATTGCAAATATTGCACACTTAAACATAATACCCTCTTACATAGGGATTCAGATAATCAGTCAGTTAACAATATTGTATTGTCAACTAATACAGAAATATCTAAAGCATACAATAATCAGAACATTGTATTGCTATCCACAGCTATGGTGAACACAGCAGACGTCAATGGAAAGCTGCATCCTGTAAGGCTCCTGTTGGATAACGGCAGCACGTCCAACTTTATCACCCGAGACCTTTGTGAGAAGCTGGGCTTGTCAAAGGAAGGTACTACCTCCATAGTCTCAGGTATCAATGGTCAGATTTCTAATACCTCTGAAAGCTGTACTCTTACGGTTCTGTCTTGTTTTAGTAGTTATAAGGCGAATATAACTTGTTTTATTTTACCATTCATAACACAATCAGTGCCTGGGTCTTACGTGGATAAAAAACTTATAAATATCCCGCCAGGTCTTCAGTTAGCAGATCCTAAATTTTATGTGCCGTCAGCTGTTGATATCCTCGTAGGCGCTGAAATATTTTGGGACGTCTTATTATCCCATACAGTTAATTTAGGTAAAAATCAACCTAGATTGCAGTCTTCCAAACTAGGTTGGCTTATATCAGGGTGCGTGTCTCTACCTCATGGACGTACACATCCTTCTCTATGTCATTTTTCCCAGGACGTATGTAATCAGCTAACTCGGTTCTGGGAGCTTGATTCTGTTAAGTGTAGTGGCTCTTTTTCATCTGAAGAAGAGGCCTGTGAAAATATATTTCGAAAAATAATTCGACGTAATGACAATGGCCAATTCGTGGTCACTATACCGTTGAAGGACTCTCCCGAGTGCTTAGGAGACACATACGCAATGGCTAAATGTCGATTTCTCTCCCTAAAGCGTAAATTTGAACGCAACCTTATATTTAAAAATAGATATTTAGAATTCATGCAAGAGTATTTACAATTAAATCATATGACAGAAAAACCAAAATCAGAAATAAATAAGTTTCAATACTATTTACCTCATCATGGTGTTGAGCGAGAGTCGAGTACTACCACTAAGCTTCGCGTTGTCTTTGACGCGTCAGCCGCCAGCACCTCGGGTAGGTCCTTCAATGATATACACATGATAGGTCCTACAGTTCAAGAGGATTTACTATCTATTCTTTTAAGATACAGACAGCATAAATATGTTGTTACTTCTGACATAGAGAAGATGTATAGAGCCATTTTAATAGAGCCATCTCAGCGTTCTCTACAACAAATCGTCTTTAGATTTGATCCCTCAGAACCTTTAAAAACATATTATCTTAATACAGTGACGTACGGCACTGCTTCGGCACCGTATCTTGCTACTAAATGCTTAGTTTCCTTAGCAAAGCAGGCTTTAGATCCAAAGGTTAGTTACTCTATAAAGAGCGACTTTTATGTTGATAACTATTTGAGTGGCGGTGACTCTACCGATTCAGTCATAGAGCAATGTAGAGGAGTGATTGAAACTCTATCTTCTGCAAAATTTCATTTACGCAAGTGGCAGTCAAATAGTTCAAAAATATTAGAATCCATTACTAACTTTCTTTCAGAAAATACAGACAAAAAATTAAATTTAAATTAAAATTAAATTTAAATGTCGCTTCTCCTAGTAAGACACTTGGTTTATATTGGGACTGTAATTTAGATAATTTATTTTTCACAGTAGACTTAAATATTAACCTCAAAGTTACAAAACGTAATATTTTATCCTTAATCAGACAGGTGTTTAATCCGCTTGGCCTCGTCGGGCCATGCATAGTTCAGGGGAAATTTATTCTTCAACAGTTATGGATACATAAGTGTGGCTGGGATGAAGAGGTACCATCAGATTTTAAATCACAATTTCTTGAATTTATAGAGTCCCTTCCAGCTCTCAACTCTATTTGCATTCCTCGGTGGGTGTCTTGTAGCAATCCTTCCTTATTAGAGCTTCACACTTTCACAGACGCCTCAGAACGCGCTTATGGCGCGTGTGTTTACGTAAGGACGGTAGCAGTTGATGGCACAGTTTGCGTTCGCCTTTTAACTTCAAAGAACAAGGTTGCCCCAATAAAACCTACAACTATACCACGTATGGAGTTGTGTGGTGCGTTATTGGGTACACGACTCTTTCAAAAGGTACGCAGATCTCTTACTCTTAATTTCCATCATTGCTACTTTTGGTGTGACTCTACGATCGTGCTAGGTTGGCTCTCTAAACCACCTAGTAAGCTCGACCAATTTGTACGCAATAGAGTAAGTGAGATTCAAGAAATCACGACCGGCCAGACGTGGAGCTATGTACCTTCCAAATGCAACCCTGCTGATCTTGCATCTCGGGGGGTGAGGGCTGATTACATCAGCTCATCCACTCTTTGGTGGTTAGGTCCTGATTTTATCAATCAGATTAAAATACAATTTCCCATTTTTCCTAATTTACAAAGTAATTTATTATTAGAAACAGCTTTATATACAGACAATCAGACAAACTTAAATAATATTATACAACTTCACCTAATTTCTAATTTAATACATAAAATGTCTTCTTATACTAAATTAATCAGAGTAGTAGCCTATATACAGAGATTTATTTTTAATTGCAGAAATAAAGTTAAAACATCATTATATTTAACTTTTACAGAACTACAATCATCGCAGAATTTAATAATACAGACTGCTCAACACGAAATGTTTCCTGAAGAGTATAAAATTCTTAAATCAGGACAAACTTTACATAAAAAGAATCGTTTGGTAAGTCTTTCTCCTTACATAGATTCACAGAACTTAATTCGTGTAGGCGGTCGTTTAGCAAACTCTTACTACGATTACAATGTCAAACACCCTATTTTATTGTGTAGTAAACACCACTTGACAAAAATTATCTTTGAAAAAGAGCACAAAACACTCTTTCATGCAGGGCCTCAATTACTGTTGGCACATATACGTCTTACTTACTGGCCTCTAGCTGGAAAAAATCTTGCTAAGCACGTGGTGCGTTCCTGTGCTCGCTGTACTCGCTTTAGGGCTCAGCCTATTCAGATTTCTATGGGTAACCTACCTACTGATAGGACGCACCTTGAGTTTCCTTTTTTGAATACAGGCATGGATTACGCCGGGCCAGTGCTTATAGCCGACCGTAAAGGTAGAGGTTGTAGGCTTACTAAATCTTATATTTGTGTTTTTGTCTGCTTTGCAGTCAGAGCCGTGCACCTAGAGTTGGTGTCCGATTTAACCAAGGAGGCATTTCTTGCAGCCTTCAGCCGATTCATAAGTAGAAGGGGCAAACCTCAACGCGTGTACTCCGACAACGGCACAACCTTTGTGGGAGCTTTCAACGAGCTTTCACGCTTCTTACAAGATTAATCTAAGCATATAGAGTCTGATCTTGCGAACCAAGGTATTGAATTTAAATTCATTCCTGCCTACTCTCCACACTTTGGTGGGATATGGGAAGCAGCAGTAAAGTCAATCAAACATCTTTTGCGTAGAGTCTTGAGTCTTACTCACTTGACGTATGAAGAGTTATCGACATGTTTGATCCAGATAGAGGCTATTTTAAATTCCAGACCCTTAACACCTTTGCCCACTGATCCTTCAGATCTTTCTTTTCTTTCCCCTTCTCATTTCCTCCTCGGACGAGCTCAGAGTTCGATTCCACGACCTCAGATCACCGATGTCAACATACAGCGCCTCCAACGATTCGACCGCATCGAAAAATTGAGACAACATTTTTGGCAGCGCTACTCTAACGAATATGTGTCTCTTCTACAGCAACGAACCAAGTGGCGGACCGGGAGTCAAGACCTCAAGGTTGGAGCCATGGTCCTTGTACGGGACACCAATCTACCGCCTCTACTGTGGCTACTTGGTAGAGTAGTCGCTGTCAAGCCTGGGACAGACGGGCGCAGTCGAGTCGCCGACATACGCACGAAGAAGGGCACCATAACTCGTGCCTACAACAGCATAGTACCGCTTCCTCTTCAGTGACCTGTTCCCGGGGAATATGTTCCTGCGTCTCATCGGGCTGGGCTGGCTAACTGGTTTCTTCCCCGCGCGCCCCCTCTTACGCGCGACCCCCCGCGCGCGACCTCCCGCGCACGCCCGCGGCTTAGCGGACGACAGCGTCGCGAGCCGTGAGTGCACTCCTCACGGGGAATTCGCCCGACCACCTCCGTACGCGACGCACGCACCGCGGCTATCATACCAGTACCTATATTATACAAGTACACATCGAAGCAGTATTTTTATTTGGTGGAGACCACCAGCACTACCCCTGGAGCTCTGCCCCAACAGTTAATATTTCTGATATTGTGCTGAAGTTACCGGATCCAATTGTAAAGAAAGGCACTAGTCGAACAGCCTCTCTATTTAAATTTAAAATAAATATGTCACCTTATAACATTTCAATGTAAGTTAATTTACCTACTTGGTAAAAAATAGTCATGATTATGTAATTGTAATAGTGATTATATCTTTTTGATTAAGTAAAAGACTAGTGATGACTGATTAGACCAGATAAAGAATGATTATATCATATTGTTTAAGTATTTTTCATGTCATAGTTTACCTATTGTTTGATTTTAATATTTTATAATTATAAAAAGATTTTATTTCAATGCAAATTGGTTAAAACTTAATATAAACAATGTTCCTAAAATTAATAAATAAATAAATGTCTCATAAATAAATAAACTTGTTTCATTTGTAGGAATGTTTCTATGAATCAAAGTGCCCCAGTATACGTATCAATATATCAATGTACCCCACATCCGGGGTACATTGATACAAATTTCAATTTTTAGTAAAGAGGTTCTGAAATTTTATGTGATTATATCTAACGGTTAATTTCACCTTAAAAAGCTAGATGAATGTACAATGAATAGATTATGTCTTATATTGAATGTTACTGTCAATAGGTCGCTTTTTATTGCATCTGAGTAAAAATCGTATCAAGGTGCCCCAACTCCCCCTATCACTAAGAAAAATATAATGAATATTTTGTATTATTTCTAAATACACCACTGTTATTAAAAATAACCTTGTTTTTTTCTCGTATTTTTTGTAATGAGCCAGTAATCTTCATAAGTTCGTCTGTGCCATTTTGTTATAAGTCTGAGACCTAGTAGTCATTTTCAATATTTAAGTACTAAATAAGGATTATTTTCTTAAAACATTTAACCCTTATTAAGGCAAGGGGATATTATTTCCCACCTGTTAATCCGTTCAAAAACATTGTTTTTTACCTAACTTATGTTAGGTAAAAAACATGTTAATATTGTTCTACAAAAAATACTGTAAGTAAAATATGGTGTCTATATCATATAAAGTGACTATCCTAGTGCTATTGTAAATTGTTTTGATTACCATTGCAGTGACATTTCTCCTCGAAATGTTCAAATTACAAAATGGGAAAATAATTCCCTTTGCCTGATTGTGTAGTACTCTATTTTTACTTATAATGTTGTAAGAAAGTAAATCTGTCTGTCACACTTTCATTTTATTTTGTATGTAGATCGTTTGAACCTAAAAAATTATATTATTGCTAGGCTAATTTCCGTGCGCTAGGTAGTCACAAGCCCTACATTTTACGTTGTAACGCATATAGTTTTTGCAATGTAAAATTTTGTTTACAGCGTTAGCAGCATGAATCAAAAAAAAATAAGATTATAAGAGATGGAGAATTGCAAACAATCGTCGAAAACCTTTCCGATTTATCTGACCTTGACTCTGATGATGATACCTATTATTATCAGACTGCTCCTGTGACTAGCCCGGCAGAAATCAGTAATTTGAAGGAAGTCGATCTTTTAGAAAAACGCTTTGAAGAAATTTTCGGTGTTCCTGATATTACCGAAGAAAATACCGAGGACCAAGAATTACATTCAAATAGTTCTCTAATACAAATTTTAGAATCCAATTGTGACAATAGTAGTGTATGTAAAACTATCGGACAATTATCTTTTCTTGTATCACAGCCAATAGATGAAGAAATGAAGTTACAAGAAGATAGAGAACAGTTCGAATCTGGACCAAAGAGACATCGAAATTCAGCAATGTGTTGCTGAAATCCATGAAGAATCTTCTAATAATATTATTAACATTCAGACAGATGACACTAGTGTTCAACCTTCTAATAATCGAACTGAAACAGAAACTATGACATCGGGTTATCCCTCAAGACTAAGCAGAACCGCCAATGTGTCCAGAATAAGACAACCACGAGAGTGGCAAGTTCAACAAAACGTACATGATATTCCGGAATTCAATGACACTATTCGTCCACAATCCACATATAATCATAAAACTCCGCCAATTTCTGTATTTTAATTTTTTTTTCCGAATATTTAATACAACTTATAGTACAACAAACTAATACATGTGCAGTTCAGAAAAATAGTATGAATTATACACCAATATCAGCAGAAGAATTGAAAGCCTATTTGGGAATATTGATTATGATGGGCCTCAACCCTTTGCCAGACATGGATCTGTACTGGTCGAATGACCCTTTTTATAACAACCCAGAAATATCAAAAGTTATGCCTGTTAAAAGATTTTAAAAAATTACAGAAAATGTACACATAAATGACAATCATAATGAACCAGAAAGGGGCACACCAGAATATGACAAACTATACAAATTAAGACCTATGATAGATGAACTTAACAACATTTTTCAGCAAGAAACAGCAAACTCTAGTAAGCAATCTATTGATGAATGTATGGTGAAATTTAAAGGAAGATCCAGCTTAAAACAGTATATGCCCAAAAAACCCATTAAACGTAGGTTTAAAGTCTGGGCAAGATGCGATAGCGAAACTGGTTATTTGTATGCATTTGAAGTTTATATCGGGAAAGGTAAAAATACAGAAGACGAAGGACTAGGCTTCAATGTGGTAATGAAGCTTTCTGCTAACCTTCCCGAAAACACATTTCTAGCATTTGATAACTTTTTCACTGGTTGCAATCTGATGGAAGCTTTGTATGAAAGAAAGATTTTTGCAGTGGGCACGGTAAGAGCAAATAGGAAAGATCTTCCAAATATATTGAAGAAATCACAACCCAAACATCTAAGATTAGAAAAAAGTCAATTTGCGACTATAACTGCTGAACCCATTACAGCGATCAAATGGCATGACACTAAAGATGTTACCATTCTTACAACAGCTCACCATCCAACGGACACAGTATTTGTAAAACGGACTCAGAAAGATGGGTCTCGGAAAGAAGTCCTCTGCCCCAAAGCTATCGCTTCTTATACGTTTATAATGGGCGGAGTCGACCGTTTTGATCATTTCCGATCAACCTATCCGATTAACCGGAAAAGCAGAAAGTTTTGGATGAGATTAATTTTTTTTATGTTTGATGCGTCGATAATCAATAGCTATATCACTTACAATACTGTACATGTTGTAAATAATCATTCACATAGAGAATTCAGATTGCGATTGGCGCGAGAGCTGATTTCAAATTATTCAACAAAAAAAATCGGCCAGTTATCTTCAAAAATAAGAAGGGATCTAACTTTGGGGTACCTGACGGTATCCGCCTCCTCAATGTCGGAATCCATCTCCCTGAAGAAGGAAATACTTACAAAAGATGTCGTTTCGCAGCACTAAGAAGACGGAAAAGAGAACGAAAATACTGTGCTCAACCTGCCAAGTAGCACTATGTGCAAAAAATTGTTTTAAGTGTTTTCATCAGGCTTCACCACAAGAATAACTTCTTTCTATTGAATAACTTTCAATTGAACCTATTAGTTTCAATTGAACCTATTAGTTGTGACATTAATAATATTTTGAAATTAAAAATACTCTGACGATGTAGTTTAAATTGAGCCTAACACCTTCCGATGTGGTAGTAGAATAAATTTTATCATCATCATCATCCCCAGCCTATAGCAGTCCACTGCTGTTTCATAAGCCTCCCCGATTTCGGTAGTAGAATTATTGGTTTTAATAAGTACAAAAAGAAATTACGTTCAGAAAATGCACTCTAATGTAGGTATGTACTTTGAATACAACCGAAGTCGGGGTGTCAGCACTATATTTGAATAAATAAAAAATGATAGGAAAACGAGGTAACCTAAACGGGCAAAGGGAATTATTTTCCCACTTTTTGAAACTCTGCCAAGCATTATCAGGCAAAGGGAATTATTTTCCCACCAAAAAAAGGGGTGTTTTGCACCCTCCCTCCTTTTTTAAATATATTTTTTGGAATCTCCAGTATTAAATTACCCTAAACACATTTAGTTTTCAGCTAACTTTTACACAGGCTCGCACCTTGTACTGCAACATAACAACACATGTAACATAAAACTGCAATAAACGGGCAAAGGGAATTATTTTCCCACTTTTTGAAACTCTGCCAAGCATTATCAGGCAAAGGGAATTATTTTCCCACCAAAAAAAGGGGTGTTTTGCACCCTCCCCCCTTTTTTAAATATATTTTTTGGAATCTCCAGTATTAAATTACCCTAAACACATTTAGTTTTCAGCTAACTTTTACACAGGCTCGCACCTTGTACTGCAACATAACAACACATGTAACATAAAACTGCAATAAACGGGCAAAGGGAATTATTTTCCCACTTTTTGAAACTCTGCCAAGCATTATCAGGCAAAGGGAATTATTTTCCCACCAAAAAAAGGGGTGTTTTGCACCCTCCCCCCTTTTTTAAATATATTTTTTGGAATCTCCAGTATTAAATTACCCTAAACACATTTAGTTTTCAGCTAACTTTTACACAGGCTCGCACCTTGTACTGCAACATAACAACACATGTAACATAAAACTGCAATATATTTACCCTGTTTTTATTCAAGTTTTATCAACATTAGCGCAGTAAATAAAATAAATACAGCATTTGAAATTTTGAAAAAACTTTAAAGTGCTCTACTGAAAAATTCACTCAATTTGAGTTACGACAGTCTCCTTCCAAAGCAGCGATATATGTGTTATGCATCTTTAATGTAATAAGTATCTGTGTTAAACAACTGTCTCATATGTTCCAATAAAGAGGAATATCACAATTGTTGCTGTATTATTATTATCACCACTCAAGCATAAGAATGATCTGTTAGAACCACATACCACACACATGATGTCGCAGGCCTCAAAAAAAAAGTTATTTAATGTTTCCTGTTCTATTTTTTGGATTTTGTTTGAGTATAGTGAACGAATGACTATGTCCATCATGTCCACTAAGAGTAGAACAATACAAGGCATAGAACCAACTAGCAAAGCAGAATCACAAGGTAACCAGCTATATCAACAACATAATATTGTACTTGTATCAAAAACTGAATTGTTTAACATCAAGCATAAAACAACAACTTTTACTTGATTACATGAGAAATCCATTCTGCAATATAGATCTTTTACATTACAGAAATGTTCAGAATAATGTTCTAAAACAAGAACGTTGATGAAGCTAGGTCTTTAAAGACATTTCTATTTCTAGCCATTTGTCCAGTCTACTAATGAAAGAATATTCTTTCCTACCAAATTCTACATTTTTACGAATACCTGGTACCTCATAACTATGCGATAAGATCACACCATAGATACAAGAGGGAGGCAGATTTCTGGGAGTTCGCATCCAATGTTAGGACCTCCACAAGTTACGCCCAACTTCGATATGAACAGATTTGTGGTAGATCAAATGAACAAAAATTTAGGATTGCTCCAGAAGGTCATTTGTGAATCTATGTTCACAAAGTGGATCTCCTTGATTCCTCCTGACTTGTCTAGAAAAGTTGCCCAATATCTCTCAGGGACACACACAAATATAGCTGATGAGGAATACGGGGTATACAAAGTGACATCAACCGCAGTCTCCCTAAGTGAGTTTGAGCTATACTTACCAATCAATATCTCCTGAGGAATGTATAAAGTATACAGTCAGACCAGGAATGTGTCCTTGTGGGCAGAGCCAGTAACCAGGGAACCTTTATAAATATCCCTTTCTGACTCACTACTCTATGGTGGCATCCTGGCTACCCGGAGAAAATGGGAGTGGAATAAATCCTATCACAGGGAAGGTTCTCATGCCTGAAGTAACAATGTCCAAGGTAAAAGCTAATCAAAATTCGACATAAGCCTCACAACGATTTTAATATATTGAGTAGTGCAAGTCAGAAAACGAAACATAAATTGATAAATAATAAATATTTAATAAAATTTAATACCTACCTGTTTCAAAAAACAACAAGTCAGTGTACCTACCTTGATATAAACTGAAATACAGTGTGGTTACCCAGTGTGACCAGATTTAATTTTAAGAAAATACCGAGGCACCTCAAAAAAATACTGAAATATACCGACTAACATAGGACAGATATACCAATAAAAATACTGATTTTCTTAAAACGTTTTATTTATTCATGCTCACAATAAATGTTAGAATTATATTTTAACATCCTTTTCGAAGGATTAAAATTTACACAACCTCCTTCATCTTTAATACCTTGCTTTGTTTTTAAAATAGCTGACACATTTTTGTTTATAAATCTGTTTCTTTGGTCCGTTTTTATTGAATTTATCTTTGAAAATATGCGCTCGCATGCAGCATTCGACACCGGTATACATAGAAGAGATTTACTAAAACTAGTTATATTTTTGTATTTTAACATGCCATCACTGTTAGAAATTTTTCCAACTTCCACCCAAAATTGTTCACACGAGATGGGTGAGCCAGTGCTGGAAGATTGTAACAAATCACTTACTTCGCGATCAAACTTTAGGGTTCTATATTCTTCGTCAATTAACTGCATTTGTTCTGGCTGTACTTCGCATGGGAAAATTGGAAAAGCTTCTATTACATTTCGTAAACTGCGAAATTCTTTATGCACGGCAGTGTGTGGGTTAAGAAATTTCAGTTCTCGAAAAACTGGATTTTCAAAAGGCAAACGTAATTTCAATTGCGTGCTCAACTCAATTAAAAATGATTGGCACCTTCTGAAAAACTCAGCAATCTGTTCTTTCATGTTTAGATTTTCTCTGTGTTTGATTAATTCTTGGCCTACTTGAATACCTAAGTACATATCTTTCAGTGGCAAATAATTTACATTAGACTTTGGGTCTAACGTAAATACATTGTCCGTACGTTTGATGTAATTAGCTTTCATGAAGCAACCCAAAATCGACAAGTACATACTAGATGCATCATCATACAGTCTATCAATGCACGGATAGTCGCCTTGAAAAATTATGTTAAATTTGTTTACAATCGGCAAAATGTAGTCCAAAAAGTAAAAATACAATTTGTTTATATCAGTGGTAAAAGAATTAAATAAAAATTCTGATGACATATTGCGATCACTCAAATATTGGTCTTGAAAGAACAATTGCAATGCCCTCCACTGCTCAATTATTCTACTAATACAGGCATGAAGTGAAAGCCACCTTATGTCGTAATGACGCAAAATTCTATGATTTTCAGTGTCTGTGAAATTTTGGAACTCAGCAAATTCTCTTTGACGCTTGCTGCTTTGAGAAAAATATCCATATACTTCTTTTACTATTTGTTCTAAATTTCTAGGCAGTATTTTACAGGCGTGGCTAACACTTAATGCTGCAGAGTGACAAACACATTTCATGAAAAAGCACTTTGGGTTTACTTCTTTAATTTTTGCAACAATGCCAGAATGTTGACCAAACATCACATTCGTAGTATCAGCAGCGAATCCTATTACGTCTTTTATGTCTAAACCTAATTCGGATAATTTTGATGACAACGAATTAAATAATTGACCTGCGGTCTCACCACTTAAATCAACTAAATCAAGGAATTTGGTTTGTACAGTACATTTAGTTTCAGAGAAGTATTTAATTACTATAGCCAATACTTTGACTGTTGCAACATCTGTACTCTCATCGATTATAATTGAATATACTGGTTTACCTGAAAGAGATGCAGTACCAAGTATGTCCTCAATCATATCTTTTTCGAAATTGGGTCCTAAAACATTATAAGTTATAGCGGCTGCTTTGGATCTCTTGCAGGAAAATTCTTTCGCAATATCGGAATCAGTAAAACACTTCACTAGAACATCACTAAGATGGTCCATAGCTCGAAATGGGATGTTGTGTTCCGACAGAAAACTGCATAAACGCAGTTCAGCTTTCTTGACTTCGTCTTTCAGTGGGGCCTTTTTGAAAAATGTATCAACCTGAAATTTTAAAAATATTTGGTTGCTTAGTTTTTTTATAACAGCGCCGCATTTCACAGCTGTTACCTACTGGTTTTTAGAAACAAAACTAGGATTATTAACTTAAAATATATTCGAATTCCTTGAAATAGGTTTGTAAAGCGAGTTATGCTTACCTTTGACTGTCCTTTATATTTCATCAAGTTCGATTTATGCTTTTCAGTATTTGCATGCTGTTTTATAGATGCTAATCTACTTTGCAGTTTCGAATTGCATGCTTTGCAAAATGCGGCGAACTCGTCATCTTTATAACGTGAAAGCCACGAAGAAAATTCCGGAATTTGTTCCCACTTAGCTAAATAACTTTGCTGAAAACTAGACATGCTGTCCGGATGAATGCAACTAAATAAATAAAACAACGAAGATCGATCGCGTTCTATTTATATGATGACGAAAACATCTTCTAGTTTGGGGAAATCCCCGAATTATCGAAAGAAATTCGTACTAACTCATAGATAAGAATAAACAAAATCCGGGAAAGTCCCGATATTCGCGTTCCGGGGAATTCCGCAAACATTGTCGCAAAGACGTTCACTCACTACGGTGTTGCCATAACTTCAACCAAAATATACCCAAAAATACTGACTACCAGCAATATACCCGAAAATATACTGATGTTCGGCAAAATCGATGAAATATACTGAAAAAGTATTAAAATACTGAATCTGGTCACACTGTGGTTACCAAAGTTCATGCGAAGCGTCAAGAGATGGTTAATTAAGGATATTAAAGCCGTTATTTAATCCACTACTATATCTGTGAAGTCTGATCAAACAAAATAAAAATAAGTTCCTTTTTACAATGTTGCGTGATTTCAGTTTAAACCGAAGAAATGGCCGGCGTCATAGATTTTAAGTATTACCATAGATGTCAAATAGGAACTGCATCTAAGATGATAAATATCATAGATGATAAATATCATAGATAATAAGTACCACTACTGAGTGTCAAGTGTTAAATAAAAGTAAGGAAACTAATCGCGGGAGTTTTGTCGGGGTGTACAATGGGTGAGGTTGTGGAATTTGTAAGTTTACATTAATTTGTGTTATCTCGGTTCTTAATGTGTAATATTGGCAGAATATTATCCGTTAATTAATATTCGTTAACGTATTTTATAAAATTGTGTTATCTCGGTTCTTAATGTGTAATATTGGTAGAATATTATCCATTAATTAATATTCGTTAACGTGCACAAGTGGTACAACTTCTAAAAACGAGCGATTTTGTGTTTCCCGCCAAAACTCCCTATGGACTTTCAGTAAAGCTTCTACCACTTTACTGAATCGACTGACATGACATGACTCATGACTCATGGATTTTACCGACTATAAATAGTCGGACTTTGACGAGACTTTTAGACTTGACGCTGGCAAATGGTTTTAAGATAAGCCGACGACATATATTTAAAAAAAAAACTATTCGCGGTAAAATATGCCTGCACAAATTTAGCACTCCATCGGAGGATTTTTGAAATCAAAATGACCTTAATCGATAGGTCTACGTTAGGTCTGTGTGCTGAGTGCGAGTCCCACTAATTTTTTCGAATAACTTTACTATCTTGAAAATCGAGTTAAGAAACTAAATTATTTTCATCATCTTATTTTCTTGTCGAATATTTTCTTTTGTGTGAGGCATGAAGAAAATTAATATTAAGTATTTATTTAGATATAGCCATGATAGCCTAGTGTATGTATAATTATGAACTTTTAATATAAGTTTTAAAAAGTTTTAATATAAGTAAGTTTTATTTTCCAGCTGCCAGAAAATGACCATATATGTCACCCATGCTTCTTGATCTTATCTACGGGCACTGCCAGCGAACGTGTACTGGGCCATACCATGGTTTGTCTTGGTTGTGGCAAATCAGTCAGATCTAAGATATCACATAATTGAATCGGAGAGCCCACTTTTAATGGGTTTTCCTTATGCTGTCAGACTTCAGGTATGTATTATTTGTTATTATTTTAATATTGAATAAGGAATAATTGATTATAATATAATAATATCCTACAATAGTTTTATAAAGTTCTGATTTCCTAAAAAGCATTGCTGCCATTATTTTTCAGGCCATATTTTTTACCTCTTTCTATTAATGTTTTATTTAAATAAGTATAGAGTTATTAGAAATTAGAGGTTAAAATAATTATTTATGTATTAAATATTAATCAGGTTACTTTTTTTGTAGGGAATAACAAACAATTATGCTTGTCATGCCTGTTGGATAAGGTGTAACAGATGGCTACAACATGATTCAGATGGAGAAGATTTCCAACTAACAGGCACCATACAACCTGAAGATGCATTGCTGCCAGTTTTACCTGTACCACCAATGTTACCAACACCTAATCATACTCAGCCGAGCCCTAGGGTTACTATTATATTACCAAATTATAAGCGAGCATCAAACACTTCTTCGCACTGCATATTTAATGCATGCAATAATAGATCATTTAATATGGTTCCTACATTTATGAAAAGGATTTTATTAAATGAACATAACTTTTATATACCCAGAAGTGCCAGAGTATGTGAATTGCATTTGTATTCAAATCAATGGCATGAGTTGTCAGCAAACCTAATAACTTTCAATTCTTTTAATGCTCACCAAATAGAAGATTTAATTAAAATATCAAAATCTACTGGTGAGTTTATCAAAATTTTGAAAACATTGATAATAATATGCTCAACCATGTCCGTCATTACTGTACACGACGAACAGTAGCGGAATTTTTAAATCTTTTAAATACTTTGCCTGACCTTAATGTAAAAAAGCCCAAAGTTGCCCTGGCTATATATAGAGCAAAGTTAAGGACGGGTGAAAGTAACAGGAGACTTGAAACAATTTTAAATATGCCTAGATCAACCCTAGAATTATTAATGAAGAAAGTTAGAAATTGTATGTATCAGTATTTTGTACTACAACATTTAGGAACAACTCACATCAATCATGCTGACATTGTTGCCAGGAATTTAAGGATACCTTATGCGTTATTTGGAGATCCAGAAGCAGCACCTGAAAACAGGCCAGCTATTGCTATTTTCGATGGCACCTATATTTTCTTACAAAAGAGTGCTAATGTTTCAAAAAAAAACATACAGCTTACATAAATATGATAATTTAGTAAAACCATTTCTAATTGTTTGTAGGCCCCTTTCCAGCTACTCAGACTGATGCTGAAATAATGATCAGTTTGTTTCAAAATGAAAATGGTCCACATCGTACAGTATTTAGACCTAATGATATATTTATCCTAGATCGTGGGTTCCGTGATTCTTTGCCTGCTTTAGAAAGTTATCATTACAGAGTTTATAAACCAGAGTCACTTCAGACAGTCGGGACAGACTCAACTCACCTATCTGCAAGCAAACAAAAGTAGGAAAGTTACTCTTTGCAGATGGGTAGTTGAAGTTGTTAATGGGTGGTTCAAAAGGGTCTTTAAGCTATTCAGACAACGTTATTTTAATCTGGCTGCCAAACATTCAATGATAGATTTTAAGATAGCAGCAGCAATTATAAATAAATACCACCCTGTCCTCAGAGATAATCCTCATTGTGAACAAATTATTGAACGGGCACTGCATTTTATGAATGAACCCAATCATCTAGGCCAATTTGTAAATGATCATGGTTTGAATAGGAGACGAGTAATGTTTACTTGAATCAATGGGGATCTACCACAGTTAGAGCATTTTCCAAGATTTTCATATGATCAATTAAATTATTATTAATTTCATTGGGCCCTTACCAGATAAAACAGTCTGTGTCTTATTATGGAGAACACATCAGGGCGAATGGAGTGTACGAGGTTGAAGTGTGTCCAGAACTTGACAATTCTGAGGAAATGGTTTTACGCATTGGTGGGACCACTCCTTATTTATTGAGAGAATGTATAAGGTCCAGGCATATTAGCCAAAGAATATATTACACATATATTTCATTTGATGTTGAACCTAACAATGATCCATTAAGCTCATTGTTAGGATACTACTGCAGCTGCGTGGTGGGTAACAGGACAGTAGGATGCTGTTGTCATGTAATGACTATGATATGGTATTTAAGTTGGGCAAGATATCAGACAAATATTACACCACCAGATCATTTTTGGATGATATTTTATTTCGAATTGCAGAATATTAGATGTTTTTTTTATCTAATAAATAATTTTATGTTAGTAAAATGTTTTTTTTATCTTACCCATAATTTAACTCTAAGGATATTATATCTACATATAAGTACATCAATCTAATGGAAACTTGATTATTGTTAATTGCTTGCTTGTTTAATTAACTAATAAAAAACTAACATATAAGACAGCAATACACTCGCTTTACTCATGTTTTACTCCACTACTATACCCTAGTTAAATGCACATTAGTAATTAGTACATACTTAACATTAATACCTTGAATCTTTTTTTGTAATAGTGTAACCATTGAAAATTAATGATTTAATAAAATACTCTAGCAAGTAACTTATGCGCAAAAATTCTATTTTTCTCAAAACGACCATTTTGAATTTTTCGCGCCAAAAATTATATGCGCAGACCTGCGCGTGTGCAGACCATCAGATTTTTTTTTTCTAAAGGAAACGGCCATTGCATAATAAAGCACATATAGTCCTTTTGTCAATATTTGCGCTTAACGAATTATTTTTTGACACTGGTAAATCTATTATTGATAATCATATTCACTGGCCATCGAAATATTGATCGGTAACTTCAATTTAATACAAACATGAATTTTTAATATCTTTTATCGTATATGATGTTCATTTATAATTACCATGTGTTTTCGATAAATATAGGTTTACGTTAACGTACTAAATTTTAATTTTCGTCTGTATATTTCGAGATATCGACTTTCGATTTTAACTATAATTAAACGCTGGAATTTGACGCTGGGAATGTTTGTATTCATTTCAGCTAGATGGAGCTCTAATTTGACGATTATTTGAATGTGTACACTAACTTTTGTACCGGGAAGTGTCGCTTGTACACCATGTGTACATAAGCGATGAGCTCTCATTGGGCGTCGATTTGACCGTCTAAGATGACCTTTATTTACTTTATGCTTTGTTATTTTGTATTCGTGTACACTTAAATTTTGTAATGATGCCGAAAAGTAAACCTCAGAACAAAATTAAAAAAGAAAATTGAAGAAGAAGAATAAGAAATTCGACCGAAATTATTAGTAAAATCCTTGTTTTCCCGAAAACCGGCGCAGGTGAAAATTTATAAATAAAAAAACGCATAAATAATTAATAAAAGAAAATAATTTTAAGCATAATATGTGAGTGGGGTATAAAAAAAAGGATTGTCATCAATGAAAGGATTGAATAACGCTGTGATATGGAGAAATATGGAGAAATAGGTAACTAAATATTAAAATAAGGTTATGTTGACATATGACAACAGTATAGAGACACTGTAGTCTCACGCCTATTAAATGTGTACTTGGCGCGAGACACTACCGTGTCTCCGGATTTGTTGTTTGTTCCAGCTGATTGTTGGTATTTCGACTCTTACCGAATGGTAGGGAGCGTTATCCATGACAACCACACATCCTGGTTCTAGCTTAGGCATTATATTAATGAACCAATGAAGGAATCTTTCACCATCCATCTCTTCATGATAGTCTTTTGTAGACTTAGATTCAAATACTAGTAGACCATCTTCCACAAACCCTTTGTCGCTGCCAATGTGCAATACAATTAACCTTTTACCTTTTCCTGTCGGAGCCTTTGGACCGTTTGATAAGCCATCTAGAAAGGCTTGTCTTTTATTTTTTACCGTTGTATCCAACCATGTCTTTGCCTTTACGTGTCCGGCGATAACCCACGTTTCGTCAAGATAGTAAATGGTTTTATTAGCGTCTCTGTATGCTTTTATTTGCCGAAAGTATTTACGCCTCCATAAAACAATATCTTCCCTTTCGACTAACAATGTTCTATTATCCTGTTTATTGAAATCGAAACAAAGCTCGTGCAATATTTTATGAAGTGTAGTACGTTTGAAAACAGGAATAACTTCGTCAGCTTCGCAAATTCTCATAATTTTGTCCAATGGCGGGTAGTCATTATTTAAATATATTGAGTGAACTTTTCTTCTTATTGCACATTTGTCTAGCTCATCTCATTTATCGACTGTGGATAGTCGAGCTCTTTTTTTCACGGGTGATTTTAATGTGTTAGTATCCTTTTGTTCTTTAATAATTTTATAAACAGTATTTTCGGACACATCGCATGCACTTGCTGTTTTTATGACTATGCTCTCCATAGTTGCATTTAAATTACACAGTTTAAAGTATTTATAAACATTGTAAATTATGTGTCTCTCTCCGCTATAGATTATTGATCCACTTTTATTCTTTCGAATTGGTGAAGTATTCATTTTCAAATTTAATTGTTGAACAAGTCACGCAAAACACACAATAACAATAACAATAACATAATAACATAATAACACAGTACGGCCAATAAAAGATAATTTAGTTTCGATAAAAAAAATTCCAATGCCAATAACTCAGAAGAATGTCAGACAATTTCTAGGAAAAATTAACTTCTATCATGAATATATACCAAAAAAGTGCAGTTATTTTAGAACCTCTTCATAACTTACTTAGAAAAAATCAAAAATTTATTTGGTCTGCGGATTGGAAAAAATAAGCCAGTAGCATACTTCTCAAAGAAATTAAATCAAGTACAAAAGAAAAAAAAGGCAGTTTATTATGTTTGGCAATTAAAGAAGCTATATGGTACTGGCAATACTGGCTAATGGGAAAATCTTTTACAGTTTACTCTGATTACAAACCATTGGAAAATTTAAATATTAGGTCTAGGACAGGTGACGAATTGGGCAATATGACCTACTACTTATCACAGTATGATTTTAAAATTAAATATGCTCCGGGTAGAGAAAACATAGAGGTAGACTGCTTAAGTAGGAACCCAGTATTGGATGCAAGTGATTACACAGATGAACAATTGAAATATGTAAACATGATAAAAATAAATGATATTATTACAGATCAAGAAAACAATGAAGATATTCAAAATAATAAAACAAAATTAATATCAAAACAAAAGAATAGAAAACGTGAGAAAATAATATTATCAGAAAATTTCAGTAAAAAAATTATTAAAGATGTACATGAAAACATGTGTCATCTAGGGGTTAAACAAATGCAAAAGAAAATTAGTACATTGTATACAGCAAAAAATTTAACTACAAATATAAGAGAACTTTGTAAGAGTTACGAAATATGTATAAAAAATAAAACGAGAGGGCATGATAAGTGTGGCCTGATGTCACAATTAGGTCCCGCCACAAGACCTTTTGAAATAGTTTCAATAGATACAATTGGAGGTTTTGGGGGCTCACGATCAACAAAACGGTATTTACACCTTCTAGTAGATCACTTCACACGTTATGCTTATATTGTTACTTCAAAAACGCAAAGTGCCAATGATTTTATTAAACTAATTAATAATGTAACAGATTCTGACACAATTGGAATGCTTCTCACCGATCTATACCCAGGAATAAACTCTAAAGAATTCAAAACATTTTTAAATGAAAAATCAATACCAATTATCTTCACAGCAGTAAATTCCCCATTTTCTAACGGTTTAAATGAAAGACTCATACAAACGCTTGTAAATAAAATAAGATGTAAAATAAACGAAAAAAAAAATAAAACAGTGTGGACAACCATTGCTCATGACTGTGTAGATAAGTACAATAGTACAGAACATACAATTACTGGATTTGCACCAAAATACTTGTTGGATGGTACAGATGTTTCTTGTTTGCCAGATGAACTAAAAAGGGATAAAACAGAAGTTGACTGGATTAGGGACCGGAAAATAGCATTTCAAAATTCAGTAACATCCCATAACTACAATAAACAAATATTTGACAAGAATAGAAAACAATATAATTTAAATACAGGGGATTTGGTATATGTCGAGAATGGGGATAAACTAAATATAAAAAAATTAGATGAGCTGAGGATTGGACCATATAATATTATTAAAAAAATATCTAATTCAATATATAGAATTAATACAGGTCATAAAAAGTCAGAGTCAAACCTTTTCCATATCACAAAACTTATACCAATATCTCCATAAAATATAGATGTATAGAAAAACAGACCTTGTTATATTATGGTAAGAAAATAAATATTAAGTTTTAAATAAATAAATGTAGATAAGTGAAAATTATTCCCTTGGTGGAGGGAGATGTAAAGAAATAATATTATTTCTTTAGTTTGTTTGTCGGTAAACTGTTTCCGTTTACCTATGTATTGTGTAGATGGCGCTGACGCTGCAATAGCGGCCAACTCTTTTCTTAAAGCAGCCTGGCTTTGACAGATAAGAAAATGTATCGTGAATAAATATTAATTATAAAATTACTTAGTAAATAAATAAATTGACTATTTAAAATAATAAACTTTAAATGTCGTTTCTTTGGTTTACAGGTAGGATAATATTGTTTAGAATAAACGGTGTAATTATTACTAAGTGTACTAATTATTAAAATAAATTCTTTGGTTTACAGAGCAACACAATTGTTTATTTTGAATAGGTATCCAATTCCTGATAGATATTGTCTTATATATATATTGATTTAATTTATAATAAAGAAAACATTTTAAGCTTTTTAAAATGACATAACACTCATAAGTTACTATAAAAATTATTGCATAATAAACAAATGACTTCAGATGCATTCTTAGAGGAGAAAACATATCTTCACATTTTGCCATATATTCATTTTTTGCGCACTGATGCCGCAACAAAAAAATTTACCCAGCAAATTTGCATTAAATTTGCTACAAAATATAACTAATTACAGAACTTATATATCGATAAACGTCAAAACTCTAAGGGTTATTTCACACGACACCGCGGCGGCAGCGTTTTTGGCCGCCGCGGTGCCGCAGGAGCTGCGGCGTTTCACCGCAGGACCAGCGACACTAACGCGGGCTACGCGGCGCAAATATAGACTAGTCACGCGCGATCCGTCGGACAGAATGGATAGTACCGTGGCGCTGTTTCTTTGTGTTCTGCGTCGTCGTCGTAAAAAGAGAAAAACAAGAACTATTTGGATACATCCCTTTATATCTTCCAGAAAAAGTAACGGAAAGTTTTATTGTGATTATGAGAGTTTGAGAAGAAATCCTAAGAAATCCCGCAGTATTTTTCGTATGAGTATTGATACATTCGACCAACTATTAGGACGCGTTTACAACGGTTTGCAGAAGAATTGTACGAATATGAGGGAATGCATTTCACCTCCTGAAATGTTAATGATGACATTAACGTAAGTAAAAAAAAAAACTACAAATACAATCAAGTTTTATATAATTCACATTAAGGCACAAAATTTATGTAGTAGGGCTAATATTAATTAAATTCGGGTAACATTGGTGATGCGATCTGTGATACAGTACTCGTAGAAGACGTGTTCTGATAATTATCGTATGTCGTTGTATATCCAGTCTGATATCCGTAATTAGGTGTATTTTGCCATACTGCTGTAGGGTACTGAATTTCGGTTACAATTTGTAGTACTCTACTCTAAAACTGCAATACTTGTTGGTCATTAAATTTTTCTAGATTTGGCAAAATACTTTAAAAAAAAGATAAATGTCTATTATCCTGTTCTTTTTTTAAAAGTATTCAAAACTTCGGTTTCGAACTCATCTGCTTTGCGTTTGCGAGGTCTTTGAAGTACTCGGTTCAGCTTGCTGTGCATTAGTAGTAGGAGTAGGAGATTCCTCACGTGGCTGTTGAGATGATTCTTCTTGATTTTGAGTTGTTGCAATACTCGATTGTGTCTCAGATGGTGCAATTTTTTTCAAGAAAGATAATTGTTCAAACAAATGATATTTTTGGTAGCACTTGCAGCTGATCCTGATCTCTTTGTTTGGTATTTAAAAAAATTGTCCTTCACATTCTCCCATTTACTAAATACAGCTTTACCTGAAAAAATAATAGTCACTCTAGATTATACTTTTATATTTGTTTTTCAGATATTTGGCTAAGGGACATACATTTACTGATCTGCACGAAAACTTTAAGCTTGGAATATCTACAATAGCTCAAATAGTAAGACGCACATGTAAAGTGATTTGGAATGAACTATCACAAGAATGTATTCCAGAATTAACAGAAGAGAGATTAAAAGAAATCGCAAAGCAGTACGAGTACAAAGCTAACTTCCCCACATGGCGCCATGGATGACAAACATATCAGAATGATTAAACCAAACAATAGTGGGTCGCTTTTTTTCAACTACAAAGAGTTTTTCTCTATAGTATTGTTTGCTGTAGTTGACGCAGACTACAAGTTTATTTATATAGATGTGGGTGCGTATGGAAAAGAGTGTGACTCAACGATTTTTCAAAATTCTTCATCATTTGAGCATCTAGAACCAAAACCAAATACAACAACCGCACCCAGAACCAATATCAAGCACTCGAAGTGTAGATATGCCTTATGTTTTCGTTGCTGACGAGGCTTTTGGTTTAAGTTCAAATATCATGCGTCCTTATAGTGGAAGGAACTTGCCTACAGCAAAACGTGTATTTAATTATCGCCTCTCAAGAGCCAGGCGGTACGTAGAATGTGCCTTTGGTTTATTATCAAATAAATGGAGAATTTTCCATCGACCCTTGAACGTGAAAACTGACTTATCAATCGACATTGTTAAATGTTGCTGCGTTTTGCATAATTTCGTCAGATCCAGAGATGGAGGTAATTCTAGGGAATCAATGGCGATTGTAGATCATGAAGACGTGATCACAGACATTACACAATCACAAGCAGTAAGAAGAGTTCCAGCAGCCAATGCAATACGTGATATGTTCTCAGATTATTTTATGAGCGAAGAAGGGGCATTATCTTGGCAATTAAAAGTAATTTAATACCTATTAAATCTGTTATTATGTACCTGTATTTAATAATAACCTATCTACTTGTAATACAAACAATAAGTGGATAAATAAATAAATAAATCTTACCAAACATATCCTTGTCTTTATCACTGAGCGCGTCGAATTCGGAATACAATATAATGCAAATATCTTTCCATGCTGCATTCGAAATGTTCTTATATTTAAACTCTTCTAAAGATTTATCCCACAAGACTGGCCTTTCACGAACCAGTGAGATTAAATTATCGATGTCTATTTTCTTGATCAATTCAGGTATGTCCATTCTGATAAATACTCTTTGACAGGCACCGCGCGCAACGTACTTCCTCTCCGTGTGTAAGCGACTAACTAAACTCGTACATTAGTTGAAAACTACGGCACCGCTCGCCGCTGCCGCCGCGGCATAAAGACTCGCCGTCGCCGCCGCGGCGTCGTATGTAAAGCTCCATATAAATCTAAGGCAGACTATCGCAGCGGCGCCGCGGCGACGACGGTGCCGCTGCCGCTACGGCATAATGTGTAAGAGGACTAATCGAAAATTGAAGATAAGGAAAAACGACATACTATGAGATGTACGTCTGTAGTGGTGTCATATATGAAAAAACTCAATATATAATTAATTCATAATAAAGAATATATTTTAAGCTTTCTAAAATGGTGTAACGCTTATTTATTCCTCAAAGGAAAGTCACTATAAAATCAAAGTTAAATGTCCACATTTTAAGAATATTTTTCAACAAATTTTCATTCAGTTTCTTTGAGAGATTTTTTTTTCAAAAATAGGAACAGACAAGTGTAAATCGTTTATATTTAGGTAGATTGGTCCTTTGTCTACAATTTGAGGTACAATTAGGGTTGCCAATAATATAATATATAGTATTATAATATATAGTATTGTACTATATTTCGAGCCTGCGTACCATATACTGTTGAACTATTATATAGTACGCAAAAATACTATATTTTCAACACTGAAATCTTACTTGAAACAAATAATTCTTATTTTTTAAATTTATAAACGCGCTTCGACATATGACTTGACTTAATTATTAAAAAATAAGTTGACACATGACAAATTGACATTGACAATTGTCATATGACATAACATGATATTGACAAGTGACAACCCAAAAGCCAAGTGAAAACCCAAACCTCGTAATAATTTGTTTTGGTGTTTATTTTTCTCTTTGGGGCATTATAGCGCTATTTTCAATTAGATTTGTTTTTTCTTTTGAGAAGTTGAAGTCCTAAATAAATAGGTAGTCATGGAAGAAAGTGGTACTGATGACGAAAGTGTGTCAAGTTTAAATGCAGCGCTAACACCGATTAAAAAGCGTAAAATACAGAAAAGACTTCAAAAATATAAACCTGAGTGGGAAAGACAGCATGACTGGATTACTTATGATCCCCAAAATATCTACAATGTAAAATGTAAGCCATGTAATGTAACATTTTCTATCGGGAAAAGTGGCATTGGCCAAGTGAGTTATTTTATGTTGTTTTGTTATAATAGATATCTTCTTTTGTCTGTGGCAGTGTGACCAGATTCAGTATTTTAATACTTTTTCAGTATATTTCATCGATTTTGCCGAACATCAGTATATTTTCGGGTATATTGCTGGTAGTCAGTATTTTTGGGTATATTTTGGTTGAAGTTATGGCAACACCGTAGTGAGTGAACGTCTTTGCGACAATGTTTGCGGAATTCCCCGGAACGCGAATATCGGGACTTTCCCGGATTTTGTTTATTCTTATCTATGAGTTAGTACGAATTTCTTTCGATAATTCGGGGATTTCCCCAAACTAGAAGATGTTTTCGTCATCATATAAATAGAACGCGATCGATCTTCGTTGTTTTATTTATTTAGTTGCATTCATCCGGACAGCATGTCTAGTTTTCAGCAAAGTTATTTAGCTAAGTGGGAACAAATTCCGGAATTTTCTTCGTGGCTTTCACGTTATAAAGATGACGAGTTCGCCGCATTTTGCAAAGCATGCAATTCGAAACTGCAAAGTAGATTAGCATCTATAAAACAGCATGCAAATACTGAAAAGCATAAATCGAACTTGATGAAATATAAAGGACAGTCAAAGGTAAGCATAACTCGCTTTACAAACCTATTTCAAGGAATTCGAATATATTTTAAGTTAATAATCCTAGTTTTGTTTCTAAAAACCAGTAGGTAACAGCTGTGAAATGCGGCGCTGTTATAAAAAAACTAAGCAACCAAATATTTTTAAAATTTCAGGTTGATACATTTTTCAAAAAGGCCCCACTGAAAGACGAAGTCAAGAAAGCTGAACTGCGTTTATGCAGTTTTCTGTCGGAACACAACATCCCATTTCGAGCTATGGACCATCTTAGTGATGTTCTAGTGAAGTGTTTTACTGATTCCGATATTGCGAAAGAATTTTCCTGCAAGAGATCCAAAGCAGCCGCTATAACTTATAATGTTTTAGGACCCAATTTCGAAAAAGATATGATTGAGGACATACTTGGTACTGCATCTCTTTCAGGTAAACCAGTATATTCAATTATAATCGATGAGAGTACAGATGTTGCAACAGTCAAAGTATTGGCTATAGTAATTAAATACTTCTCTGAAACTAAATGTACTGTACAAACCAAATTCCTTGATTTAGTTGATTTAAGTGGTGAGACCGCAGGTCAATTATTTAATTCGTTGTCATCAAAATTATCCGAATTAGGTTTAGACATAAAAGACGTAATAGGATTCGCTGCTGATACTACGAATGTGATGTTTGGTCAACATTCTGGCATTGTTGCAAAAATTAAAGAAGTAAACCCAAAGTGCTTTTTCATGAAATGTGTTTGTCACTCTGCAGCATTAAGTGTTAGCCACGCCTGTAAAATACTGCCTAGAAATTTAGAACAAATAGTAAAAGAAGTATATGGATATTTTTCTCAAAGCAGCAAGCGTCAAAGAGAATTTGCTGAGTTCCAAAATTTCACAGACACTGAAAATCATAGAATTTTGCGTCATTACGACATAAGGTGGCTTTCACTTCATGCCTGTATTAGTAGAATAATTGAGCAGTGGAGGGCATTGCAATTGTTCTTTCAAGACCAATATTTGAGTGATCGCAATATGTCATCAGAATTTTTATTTAATTCTTTTACCACTGATATAAACAAATTGTATTTTTACTTTTTGGACTACATTTTGCCGATTGTAAACAAATTTAACATAATTTTTCAAGGCGACTATCCGTGCATTGATAGACTGTATGATGATGCATCTAGTATGTACTTGTCGATTTTGGGTTGCTTCATGAAAGCTAATTACATCAAACGTACGGACAATGTATTTACGTTAGACCCAAAGTCTAATGTAAATTATTTGCCACTGAAAGATATGTACTTAGGTATTCAAGTAGGCCAAGAATTAATCAAACACAGAGAAAATCTAAACATGAAAGAACAGATTGCTGAGTTTTTCAGAAGGTGCCAATCATTTTTAATTGAGTTGAGCACGCAATTGAAATTACGTTTGCCTTTTGAAAATCCAGTTTTTCGAGAACTGAAATTTCTTAACCCACACACTGCCGTGCATAAAGAATTTCGCAGTTTACGAAATGTAATAGAAGCTTTTCCAATTTTCCCATGCGAAGTACAGCCAGAACAAATGCAGTTAATTGACGAAGAATATAGAACCCTAAAGTTTGATCGCGAAGTAAGTGATTTGTTACAATCTTCCAGCACTGGCTCACCCATCTCGTGTGAACAATTTTGGGTGGAAGTTGGAAAAATTTCTAACAGTGATGGCATGTTAAAATACAAAAATATAACTAGTTTTAGTAAATCTCTTCTATGTATACCGGTGTCGAATGCTGCATGCGAGCGCATATTTTCAAAGATAAATTCAATAAAAACGGACCAAAGAAACAGATTTATAAACAAAAATGTGTCAGCTATTTTAAAAACAAAGCAAGGTATTAAAGATGAAGGAGGTTGTGTAAATTTTAATCCTTCGAAAAGGATGTTAAAATATAATTCTAACATTTATTGTGAGCATGAATAAATAAAACGTTTTAAGAAAATCAGTATTTTTATTGGTATATCTGTCCTATGTTAGTCGGTATATTTCAGTATTTTTTTGAGGTGCCTCGGTATTTTCTTAAAATTAAATCTGGTCACACTGGTCTGTGGTTTTGTTTTTTTTTTAGTTAAATTGTTGCCTGATTTTATGTGGATGTTCATCACTAATTGGTGGTGGTATTTGAGATGCTTTTAAATACCTTATTGCAGATTAAACAACATAGTGAAACAAAGCAACACAAACTTAAAGTTCAGCTTTGCAAAAAAACTTCTACATTAGATAGCTTTTTTGGTTATTCAGACTCTTCTTCTTCTGTGCCTACCTGTGATGACAAAATTACAGCCAGTGAACTTGCTTTAACCTACCATACTGTAAAGCGCAACCTGTCATATAATAGCATGGACTGTGGTGTAAAACTAAACAAAGTTATTTATTTAGATTCTAAAACTGCTTTAAATTTACAATTAGGCCGCACAAAAATGGAAGCACTCGTTAACGAGGTTTTGGGACATTATGCCTTACAAACTGTGCTGCATGATTTAAAGAAGTCTAATGTTTATTTTTGTTTGCAAACAGATGCTAGTAATAAATAGAACATAAAACTATTCCCTTTGGTTGCTCAATATTTTGATATTGAGAATGGAATACAAAATAAATTATTAAATTTGTACGAAAATTGTGATGAATCTGCAAATGGAATGTTTGATGCTATTAACAGTTCACTATCTAACCACAACCTTTCCTTTGATAGAGTGTCCGGTCTGAGTGCAGACAACACCAATGCAAATTTTGGTATTCACCATTCTCTTTATAAAAATATTAAACAAGTGGCTCCTAATGTGTTAAAGGGCAATTGTCATGCACATATAGTGCATAACACGGTAAACCATGCGATGAATTTTTTAAGAGTTGATATCGAAAATATTATTTTAAAAATCTACAGCCATTTTTCAGTTTCCGCAGTTCGTAGAGAACAACTTAAAACATTTGTTGCTGCTGTTTAAGGTGAATGGCATGAATTGAAACATGTTGGTACTAGATGGCTCTCATTGCTACCTTGTGTGGACAACATACTTTTGAATTGGAAGGCTTTGAATGATTATTTTCTTAGTTTAGAGGACTGTTCTATACATATTCAAAATATTTTGATGATGAATGAAATCAATGGGAATAGTAAAGTTCAAATCTTTTTGAATTTTGCAAGCCATTTTTTACATAACTTTCATAAAGCTGTTAAACAATTAGAAGGCAATAATATTACAGTCTTAGATGTGTATAATATTGTCAACTTTAAAATCGGCGCTAGAACAACGTAAAAGATAAGTTTTTTGGTTATGAAACCAAAAAAATGTTGCAGTCTTTGGAATTAAAATCTCCCACAGAAAGTAATGAAATTCAAAAGAATTTTCTGATTTTCATTGATAAGTATTTAGACTATCTAAATAAATGGTTTGATTTCAATGAAAGCAATTGGCTATGCAAAATCCAAAACTTTAATTTAAAACAAGAGGTTACATTTAATGACTGTGAGACAATATTAGAAATTCTAAATTTACGAGAAAAATTGAGTATCGAAATGGATGACCTTTACTCTGAAATAACAATATTAAATGAAATTTTAGCAAAAGTAAAAGATTGTAGTGAGTTTAATGACAAAAATACAGAGCAAAAGTGGCAGCATATTTTTAAAACTACTGAGAATAACTTACCCAATTTATTTAAAATGATCTCATTCCCGCTCTCTACTCGTATTCCCGCTCTCTACTCGTATTCCTGCTCTCTACTCGTATTCCCGCTCTCTACTCGTATTCCTGCTCTCTACTCGTATTCCCGCTCTCTACTCGTATTCCTGCTCTCTACTCGTATTCCCGCTCTCTACTCGTATTCCCGCTCTCTACTCGTATTCCCGCCACTTCGGCATTCACAGAAAGGGTATTTTCGGTTATGAATTTGAAATGGCGGGAAGAGAGAAGCAGAAGTTGTATCTCATTAATAAAAAATGAGCTTTTAATTTATATTAATCTTAAAATTGAATGTAATAAAGCATATGACTCTTTTATTTCAGATAAATTATTGTTAAAAAATGCAAGAAGTTCAAAAGAATATAGTTTTTATAAAAATAAATAAATAAATAATATTTCATTGTTTTTTTTTTATTTTTCCATAAAATACTATATTTTTTAGAAGTGTACTATATTTTTTTATAGTTTATTTTGAAAAATAC
Organism: Phengaris arion; assembly: GCA_963565745.1. Taxonomy (NCBI): domain Eukaryota; kingdom Metazoa; phylum Arthropoda; class Insecta; order Lepidoptera; family Lycaenidae; genus Phengaris; species Phengaris arion. Next base: position 26,598,136 of record OY751436.1, read on the forward strand.
TATATTTCGCCGGAGAAATGTTGGCAACCCTAGTGGGAAGGCACCCATAAAAAGAAAATTTGGATATTTTTATTGTGGTATTGGTGAATTATTTGTTTAATGAAGTAAAGGATATAATTAGACTTGAATTTAACTGTGAGGGTAGTTAAAGAAGTGATCAAACTCAAGGAATCAGAAATTATTAAAAAATAATTAATGTTATTGATTTCGCGAATACGCATTAATGCCTGATACACTGCATATGCCTCTGACGTAAATATAGAGCAGGGTTCATGCAGAATAAAACTTGAAGAGAATTTTGCTTGTGGATCATATAGAGCAGCATGTACATAATCACTTGCTTTGCTCCCATCAGTGTAGATAACATTTCCGAATTTTATTTAATTGGATGTGAAATACACTGATAAGAGAAAGAGTAACATGGCCATGGAAACTGTTTTCTAATTTTTGAAAAAATATTGTCTATTTCCAGAAATATATCGGACAGTGTTGGAGAATTAGGACCTTGTGCTGTTGTTAATAGTCTTCTTGAGGATCTATCTATATAAGGTACGATTTTGTTTATTACTCGAGTGTTGTTTGATGCTATTAGTTTGAGACAGTATCTTTTAGCAAGTAAGATTTGCCGCAAAATCAAAGGCATCACTTTTGTCTCAACTTCCATGGCCCTTATGGGAGTTGAGCACATAGCACCAGATATTATTCTTAAAGCCTTATTCTTAGATATATTGTATCTAATTTATTTACATGAGAACTATTTATATAAACGAGTGAGCTATAGTCTAAGTGACTTCTAACAATACTTTTATACAATATTGACAATATTTTGGGATCTGCACCCCATGTTACGCCACAATCTGATCTGATGACATTTAGTCCTGTGTGAGCATTTTTGGATATATATTTAATATGTTCTTCAAAAGTTAGCTTTGGGTCCAGTATTATTCCTAAAAATTTCTTTGAAGTGACTCTATTTATAATTTCATTATTGTAAATAATATTTGAATTTGGGGCTTCTTTGCCAAAAAACATAACACTACTTTTAGAGGGGTAATTTTTAAATGTAAACGATCATTATAATATTGTAATAGTTGAAATAAGGATTTTTTCATATTATCTATTGCAATATCTAAGTTGTAATTTGATGTATAATACAATGTCATCAGCAAATTGTAAAATATTTACATTCCTATTATTTACATATTTACAAATTTCACTTGTGTATAATATATTGTACAGTAATGGAGATAGTGTGGCACCCTGCATTGTGCCTCTTGAGGCACGTTTGGGTCCATGTAAAATATTGTTATGCCTAGCATAGATTGTTCTGTTGTTCAAAAAATTAAAAATCCACTTACATAAGTGCCCGGGCACACCCAACCTAGACATGATTTGAACTAGTATACCAGGATCAACACTGTCAAAAGCACTTTGAACGTCTAGGAATACCCAAACAGTGTTTAATTTTCTATGTTTTGCATTTTTCAGGTCAGAGATTAAAGAGGTGAAACTGTCTGCACTACTACGCCCTCTACGGAAGCCATATTGTATATGTGGAATGAAACACTTGGATACAACATACCAATCAAGACGGACTTTCACCATATTTTCGAATATTTTACCAAGACAGGATGACAAGGAAATTGGTCTATAAGAACTAGCAAACTCAGGAGATTTGTCGGGCTTAAGTATTGGGACAACACGACTGTGTTTTCCATGACTGTGGAATAGATTTATTATGCCAAAGCAAATTGAGGATGTTAAGAAACAACTTTTGGGCAGATACATCTAAGTTTTTAATTACCATGTAAGGATAATCATCTAAGCCAGGAGTTGTATTTCGTCTAGAGTGCAAGCTTGTTAAAAATTCAGACCATGAAAATGGATCCAGTAAAATTTTTGAATTTAGGTTATCATTGTTGATTTCAAAAAGAATGTTCATCTACTTCAATTAAGTTGCTATTATCTGATAATTTATCCAAAAGTGGAGATATAAACTCATTTGTATATCGATGGGTCCTACGTATATGGGCCAAACTAACAATTTGGCGATTTTGGCATTTTTATTGTAAACGCATCCTATCGATATGATTAATCATGTAAGCTATTAAAACAAATTAAATTCTGCATGGAAACACGAATTCTTGCTACAGTATAACGGCATATGTAGCATGAATTTAAACGTACAAAGGCCAAAGAGTAATTTGAGACTTATACGCGGGGACTTCCCGCTCGTTTGTTTATAGTTTGGGTCAATCAGCTAGTTAGACACTTATACGCAGATCGGCGCAACGGCCGCACTGTGATGCATACAAAGTCTCATTAATATGTTTTTTTGTTACAATTTAGATCCATAGCTAAATTATGGCATTCAATTATCGTGCTAGGTTTAGTAGAAGTCAGAATTTAGTGAATTTAGCCTTAGGAAATGAAAATAGTAGTGCACAGAAAAACGATTTAGGTTATGAAGACGACGATTTTATAGAAAACAGTGAAGGTGACATTCGTAAGTATTATACAAACTACTTAGTATTTAAATGTTCATTAGTTAATGTTTGATTAATTAATTAACTTAAATATCACGACGTTCCAGGTTAAACGGCCAATGTGGTACATTAGCCCTTATACGTGGTTTATACTAAAAAAAATACACTTACCACCTATAGCATTTTTCCTACTTTTGACGTGCTATTATGCACAGCAAGGGTTTAAATAATATCGGATATAATAATATTTCCCAAAATATGCCAAACTATAATAATTATTTGCATTATTTACGATATTAAAATACTTAACAGTCTAATATTACATTGCATTGTTTTTTCAGCATCTCCTTTGCCATTTGGAGCCAATGAGGTATATGATAATTGCAGTTTAAGTTTACTCAAAGATATATGTTTTGAAAATGATTCACCTCAACAAGAAAAACAAAATTATGCTGAATTAGAAAATTCTACTTTGGTCGAATCTACTAACATGTTCATTTCATTAAGTCAACTATCTCAACCCCATGAAAAATGTAAGCATAGTGACAATCATGGAAAAGAAAGTGTTTTTGAACCGTCTGTCGAACATCAGAGTGAAGATTTGATTAACAATACGGATTTATTGGATCATAACGATATTCGTGATATTGATGTGACTCCAATGCCATCGTCTAATTATAGTTCTTTTGGTGAGGCAGAATCAGTACCATCGTTGTTATCAAATGCATCTGCGTCATCCCCTGTTTCACAGTATTACGCATCAAGTGATGTTTCAACTCCTACGCGGCCCAGAAAAAGAAAATTTACTAAAAAAAGAGACAGTGGAAGATTGCGAGAAAAATATCGCAATGAGTGGATAGATTCGAAAAGAAAGACACTTAAAAATTCTGGGCAAGCTTATACCAGTAGAAATGGTAAGTTAAGGGATGGGAAACAAATAGGAGAGCCATGTCAGAGCACATGTAAACTGAAGTGTTTCGACAAACTTGATGAAGGCACAAGGACTACTATATTTAATCAATTTTGGATGATTGGGGATCATTCTAAACAATACAACTTTATTGCTAACTATGTGGTAAGAATAAATAAAAAAAGAACAGTTACTCAGGGTGAATCACGAAGATCATACACGTATGTGTATCATTTGCCTGTTACTCGAAATAATCAAAAGACGAAACTAGTGGTATGCAAAACGATGTTTTTGAATACTATTAGTTGTGGACCAAAAATGATTAGAACAGCAATGAATAAAATTTCTGACACAAATAGCCTCATTATGGTTGATAATAGAGGACGTCATGAGCACCATAAAACATCTGTTGATGCAGAAATGATCAAAAGTGTACTGGACCACGTCAAGTCATTTGAACCAATCGATTCACATTATTGTCGTAAAGATAGTAAAAAACTTTATTTAGATGGATCTTTAAGTTTTATTCGCATGTTTAAATTATACAAAGAATGGTATGATCCAACTAAATATTGTAATAAATGTGAGTCGTTACGGCAATACAGGGATATAATAAACAAAAATATTAATATATCATTTCACCAGCCTAAAAAAGATCAATGCCATGTTTGCCATTCTTACAAAAACGGCCCTGTTACTTCAGAAAATAAAAGAAATTTTGATAATCATATTATTAACAAGAATCTGGCTAGATCTTTAAAAGAAAAGGACAAACGTGATTCACAAAATAACACAAAAATTTTCTGTGCAACTTTTGATTTGCAAAAAGTATTGCTGTCCCCAAGTGGTGAGATTAGTTTATTTTATTACAGCAAGAGGTTAAAAGTATATAATTTATCAGTTTTTGATGTTGGGAATTTAATTGGTACCTGTTATTTATGGAATGAACAGATTGCAATGAAGGGATCGAATGAAATAGCGAGTTGTGTTTATGATATAATTAAATTAAAAAGTCAGGAAGGCTGTGACGACTTCAGATTTTGGTCAGACAACTGCGCTGGCCAAAATCGAAACAGGATTATGTTTTTTATGTATCTTTACGCATCTAAACAGTTTAATTTGAATATAAAACACTCTTTTCTTGAGGTAGGCCACACTCAAAATGAAGGCGACTCCATACACGCCACCATTGAACGAGCTTCAAAATATAAAAATATTTATACACCCTCTGAATGGAGCTCATTGATTCGTTGGGCAAAATCAAAAGGAAGTCCTTATAACGTCATAGACATACCTCAAAATATGTTTTATAACTTCAAAAAGATGCAGGAAAATTCACAGTTTAATTGGACTAAAAACTCAGATGGACAAAAAATCCTTTGGTCTAAAATAAAGCAAATTCGTGTAAGCCAAGACCAATCATATGTTTTGTACTATAAATATGATTTGAGTGAAGATGCTTTTGAAAATAATATTAAAATATTAGATCAAACAGTGCGAACAAGAAGACGAATTGCAGATAGACCAACAGATATTCCTCTGCAACCATGTTACAATCAACTATTACCGATTCCACCTTCTAAGAAGAAAAGCTTGCTGGATTTATGTCGAAAACTTATTATCCCAACTGTTTACCATAGTTATTATGAAAATTTAGTAGCATCTAAAGACACTGTGCCAATGAGTGATAGTGACAATAACGACAATCAGTAATATTGTTGATTTTGGAAACTTTATTATTGATTTGTAGTACAGAGATTTTAAATTTTGTTTACGCCAATTACTAAGAATTTTATTTTTGTTAAGTTTTTTGTGATTTTATTTCAAAGTAATAATGTTAAGTACATTAATTTATATAAGTTTACTTTTACGTACGTGATTTTGTTAATCAAACTTAGATCTCATTTTTTTTGTTAATTATTATTCTTATAAAACCAAAGAACATTGAATACAGGTCCGTAATTATCGTAGTTTTAAGCTACCTCAATTTTGTATAATAAATGATTAAAACTATTGTGAGTTTTATCTAGTTTTTAAAATACCTAACTGAAAACACGTTAGTAAGTTGACAGATTGTAAAACGTATAAGTGTCAATGTGATTTAATTATCTATATATCCAAATAGCTCTTATAACAATTAATTAAAAATAAACTGCTTAAGTTGCTGATAAATTTTAAGAGCCAAAATATATAAAAATATATATTTTATACAACTAAGCATAAAACAAGTATATAGGCCAATTTGACACATTGGCCCTTTTATGTTGTTTTTTAATATAAATAATTATAACAAAACCTAACCTAAAAGGGCCAATGTGCAGTAAAAAAAAAACTAATCAATATATATATAAAATAGTGTAGTATAAATAAGGAGGACAATTGTCTTAGTAAACTAGCAAAGTTTCATAAATTTCGGTTTTATCAATGTAAAATTATACGAAGTTTAAACTTTGAACGCCTCTCCTGTAAAGTTATCATTTTTCATTTTGGCCTTTATACGTAGGACCCATCGATATGATTTATTCTTAGGTCTTATGCCTTTGAACATTTTCAATATTTTCCAAATTTTACTTATGTGAGTATTTCTATTAAAAGTGTTACATAAGTTATTCCATCCAATTTTTTTCTGTTCTGAAATTGTTCTCTTTTTCTGGGCATCTTTTCTTTTATAATAAATATAATTTTCAATAGTAGGCTCTTTTCATATAGTTTTAGTGCATTATATGAAGCAATAACACTTTGTTCACATATACTATTCCACCAGGGAGATGGTGGTCTGCTTATGAAAGTTTTCGTTTTAGTGAGCTTTGGGATTGACATTTCTTTAAGAGTATCTAAATGAAAACAGAAATTATTATAAGTTGAAATAGGATCATGTGATTGAAGTGTCAAATCATTAAATATTGTTTTTGAAAGAACTGTGTATGTTGCCCGGTCAGCTTTTTTAAATATGAACCTATCTATAGGGGAATTGAGATGATATTTATCTATATGTAATGAAATCTCTGTTATTGTTGGATAATGGTAACTTCCCATTGTATCATCATGTACAGACCATTCACATAGTGGTGCGAGGCTGCCACTGATGAAGCTTACATCAATGGCAGAAGCAGTTTGTCTAGGGCGATTTATAGTTGTAGGTCATAATTTAAAATACACAAATCTAAGTCATCAATTAAATTAAATAACTCCTGACCTCTACTTTCGTTGACTGACAACCAAATGCAATATGATGGGCATTAAAATCACCACTCATAAATATGGGCTTTGGTAGATCATTAATAATGTAACGGAGTCTATTAATTCGTATATGCCCACTTGAAGGTGGACAGTATATACAGAGAATTGTTAAACTATTATGTCTTGTTGATACAGATACAGCAACTATTTGAATGTCTTCATAAAATCTGGTATTTAATTTTTAATTTATTATATTTAAGGTATGGTTTTATCAGTATTGCAACTCCATTATGTGCATTGTTTGAATTTTTGTTGTAAATATTATATCCTGGTTTTTTAAAATTATTATCTTTGAACCATGTCTCATTAAGAAGGCAAATATCAATATTTTTTTGTTTTAAAAATTAGATTAATAAATGTTTTTTACTATTTGCACTTTGAATGTTATACTGCGCAATACATAGCTTGGATTGTGTAGAACTAGGCCCTACACAATCCATTATGTTAAGTTTTTTAATAATGCATCTTTAATAGTTTTAATATTAGTGGGTGTACTGTCATCTTTATTGGCTAATTCCACCAACGTCTGCACTAGGGCCATAAGTACATCGTTGTTGGAAATTATTTGAGTTTTAAGATCTTTAGAATGGACTATTTTAGCTTTATTAAGACCTTGTACAGACTTATTTGCAGAGGTATTTACAGACTTATTTACAATAACATTACAATTTACAGGTTGTGGTTTTGATGGTGGGAGTGAAGGGAAATCTGTTTCATTTGTGGTGACTTGTTTTGTTAAGGCGACACTTGCATAAGATATGTTGTTTTTCTTTTCAATGATCTTCTTTGTTTTAATAGGACATAATCTAGATATCGCAAGATGAGGCCCACTGCAATTTATGCAGCTGATTTCTGTTGGCTTATCACATTCCTTATACAAGTGCTCACCTCCGCAAATACCACAACTTTGTTTACCATTACAGATCTTTGTTGAATGATTAAATTTAAAACACCTATAGCACTGTAGTAATGGTGGAATGTATTCAAAAACTCTGTACGAGAATAAATCATATTGTACATTATTAGGCAGTACATTAGATAAAAAAGAGATGCTTACAGTCTGCAATGCAATGCGCTCTTGTCCTACTTTCTTTGAAAACCTTCTTATTGCCACTATTTCATAAATTGAAGAAAGTCTTGTGTAAAGTTCTTTGTTAGATATATTCGCTGGAACAAATCTAATGATGCCGGTTTTTTCAATTTGCGATGCCGGTATGAACGCCTTCATGTTATATTTTGTGAGGAAAGTGGTGTTATTAATAAAGTTATTGGCCGTATTATATTGCTTGAAAATAACTGCTATTTTATTGGCAATTACCCTTTGAATACCCGTCACACCTTTTATGTCCATTGCGAAAATATGGTTTAAGTATATAGGGCTCTTGTTGCCCAATCTATCGTCGTTTGTGGATTCCACATACACTTTAAAGTGTGTGTTGGTTGAGTTTTCCGGATAAAGTCTTTTATAATTCGGTTTGTAATAAGGCAGATATGCATCTCGCTCATCGCCGCAGTCCGATCGTCCAGAGCCTACGCCTCCTTCATCCGTAGGCCGTGTAGGCGGGTGAGACCCGCCCCCCTCGTTTACCTCCATTGCTATTGTGCATTTCAGCAGCTAATAGCAATATTTAAATTCACTTTAACTTTAAAAAAAAAACACTATTTATAGGGAAAATTTAAAATTAAGTTTTATAGTCAACCGCGCTTTTTCAAGGTTCCCGCCAGAATCCGTCAAAAGATGATAAGTATTACCATAGATGTAAACTAGGTACTGCATAGATGATAAATATCATAGATAATAAGTACCACTACTGAGTGTCATGTGTTAAATAAAGGTAAGGAGACTAATCGCGGGAGTTTTGCCGGGGAGTACAATGGGTGACGTTGTGGAACTTGTAAGATTTCATAAATTTGTGTTATCTCGGTTCTTAATGTGTAATATTGGTAGAATATTATCCATTAATTAATATTCGTTAACGTGCACAAGTGGCACAACTTCTAAAAATGAGCTATTTTGTGTTTCCCGCCAAAACTCCTTAGGAACTTTCAATAAAACTGACATGCCTCATGGACTGTACTGACTATTTACTTTGACGAGACTTTTAGACTTGATGCTGCACATACATAGATTTCAATGATTTAGACGGCTAAAAGTACTATTTTAAAAATCAATATAATCGTAAGGTAACCTTAAAATTAGTGACTCAACAGTTCTATGTACAATATAACATCCCCTCCATTGAAGCTAATATTTTCGTTTTAACTGTGATGGATTGCGATAATACAGGTAAGAACAATTTGTTTTCGTTACAGAAAAAAATTATTAACGTTATCTGTCATTCATTTTTTACACGACAAACATCACTCTGTCCAAAATAGATTTTTTTAGATATATTTAAATTCGAGTGCCTTTTGCATGTACTTATGAGTCCATCCCTGTAATTATTTTCATTATACTATATAGTTCATATATGTAACTAACTAATTCCATAAGAAATAGCCGCGCAAAATCGCGCTTTTTTGAGCGAAGCCCTTTTGAAAGGCGCTTTGTCAAATATAAGTCATTTCCCATGCTATGATCTTGTTTTGAAAGCAAAACAAGAGTGCTACCCCCCGAAAGAATCCCTAAGAATTACGGATACTTGCGCGGAAAGTAATCTACAGTGCCTAATGGATCTTACCGTAAAACGATTATCAAAATACCTAGAAGATGTGATAATCCGGCTTAACGAGCAAGAAAGGAAATCGTTAATAATAATCTGCAAATGGGGTTGTGACGGTTCTCAGCAATCCAAATTTAAACAAAGTTACGATAATGAGACTGATTCCGATGCCAACATTTTTATGAGTTCCTTTGTGCCTTTGCGCATTGTTTGTGGAAAAGAAAGCAGTAAAATTGTTTGGCAGAATCCAACTCCTTCTTCGCCAAGGTTTTGCCGTCCGATTCGATTCCGATATTTTATAAAAGAAACAACGGATATAACTAAAGAAGAGATAAAATATGTGCAGGAGTCCATTAAACAAATAAACAAAACAGTTGTTACTTTAAATGAAGAGGAGTTTTCGTTTGGGCACCAACTCAAAATGAGTATGATTGACGGAAAGGTGTGCAACGCAGCCACAGACACAAAGTCAACATCCCAGTGCTACATCTGTGGAGCTACTTCGAAAACCTTCAATGATCTGTCGAAGAAGAGAGACTTGGCTGAATGACAACATCTTCTATATATATAAAAATGAATTGCTGTTCGTTAGTCTCGCTAAAACTCGAGAACGGCTGAACGGATTTATCTTATCTTGGTCTTGAATTATTCGTGGAGGTCTAGGGAAGGTTTAAAAGGTGAGAAAAATTCGAATAATTGCCGGGAAAATCCTCAAAACAGCATTTTTCTATTTCCCATACAAACGTTATCTAAACAAAATGGAGAGTCAATTTGTAATTTATTACCGCTGCATAAAGTTAAAATTCGCGTGCGCGTTGGAGGATCTAATATCGCGTTCCGAAACTCAACAAAAGTGAAAGTGAATCGCGAACGCGACAAAATTGCATAGTCACAAAATACATAAGTACATAAATAGGTCGGCGTCGAGAAAATTAATTTTAGCTAACTTCAGTTGTTAATCTGTCAGATTATTTTTTTAATAAGACTATATAGAAATCGAAAGATAAATCTTAAGTTTTGTCACAAATTAAATTATAAATCTTAAGTTAAAGGACATCATTCACGTTTCATACATTTTTGGACCAAAAAATGAAAGTGCCGGCCAGAAAGAAAAAAATATATATTCGAATAGAATACACAATTCCTAACATTTTTTACTATGACGTCCAATCTGTGCGCCCAATGGTTACGTCGTAATAAAATAATTTAAAAATAATCCTTTTGTGATAAAAAGGTTGGAGTGTCACTATTAAAAGCATGGATATCTTACGTTATGATATAATACTTGATAGTAAAACACAGTGGTAAGGTTGATAAATAGTATTGGAAAAAAATATTTAGTCATAAAATAAAAATAAAAAATATGTATCAAGTACTAGCTGTCCCGGTGAACTTCGTGTCACTTTAAAACCTTCCCTGGACTTCTACGAATATTTTGAGACTAAAATCAGCCCAACTAGTTCAGCCGTTTTCGAGTTTTAGCGCGACTAACACATTTGAAAATCCATTTTTATATATAAGAAGAAGAAATATAAATAGACTAAACAGCATTTGTTTTGTTTGATCGATATTACAAGGTAATGACAACATTACTAAGAAAAAAACGCTCTGGCAACTCTGGCAAGGTGTGATGGCGCTGGGAGAAATAGACAATATTAACCGCAAGATTCCTGCTTAGAATCAGTGGTTATAACTAATATATATGATACAACAACCAAAGATATACAAAAAAAAAATTGGCAATGCCTGGAAAAGATTCTGGTCCTTTAAAGAAATAGTAAAATGCATAAGTATAAACATGAGCACCAAAAGAAAACTATTTAATACATGGATTCCACCCATTCTAACATAAGGGTGCCAAACTTGGGCACTAACAAAAGCTCATACAAGTATGCTGGAAGTTGGGCCGAAGGCTATGGAGAGGAGTATGTTTGGAAAGAAAAGGATAGACAAAATAGAAAACAAGGAGTTGAGAAAAATGACACGTGTAACTGATGTAACATATAAAACTAAAAAATTGAAATGAAACAACAAACAATCAAAACATGTCCGGCCCGGACATGTTTTGATTTTGAGAGGGCCAGACAAATGGACAAAAATAATAACATCTTTGTATCCCAGAAGGGCTAAAAGAAAAGAGGGCAGATCTCTAAAAAGATGGGAAGATGAAATGGTACAAATGGCTGGCAAAATATGGACTAGTGTATGTGGAGTGGCATGTCAGAGATGTGAGTGGAAGCTGTTGGGGGAGGCCATTGCCAAGAGGCACTCAGAAGCAGAGACCGCGCAACGGAAAAATCAATTATTGATTTGAATATTTTGTAATGTATATAAAATAAATGTATTGTTCTTCTGAATAAAGGCTAATAACAATAATAAGTTAATGACGTACAATTAAACATTTTCTAGTCTTACAAATACGTCATCTAAACTTATTGCGGGTGGGCTGAGGTAAGGGTCATGTCTAGCATAACCCATGTACCAGACTATGCACATAGTATGGGAGCAACATCCGATGGTTCTCATTCCTATATGGCATGTGCAATAGTAATGTTTTATTGGTCGACGCCCGGTTGCTGTTCTATCCAGAGCAATATACACATAGTATGTTTTAGATCGGATGTGTCGGGATTGTATTCGCCCTCGAATCAACCACAAGTCCTCTCCCTCCAATTCCCTTACAAGCTCTAGAGGAATTCCACCACTTAGCTCAATGCTAAAAACTCCATCTGGTTGAACATGCTCTCCATAGTAACTTCTCGCTTGTTTCAGCTGATATATACCGAGGCTAAATAATATTAATTCTTCTTCGGTCAGCGTAGGAAAGTCATTAAACTCAGCCATATCTGCAGACATGGGCTGGAACTGTGCTCTCATTCTGTTCAAGTTACGTCTGGCGACAAGATCTGCCAGTGTATTGGGCATGTTTATCCTTTCCCGGATTATTTGTAAAAAATCAGAAGCATGGACATTATCTACTATCAACACGTGATAAGCATTTATTAATGCTGCTGCGATTCTAAAATATTCAAACATATAGTGCAATGTTATATTAATATGAACGTTTCTCAACAGGCGGAAATCTCGTTTAAATCGGCCATTTACTACTTCCACAACCCAACGGCAAATAGTAACAAGGCGTGACTTGTTTGCTTGTTCCGTGGTTAGTTGCTTCGCTCCAGGATGCTTTGTCTCCGGCATTTTCACAGTGTAACCATTTCCTTCAAGAATGGGAACTGCATCTCTGAACCCACGGTCTAAAATAAATACGTCCCCGCTTTGGTAGAACCATTGGAATAATCCATCGCCATGATCACTTTCATTTTCAGCAATATTCTGCATTATCTGCGCATCTGAAGAAGTAGCAGCGTGTGGACCTGAAACTTCTATTATGTGACCGTCGCAGCAGACAAATAAAAATGGTTTTACTAAGTTCCGGAACTTGTGACTACTATAAGATTTTCGTTGAAAAAAGTTAGTTTGAGCTTTTTTGGATGTAGATGTATGTGCCGTCCACAATTGTAATAGCTTTTCTTTCTTCGGGAGGACTTTCAATATTTCCAAAAAGACTTTCTGGGATAAGAAGATTCCTACGTGTGACATCTTCCCGAGTCATATGGTCAAACCCCAAATGCATTGGAACAAAGTCTCGCAAAAGTGCTTCTCGGCCAGTCTCAAGCATTCGCGCAAATGTGGATTCGCTCGTTTTAAATATCGTTGCGAGCCTAGCATTTGAGTCTCCAGTTCGGATCTTTGCAAGTAAAGCTGCTAAAATTGTTTTTTTGTTTCTTCTTTGATTTAAGCTCGGAGTGTTGGCCAATAAATCAGAGAATTGTTCAGCAGTAAGACCAGTCCAATCGTGGAACTCTTTGTTATTGATCAATTCATAATGCTCAAAATCTAAAACTTCTGTTTTAATGTGGTTTATTAACAACCTTAGCGCACTAACGATCTGTGCAGAATTAAAATCTTGAATTAAATTGTCTTGCATAGCAAGTAAATGCCATTCATTTTGCTCGAGGTGTTCGCTGCAAACACGACTGTTTTCTGATATGAATACACTGTATCGGCAAAGAACACGTAGAATAATGTTTTCTGGTATTCTGTGTCTTGTTGAGTCTACACAGTGTTGAAATACACAAGAGTTTGCCGTATTACTAGTTCGTACAAATCCAGGTAAAACTGTAGAATGAGGCACAGCGTCAACTTCTTCGTCTGCAACATCAGGTTCTTCGTTGTCAGGTTCTTCCTGCACTTCACGTTGACGTCGGAGATATTGCCGCTCGGCCCTTTGCCAACAAGGTCGGCATATAACATCTGTAGGTTCATTCTGAAAAAAAAAAGTTTATTAGCTTAGTAATATATCATTAAATAAAAAAAATAATATATCTGCGGAGGGCGGGGGGCCCTCTTTATTTGAAAACTTGTGTTTGTTAAAAAACACAGCAGCAAATGCGGCTTATGTTATAACATTATGTACATAAGAGTTATGATGTTTGTTCGTAGTAAATATCTTAGGCATATTCGTTCGTTATAGCAATAATATAATCCTCACCTGATGACCCAGTAGATCTTCAATAACAAACTGTGCGATTTCGATGTGTTGTGATTCACGGGATGTCCAACTATAACTTCGGCGATCACCAATAGGCACACGACACGAAATACACAATTGTACGTTCATAATGTCAGATATTAAGCTTCGCTAAATACACTTGATATTATATCGCTCTAAGAACAAGAGATTATTGTCACGATAGCCGTCCGATGTAACCAAAGTTGCATGGATAACTGACTGGCTGGCCGCTGGCGTAGCGCGGGCGGGCGGTCGGCAACCAATAACAATGCGCTCACGCACCCAGGTAGCCGTCCCTTAACCCTTTTCATTAGTTCTCGGAATTCCATTTGAAGTTTTGAGAGAAAGTAACCTGTAATGTTTGACTCTAAACAGACAACATTCTTTATTATAAAGAATAAATATGAATGTGTTAAATAGTACGATTTTATATCTTGACCACTAGGTTTTGACCTTGAGTATTTTGCGATTATGTACCTAAATAAGTTTTAATATAATATTTTTTTATATTATAATGTCACTCCAATCTTTTTTTAACAACAAAGAATTAATAAAAAAATATTTTATTTTTTATGTTATTACGACGTAACCGTTGTGCGCACAGATTGGACGTCATAGTAAAAAATGATAGAAATTGTGTATTCTATCCGAATATCGTAGTTTTTTTTTCTGGCCGGCACTTTCATTTTTTGGTCCAAAATGAATGATGTCCTTTCTGAACGCAATCATAATATTTGACATTACATTTGACAACCAAATAATACAGTGTTGCCAGATACACTGTAATTACAGTAGATCTGCCGTATTTTCACGCCGTCTACTGGACACAGTATTTTTATAAATACAGTGTATGGAGACACAGTATTTTTTTGGCAACAAAAAACAAAATTTTATATTATAGTGAACGCATGAAAAATATGGTAAGTTTTGCTAATGCGCCCGCCACACACAGCAAGGAGTAGGGTATTCCCCGTATCGGCCATCGGCGTCTATGGTATAGAGTTAAGTATTTATCATCTAAATGTTATTGGATACGCAATAGTGTAGTTTAATGTTATTGATGTGTAGTTTAAATTGTTTAGTATTATGGTCAAAGTATTCCGTGTTAAATATTACGTTTTATATTTATGTTATTACTTAAATTAAATTTTGAGTGTAAATAATTATATTTCTTGTGAAAAATATGTCTCAAGCAAAATATAGTTCTGCTGAAAGTGAGAGTGGACCATCATCTCCCAAAAAAACGAAAAAACAACATTATAAACAAAAATTTAGAGATGAATGGCTGAGTGACATGAACTTTAAAACTTGGCTTCAGCGTGATCCTAAAGACCCGTATCGTGCCATTTGTGTAGTATGTGATGCAAAAATTTCCGCTGACAGAGTTGCTCTAAAGAGGCACGGCGAAGGAATCAAACACTTAAAAAAAACTAAGCCTGCATCATCATCATCGCAGCCGTCGATTTCATCAATTTTTGAAAACAAAGCATTAAAATCGGAAGAAGAGAAACGAAAAATAGCTGAAATTAAATTAGCAGCATTCATGGCGGAACACAAAATCTCACACAGAGTGATGGACCATTTAATAGACTTATTACCAACTGTATTTCCCGACTCGGACATAGCGAAAAAATTGAAAATGAAGCGGACAAAGCTTCAGGCAGTTATTAACAATTTACTGGGAATTTCCGAAAAACAAGAACTGTGTGCTGATTTAAAACAACAAAAATTTTCTGTAATGATTGATGAGAGCACCGATATCGGGTCAGTAAAAACTATGTGTATCGTAGTTAGGTATTACTGTCCAGATAAAAGCCAAATTGTAAGTAGATTTTGGGACTTAATTCAAATTCATGGAGATGAGAACATGGCTGCGACTGCCACAGCGGAACATCTCTTCCAAGGTGTATTGAAGTCATTTGAAGAAAATTCAATCCCTGTTAAAAATATTATAGGTTTCGGTTCAGACGGGTGTAATTCGATGATGGGATGTAGGAACTCTGTGTCAAGCAGATTTAGAGAAAAATGTCCGGGAATAATTGTACTAAAATGTGTTTGCCATTCGTTGCATCTTTGTGCAAGCGATTCATGCAAACCTGTTACCTGCTGAATGTGAAAAACTCACTCGAGATATATACAACTATTTTGCGACCAGCAGTAAACGACAATCACAGCTAAAAGAATTTTAAAAAATTTACTGAAACTGAAGTACACAAAATTTTAAAACCAGCTCAAACAAGATGGTTGTCTTTGAATTCAGTAGTGGAAAGGATTTTGGAGCAATGGAGTACACTTTCGTTATTTTTTAACGGAAGATGGCTTGAAGATAACGAATGCTTTGAAATCCATAAGCAGCTGAATGATCCTGCTATAAAAGCTTACTTTTTCTTTTTGAATTGGATGTTGCCGAAATTCACCCAAGCTAACACACTATTTCAAAGCGAAACCCCTATGATTACAAAAGTACACACAAAAATGAACGACCTATATAACGAACTAATAACAACATATGTGCAAAAAACTCATATCATGGAAACTGATCTAGAGAAAATTGACCCAACTGACGAAAAATATTTTAAAAGTTTGGACGAAATGTATCTTGGACTGGGGGTTCAGAATCTACTTTTGGCAAATGAAATATCGTTTGAAAAGAAAAAAGTAATAAAAAGAAATTGTCGGAATTTCTTGATAACAGCTTGCGTAGGAATCCGCAAAAGATATGCGCTCAATGATCCTGTCCTGTGTGCGATTTCCAAATTGGATCCTGAAAGTTGTTTGGATGATTTACGTCGAGACGAATCTCTTCATGTGCTGTTCAACTTACTGCCAAGACTGACACCAACTTCTTTGGCTGAGCAACAACAAATAGACGATCAATGGCGGAAATTGCCGACATTAAAACAAGAATTGGATACAAGCCAACAGCCCGATATATTTTGGCACAAGGTAAAAAGAATTTTTAGCAGTTACAAGTTTTAAGCTTTCTATATCTATCTACATTTTTTTTCATGTTTCTATTTCAGGTGAAGCAGTTTGAAGAGTTTAGTTTGGTTGCCCAGTTTATGCTGAACATTTTGGCTCTTCCAAATTCTAACGCTGAGTGTGAAAGAGTATTCAACCAAATAAATGACACAAAGACTAAAAAGAGGAACAGACTAATTACCGAAACAATTAAGGGGAATATGTTGGCAAAGCAGGCCATTTCTCGCCATGGCGGCAACTGTGTTAGTTTTTTGCCAACTGACAAGATGCTAAAATCTTTTAATTCAGAAATGTATAACAAAGGGATAGCAATGGAACTGTATGACAGTGACAGTGATTAAAAATTATTTTGTGGATAAAATTAAGATGTTTAGTTACTTTGTGAGGATTTTTTTTTTAAATAAATCTATATTTTACTTAATAAAATAATTATTTCCTTTTTTATATGGCATTTAATTGCACTGTAAAATACACTGTATTTTGTTCAATCAAACACTGTATTTTTCTCGTAAATACTGTATTTTAATGCAGGCAGCACGGTATTTTTGAAAATCTGATCTGGCAACACTGAAATAATATGTCAATCCATCCTGTCGCATTTCAGAGCACGGAAAAAAGTATATTATATTGTGTTACGCACAGATTAATTATTAGTTACTGGTGTTACGAGTTACGATATCTATGAGTGCATCCTTCTATCTTTGTGACTACGTGCGCGAGAACTTTATTTACTTTGGTGATCCTTTGTGATAGTGACATTCCAAGTAATGTGCTCTTTTTTGTGATAGTGACACTTTAATGCTAAATGAGCGGTAAATTTTCTCACTTTGATTAATTACAATTTACGATGCCGAGGAGAAGACGACCTGACTTAGGTCGTCGTAGTCAATCAAATGTGCGAAGAGCTACCTCACGTGCTAACCGCACTGATGACCAGAGACAGACAGATCAAGAAAACAGTCGTATTGCTATGTCAGAATTGCGTTCTTTAGTGAGTGACAATGTAGGAGATAAGCTTAGAATGCAACGAGTTCGTGCACATCAAACACAACAACAGCAAGCTAGACATAATGAAATTGAGCGAATCCGCAGACGCAGTGCTCCTGTGATTCTTGAACGAGCTGCATTCCACTATGATCAGGCAATTGATTATTGTGCCGACAAATCGGTAACAATTGGGGAAATGAAAAGAATTTGTAAATATTGTAAGGCGTTAAAATACACTGGTGAATCTACTGGATTATGTTGTGCTGAAGGCAAAGTAAAATTGCCACAATTGGTCCCACCACCAGATCCTTTACGCTCTTTAGTTTCTGGGATTGGAAATGATTCTAAGCACTTCTTGACCAACATTCAGAAATATAACAACTGTTTCCAGATGACATCATTTGGTGCTACACATATTATACAAGACAATTTCATGCCCACTTTCAAGGTATTATATATAAGAATATTTTTTTATATTAATCAAGTTTGTAATAAAATATATATATATCGGAAATAATTAATGGACAAATTTTTTAAAATTACAGATACAAGGACAAATTTATCACTTACTGGGAACTCTGTTACCACTACCTGATGCAGATCATCAATTTTTACAAATTTATTTTATGGGCAATTCAGATGCGGAAATTAATAATTGTTGTGCTCACAATCCAACAGTGAAGAGAACCATTATCCAACAATTACAAACGTTTCTTCATCAGAATAACAATTTAGTAAACATGTTCAAAATAGCATTGGATCGGATGCCATCTGATAGCCATAATATTATTATTCGAGCTGACAAAACACCTGCTGGTGAACACACAAGGAGGTTCAATTCACCTACCATTGATGAAGTGGCTGTTGTCATTGTGGGAGAAAATTTACAATCTAGAGATATTGTGCTTCATCGTTGGAATAGTGATTTAAAACGTGTATCTGAAACACACAGGAGTTATGATGCACTACAATATCCTTTGATCTTTTGGCAGGGGGAAGATGGATACCATTTTAATATCAAAATGGTAAATCAATTAACAGGTAAATGAATTGAACAAAATTAAATAATATTTTTAAATTCAATTCATCTAAGTAACAATTTAAACATTTATCATTTTTGATTGTAGGTGCTGAAACCAACAAAAAAGTTAGTGCTATGAATTTCTATTCATACAGACTTATGATCCGTCAAGGTGAAGTAAATCATATCGTCGTATTGGAGGTGAACTGATCTAACCCACCAGACCATTGTTATGAAATAATGAGCAATCAAATTGTGGAGTCTTGACAAAAAAATGTTTTTTTTTATAACTTTAATATTATATCAGCTAAGAATATGAAATTTTACAAATTGATAATTTTGAGTATAAATAATACTTCTCATAAGAAAAAATTAATTTTATTTAAGAGATATTAGGTTTTTTGCACTTAGCTCTTTTCACAATTATGTTATTTTGTGGTGAATCTACACTAATGAAAAGATATATGCAGAATAGGTTTCTTGCTATAAAAAGTAAAGGAGAAAAATGTGTGGGTTAGATCTTTTAGATAAACACATATCTACAAATGCAAGTAAGTACATACCCTCTTTTTAAGTTTATTACTTAAATTTGTATTTAACGTCCTAATATTTGCACGTTTTTTTTTTATTTTAAGCATTACAAGCATAATCCTGCATTAATTGTTACGCTTTATATGTTAAGACAAGGCGTCATGTATTTAAGAAACCCAAAGTTTAAAAACGTTCAAATATTGGTCGTCAGCCGTATATTGTTGTAACCTCATGTATCTCATTTACAGGTTCAAGTATCGCTTACTATGTTATTAGATGTCGAAACTCTGGAGTTACCTGGTTAAAGTAGGTAAGTAGTTAGTAGAATACAATATCATAGCATAGTAGGAGTATTAGGTAAACCGCTTCATTGAGAATTCGCCCGCGGGGCACAGGGGCGCAGGGGGAGACGAGAGCGGTATGCGAAAGCGGTGCGGGCGGCGCGGAAACACTCGCCCGCTCCGCTCATGCCACCCGCTCTCGCCTCCTCCCGCGCCCCTCAGGCGAGGTCTCAATCAGGGTTGTAACGGAGGCCTTCTTAGCGGAGGCGGAGGCGGATGCGGAGGAGAAGAGGTTCACCTCCGCGGATGCGGAGGTTAACGGAGGCGGAGGCGGAGGTGAAATATGAAGTGGAAAAATATAAATAAATTCATAATTTATTAAAGTCAGAAATATTTATTTAAAATAGGTACATACTACATACATGTACATGGTATGCTTTCAACTAATAACAAAAATAAACTAGTAATCAAAATTGAGAAGAGGCAAATTATATTTTACGAACAACAGCTTTGCGGCTTTGTCGCCATCCAAACGATTTCTTAAGGGTTCATAAATTAAACCAGCTGCACTAAATAACTGTTCACTAGGCACTGAACTTGGCGGCGCCGATAAGTAAATGCGAACTATGGGAGCAAAAACTTTATATTTTATGTTATATCTCCACCACAATAAGGGATCTTCATCTAGTTCGAGTCGGTTTTCTTTATTATATTCATTAATTAGCGTTTTCCATATCATCAGGTTACTATTGGTAACCGTGCTGTCATTTTCCGGTTCTTCTTCATCACTGGAATTCTTCAACATGTCAGCCAGGTTCGAATGCAAACTTTGTTTTGGTGGCAAAATCTCGAAACTTGTGCTTGGTTCAACATTACTTGTATTTGATTCTACTCTAGCTTTTTTGGCCACAGAAGGTTCGTCATCGCCAATTCGACTTGCAACATTCGAGTCATATAGGGTTAGCAATCGTATTAATTCGGATTGAACTTGCTCCTTAATTACGTCACTAAAAAACTTTAATTTGTACCTTGGGTCCAAATATGTAGCAAGCGAATACAGTGTATTGCTTGGAAGGTCACAAAATCTGGAATTGATCTCTACAATTAGTTTTTGAATGATACTCTTGAAATTTTGATTTGTGTCTGATTTTTCCTTTTCGACTTGCAGTGTATATTTCAGTATATGTATCAATGGGATCACTGACGATATGCAAGTTTTTGTATCGCTCAGATTTCTCGTCATTTCTTCAAAGGGAGTGAGTATTGCCACTAATTTACTAAGATACAACCATTCTTCTGGAGAGATTTGTGGAATACTATGTTTGCTGGCATACAGACAAATAGAATCTTTGACCTTCAACAGCCGTTCGATCATGTGGTATGTGCTGTTCCATCTGAAATAAAGAAGACAAAATGTAACTCCTTGCCATGTCTTATCGAAAACCGTTCAGCATTTTAAGCGTTAAATATAACGAATAATAATAATGATTATTGGAATGAAGTAATAATAGGTAGGTATATAAATTATAAACAATAACGTTTGACGATCTCTGTGGCTCAGTGGTTGCGCGTGTTGGTGCTCAAGCCGGGGGTCGCGGGTTCGAATCCCGCTGACGGAACCAAAAGTTTTTCTGTGTTCCTGGGTCGTGGATATGTATTAAATTTGTGTATAATATAGTAAAAATCTTAAATATGTGTATAATATAAAAGTATTAAATATATTTCCGTTGTCTGGTACAGTAACACAAGTTCTTCGAGAACTTACCACGCGACCGGATTGACGTGGTGTGAAGCGTCCATCGATATATTATTGTATATTATATTATTAATATTTAATAACATACCTGGTGACACAGTCCTGAATCACGCGAAGTGCAGGTTGATTAAGTTGCTCTGTTTGAATTTTAGTCAGCTCATCTTGAGCTATTTGTGAATGATTAAAATGTCCTGATATCTTCTTGCATTTTGCGAGTAAGTCCTTGACTTCACGTGTTTCGTCGAGCGCAGAACGAACACACAGTTGTAGTTGATGGACTGTGCAACTTACGTCAGGTATATCGGCCAAATGCATTGCTCTGACCATATTTGATCCACCATCTCTAATAAAACAGTGCAATTGCTCGTTCTGGATATTCCAATCCAGCAGCATCATTTTGAATTTGTCACAAATTATATCACCGGTATGTCGGCCATGAAGTGAGCAACATTTTAAAACAATTTGCATACGGGTAAAATCTTCAGTTATCCCATGTGCGGTAAGGCTCAAAAGCGACACGTTAGCACTTGACTCAGACCAAATATCGGTGGTGAATGAGAGTTTTAGAAAATTTTTGAGACTTTGTCCAATTTTGGTAGCTATTTTAGTAAATATTACATCACATATATGGGCAGTAAAAAACTGACGTCCTCTTAATTGGTAATTTGGCAAAGCTGTTTGCATAACCCGGCGAAAACCAATGCCTTCGACAAAATGAAACGGAAGATTTTGTAAAGCAATCATTTCTCCGATCACATCATCCATTTTCCTTGCTTTAGGGTGTGACGTATCCCACATTTGATTTTTTTTCGAAGATTCTTCTAAAGACAATTGCCGTTTGGATTTCTGTAATGGTGTAAAGGACGTTGTCGGTTTCAATTTGCCCTTTTCTCGTTGTTCTTCTATTTTACAAAGTTCTTCAAATTTTTCTTTATGTACAGATTTTAAATGCCCTTTCAGTGATGTTGTTGTCCGGCCTTTTCTTGAATAGTTTTTCCCGCAGCTTTTGCATTTTGCATAATTTACATCTATTTCTTCAAAAAACTGCCAAATCTCACTTGTTTTCGGCTTCATCACGCGATTTAAATAAAATGACTATTAATAATGCACTAAATCACTTAAAACAAATAACAATCACGGCTCAATTACAACTACGCGGTGCCGACTGCCGAACGATTCGACAAGTTGATTCCTGTCATTTATTCACGCCCCCACCACCGCTCGCCCGTGTTCCCGCGGCACAAGCAAAATCTTGAGTCTCGACCATTTCGCGCGCAAATACGCAGCCGAGCGGCCGCGTCGCCCAATGTAGCTCCTTGCGCGTTGTATGTTATCGTAAATAAACCTCCGTTAAAACTCCGCTTCATTTTTGCGGAGGCGGATGCGGAGGCGGAGACTAAAAATTTTGCTGATGTTCCGCAGTAACGGAGGCGGAGGCGGAGTTCCGTTACAACCCTAGTCTCAATGAAGCGGTCTACCTATAGTAAAATGATTTAATAATTTAGTCTAAAATAAAAAGCTGAAAATGAGACAAATAAATTTAATCATCAGTATCATAATCAATTTCAGTATAAGTATCTTCTACATTGGTGGTTGTTAAGCCCATATAAAACTCCACATAATTGGAAGGTATAGATCCTTGTGCACATAGATCTTTTAAGTCTTTTAACTTTTTTTTATCAATTGGCAAAGAGGATTTATACAAAGGAGATACTTCAGTCTCTATATCCGAAATTTTACGGACACATCTTCTTATAGGCAGTTTTTTAAATTCGGGTTGTGAGAGTTGTGTTTTAAATAGAATTAACATCAAATTTTCCTTCCGATATTGAAACCATTTCACTTCTTGCCATTTAAGGTTTGTTCCATCGTCAGTCTTATTCTTATTAGTAATTAGCTTCTGACTGTATGATTTAAAATCTTTAAAATCACTAAAATGATTTTCTTTCACTACATATGGCGGATTTGTAGTTTTAGCTGTTCTGGCCACTGTATACCAGCCGTCAGGGACAAAAATATCAATGGCTTTACCTTTGTTCTCAATACAAGAATGTACACTGTCACACTCCATCTCGGAGTGGCCAGATTCCATAAATTTTTGGTTTATTATGCAGAGATTAGTAAAACATGACAGTGCCTTTATAAACATAGCTGACACTATTGAGTTTCTATTCTGTCCAGCTGCAGTATCTGAATAAAAAGTAATTTCCTTCACCTCTTGAGGTAATTTGGATATTAAATCCCACAGGCATGTGGCTACTTCTGAAGCACCCTTTGTCCCATTTATTTCATGCCACATATAATTTATAGCTTCACCAGTTGCTAAATTATATACTGTAAAATTATATGTTTTAAGCTTTCTTTTATAGTACAACTGGCCTATACTCAACTGAGGTGTAAGTAGTATTTTTTCCATATCCATTGTATATCCTCTGAAAGTTGGATCAATTTTAGCTCTTGCTTTATCAGCAGTTTTGTGATCTCTTGCTTCTTGTTTTCTTAATAAATGTAAGTCATAAGTCGCCCTTTCCTTAGTCTGATCACTTTCACTCTTATTTTTGAATATTGTGCAGTAGTCACACTGATCTTTTTTTGGCCTATGAAAGCCAAGATTAAATTCAGTAGTAAAAATCTTTTTATAAAATGATGAAGACTCTGGTGTTATTTCTTTTTCTTTGCAGAATTCGATATAATCTTTATAGAGCTTATTTTCTGAAAGCCCTCGTGGTAAGTATTTCCTTTGTGTTGTACTTCTACAGTAATGGGATTCTACCACTGGTATGGACTTAATGTGTTGTCGTATGTACTCCTTTCGCTCTTCAGATATTCTATTTGGTGCAGGATTCTTGCCTCTCAAATCTATATCAGTGATTCCAGTATCTTTTTTCTTGCTGAGAGCAGTATCAATTTTTTTACCAGAAATGTCTAAGGTGGCTAGGAAAAAGCATTTACAAACTTTGGTATTTTCATAATTTTTCTTTCTACATGGCAGAGTGTAAGCTCTTGAGAATTGCTTTCTAGACTCTTCACCTTCTTTTAGTTTGTATCGCCTTTTCGGTTGAATTTTAGATACATGGCTGTTTATAAAAGCCCATTTAGCCTGTTCATTTTGTAATTTAAAAAAGTCATTGAAAATAGCTATGCGGTCTTCCATTGTAAAATGTTCAGTACACTTATAATGACATTTGCAGTCAACTAACTTCACAGATTTTGCCCTTACAATTTTACCACTTTGAGAAAGGTGCTCTTTTCCCTGTAATCGTAATTTCTTCTGTGCATTTCTTTTCCAAGTGTCAGGTTGACACTTTCTCTTACGTGTGAGATTTTTTCTACTCACAGTATCTTGCTGAGTGTAATTTTCATTTACTTGCATAGTTGGCATCTCTAAGTCACTATCTGAATTGTTAATGGTATCTGGTATGTAAGTAGGGTCAACATCTTGATCTGAACCAGCAAAGGGATCCTGGTCTGAATTTTCACTGTGTGATTCACCTATAATAAAATGAGTTATTAATTATATTGTCATCAGAACTAAAGATGTGTACCAAATTTCAAATCTATCTGCCAACAAGATGTAGGTCAAAGTTCAATTACTATAATTTGATTTGACTCAAATAAATAAACAGGGTAAGCTTATTGTAACCATTTAAAAATATTATAACTTCTTCTGTATTGTTTCAGATGGAAATGCAACAACAAAATCATTCTGAATAAATTGATATAGACACTGTTGGCCTTATTAAAAGAAACAATTGGATTTTTAAATACTGCATAACTTTAGACACTGTTTTAATGTGATTATGTAACTTTTTGGAAACTTAGATTATTTTGTCAATTAACAATATACATTGTATTTGATATTACTTACTCATAAATATCAATCAAACTGTCATGACCAATACAAATTACAAATAATAATAAGTTATACATATTATATTCATAAATGAAACATAATAATGTAAGTCATAATCATAAAATTGTTTAAAAGTATATGCAAATATTATATTATACTATGGAATGTTTCCATAGTTAAACAGTTTATAAGAATCTTTTGTAATATAAGGCTGTGCAATTCATACCAGTTTCAACTGTAATTAGTGCATTGTCATCGGCTAAAGTCTTTAATATACGGTTTTGCTCTTGGCCTAGATTGATTAAACTATCATTATCCTTTTCTATTACTAAAGTATCTAAATCTGAAACTGATAAAAAAATAGATTGAAATTGATACAAACTTATATAAGGGATAAACATAAAAAACATGTATATTCTTTTAACCTTAATAAAAAAGGAAACACATCTTGGAAACACATCTTACCTGTTTTTATGGAAGGAAGAACATTACTATTTAATGGTATGGCATCATTTTCTAACAAATGGTATTCATTTTCGAGTGTATTGAACAGAGAATCTATTACTGTTTCAGTTAAGTTATCTGAAACTTAAAAGCAGTTATCAGTGGCAAAATCAGCTTAAAAATATAGAACTATTCAACATACTAGGTAAATAAAAACTTTAAGTACTTACTGGCTATAATTGATGGAGAATGAGGATTGGCATCAAGTGAAACAGGATCAGTCTCTGTTAAGGCATTGTGCTTCTCTGGTTGTGGCTTGATTGAACAGTTTTTATCCACTACATTTAAGTTTTCTGAACCTGAAAACAATATTATTATCATCTATAAAAGTAGCGTAAAATCCTTACCTTATAAATACATAGAAAATCAGTTATACAGACCGAGCCCTATAGTACTATTCAATAAAACAGAAACTTCAGTAGTTAGATATGTAACTACCATCTACTACAGCTTATACTTTTATTTCTTATTCATAAGTAACTCATGAGTTTCTCAGCCTTTTAGCAGCAACTAAAATATGATTTGGTAATTATTGTTTATAAACTATGGATGTTCGAAGCAAAGAATTTAACTTCAACTTACCTGATTGTTGCACAAGCTGTAACTAGAGATGGGCAATCCACCTGGGTGGGTTTAAAGTCTGGTGGGTAAAAACCGGGTGTTTTGGGTTTATTGGGTTTAAACCCCATAAAGACCCAAATTTTTGGGTGTTTATGATTTTGTACTTCATCATCGTCATCTCAGCCGCAAGACGTCCACTATACTGGACATAGACAATATTATTATGCAGCCTACAGAATAAAAAACTTTTAATTTGATTTTGAGTTTATTAAGAAAGAGATGAAAGTAAAATGTAAAACTACAGTCAATCACTGTCAGATTCAGAGTTATTACAAGCGATGAATTGTATAGGTTCGATAGGCTCTATTTCGTCTAAACTGTTATGTTCATTTACTTGCTCAATGAAAGCTTCTAAGGTATTTTCTTCATTAAACTGAATGTCCTCGCATTCAGCTTTATGTTTAAGATTCCAGTTATAACAAATGAATGAAATTTTTTCAGTTCTTTCAGTTGTAAGTCGATTTCTTTTGTTATTATGTATGTAGCCTTGGATACTAAAGGAACGCTCAGTGGCTGCCGAAGTACAGGGAGCTGATAGAATACGAATCGCTACTTTGCTTAACTCAGTGGAACCACAAATACCTTTCCACCATATTAGGGGCTCAATGCTATCTAATGAGCTCCATACAAATCCTCTGGCCCAAAAGTTTTCTTTAGCTTTATAACACGCCAAATCTGCCATTACATTTGACAAACTTAAGTGTTGGCTTAAATTGTAGATAAACTCCATACCCTTAAGTTCTTCCTCTTGAGTAAGTTCGACTCCTAGAGTCCTGGGGTCTAGAATATATGCTGCAAAATGTATTGGCCTCATTGCCATATTGCATCTTGAAGATACTGATGTTAGAATCTGCTGTTTGCTTTCTTCGCTCAATGTCGAAATCTCATTTAATGCAAAACGTATCTTAGCTTGTACATCTCTAAATGTAATGTATGTGCGATGCAAACGATTCTGGTCGCTCTCTAAGTAAAATATGCTTTCAGTGACTGGTTCCAAAATACTTATACATTCCCCTGTCTTCGTCCAGAAATCATCACTTAGAATTAAATCTTTAATATCTCTTGAAATTACCACATCTTCTCTAACTGTTAATATTTGCAAAGCTATCTTATTTGCTTTCAAACTTTTTAACGAAGTAACATGACTTCCCCATCTTGTAGCACAAGGCAATTTTAGTGTTTGTG
Organism: Phengaris arion; assembly: GCA_963565745.1. Lineage (NCBI taxonomy): Eukaryota > Metazoa > Arthropoda > Insecta > Lepidoptera > Lycaenidae > Phengaris > Phengaris arion. The sequence continues at coordinate 26,625,732 of OY751436.1, forward strand.
TAGAATCTTCACCCTGCCTTGATTTTATCAACAAGGAACTTAATCGTTGACTCCTTTTAACAGTTTTTATTATATTTATGGCTTGCATAATAAACACAGTTACTTCTTGTATCTTTACAATATCTTGGCACAACAAGTTAAGGATATGTGCACAGCAACCGAGAGGAACAACATGTGGATATTTGAGTTTTGTTAATTCGAATGCCTTTTGTATATTTCTAGCGTTATCGCCAATAAGTACAAGAAACTTATTTGCTCCATATACTTTCATTACTTTTTCAACTTCTTGGCTAAGGTATTCACTAGTGTGAGGATTACTTTCTGTATTCAAACTTTTAACGTATGCAGGTTGAGGTTTTGATATAAGAAAGTTTATTATTCCTTCATTTCTTAAATTAGACCAGCCATCGCACTGAAGGTGTAAGTAACTACAAGCATTTAGTTCCTCATTTAACTCAAAACGCATTTCTCTATATATTTTATCTAAGTATTTTGTCGCTAAAGCTTTACGTGAAGGTATTTTAAATTTTGGTTGCAATTTTTCGAAAAATTGTATCCATAAAGGATGTTGCACCATCGATAGTGGCGTCCCTGTTACAAATATAGCTCTCGCTAATTCTGTTTTTATATAATCATCGGTGTCTTGAAACTCAGCATTTATTGTAGTGTTAGCAGACGACGAGGGGCTTATAAAAGAATCATTTGTCTCTATCTCTGACAGTCCAGACATTTTGGTTTTGGACGAGCTATCTTTTATAAGTTTCATAGAGTATTTTAATGTTTCTGGAGATTTTGGACAAGTGATAAGATGTTGAAGCATTTTGGCAGCATTACTGAATTTGTAGACCTTATTACAAAGCTTGCAAGAAACAGACTTGTTTGGTAAAGTACGGTAGTGCTCCCATATGCGTAAATCTTTAGGTCTCCCCATTGAACCTAAAAAAATGAACGATGATTAGTTGGTCTGACGAAAATTCAACAATAGAGTGCCTATTTTTTTACAATGATTATTTCTTGTTATTTACAATAAATTTATTAAAAAAAATTAAAATAAATACAAAAAACCTTTGTAAAATTACATCTCCTCGGAGGATTAAACGCAGACGCTAGTTTATTATCGTATTGTTCTGTATTTTTCTCAGCAACTTCTTTAATTCGATTAGGTACTTACGCATATTATGTTAAAAATAAATATCTAGTACACATCTTAGGCTATCCACCATTATTATCCAATGACGACTCTCAGCTAACTATGCACTATCATCCAAAATAAACGTGTATGGAAAATTTTATCCCAGTCGGTTGAGGATTGAGGATAATTGCATCAACATACGAACATACCTACATACTTTTATTTACATAACGCAAGCTAAATAAAAGCTTGTAATAATACATCTAATTTTAAGTTAAAATTGTTAAGTGATCATGATATAATTGTATCATTCAAAAATCCACTTACCTTTAATTATTTCTTGTTAAGTATAAATATTATTTCAAATCTGCTCCCTTAATATGCACTTTTTTACTGCTTTTCCTACCTAACACGTTACCAGGAAGTCACGTTATCAGAGTCAGAGTAATAGTGAACACGTTTGACAGTGATTGTCGTCGCCTCATATTCAGCGTCGACGAATAGGGGAATCCCCAGTCATAATGTATTGCATGCGTGGCGGTCTTACTTCAAATCCATAAACAAAGAGATAATTACAGAACTCGATACTAGATGGCGCTGTTTTTGTTTGAAGAAAGTTTGCGGGCTAAAATACATAGAATTTCATCAATGACTTCCACAAAGAACAACATTTCTGTTTTTTCTAAGTCCGTATCTCTTCCGTATATTTCATAAGATATAAGCTTGGGCTACATTGTTATGCAACGTGATTTTGTCGCTGTCTTGCTAGCAGGGTTGACAGATATACGATTTAAATCGTACTCATACTATTATTTGTCTATTTTTTAATGTACGATCGTAAAGATTATGATCGTAATTCGCACAAAAACATACGACTTTTTGGTTACCTGGCAACATTTTTATTATGAATAATGAAACGAACATGCTCACATCATCAGTCACATGCAACAATTTATTGGGGATTTCCCCTTCACATCTGGCAGTCCTGCTTGCTAGAATATAGGTAAGTCAGCCACAGTTACTGACGATCGATATTTAAAGGGTATTGTTTTTGTGCTAAATATTTCATAAAAACGTTATTTAATACTTTGTGGATTATTAATTTAGTTGATAATCACTGGAAGTAAAATGGATGCTAATTTGAGAGATCAAGATCTTCGTATAAAACAGTTATTAAAAGAAAATCTACGTAAGTACTCTTTTTATACCTAGGTAGGTAAGGTATAATAAACACAAAAGGTACTTAGATCGCGTGAGTTCGAAGCATTTATTCTAATAAATTTAATTTAAAATTGTAGAAAGAAAAAAATGTCTGCCAAGCCGTAGCCGAAGCCGATCTCCAAATATATTTGGCGATAGTGAGACCCAGTGTCCAGATGATTTACCCAGCGTCGTCGCAACAAAGAAAAAAAACGAGGATAAAGTAAAAGAAAATTTACTGAAAGAAGAAACAAACTGTTCTAAATGCTTAATTTATGGAGAAGAGGATAAAAGAAATGAGTATTTCGGACTGTTAGTGGCTCAAGAATTTAAATATATACGGCCATGTGTGCGAACGAGGTGTTATGAAGAAATTTTAAAGTATCTACGGGAAGCAAAAGGCCAACATGTTGATCAACTGCAACATGAAAACACTGAAAATTAATTACTTTCATTTTATTATATATAGATTTTTAAAATTTCCTGAAATATTATTAGTTAACGTTTTATTTAATATTGTAGAATTCATCAATACAATTTATAAAAATAATTTATTGGTATTACTTACATATTTTCAAAAAAATACGTAAAAACCTATTTTTTTGGGTGATTATGGGAGTTTATGGGTGTTTATTGGGTTTTTACCAAAGCACCGGGTTTAAACCCGGTGCTTTGCCCATCTGTAGCTGTAACATCTTTCTGGCTCTGCCAGACCGAAAACCACCATCACCCATTTTGCTTCACAGTAAATAAACGATAAAGTTATAATCGAAACAAAAAGTTCCTAGTTTTATTTGTGAAAAACAATCAACAAGTTGGCGCTATATTGGCGCAAATTTGATAATTGATTGACGTTGACAGCCGTCAAACAGATGTCAAGTCATACATGACGTTTCGGCTTCGTTCAAAAACGTGTATGGTCTATGAGGGTTAGCTTTTTTCACAGTTTTTGTTTTTGGTATATTTTATAGAAGTGAAGATATCTAAGCAGATTAGGAGTTTCTTCCTTCGTAAAAAGTATTATATAGAATCAGATAGCTTTCCTTCACAATTCAGAGAAAAAAACGGTTTGAGATGGAATATCACTTAGATCTTTTCACTAGGCAAAATTTTGGTCTTTTCTGAACTAAAATGTGTTAATAGTTCTATTTACTGAAAAGTGTGGCTTAGCTCTGTTCACCACTAATACGACGATATTTTGATGTGTCAACGACTTTTTCATCAGTTTGCAGTTGACATGTATGTCAAAATTGAGACTGAACGATTGACATACATCCGTTTGAACCAACGACGGCTACGGTCAGAGGAATACATTCATCTCCGCGATGCTATAAATGCTGATGGCAATGTGAATAATGTAGGAAGAATGACAATTTTGCCAGCTACTTATATAGGAAGCCCACGCCACATGCATGAATATGCTCAGGATGCTATGTCATATGTTAGGCATTATGGCCGCCCAGACTTATTTGTCACATTCACATGTAACCCAAAATGGTCGGAAATCGAAAAGGAATTACTACATAGCCAAACACCAGTTGATAGACATGACATAACTGCCAGAGTTTTTAAACAAAAATTAAAATCTCTCATGAATTTATTAATAAAGCATTGTGTGTATGGCCGAGTCCGTTGTTGGATGTACTCTGTAGAATGGCAAAAGCGTGGATTGCCACATGCGCACATTTTAGTCTGGTTAGTGGACAAAATAAGGTCAGATGAGATTGATTCCATAATTTCAGCTGAAATTCCAGATGAAATAGTTGACCCAAAATTGCATGCAGTAGTTACCAAACACATGATACATGGACCTTGCGGACATTTCAACTACAATTCACCCTGTATGGTCGACGGTAGGTGTTCCAAGAGATACCCAAGAGACCTGCTTGCTGAAACCATCACGGGAAATGATGGATACCCATTGTATCGTCGGCGATCAGTTGCGGACAGTGGGCGATCGGTAGTTGTGAAGGTAAGAGGACAAAATGTTGATGTAGACAATCGATGGATTGTGCCATACTCGCCAATATTGTCCAAAGCTTTTGAGACTCACATCAATGTGGAATATTGTAATTCTGTGAAATCGATAAAGTACATATGTAAATATGTTAATAAAGGTAGTGATATGGCTGTCTTCGGTGTAACTAATGCAAATGATGAAATATCACAGTACCAGATGGGTCGCTATGTAAGTAGCAACGAAGCTATTTGGCGTATCTTTTCATTTGCGATCCATGAAAGACACCCTACAGTAGTCCATTTGGCAGTCCATTTAGAAAATGGTCAACGAGTTTATTTTAATGAATCTAACGCGGCAGACAGGGCGCCACATCCACCGTCGACAACATTAACAAGTTTCTTCACAGTCTGTCAAACAGATGATTATGCTCGCACTTTGCTGTATGCTGACATGCCGCGCTATTACACATGGAACGCATCATCGAAATCGTTTCAGCGTCGAAAACAAGGAACACCAGTTGAAGGACATCCAAATGTATTTGCTTCAGATGCTCTGGGTCGCATCTACACAGTACATCCAAATAACGATGAATGTTATTATTTGCGGTTGTTGTTGGTGAATGTTCGTGGTCCGACATCGTTTAAACAACTGAGAACAGTTAATGGACAGCTGTGTGCGACTTACCGTGAGGCATGTCAACTATTACATTTACTTGAGAACGATTCGCACTGGGATGATACGCTTAAGGATTCCGGAATACATTAGGAATACATTCATCTCCGCGATGCTATAAATGCTGATGGCAATGTGAATAATGTAGGAAGAATGACAATTTTGCCAGCTACTTATATAGGAAGCCCACGCCACATGCATGAATATGCTCAGGATGCTATGTCATATGTTAGGCATTATGGCCGCCCAGACTTATTTGTCACATTCACATGTAACCCAAAATGGTCGGAAATCGAAAAGGAATTACTACATAGCCAAACACCAGTTGATAGACATGACATAACTGCCAGAGTTTTTAAACAAAAATTAAAATCTCTCATGAATTTATTAATAAAGCATTGTGTGTATGGCCGAGTCCGTTGTTGGATGTACTCTGTAGAATGGCAAAAGCGTGGATTGCCACATGCGCACATTTTAGTCTGGTTAGTGGACAAAATAAGGTCAGATGAGATTGATTCCATAATTTCAGCTGAAATTCCAGATGAAATAGTTGACCCAAAATTGCATGCAGTAGTTACCAAACACATGATACATGGACCTTGCGGACATTTCAACTACAATTCACCCTGTATGGTCGACGGTAGGTGTTCCAAGAGATACCCAAGAGACCTGCTTGCTGAAACCATCACGGGAAATGATGGATACCCATTGTATCGTCGGCGATCAGTTGCGGACAGTGGGCGATCGGTAGTTGTGAAGGTAAGAGGACAAAATGTTGATGTAGACAATCGATGGATTGTGCCATACTCGCCAATATTGTCCAAAGCTTTTGAGACTCACATCAATGTGGAATATTGTAATTCTGTGAAATCGATAAAGTACATATGTAAATATGTTAATAAAGGTAGTGATATGGCTGTCTTCGGTGTAACTAATGCAAATGATGAAATATCACAGTACCAGATGGGTCGCTATGTAAGTAGCAACGAAGCTATTTGGCGTATCTTTTCATTTGCGATCCATGAAAGACACCCTACAGTAGTCCATTTGGCAGTCCATTTAGAAAATGGTCAACGAGTTTATTTTAATGAATCTAACGCGGCAGACAGGGCGCCACATCCACCGTCGACAACATTAACAAGTTTCTTCACAGTCTGTCAAACAGATGATTATGCTCGAACTTTGCTGTATGCTGACATGCCGCGCTATTACACATGGAACGCATCATCGAAATCGTTTCAGCGTCGAAAACAAGGAACACCAGTTGAAGGACATCCAAATGTATTTGCTTCAGATGCTCTGGGTCGCATCTACACAGTACATCCAAATAACGATGAATGTTATTATTTGCGGTTGTTGTTGGTGAATGTTCGTGGTCCGACATCGTTTAAACAACTGAGAACAGTTAATGGACAGCTGTGTGCGACTTACCGTGAGGCATGTCAACTATTACATTTACTTGAGAACGATTCGCACTGGGATGATACGCTTAAGGATTCCGTAATATCTTCATCGCCGCATCAAATTCGTACATTGTTTGCGATAATCATATCGACATGTTTCCCCTCGAATCCAAAAGATTTGTGGGTTAAGTATAGAGATGACATGTCTGAGGATGTTTTGCATCGTGTGCGCCGTCAAACTTTGAATCCTACACTACAAATGACTGAAGAAATTTACAATGACACATTGATCATGATAGAAGATATGTGTTTATTGATGGTAAATAAAGTATTGTCGTGTTTGGGAATGACAGCATCCAATCGTCATATGCACGATGCATTAAACCACGAGTTGCAAAGAGAACATCAGTACGACATTGAAGCATTGGCCGAAACAGTTCGTACAAATGTTCCACAATTAAATCAACAACAAAGAATTGCGTACGACACTTTGATAGAAGCTGTGAACAGTGGATCTGGTGGAATTTATTTCCTTGATGCTCCCGGAGGAACCGGAAAAACGTTTTTAATTTCATTGCTTTTGGCGAGGATCAGATCGCGAAACGATGTTGCTCTAGCGTTGGCTTCATCTGGAATAGCTGCGACTCTGCTAGAAGGCGGGCGAACTGCACATTCTGCCTTGAAATTACCACTAAACATGCAAATCACCGAAACACCAATTTGCAACATCGCCAAAAATAGCGCAATGGCCAAGATCCTACAGGTATGCAAATTGATTGTTTGGGATGAATGCACAATGGCCCATAAGAGGTCACTGGAGGCACTGGACAGAACGTTGAAAGATCTTCGTGACAACCAAAATATTTTTGGTGGGGCCATGATTCTGTTGTCAGGTGATTTTCGTCAGACTCTTCCAGTTATTCCCCGATCAACTGTTGCTGATGAACTAAATGCATGCTTAAAATCATCAAATTTGTGGCAGTACGTAAAGACACTCCACTTAACAACTAACATGCGAGTATTTTTGCAACAAGATGAAACTGCAAATGTGTTTGCGAAGCAGTTGTTAGACATTGGAAATAATAAAGTTGCAGTGGACACCTCGACCGGATTCATCACATTACCTACAGATTTCTGTCACATCACAGACTCAAAAGTGGAGCTTATTCAGCGAGTTTTCCCAGATATAGCGCAAAAGTTCAATAACCATAATTGGCTGGGTGAACGAGCAATATTAGCAGCGAAAAATAAAGATGTCGAGGATCTTAATGCGACCATTCAGAATTTTCTTCCAGGACAGTTGGTTTCCTTCAAATCAGTCGACACCGTAATGAACCAGGATGACGTAGTCAACTATCCCACTGAGTTTTTAAATTCACTGGAATTGCCGGGATTACCACCTCACAATTTGCAGTTAAAAGTAGGATCAGTTGTCATCATGCTGCGTAACATTAATCAACCTCGACTATGCAATGGAACAAGACTGGCTGTGAAAAGACTGATGAATAACGTCATTGAGGCGACAATCATAAAAGGAAAATACAAAGGAGAGGATGTCTTGATCCCGCGGATACCGATGATTCCAACGGACTTAACATTCGATTTTAAACGCTTACAATTTCCAGTACGTCTGGCCTTTGCGATGACCATAAATAAATCGCAAGGACAGTCGTTAGAAGTTTGTGGAATCAACTTGGAGTTTCCCTGTTTCGCGCATGGACAATTATACGTCGCGTGTTCGCGCGTCGGAAAACCGTCTTCTTTGTTTATTTACGCACCACAAAACAAAACAAAAAATATAGTTTATGAGAAAGCTTTAAATTAATTATTAATTATTTCAGGAAAACTCTGTTTTGTAAGTAAGCAACATGATGTATCGAAAATAATAATAAAACTTCATGATTTATTCAATAAATGCTTTTTTATTAAATACGGATTCGATTTGTTTGTTTTAAAATCATTTTATACAAAAGATTTGGTCTTTTATTTATCGATGAGGCAGTACGAAGTCTGCCGGGTCAGCTAGTCTCAGATAAAGTATTTATTGACAGCCGATACAGGGTTTTCAGGTGTGACAGGAATTTAGGTAAATGTCGTCGCAAGGATGGCGGTGGAGTGTTGGTGGCAGTGCGACGCGAGCTCCCGGCGTCGCGGCGTCTCGCGGCCGGGTTCCACGTGCCGCACGCCACCGAAGCTTCTACTGTCTCCTCAGCGTATCACTTGGTGGACCATGTTATGGTTCAAATAAAAATTAATAATAATAGCTTGATTATTAGTGCAACTTATATACCACCTGCTATTGCCCCACAAGTTTATGAAACTCATTTGAGCTATTTAGAAAATTGTTTACAATCATCGGACGTCGATTCCTTTATTGTAGTAGGAGACTATAACCTACCGACGTTAGGCTGGTGTAAAAGTACTATTCATATGGAACCTATTATAGCAAATCACAACAACCTCTCCGATTCTCATATGATAAATTTCATGTCCTTGTTAAACTGCGTGCAAGTTAATACATTTAAAAATGAACGAGACCGAATATTAGACCTCTTTCTCACTAACATTTCTGAAACTGGGTCCTCACTCACACCTGTTCCCTTGGTACCAGTAGTACCACATCACCCACCTTTCCACGTACTAGTTCCAGTAAATAACAGGCTCAAAACTATGAAAACTCTTGCTAAGACACAGTATAGTTATACAAAAGCTGATTACACTCTCATAAAAAAAGAAATAGATTCAATTGATTGGTTAGGGCTACTTAAACACAAAACTGCAGAAAATGCAGTTTCATCATTATATTCAATTATTAAGAGAAACGTACATACTAAAATAACTAAAAATTCTTCCTTCCCTATATGGTTCACACCTGCACTAATACATATTTTTAAAAATAAATCGAATAGCTGGGTTAAGTGGAAAACGTACAAAAATGCCTCTGACTACAAAGTATTTTCTATCTACAGGGAAAGGTTTAAGCGTCTGTCACGTAAATGTTATAAACAATATCTTAAAAATGTTGAAGATGGTATTCATAGTAATATAAATCATTACATTACTTACATTAATAGTTTAAAACTTAACGGTGACATACCAAATGCTATGACCTATAAAACTACGACCACCTGCGACCCCAACCAAGTATGCAACTTGTTTGCTGATTTTTTCCTATCAGTTTTTGAACCCAACGATGTTACAGAAGAGTTTGATGTAACTGGGACCATTGAAAATAACTGTAGTTCAGATCTTATAATAAGTAATATTACAATAACACAGGAAGAAATACTCAAAGTATTGCGTGCTCTGGATCCTACCAAGGGTGCATGTGTAGATGGCATTCCTCCACTTTTTTTCAAAGAGACTGCTTCTGCAATATGTATGCCACTATATATCATATTTAATATTTGCTTACAGGAAGGCATCTTTCCCTCCGTTTGGAAATCTGCCAGAATTGTACCCGTCCACAAGGGGGGTAATAGGAGTGATATCGAAAACTATAGGCCTATTTCAATTTTACCGACGCTGTCAAAGCTTTTCGAAAGGCTGGTTCATAATAATATTTATCCCTCAATACATAAAATAATTATTGAAGAACAACATGGCTTTGTATCTCAACGTTCTACTACTACAAATTTACTAGTATATGTATCAGATTTATTTGAAGCACTGGACATTAACATTCAAATTGATAGTGTTTACACTGACTTTCGAAAAGCCTTTGACAGAGTAGACCATAAAAAACTTCTTGAAAAACTTGCTTATAATGGTATTAGAGGGAACCTGTGGCGCTGGTTCAAGTCATACATAACGAATCGTACTCAAAAAGTTATGCTTAATGGATATGAATCTGACTATGTATCTATCTATCAGTTCTGGGGTGCCCCAGGGGTCTATTTTAGGCCCATTATTGTTTATCCTTTTTATAAATGACGTACGTAACTGTTTTAAGTTTTGTAAATTTTTGCTGTATGCGGATGACCTCAAAATATATCACATTATACAAAACATTGAAGACCATACTAGATTCCAAGATGACCTCGATAGATTTTCCATTTATTGTTATAAAAACAAATTGTCACTTAGCCTAAATAAATGCAAATCGATAACTTTTACAAAAAAACGCAATGTCAGTACATTCTGTTATACGTTATGTAGTCAAGTACTAGAAAATGTTGATTCTATTAGAGACCTTGGAGTGACTCTAGATAAAAAGTTACATCTAAATTTACATATAGATAATATAATAAGTAAAGCATACAAGATGTATGGATTCGTTATGAGATCGTGTAAGAGTTTTATGCGCTCCTCAACATACCTTCATATCTACAAATCACTCATACGTTCACAACTTGAATACGCTGTAGCCATCTGGAACCCGTATTATAAAAAGTATAGTAACGCAATTGAAATGGTCCAGAAGAAATTTCTGCGCTCCACGCATTACAGATGTTGTCATTCACGAGAGTCTTACAATACCTTGTTAGATAGACACAGTCTTCTCCCACTAACATCTAGACGAATCCAACTCGAAATGATGTTACTATATGATCTGTGTCATAATAGATATGATTGCATCTCTTTAAATAATAAAATATGCTATAGGATACCCATTAAAACACATTCTCGTAGACCTCATAAAATTTTTGTTACTGCTGTTTGTCGAACCAATGTTGGTAAGCGCTCACCATTTAATAGACTTGCTGATACATATAACAAAAACTTTTATCTCCGTTGATATATTTAACAATAAGGTAGTAAAATATAAAAAAGAAATTCTAAAAGTATTACAGGACGACTAGTTTGCTATGCTTTTAGCTTAATTTGCAACGCTCATCTGAATTGAAATAGTTTTATACATTTATGCTTAGCATACCAATCTACTCACCCACCGACCTACACAATCCCTTCCTACCTACGAACCTAAATATTACTACTCTTTACATAACCTACCTAGCTTCCCACATTTACCTACTTTAATATATGATGTAATAATAATTATACGTATAGTCCACATCTGTTCCTAAACTGAATGTACTATAAAAAATTATCTAAGTTAATTAATCTGTAGTTAACGATGTTGGTACCGTAGTATTAAGTATTAAGTGCTTAAAATATTTGGTAAAATGTACTATGGTTACTGTTTGTTAACTCTAATAAATAAAAAATAAAAAATAAAAAATAAAAAAAAATAAAAATAGCGTAAGCCCTCAAGCTTTAGAATTCGGCTTGTCAGTATTACACGCCCGGATCCGTATTTTCGAAAGCATTATACACGTTTCTTATAAACTGCCTGTAAAAAAATACAGGGAAAGAAAAACTGAAGAATAGAAGGCATTAGAAGCCCAAAAGAAGTTGGAAATTCAGGAGAGATTTCGAAATGAAACCGGTTTGCTCATTGACATGCCAAAGGCCAACTTTGGTAACACCAATGATGGCAACACAAGCCGGAGGTTTTTTGAAAACCCCGAATTGGCTTCAGAGATCACAGGCATTAACTTTGAATTGATTCACAGATTCAAGGTTATTTTAGAAACTATTTCTAGTGGCCATAAAATTGATGCTGAAAAATATGATGAGTATGCGTATGACACAGCAAAATTGTACGTAGAACAGTATGGTTGGCACCCAATGACGCCTATAATGCACAAGATATTGGTACATGGAAGCCAAGTCATAAGAAGTTCGCTGCTTCCAATTGGACAGCTATCCGAAGAAGCTGCAGAAGCCCGGAACAAGCATTTCCGATCGTACCGGTTAAATTTGCCAGAAAGTTTTCTAGGGAAGAATGTAACTTAGATGTATATTATAGGCTTTTGTTAAGTTCAGATCCCTTCATTAGTTGCTTGAGACAAATAAGAAAACCTTCACGTAACGCATTTCTACCTGAAACTGTTAAACTTTTATTACCTGCTGACCCAAACACAGAGTCAGTAGAGACATCTGGACCTGAAGATACCGATTTTTAACGTAATTTTATATTTAAAGAAAACTTCTTAAATTCTGTTTCCATTCATTTGTATTTTTAGTGAATATAGCTCTGTTATATATTATCTGTTATATGTTCTTTATAACCTGACAAATATATATATATTGGCCGCCTAAATCATTAAAATCTATGTATGTGCGCTGGCAAATGGTTTTAAGATAAGCCGACAATTGTGTAAAAAAATTAGAAATATTGTTTTTTTTAAATTACTTACTTGCTGTCGATTCGGCCGCACGCCTCCCACAGACCATCCGTGGCGAGGCGTGCCCTAATAATGGGCCTGGCTATTGAGGCAGAAGCAAATCTCCAGAACTTCTACCGCCGAAAACGCAGTAAAGTTTTTATTTTCTATAATGCAAAAAAAAAAAAATCATACTCCGCTCTAAACTTATCGGCTTACGTGTTGTTTTTCTTATAGAGCTTTCATCGTCAACAAAACTCCCGGAGGGTCCTTTAGAGTCACAGGAGACTCTGTTCCTCTAAAACAGACCCCCGGAGGTACCATCCGCCTATCGAACGCCGGACCAGCTTCTCTGAGGCAAGTTTTTTAATCGTATTTATATAATAAATATATAATCTATATTTACAGTTGGACCGTAGGTGAGACGTTGTACGCAAAATAATAATATGTGGGAATATAGTGGCAAGCCCTAAAGGGAGATCTCCGACCGAGCGAGGTGCTATGCTCGGTCAGGCCGAAGCCCACTTGTATGAATTTCAGATGTCGTATATAGAGTGCCGATCATAGAAAACTTCGATAGAGCGATTCAGGATTGTGGTGCTAATTGGTCCGCCACAAATACAATAATAACTTTTTATGTACTTTATGTGTGTGTGCAAGTGTGTTTGTGTGGGCCCTTAAAATGAAACCAGCCCTTCTTACTAAAAGCAACTCAAGCAACTAAAGAAAAATTCCAGAAGTCTTTCCGCGATTAGTTACGCGAGACTTTTTTTGTTTACAGCGCTGACGTTTTAGAGCGCGTCGAAGCGATGGGGATGTCCGACGAAGAGGCGGAGGAATTGACGATGTCAGCACCGTGGCACATTCGGCGGTGGATGGATGGAGTTAATCAGGGTCGGGAATATCTTTCTCCGAAGCCACTTTCGCCTACAATTGGTTTTATACTATATTTTAAATAACTTCTGTAAGTTTTTGTATACGTTTGTCAATGATAACATTTTTCCGGTCAAGCCGGCCCATTTGTGCTAAAGCATGGCACTACATTTATTTCTAACCGACTTCAAAAAAGGAGGAGGCTGTTTTCCTACATGTAAATAACAGGTTTCTAAAATAAATTAAGAAATAATTAGGTATTACGACTTGATAGAAGTCAAAAGAATTAGGATTTTGTGTGTAGTAATGTATATATGCATATATATATGTACCTATATATGCTTATATGCATTTCGAAGTCACAAAAAACTACTATTTACAACATTAGTGTAAAAAAACCTACATAATTAGTTTACTTACATTGAATACAAAAAGATTTACTATGCTATGTATGGACATAAACGGGCAAACAAGCAAAAAAAAAGAAATTTTGTGCATATGTCTTATTTTTCAAAGCACTATTCATTTATGTAATAGAAAATACAGGTAAAAACTATTATACAATAAAATATTATTCACTATTATTTTGATTTTATTAAACAATGAGCTGAGCATATATAAAATTAGTCTGAAAGTAATTCCTGTCGACGCATTTCGAGCGGCCTCCAACTCTAAAGTTCCATCGGGAAAAGGAGCCCGACTTATTATATAATATGTCACGCGGGATCAGCTTCTCAAGATTTTATTCCAGACTGCTTCCTCGCATTCGCCTCTAAAACTACAAGTGATTACCATGAGGAAGTGATCTTTGAGGTTTTTAAAGAGTGGTTTGAGAAGCTGCTAGTCAGCTTAGAAACCCATCGAAAATTATAATGGACAGTGCACCGTATCATATCATCATTCTGTGCAAGTTGATAAACCACCAGGCAAATAAAAAGCAAGAAATTGTCTCGTGGCTGGTAAGAAATGGTCTGGATGCAAGTCCAACTTTATTAAAAGTTGAGTTGTTAAATCTGGTATAAGCAACTAAGCCGTCCAAGCTCCGCTATGTAATCGATGAACTAGCCCTAGAGCATGGACACGAAATTATTCGATTGCCTCCCTACCATGGCCAGTACATGCTATATCGGGTTCCAAGACAGATATAGCATGTCCCCCGGGCACCCCTGAGATCATATCAAAGGGTTTTTGCGGTTGGTTACCACTGTCGATCCTGGCTACACAGGAGTTGCAGTGGTGGGTAAGTGTGGTGGGCCAATTGCCCGATAAAAAAAAAATACCATGGCCAGTATAACGCCATCGAGCTTATTTGGGCACAAATAAAGAGTCATGCAGCGCGGAACAATACTGAACCACCCTTCAGTACTGCTAAAATGATGACTCTGCTACAAACTGCGTGTGCAGAAGTCACTACAGAAGACTGGTGAAAAGTCGTAGAGAAAACAAAGAAAATAATTTTACAAGATTTTGAACGAGATGTGAGAATAGACAATATTATTGAAATTGAATTAATAATATCTCTCGAGTGCTGACAGCAGTGATGAAGATGACAATACTAATAACAGTTCTGATAGTTCAACTGAATAAATGCAATTTTTTTGTTAAATGATGTACTTATTTTGTTCCTTAAATTTACGAAAGAAAAAATAATAATGGGACAGGGATTCGCATGATGATTTTTAAAATTCACATATATTACAAGTCCGTATCGATTCATTCACTTTAATCGATGTTTTTAAGCAGGTCACCTCACTATGAAGATAAAACTGATAGACGTCAAATGTTACCTATTAAAATGACTCCACTGTAGTGAATGGCTGTGTAGTGTAAATAAGTGATTAAAGTTCATATTCGTTGCAAAAATGCACTAACTTGAAAATGATTTGGAGTATGCGATTAAAGGTATGTTTTTAGTTAGGGTTTAAATTAGTAAATTAGACAGGAAATTTAATACAGCTTACGGTGCACTATGTGGACACTCCTAAGAAAGCCGCGCCGTAAATGCTTTTTCCAAAAGTCGGCAAAGGTACTGTTCGCGCCAACACTAGCGCGACGTTTAGAATAAACACAAAGGACATTCAATTCGGCCAATCACGACGCGAGTATGGCCGACCAACTCAGGGGTCAGAGAGTGACGGACACATGCAATTAGAACCCCTTCCGCGCTGGATGCATTTTCAGCTCATCCCGAAACCTAGTGAACGCGATCGCGTGTGCGCATATTTATTGGTGCTCGTTAATGTAAGACCAAATTCGCCGGCGAACCGCGATAAATCTATCGACTACGGCTCAACAGCTGTTTAGTGTAGTGAGAAGAAACCTCCGCCCAGATTCAGAACCACCAGCTCAGCAATAAGGTCTATTTCTCCCAGATTTCTCCAGCCCTCACATTAACCTATATACCTACTTCCCTCAGCTCAAAGTCGTATGTGTAAGTTCCTAGCTTACACATTTCTTGGTCCATCGAGCCTTCGTAAAACCCTTCCCCCTATTACCGGCGTTGGGCCTCATTAGAACCAGCACCTACAGTGCTACTCCGCCCAATTCTGCACATAAAATCAGCTCGATTTTTTATATTTTGTCCAATTAATTCTGGCCAGGGGGCCGCCCTGCCATTTAAAAAACCAAGTTACAGTCCACTCCCATTATTAATTCGGCACATTTAACATTAAACCCCTATTCTGTACATTGATATTAACCTAAATGTTAATTATTTAAATTATTTTGTGCATATTTCGGCCCATAAATACATAGGAAAAACCCAATTAAAAAAAAAATTGTGGGTAGGTTGTCGGCTTATAGTCGAACAAAGAACTCGAACATTCCAGAACTTCCCTAGGTACCTAATACATAATTTGTGCCAATAATATCTCATATAATTTTCTCAGCTCTTAATTACTTACAAAATATTTTAATGTTTGATTTGCATATAAAATAAGTAATAACTAGTGAGTATTGTGAATTACGTTCGGCTCATAACAGAATTGTAAATCGTCGTTGCATTACTAAGTTTGAATTATTTTATCTATATATAACGTTTATATCTTCATATTCTCAAATTTTAAAACACAATATTAATTAACTTAGCATTATTTTAATAGTTACGGGTTGCATAACATCTCAAGTGCCCATACAAACATCGTCGGCTCGCTTCGGTACAGAGAACTTGTTTTTTGTGCATTCTGTAGGTAATAGGTACCTACACGGCGCCCGTGCGCCAACCAACAGCTGTTACATTCATTCTCAATTAGGTATTCTTCATAGAATAAATAGTGACCTTCACATTGAATTCTTGTCTACGTTCTGTGTCTATACAAAAATATTATTAGGTGTTACGTTACAGCTGTTTTAAATAAGATTTCTTATCTACGTTCTGTGTTTATACAAATATATTATAGGTGTTACGTTACAGCTGTTTTAAATAAGTCGGCACACTATTGAGATTGAACCTGCTCATACCTACTTACATTGTTTTCATTACGTTATTTTGTTTCTAACGCGCCCGCTAAGATTTGTTTATATTCAAACTTCAGGGCATTAAAATAATATTACAGACGACTTCTAACGCATTAATCTCCGCTCATCAAACATATACTAATACTTTATTAGCATCAGGCGATCGGATTGATCTTACTGAACAAATTATTATCTTAGATGGTATCTTCGTAACAAAAAATATACTTTGGGTAATACAATATTTAGTAATAATAAAAATTCACTAATCAACAATCAGCCTTTATACGTTTAACACTTACAATAAATCGTCAACTAGGGGTTCTTCTACAAATTCTTCACATAACTCATTCCTGGCAGAATCATCTTCATTATTAAGTTCTTCACCATTTTTAGCTATGTTTCTACTGCGTTCTATCATCGATTTATAAAATATTAAGTCATGTCGCTGCATCCATTCAGAGCCATAGTGTTTTTTTAATAGTTTGTCAACATCATCAATTTTAGCTTTTTTTATTTTTATTAATGATGGTGTTATAGGTACTGGGTTAACGTCTGACGCATATTTACCCGCTTTTGTAATGGAGCGACGAGAACTGACATCGCTGTTGTAATATGGTTCACCCCTTACAATTACTCCTCGGCAATCTCCTTTCATTCTCGTGAAAATAAACCTCTTACAGTTCATGATCTTAAAGTGTAGAGCCTGTATGCCTTTTTAGTTTCTTGGATAGCAGTTTTCCAATCACTCACCTCAATGTCATTTAAATAAAACACAGTGGCGTGTTTTTTTATAACGTCGACGTACTCATTTGGTTGTATTAAATTATTTTTCTTCTTTATTTCCTTCTCAATTACGCCAAATACTCGATCAGGGGGAATAAATGAGTGACCCGTCACTGGAAAAATTAGTTCGACTTTTTTTACCGTAGAAGGAGCATGGCTGCTTAACCACTTACTAATCATGCCAATAGTAGTGGAGTTTTTGTTCTGGCCCGAACATCCGTCAGCCATAAGTCTTAATACCTCGATATCACTAAAATCAATATTATTCAATAAGCAGTGATATAATGAACTTGACAGTTCATTGGAGCCCTTAGCGTAAGTATCCTCCGTCCAAATGTAAGAGAAAACATTATCATTTGTAAGTTCTGAATGAGAATGTCCCACAACACCCACACCCCACACTCGCACCCACAATAGTAAAATTATATAAATATAGCTGCCGGGAATAGTACGTGCTCTGATCAGGCACTTTGGGCAAAGGCTGGTTTTTACCACAATCAAATGATAGAATCTTCATTTTAGAATCAGTCTCTTGCAATAAATTAAAAAATTGTTTACTTCTAGTTTCATGTACTTTTAACTCTGTTTTAAGTCGAGTGTTTTCTGCATCTTCTTTTTCAACCTTAATTTTTTCTTTGAATTCAAGGCACGTTGAACACAAGTCGCTCCTAGGATGACTAAAACTAATGTTGAATTTTGTATTGAAAATTCTTCTAAAGTATGATTCCTTACAATGAGAAAATTCTGTATATTCAGTGAGAAACATTTTGAACATTGACGCTACGGATAGTTCAGATGGTAAATAGATGCGTCGACTCTTAGATCTACAATAATGTGATTCAACACCTTTAAATCTTTTAATGAATTCGATAATGGCATTTTTTAATCCAACATTTTTGGTGGATTTCCTATCACCACCACGTCTCTCAAATGCCATGAAACCAGTTACTTTGTGCCTCATTAGTACACCCCTCACTCTACCTTTATTGATTGACAAAGCTCTCAAAAAGAAATTTCTACACACAGGTATAACATCGTCACAACATTTTCTAATTTTGTAAACAATACTCATTGTTTTAGGATTTCCTGTACGATTTTGTGACCTTTTCCGAGAGGGATTCGAGACGTTACAATATTTGATGATAAAGTCATCTTGGTATTTTTTATCAGCTTGTGCATAAAACTGTTCATTGAATTGCTTCAAATCTTGCATGCATATATTAGCGCATTGATAAGCCTTGCTATTATGTCTGCAAGGATATCGCTGAGGCAAAGCATTTGATGAGTACCTTAAATCGAAAAAAATAAGCATAGTAGCGAAATAAGCATTTTTAAAAAAGAAACCCTACCACCCGACTAATACCTTCACTGTTAGTTTTCCCTGAAAGTGTCTATGGACAGGAATAAGCGATAATAACAGCAAGCCGGCAATATAAAAGTTAATAATAATTTTATTATATAAATACATTTTAAAATATAAAAATTGGGTGACCCACCCACACCGGGGTACAAGGACTAGGCTTCAGTAACTATTATTATTAGTAATATAAAAATATAAAATAACTTTATTATATAAAATACATTTAAAAATATAAAAATTACAAGGACCAAGCTTCAGTCACTATTATTATTTATTAAATAATAATCACATTTTTATGGAAATGACATTCAAATTGCACATCCCTAACCTTTGTTTTTGTTTACAACACGTGCTAAAAATACCTACCTCTTCTTCTTCAGTTCTCGGCGATCAGTCGGCCGACCCCAAAGATTTCTTTTACGAGCCTGGTTGCTTGGTACCACCTCTACGTTTTTTTCCATGTTTTACACACTTTTACTTGGTTTTATCACTTGAATTTGACTTATTTTCGTTAGACAATCCAGACGTAACGTACACTCCAGCGACGCGGTGAATGTATGACGATAGCAATATGGCTGACGAAATTTAACGAGCTGTGATTGGTCAATTTGGATTTGACTACCTTTGAAAGTAAACTTGTATGTAATAGGCTACTTTTGAAAATAAAGTCAAAATAAAATCAATTTTTAACGTGTTTTCATTGTATTTGACCAGTAATGATCGTCACTAATGCGTTGGTAATCTTCAGTAGAGACATCTAGTAACGTTTTCTAAAATTTATGAATTTGGACTTTTGAAAGTTACCTCCTGAATTGTGATATTCCTCTTTATTGGAACATATGATACTGTTCCTGCGTCTCATCGGGCCGGGCTGGCTAACTGGTTTCTTCCCCGCGCGCCCCCTCTTACGCGTGACCCCCCGCGCGCGACCTCCCGCGCACGCCCGCGGCTTAGCGGACGACAGCGTCGCGAGCCCGTTCACTCCTCACGGGGAATTCGCCCGACCACCTCCGTACGCGACGCACGCACCGCGGCTATCATACCAGTACCTATATTATACAAGTACACATCGATGCAATATTTTTATTTGGTGGAGACCACCAGCACTACCCCTGGAGCTCTGCCCCAACAGAGACAGTTGTTTAACACAGATACTTATTACATGAAAGATGTATAACACATACAGGGTGTCCCAAGAAATAGTGTCAAGCGTAAGTCCAGAGTTAGAGCACCTCTTGGAGTACCCGAATCACCCCCATGTATGTTCCGCGATTATTCGTAGTTTTCGAGTTGTAATTTTTTTCTGACTTTTTGAAAAATTTCGATCTAAAAAACTTAAAAATTTAAATAAAAAAAAGTAAAACACATTTTAATGTTTTTCTTTTTGCTACTGAATTATCTTAAACGGTACTTTTACGTCTAAAATAATCAGCTTCGTAACTTTAGTGAAAATTTAGAAAACAGTAGTGTAAAGTCAAAATTTTAATGTTAGTGAATAATTACTTAAAAACTCAACTTTAAATTAAAAATCTAAACAGGCGAATTCATGGTTTCTAAGTGTTTAATACAGATTTAATCTTTAATACATAAAAGGAAAATAATATAAATACATAGTAAAATAATTAAATATATAAATCACATAAATATTCTTAAATATAAAGATCTCACCCACCAAACTGAACATTTAATGCAAACATTGATTTTCATATATATAGTTCCAGCGTATGCCGATAGATGGCGTTCGTTCGATCCTAACCCGCGTTAGCGGTGTCTTTTGTAAAAATGATATAGGCATGAGGTGAATTAAAATAAAGTGAGTTCAATAGATGTGTGGTGTTTGATTTAGTAACGTGTTACGCAGCGACATCTGGTGCCGAAACCCGGGATTAAAGTGAATAGTGAGTGAAAAGGACAGTGAAACCGTGAGTACATGAACTTAAGTTAAATGTTAATAGACTCTCAAAGTTAAAGTGCCTTTAAGTAATTTGGACTGGACTTGTAAAATTTCGTGTGCATTTCGTAAGGGCCGTGGACATAGTCTCTGGAGTGTGAATTTGGGACTTATAAAATTTCCACGCCAGTCTTATATGAGCTGTGGACATAGTCTCTGGAGCAATTCCGAGACTTAAAAAAATTACACGCCGATTTGTATAGGCTGTGGACATAGTCTCTGGAGCGATTCCGAGACTTAGAAAATTTCAGTGCCGATTCGTATGGGCTGTGGACATAGGCTCTCGAGCAAGTCAGAGACAGAACATTTTAGTAAAAGTACATTTTTACAACTATAAACATGGAATTACTTTTGCTTGAACAAGAAAAAATTGGTATACAAATTAATAAAGGCTTTTTTAATTATAAAAAGACGAGCAAAGATAAACTAACATCAGTATATATAGACACCAGACTCGAGAGCCTAGAACCATTATGGACTAAATTTACGGATAGTCATTTTAAGATTATGAGCGCTGTACCCAAGGCCGAAAGATCGAAGTTGGCTTATTGTGTGGAGGAACGGTATAATACCGTGGAAGAGACATACATTGATTATAAAACAAGGTTGAAATTAGATAAAAACAAAAAGAATAAAACAGAAAATGAACCAGCCCATGACTGTAATGCCTCAAAACCAGAAGTAAAGCTACTTCAAATTCAGCTTCCCACATTTTCTGGGGCATATGAAGAGTGGCAAAGTTTCCACGACATGTTCAAGTCTCTTATCCATAGTAATGACAACTTGAGTGCGGTGCAGAAGCTTCATTATTCGAAAAGCGGTCTGAAAGGTGAGCCCGAAATTATGTTACGAAGTTTGTCTACTACAGAAGTTAATGATACTGAATCCTGGGACAAGTTGGTTCGTCGGTATAGCAACAAAAGATATAATGCTAATGAAATAATGAAACGATTGTTTTCCCAAAAATGTATCAGCAACAAGTCAGCTACCTCTATAAAAAATTTATTAGATACTACAGCCATATGCCTAAAGTCGCTAAAGAATTTAGGAGTTAGAACAGACACATGGGACGTCGTCATTATTTACTTGATCGTATCTAAATTGGATTATGAAACACGAATGGAGTGGGAGACGGAAGTCAGTCGTGTAGCATCGGATGATTTTCCAACCTGGGATCAGTTAGTTTCATTTTTGGAGAAAAAAATTTAGAACATTAGAGATGTTGTCTGGTTCAAAGCCTATTAGCCGCGTCACACCGCCCAACACAATCAAAACCTTACATTAAACTGTCCAAGAAGAGAAAAGCTGCGTAATGTGTAACAAAGCACACTTGCTATATCAATGCAAACAATTTGGATCTAAGTCTAATCAAGAGAGATCAGAGTTCATACAATCAAAGAAGCTTTGTTTCAATTATTTTGCACCGACCCACAACGTTAAGAACTGCCACCAGGCTACGTGCTGTCGCCGATGTGGCAGAAGGCATCACACATTGCTGCATTTAGAGAGAAGTCGACCTCAAGAGGTTACTAGAACGTCGACTATATCAACGGGTCCTGCATTTGACTCTGTGGTAGATGTAGTCACAATAATGAAACTCCAAAATATGAGAAGAAAGTAGTAGCTCATTTTGCTAGAGATGATCATCAAAATCGCAACAAAGTGTTGTTAGCTACAGCATTAGTTAAGGTTAAATCACAAAATGGCTACTGTCAAACTGTACGCATTTTGATAGATCAAGGCTCAGAAGCCTCTTTTGTCACTGAAAGTGTAGTGCAATCACTAGGTCTTAAGCGTATACCAGTAAATGGTTTAGTGACAGGTGTAGGTGAAGGAAGACTTAGATCTAAGAGCATTGTTAATTTTGAATTAGAGTCACTTTATAATCGTAACTTTTCTTTGTCAATTAATGCATTTGTTTTAACTTCATTAACATAATTTCTTCCATCTGGTAAGACTTTCATCCTGAACTGGCCAGATCTCGATCATTTACCTTTAGCAGATCCTTATTATGGTTCACCTGGAAAAATAGATATTATTCTTGGAGTAGAGGGCTATAGTCAAATATTATTAAGTGGTCTTCTCAAACATCCAGCACCCATTGGTCCTGTTGCTCAGAATACCCAGCTGGGGTGGATTTTATCCGGCAAGGTAGGTGACACAGAAGAATCACTACCAAGAGTTGTTAGTTTACATTTAAAGGTAAAAGAAGAGGATATCCTGAAACAATTTTGCGAGATTGAGAGAGAGCCAGACAACATTGAAAAGAAATTTACAAAAGAAGAACAAAGATGCGAAGAAATATATGAGACTACAACTACAAGAACTAGTGAAGGTAGATATATTGTGCGAATACCATTTCGAGATCCTGATCCACAGTGCATGTACGGCAAGTCCAAGGATGTCGCTATGAAGAGATTCATGTTGTTAGAACGCAAACTTAGTAGAGATTTACCTTTACGTCTTGAATATACAAAGGTTATGAATGATTATCTGGAACAAAATCATATGGAGGAGAATTTTCAGAATTTGTGAAAATTCTGTGTTTAATAACCAATTTTTTGGAGGGAAAAAACACTACACCAAAGCACTTCACTTTTGTTACAAGACTAAAATGGTTGACATTAATTTGACACTTGACAACTGTTGTTATACGGTGTTGCCACTCTACAAAACAAGTTCTAGTGTGGTTATAACTAAATTACGAAAGCTACTGTGTAACACATTACTTATAACACACTAGAAGATTCATTGGGACTTTTTTTAAATTTGTTGTTTTGTAAGCAATTTTAATTTTTTGTGAGATTTACAGACAAAATTCTTTGAATTAACTCCCATACCAATAATGAAGAAAAAAAGAAATAACATTAACAGCGTAATAAAAAAAAAATTAAAGCCGTAACAACGGACTGCGCTGGGACATTTATATTTAGTATGGAGCTAAAAATTTCTAAAAGTTTTATAGACTTAAATATTGTGTAAATTGAAGATTTTGTGTATTTTCTTTGCAAACATCAATTTTTGATGTATTCATTTTAATGCAACAAATTTAATTCTTTGATAGAAATTACCAAAATATACTAAAATTTAGGAGCAAACAGGTGACCGCGATTTTTTTTTCAAAGGTACATTTTGTTTGAGCCCCACCCACATGGGGGTGATTCGGGTACTCCAAGAGGTGCTCTAACTCTGGACTTACGCTTGACACTATTTCTTGGGACATGTATATGTCTACACTATATATAGCCTTATGTTTAACTAAAATAGTCTAATCAGTGTGAAGAGATTTCATTTGACGAATCTACTGTTTGTGTAGGTTAAAAGCTACTGAATTCTACCAAAAGAGAACGAGGAAATACTAAAAATCTATTATATTTTTTTGCTGTTGTGTTACAACATAAACACATGAATGTTTTCTAGATTAAACGATAAAATAATAAAAATAACAAAGAAACCACCATGAATGAAAGAAACCAATGTTTTTTTTAATTGAATTCTAAATAAAAATATAATAAAAATAAATAGAATAAAATGAAACTTAAAGTTAAGATTCTTAGTCTTTATGTCGGGTGACATTGTCATAAAGCTGTTTTGAGTATATTAACTTGATCATACTTCTGTCAGGATCAAATCTGCTACATCCTCCAACTGTCGTAACCCCTCTTATCCATGCATTAGTGCAGCAACATTCTTATTATTAAATCGATTTCGATCTTGATTTTTAATCCTATTAATATCGGAAAACATTCTTTCTACTTTGGCATTTGACAAAGGCAGTATCGTCATTTGCTTCACAAATCGGGACAAATTGCCATACTTTGGTTTGCTATTCGCATTACAGATTTGGCTGACTTCGCTCGAAAATTTATCCACCATAAAAGTTTCAGACATTGAACTAGAAGTTGACAATAAATTAGACACGGAAACATCGTAATTTTAATTCCCTATATTCATTGTCAACAATTTGCATGTTTTCTGTTGCAACTAAGTTGTAACTTTCCTTTGGAGTATTCTTATGAGAGTTCGTAATTCACCATACACTGCTTTTTGGGGATCGATGAACGACAAATCCTGCAAAAAATTATCTCGTACAGGCAGTCAAGTCAGTAAAAATTTGATCTCGACTTTTGACTCGGACAAAATTGAAACCGTGTTATAAATATATTTGTGTGTGACGTCAAGAGTATGGCACAAAAATTGCAGACAGACTTGTCTATGAGTTTCACCATCTGTTATATTGTATTTGTAGGTTGTGTTGCGTTTTTCTGAGTCCTTGCTCCTTTTTCTCTTAATACTAGTTTTTTGAGTTAGGCTTATGATCCAATCCTTTCTTCTCTGCTCTGTTAGGCTCCAAAAGTGTTTGAAAATGCTGAGTCTGAGTCTTTCAAGACCCTAAGGGTTTGAAAGACCTAGCTTCATCAACGGTCGTGTTTTAGAACATTATTCTGAACATTTCTGTAATGTAAAAGATCTATATTGCAGAATGGATTTCTCATGTAATCAAGTAAAAGTTTTTGTTTTATGCTTGATGTTAAACAATACGGTTTTTGATACAAGTACAATATTATGTTGTTGATATAGCTGGCTACCTTGTGTAATTAAAATTGGGATTCTGCTTTGCTAGTTGGTTCTATGTCTTGTATTGTTCTACTCTTAGTGGACATGATGGACATAGTCATTCGTTCACTATACTCAAACAGAACCCAAATAATAGAACAGGAAACATTAAATAACTTTTTTTTGAGGCCTGCGACATCATGTGTGTGGCATGTGGTTCTTACAGATCCTTCTTATGCTTGACTGGTGGTAATAATAATACAGCAACAATTGTGATATTTCTCTTTTGGCTAACTAAAATAGTCTAATCCAGCGGTTCTCAAACTTTTTTGGTGACGGAACCCTTTTGGTAAGCAAAATACTTGACGGAACCCTACAATAAAACAATAGTTTTTAAAGGTGTATTCTTTATTAATAAACATAATAAAAGTACAATGTAACAGTTACTGATTATTACTTACTTTAACATGCAGCATTGCCAGATTTTTTTTTTGCCAAGTCGGGATTTTGGAACTATTTGAGTGTAAAAAGTTATTTTAATATGTCCCGCTGTCAACGAAAGAATCGTCTTTCGTTGACAGCGGGACATATTAGAAAAACGTATATAATCAGAAGTTTTAAAATATTTATCTTTTTATTTTAGTCCAAATTACGTTTACTTGACAATAGATAGCAAGAATAGCCATAGAAAATGTATTTTAATAAAAATATGATATTTTTAATCAGATTTACTTTATCGTTAATTAGTTAGATCTTATATATAACTGCCTCCGTAGTCGTACGGTTATCATGCCGGACTACCACGCAAGAGTTCCCGGGTTCGATTCATTTACTATTCATTAGAAAAATATGGCGTTTCAAACAATAGACTGAGGAGTGAGTGTTACAAATTGCAACTTACAATAAGAGAATAATAATTATAATAATTATAATTAAATAAGTAAATCTTATAAATAATTATTATTTACAAGAATTACTTATTTAATTATAATATTTCTGTGAAGATTTAACTTCTTTTAAAGTTTCCTTTTTCTCTTTAATAAAAATGAAGAACTCTTCACAGGATAGCTGTAGATTAAACTGGACGAGTAATTCTGCTTTCATTAAATTTACGGAGCATTTATTTCTGGCATCCGACCATTTTAAATTCATCTGGGAAAAAACGCGTTCAGAAAAGCAGTTTGATGTTGGGATACTTAATATAAAAGACACTAGTTTTAACATATTCCTGGTATCTTTTTTTGGAAACTGTTGAAAGACCTGGTGCCATTTCTGTGCGGTGATGGCAGTGGTGTCTTTGGAATTTCCCACTAATACGTCCAAAGATGATTTCAATAAGTTAAATTCTTCATATAAGTTATCTACCGAAATATCGCCTGTCAATTTTATCAAAGACACAGCATTTTCAATCATGTCAAAACTAATTTCACTTTCCAAGTTTATGAATTTAAGCCTAGAAAAAGTATTTTCGTCAGAAAAATTATAACGTTTGTCTATATATTGTTGGAAATTTGTGTAAAAAAATTTGAAGTCTTCTATGGCTTTGGTCCGTTCAGATTCAACCAATTTTTTTAAAATCTGTTTTGTCTGATAGCCGAAAAACTCATCCTTTAGCCTTTGAGTCAACCTTGAGCGGAAGAGGCATAATGACTCATGCATTTCTGTTATGGCAATATCATTTCCCTGAGACTCTTACATTAATGTATTAAAAGCACTCATCACATTATGAACAAAATGCAAGTAGGTTAGAGTTTTTGCTTCCTCTACTTCAGAGTAAAAAATCTTTTCAATGGCTTTCGCACATGATTCTTGCTTGACAAAGTAGCTTTTCAAAGCAGGCCAAACCTTAATTACTCTCTCAACAGCAGGACTGAGCCACAGAAATCTTGTATTTACGTGACGTAATAATTCGACCCACTCCATATCCGTAGTTTCAAATATCCTCATCAATTCCGCACGACGTTTAGCTGAATGTGAGAAATGGCCGTATATTTTTAAGATGATAGCTTCTACATCGATGTCTAATCTATCACATGCAAATTTGCTAATGTTATGCAAGATGTGAACTGAACAGTTAGCTTTTAATATTTTTTCGTTTTTGGCCAAGAGATTTATGAAAACAGAATGTTTTGAACCAAAGTTTACATTTGCATTGTCAGCACCATATGATGTTACTTGCGATAATTTTAAGTTATGTTTATCCAATGTTTCACAGAGTAAATTTGTTATTTGGTCGGCAGTTTCGTGATTGCTCTTCACAAAATCTATTAATTTGTTTTGTATTCCTTTGTCCAAACTGAAATATTGCACACATACTGGAAACATTTTCCGGTTTCCTTTATTGCTGGCATCCGTAGAAATCGAAAAAAATAAATCTTCTTTTAAATTTTGAATTACGTACTTCAAAGCTTCTTTTGCCAATACTTCACAAACTATTGCTTCACTCTTTGTCCTACCACATTTAACATTCTTAGCTATCTTAGAATCGGCGTACAAGAGAGGTAATAACTTTTGAAAACAATCCATACTATTGTAGCTTAACGAATGTTTAACGGTGTGATATATAGAAATAATTTCTGCGGCTGGCGTTTTGTACATAATATCATCGTGATCACGATCTGACGTGGAAGTACCTGGTGCCTGGAAATAGCTATTTATGTTTCTTGCAGCGCGAAAACTCGTGATTTTCGAGTGACTACTTGTTTTTGAATGCTTCACTACGTCGCTTAATCCGCCATGAGAAATAGTAAACTCTTTTTTACACAGTTTACAGTAAGCTTTATATTCCTCCGACGTCACATTACACAACCAATTATAATCATTCTGCCAATTTGTACTGTATTTCGTGAGGCGATGTTTCCCTAGTTTGACTTTCTTCTTGCGTGCAATGTTTTCCGGTTCCGAGCAATTCGAAACATCACTATCGGTTTCATTCATCTTTAAACGATCCTAATAAGTAAACACCAGTAATTCACGAACAAAAACACGTAAAAAACTAAAACTGTTGTTTGTTTAAATAATTAAACTAATTACGCACGCAACGCAACTCACTACTTCCTCACTGGTTTCTACGCACTAAAACAAATGGCCAATGGTATTCGTTATTCCTTCGTACTTAATCGTACTTTTCCGCGAAATAAAAATTTATAAACAAATGAAAGTAAGAAAAGAGCGAAAGAGAAAGAGAAGATGTCGCGGTCGTACGCACCGATTGCGTGACGCACCCGCGCACCCCTCTCTCCTGCGCGCTTATCTTTATTAATTACACGCCGGGAGGGCCGCCGGTCTATACTTGTCTGTGCCACCCACCCGCGCTTCCTCAGCACGCTGCACGCACGGTCGAGTTATCCCCGAAAAGCGGGACTGAGCTTGTCCCGCGCAGGACATTTAATTTTAATTAAAAAATCGGGACGTCCCGCCAAAATCGGGACGTCTGGCAACGCTGTTAACATGCCACATGGCAAGTACATTATTACAAGATATTAAAAAAGAAAAAATCTAACTAATGGGAGGTATAAAACTGTTTATTATTTTTCATTAATAGGTTTGATAGAACACAGTTGCAGTCTCATATCAGGTTCGGCGTCCAGTCTATTGCGATATTTTATTTTCGTGGCTGCACACGTTGAGAATCCTGTTTCGCATAAATATGTTGTTGGGAACGGGAGAAGAATATTCAGAGCCATTTTGCCAAACAGTGGATATTCATTACGAATTCTGCACAAAAAATCGTTGAGAGGCATCGTTTTGAACAGTGACTCCATACTTGTGTCTGATGACATTTCTAAAAGAGATTCATATATCTTGTTTGACATAATTTCGGGCTTTTTCAAGTTGGGTAAAAAAGGGTTATGAATCCATGAATTCAGTTTTATTTTTGTATTCTGTTCTTCGGGAAAATACTTTTCTAAAGATGCGCGCATCGAAGTGAGATATTGGACCAATTCTTCAAACATATCATCTTGAAACATTTCTGAGTCGTTATAGCTAACGAACTCACTGAGTGACGTAAAGCTTTCTATTTCTCTCTTTTCAACGTACACAATCCAAAAATCTAATTTTATTTTGAAGGCAGTTATTTTGTTATAGGCCTGGAACACTGTTATCTGTTTACCTTGCAATGATAAATTCAATTCGTTTAGTTTTTGAAAGATATCCGCCATAAAAGACAATTGGAACAACCAAGTTTTATCATACAAACGGTCTTTCAAACTAAAAGAAGTATCAGCTGAAAGAAACATTTGTAACTCCGCTCTAAGTTCAAATAGCCTTGTTAAAGTTTTACCCCGAGACAGCCATCGCGCTTCTGTATGGAGCAGCAGTGTTTTATGTTTGCTGCCATAATCTTCACAAAATAATGAGAACAATCGGGATTGCAGTGGTTGTGATTTGATAAAATTAATTATTTTTACCGCTTCATCCATAACTAAATAACAAAAATCTCGTTAAATTAACACAATAACAATGCGACCACAGAGAAGTTGACAGTTAGTTGACAGCGTGTTGCACCTCCGCTCAAATAGTGTCATAAGTCAAAAAACCAACTATCGAGTACAAAGCATTTGAAATGAATTCTAACTTAATTTTTCACTTTTGGGGCCATAACTCAAAAACGGACAAAGTTAACGCAATATGATTTTAAGTTAAAATGATTTTTGACGCTCAACAAAATGATGTAAAAAAATGTTAAAAAAAAAAAGATAAAAATTTTGAGTTGTGACACTAAGGTTAAAAAAACGAATATTTTACGAAATATTGTTTATTTAAAACGTTTCAAACTTACTTAAGTTACAAACTTATTAAGAAATATAATTATAATTATAATTATAATCTTATGACTCTCACTAACTTAGAAATGCAACCCTTTGCACAATTTTTGTTTACAATTTTTTTTTTAAATTTTAATCTACCAACACCTGATGATGACTTTGTCGAAACCGGTCGTGTAATATATTAAAATTAATGTAAAATACTTATTAAAGTGGGAATAGTGCAAGAAGTCCTGTGTGTTATTACTTAGAAATGTCACATAACATAAAGATACTTTTATATTAATAGGTAAGTTAGAACTAAAACATAATAATTTTTGACTTTCTAACTTAAAAAATAGTCAATAAAAAAAATTGTTAGAAATAATCAACATACAAAAATAAATCAGCAAAATAGTTGAATAATATCTCAACTCTAAACCTACTTCACAAATTGTTGAAAAAGCCAGCATAAAAACTTTTTTTTAAACGATTATTTTGTAACAAAGTCATTAAATCAGTCTTTTTATTCTCTTTAATCTGTATTTTGGTACTGTATGCTGGCTTTGTATCAGGAATGGTTAGTTTCTTCGCGAGAGGAAATTACCTTCCTACCATTCGGTGTCCGTGTAAGAGGTTTTGTACTTTAAAATATTTGGTCTATCTTTGGCAATAGTCATCATTTTTACATCTGAGATCTTTATATTATTTAAAGTAATACCCATGTCACTAATTAAGCTCTTCAGTGAAATAAAATCATCGTATGACAGCTCATTTACTCTCAGTGGCTCCCCATTTTTTTTAGCTTCCTTAATTATGTTACTTAATTAGTACATATTGACTAGGAATGTATATTGGACCTGACTTCAACGATAGCTTTATTTGTTTTTCAATCACTGAGTGCACGGAGTCGCCTTAATTTTGAGTGTGGCCTGTTACTAAAAACTTATGAGTGATCGAATTAAGTTTATCGTATTTCATTACTGCATACATGTACAAACCGACGATATACTTATTTTTGTTCTGCCCGCAACAATTGTCCGAATAGAAAATTAAATCAATGAGGTCATTGCCGGTATAACTATGCAATTATTTTTCGATAAATTTAAACAAACAGCTTCCGATTTCATCTGCACCTCGATTGCCATCGGGTACCCTCATGCCAAAAATAGCATTCAGTAATACTTTAGTTTACAATGAATTCACCACTAATATTGTTACTTTTCGATCGTTTATTATTTTTTCGTCCTATGCTTTCTGCTTTCAATTTGCTTACCGTGAAATTCATGTTGTTTAGTTTGCTCTTATAATAAAACACAGAAACATCACCACGTGGTAACTGCAAAACAGCCAGTAAGTCGTATACAGCCGCGATCAGGCTTTGGTTTATATTAAGAGCTTCCTTGTCTTTATTCTTTTCTTCTTTAGATAAATTCGTTTCTACTAAGTGTTCATCATATTTTTTCTGAAGTTGTACTTTATCTTCCTGGTTTGAATTTTCATAAGCCACACATAACTCACATCTATCTTTTTTCGGTACAAAGAAACCTTAATTAAATTCACCATTAAAAATGCGACTATACATCACATAGTTCCCATAATTTCGTCCATCCCTTTTACACTGGTCTACGTAATCCCTATGTAAGTCAGAAATAGACTTTCCTCCATCGATGTATTCGCGGGTAGTTTGTGCCCTCAAATAATGGCTTTCAATTCTTGGTATTCCTTTTATATGAGCTCTTATATCATTTTTAATAGTTTCGCCTACAGTATAATGTTTCTTATGTTTTCCTCTTTGATCTTCTTTCAAAAAAACCCCCAATCGATTTTTCTGTTACATTTCTGATTGTTCTATTGTTAATATCTAGCGTATTTTTAAACATCGTTTTGCAGACCCTCTTCAATGAACCTTCAACGTCGAAATAAAATGCATAATTGTTTTTTCGCGGTTTTTGCGCTTTGACATACCGGTACTTCACTTCTATAGGTCTTAAATGTCTATGTATAAATTGCCTCTGTTTCTCTAAATTTTGCATTGCCCAGTATGAATCAAACAATTGAAGCCTTATTTCGTTGGTAAGAAAAGAACTGCATTTCAGTCTACAACGTTCGCCACAACCGTCTTTGATACCTCTTTTAGGAATATTTCGTCCTGACTTTGTTTGATAAGGTAATCCTGAGTTTCTTAGAACTTTAGTCACATTTTGCTTTGATTGTTGTTCACGACGTTTTTTACGTGAAGTTGGCATTTCTTCCGAAACTTCATTTTGTTCCTGGAGGTGATTCCTATCTAAGTTTGATGCTTGTGAAGTTGATGGGTGGTCGTCGTGAATATCTTCACTCGGTTGTGCCTCAGGTGACGAGCTGGATGAGGATGAATTTGAAGTAGAAGAGGATGAACTTGAGCTAGCTGGATGATGAACTTGACGTACTCGATGATGATGATGATCGATGTTGAGGAACGACCATGTTTTTTCATACTTTTTCTACGAACCGTGTTGTAATTTGGATCTTTAACTGAATCATATGTTTCTTCCTCCCCCGAAAAGTTATCTTGCATACATTCTTCAGTTTCATTAGGATTACTTTCAAGCTCTACATCTAACATCGGCGCAGATGGCAAATTAGAAATATTTCTGAAAGTTTCATTCAAATTAATATTTTCTTTGTTAAAGCTGTCCTGCATTGCTTCTAAATTGTTTTTTTGAGTACCCTCTGACATAAATTTTTATTTAATTAATTACAGAAGCAAAGCATTCAATTTATTTCTTGACCCTGGCCATTTGGCTCCAGGCACAAAGACAAAATTTTGCTTGATCTGGACATAGTATATTAGTAGATACAACCACCTGAGGACAATAAGAAAAATAATTTTAGTATAATAAAGTATAATATAATGACTTCATTTATACAAAATACATAAACAATATTAAAATTCGTCCTAACAATACCTAAAATAATGACACATATCAGTTTAAGTTCAGAAAATAAATGACCTCAATCTTGTATACTACCATAACTAGACAAGAAACACTGTTATTTCCGAAAGAAAAATGATTTTTGACTTGTCCTAATCACATATAATAGCAATAGTTGAAATAGTACTCTTTATCAATATAAAAATCAAAGATTGTTAAATAACTTTTATCACATATAATGTCATAACTTGATACGGATCACTTTACTGCGAAAAATATTTAAAATTTTTACTTACCTTAATCAAATAAACTGTCATATGTCGACAAACTTCACTTTTATCGAATAAACCCACAAATTATTTCCAATTGCCTCAACACGTCGCTTGTTCATTCATAAACCGAAATAACTCATTTTTTTCACTTAGCGGGAAAACGCATTCAAAGTTTTAATTATTTGGATAGTCAACTTCAATTTATCGTGAAATTTAAACTAAATGGTTTTAATGAATTCTAAAGGTAGATATAAATAGGGCAGTTAATAAGCTATAAAAGCAATATAAATTAGATCATAGTTAATAAAAGAACATAGCTTTAAAACGATTTTTAAAATAAAGTTTGTACTTATTTCATTGTAAAAAGAAAAATACCATCAAATAATTTCGATCAACATGGGGAAATTAAAAATGATGCAGTTTACTATGAAATCCAAAGTGCCAATAGATGAAATATATAGCTTTTTATCAGTTTTTGATTTAAATGAAATACAACCAATGAGAATTAATATTTACTTATGTTTCTGTTTTAAATTTAATAAACTTAAAATAGAAACATAAGTACGTAAAACTTTTCCTTGAAATAAAAGACGTTATTAATAAGTTTATTATCCAATAAACTTCTTAAAAACGTCTTATTAAGAAGTTTATTAGGTTTAGGTAGGTAAGTTTTATTTTCAAAAATCAAAAGTTACATTGGACATAAAAAAAGAACTTATTTTTTTGGTACGGTATAGGAACATACGTATGCATAGTAATCATTATAATAATAAACAACAAACTAGACTAACTGCAGTCTTAAAGATTCGAAACAAAACCATGAAATAATCATCAATATTTGATATTAATATATCAAATAAAATATATTAGAATCACAATTATAGTAAGTTAAAAATTAGATTTTTGTCGAAATAAAATAATAATTTAAAAAAATATGTTATAGGTTTTCTTACTTACTATCACCATTATAAAATATAGTAAACTAAAAACATATTAAATGAGATCTTTCAAAAAAATCTAACTTATTAGTTAATTACAGAAATGAATTATAAAACCCTGAATAATATGATGGAATTAGTGCTTTTGTAATAAGTTCTTTTAAATCTTTTTTCTTATTTTCACTTACTTATTTCTTGTTTACTGGAGTAAGCTGCTTGAAGGGTTATTTCATTAGTTGACCTCATTTTTTTTCTTTTATTTCTTACATTAACTTCTAGGTAGTTTTCATCTTTATATGAGTTTTTATATAAAAAAGTAGTAGGGTCTTCCTTGTTTATTTTTAAAACTTTGATATCATTCCAGTTCACAGTTGCTCCATTAGTATTAGTTGTAAAGTTATAACCCCATTCCTCTTGCAGCCTTTTTAAATCATAGAATGAATTAAAACTCATTTCATGAACTACTAATGGAGGTTTAGATTTTTTGGCATTCTTTATTAAAGCTATATATTGGTCGGGTGTATATATAGGACCCGATTTTAAATTTTTCTTAACTTCTCTTTCTATTAGGCTATGAACACTGTCAGCCTCGTTTTGCGTATGGCCCCTTATCAAGAACTTATGCGTTATGCTTTTAATGTTTAAATTTTGGACAGCAAATAAGTATAGGGATGTTATATATTTATTTTTATTCTGTCCACAACAATTGTCGAAGTAGAATATAACTTCCTTATCATCATCGTCTTTATCGCTTAAACCCTTTAGGTATGACCATACACATGAACCTATCTCGGTAGCACCACGTTTCGCATCACGCTCTGACCAAAAATAGCAATGTACGTTCTTGTAGGCTACCTTAGATTCTTTTGGTGTTAACTC
This sequence comes from Phengaris arion, assembly GCA_963565745.1. NCBI lineage: Eukaryota > Metazoa > Arthropoda > Insecta > Lepidoptera > Lycaenidae > Phengaris > Phengaris arion. The sequence goes on from OY751436.1 coordinate 26,661,004, forward strand.
GGTTATGGTTAGATTATAGCAATTAAGTTATGATTTATAATAAAAGGAGGATGTGTCGCCTTTTAGGCATTGCAACACCGCCTCTAAATCATATAAAGCCACTCGCAAATTCTTTTTAATCTCTTTGCGATCATTTTCCTTTTCAGCTCTACTAAAATTCTTTTCTTCTATATGTGTCTGATATTTCCCTTTTAAATCTTTTTTTTGATCAGGGTTAGAATTGTGTCGTTCATTGTAATAGTGAATTATCTCCATGCAATGAAGTTTTGAGAAATTAAGAGTTCTGTTAATTAACGCGTAGAAAAAAAACTACAAATTTTTATTCAATGCTTTATATTTTTTATTGTAGTTAATAAATGAAATATTATAATAGTATATAGTTACTTAAAAGTAAGACGAAGTTATTTTAATGAAACGAATTATAATTTTTTTTTGTGGACTTACTTCACTGTTAAAGTGACGAGTTATACTTATTGTGATTTTGTTAAGTGGTTAATCGTAGGTTATTTCGTCATCAGACGAACGTTCATCAGCATTACGTGTGCTTGACCGTGTTGGAATGTCTACAGTAAGGTTTTTGTAAAATTGATGGTAAATTGGTGGAATGTATGGGAGAAGATCAAGCATATCCTTCTTCTTAGCAATAGTGACTGGTCTTCTTGAAGGATAGAGTGGGCCTTGTTGAATATTGTACAAGTAAGCTGGTCGTCCTTGTTGCTTTTTTGATAGATCTACTTTGTAAAAGGACATGTCAGCGTTGAGCGTTTCTTTAAATTGAAATTGTAAAGGATGATTCCTCTCAAACCTCAGCCATCTAATATTCAGCCAGTTGAAGTCGTAACCACAGGTTGTTTTTTTTCTGTTGGTAATAGATTTTTCTAATGCTTATAAATTCGGAATTTTTTATTTCGGTTACAACAAAATGTGGTTCTTTGCGTTTGACTGTTTTTATGATCTCAATCCATTGATCCGGGCTATAAATTTGTCCATGACAGCGACTTGCGCTCTCAATTATAAAATCATTAGGCAAATAAGAATGCCCGGACACTAAAAACTTGTGGTCTATGGTGGTTATACTAGTATCCGGGTCTTGTACGAGCTTTAAAAGGGAAAGGGTAGTCTTAATGTTTCGATTTTGTCCAGTGCAAGAATCGGAATACATGATGACGTGATTTTGTGTTACCGCGTGAGTTTTTAAATGTTTCACGAGACAGACTGCAATGTCTTAAGACCTTCGCCCTCCTTCTATCTCATTCCAGACGTTCATGTACCCTGTGTTGTTATTAAAACAATGTATTCCCAAATTATACAAACACAGATTCCTTTTATAGTATGCTACCGAAGTAGTTAATTTTGGGAAAGCTAAAGCTTTCTGCAAATCAAAGGTTAGTACATATGCGTCATTAATCTTTTTAGCATCAATTTGTAGATTTTCTCTTGCCGAATCTGCCTTTCTTTGATGAAGTTCCTTTTGAACTTCAAACTCTTTCTTCACGTTCTCGTCATCGGTGCCTCTAATTTTAAAATTCAAGCTATCGCAAGTCTTACATGTATCCTGGTGCGGTGCCTTGAAATGCAGATTAAACTTGGTGTTAAAAACTTTATTTTAATATTTTAATTTTTTAGGTTCTGTCATTTCAGTCAAACATTTTTCTTTATATAGATCGTACATCTTTCGAATAGTTAGCCCAGGATTTAAAAACTTCCGGTTAGGATTACTTTTTCTTGTGTAATGGCTTTGGTACGCGGGAAAGCTTTGTATATGAACAATAATGTCAGAATCATCTAATTTGCGAGTACTAGTCGTGCCTAGTTTATCTTTACATTGCGAGACATCGCCTTTTGATAGACAGCGATATAATCTTCCATCACTGATTTGGAATGTTTTCAAAAAATATTTTTTACATACCAGTTGTGTCATAATATGAGATTTGAGAAAATACTTAAACGAAACGTTTTTTCCTGCTCGTGACAGATCTTTAGGTCGTTTTCTATTAACAGATGCTTTTTGCACTAATGCATATAGAAAGGCATTTTGCTGATTAAAGTCCTTTAAATTCCAAAATGATTCGAACATTTCTTGCCTTTCATTTTATGTAAAAAGCGTATAACACTTTTTAGGACATCCACAGTCAATATTTTCGAAGATTTTGGTATTTTTCTCCACTCCCATTTTAGTTAGATAACCTTTTCCACTATTACGCAATAACTTTCTTTTATTAACTGTCCAATTTTCCTTGTTGATTGACCTTTTTCTAGATTTAGATGTTCCAGGTTCTGATAGACTAGACGGCATCATAATATTTTCGTCACAACTTGTATCTGTTTCTGAAACAAGTATAAAAACGAAACCAATAAAATAATAGTGATTTCTAGGACATAACTAAATAGAAAATATATTCTTAGATATCGTATTTTCTTGTCTATAAACTTGAAAGTTATCACAATATTTTTAGGTTAGAAAAACAACTAATAAAAATATAACTTACCAGATTCTGTATGAATTTCTTCAGGAATAGGCTGATATTCAGAACCAGAATCACTAAAATCTTCTGTATTAGACATATTGTATTAAAACCCCACAAAAACACCGACTTTGAAAATCCTTTTTTAATAATTATCACAACACGTACAACGGATGACAACAATCGGTCGCAATAAAAGTGAATCAACTCCGGACTTACTTCATTATAAAAGTGACTTGTGACTTACTTCACTTTTATAGTGAATAACAGTACAAATCTGTTCCTAGACTAAACAAAATAGCGACATCTACGTCACTTTAGTGGTATCAGTGGAGTTGCTTCATTTTTATATTGAAAGATATGATACATTGTGAGCCCACTATGGGAAAATAACATTTTTTTTTATATTATGGAGTTACACCACTATTACAATGACCGACACAATTATTGTATGAGTTGCAGAGATCACATTGATCTTTTTTGGGTTGGAAAAAGGACAAATTAAAATCAGTTGTAAATATATTATAGTATGATTAATAAGTACCCGCCTCTTTGTTGACTTTTTGTTGCTGAACTTTAAAATCGTTGTATAAATCTTTTATAGTTTTACTACCATCTATATATTGTCTTGTTGTAGAAGCCCGTTGATAATGTGACTCGATTTTTGGAATTGAATTAATGTGCTCCATGATTGCTGTTTTTAATTCTGGGGCCATTCTTTTGTGGTTACTGTGTTGTCCTCTTCGGTCAGTAAGTGAATCGTTGCTTATTATTCTTTTTTGTACTGTAAATATCATCCGATCGGAGATATCTAATGTGGCCCTGTAAAAAGTTTTACAAACTCTAATAATGCTGTCGTGCACCCTAAAATGAAATGCTTTACTATTGTGCCTTGGTGTTTCTGCATTTGTATATTTATATTTAGGCTGCACATCAGTCATACTTGCACTTATGTACGCTCTTTGTTCTGCTAAATTTGCCAAACTCCAGAAATTCCGAAAGAGTTCATACCGGTCATTTGTATTTATTTTTGAAGTGCATTTAAGCCTGCATTTTTAATTGCAGGGTTCTTTTAGACACCGAGCTGGAATAATCTTCTTAGTTTTTGACATGGATTGATATGACTTTCCTTTATAACGCATACGTTTAGTTTTATTTTGTTTCCACTGGGATGGATTTTTATTACGTTTTCGCCCTCTTTTCAAAACTGGTCTGAAAGTTGAGGAACTGGTAGAAGAAGAGCTTGATATATTAAAAAAATAATTTTTCTTTTTTCTAGGCTCAGTGTTTACGAAAGTTGGATCTGAATCACTTAAGTCAATCTCGCTCTCATCAGTGTACATAGGAGGTATATAATAATTTGGTTTATTTTTAAATATCCTAGGGTGATCATTTATAGCCTGAAAGAAAAAAATTAAGTCCTATAATAAACATAATGATATAAGGAAGGACGGCTGACTACGGTAATTCATAGTGTAATAATAAGTTATAACTTACAATACTTCTATTCTCAAGAAACTGTCCATGTGGAGGAGTGTTTTCAATAACACCATCGTCATCGGTCTCTTCAATAGTAACATGGTTAGCAGTAAGTGCCTGAATACTAGTTAGTTTCATTGAATCTTCTGAACTTGATGACGATGAGCTGCTAGAGGAGCTCGAAGATGACGTAGAGGATGAACTACTACTGTATGAAGATCGGCGAGCCCTATGCTCTGCATTTTCAATGTCAGATAAGGTAATATCACTATCCTCATAAGGCACTCATAAGGCCACAAAGGTTTGTTTGATTGACTAAATTCGCAATGCTGTGTCGTCTGTAATTAACATTGTGGGGACACAATATATTGTATATCGATGTGATCATGTGTCGTTATATTATATCGATGTTCGATGCATGTGGTGAACTAACATGTAAAATATCAGTGTGTTCTTGGTGCAGCAACCCGAGTGGTCGCTTGCGTAATAAACGTAATCCAGTAGGCAAAAGGATTTTATTTATGAACACTCATTCTAGTTACCCTAACGTAATAACTTAGGGTGTAATATTGGTGACCCCGACGTGATAAGTGACTTTTATGAACTATTTTCGGGACAAATTAATAAGTGAAAATTTTTAGTGATGAATCCGAAACCGGGACAGTCGTCTCAGCCCGCCGCCCAGCAGGGGCCAGCGCAAACCACGCCGGAGTTTAGTGACGTGTCGGCAATTTCCGTCACTAATCGTATTCCCGAATTTTGGACTGACCAGCCGAGAGTATGGTTCATCAGAGCGGAAGCTGTATTGGGTCCTCAAAAGGTTGCTGACGAAACTAAGTTCCAGATAGTCGTATCAAAGCTGGGTAAAGAAGCTATCCAGCAGGTAACCGATTTGTTAATTAAGCCCCCTGACATCAAAAAATATGAAGCACTTAAAAGTAGACTTCTGGCCATTTATGAGGAGTCGGAGAATCGCCAGATACAAAAACTTATTGGCGAAATGGAGTTGGGCGACCAAAAGCCGTCGCAACTTCTTCGCCGCATGCGCGATCTAGGCCGAGAGAAAATTCCTGATGACACACTCAGGATATTGTGGCAGAGCCATCTCCCCACTGCCGTGCGAGCCGTTCTCGCCGTCACAGAAGTCAAAGACATTGATAACCTAGCCACTGTGGCCGACAAAATCATGGAGACTTCACAGCAGCCACAGATCTCCGAATTATCAACATCTCAGCCTGTCAGAGGGGATGATAAAATTTTGGCCGAAATCGCGAAACTGAGCGCCAGGATAGCTGACATGGAGCGATCTCGCAGCAGTTCCCGGAGGAGAGACTCCAGTCGTTTCCGGCAACGTTCCCGGTCTCGCAATCCCAGCAAGCCTCGTCGCAGCCCTCAAAGTGAAGATTGGCTGTGTTTCTACCACTTCCGTTTCAAGGAGCGTGCCAACAAGTGCGTACAGCCCTGTTCCTGGAAGAAGGGAAACTCTTCGGGAAACTAGAATGTGCGCAGGTACGTGAGGCGGACATCTGTGCAGTTTCCCCAACGCATCGCCTTCGTGTTATGGACTACAAGAGTGGTTACAATTTTTTGGTGGACACAGGTGCGAACGTTTCTGTAATTCCGTTAAGAAAACGCTATTGTAATAATTATTCTAAGTTATCCGATTACAAACTATATGCAGCTAATGGTACAGAAATTCGGACTTTCGGTATAGAGTCATTAGAGTTAAATTTGCATTTACGTCGTCCGTATCGATGGGATTTTATAATAGCTGATGTAAAACAACCCATTCTCGGTGCTGATTTTTTAAATGCATATGGTTTGTTAGTGGATTTAAGGTCACGCAAATTAATAGATAAGGTGACTAATTTAAATATTTCAGCATCTGTTGTGAACTGTAACGTAGCCACTGTGAACACCATTGATAAAAGTCACCCATACTGGGATGTAATTTGTAAATATCCGGATATTACTAAGCCGATTAATTATAAGAATAGTCCTAAGCATAATGTGTATCATCACATCGAAACGACAGGTTCTCCAGTTCACGCTCGTGCTCGACAACTTCCACCAGATAAGAAACGTGTAAAGGAAGAATTTAAGGTAATGCAGGAGATGGGAATATGTCGACCTTCGAAAAGTCCATGGTCTAGCCCGCTCCACGTAGTTCCCAAGAAAAACGGCGAAATAAGGCTGTGCGGAGACTACAGGCGATTTAACGCGGTAACAAAGCCGGATCGCTATCCCGTGCCGCGGTTGCACGATTTTACTTATCTGGTTTTTTTTTTTTTTTTTTTTATTTATTAGAGTTAACAAACAGTAACCATAGTACATTTTACCAAATATTTTAAGAACTTAATACTTAATACTACGGTACCAACATCGTTAACTACAGATTAATTAACTTAGATAATTTTTTATAGTACATTCAGTTTAGGAACAGATTTGGACTGTACGTATAATTATTATTACATCATATATTAAAGTAGGTAAATGTGGGAAGCCGGGTAGGTTATGTAAAGAGTAGTAATATTTAGGTTCGTAGGTAGGAAGGGATTGTGTAGGTCGGTGGGTGAGTAGATTGGTATGCTAAGCATAAATGTATAAAACTATTTCAATTCAGATGAGCGTTGCAATTAAGCTAAAAGCATAGCAAACTAGTCGTCCTGTAATACTTTTAGAATTTCTTTTTTATATTTTACTACCTTATTGTTAAATATATCAACGGAGATAAAGTTTTTGTTATATGTATCAGCAAGTCTATTAAATGGTGAGCGCTTACCAACATTGGTTCGACAAACAGCAGTAACAAAAATTTTATGAGGTCTACGAGAATGTGTTTTAATGGGTATCCTATAGCATATTTTATTATTTAAAGAGATGCAATCATATCTATTATGACACAGATCATATAATAACATCATTTCAAGTTGGATTCGTCTAGATGTTAGTGGGAGAAGACTGTGCCTATCTAACAAGGTATTGTAAGACTCTCGTGAATGACAACATCTGTAATGCGTGGAGCGCAGAAATTTCTTCTGGACCATTTCAATTGCATCACTATACTTTTTATAATACGGGTTCCAGACGGCTACAGCGTATTCAAGTTGTGAACGTATGAGTGATTTGTAGATATGAAGGTATGTTGAGGAGCGCATAAAACTCTTACACGATCTCATAACGAATCCATACATCTTGTATGCTTTACTTATTATATTATCTATATGTAAATTTAGATGTAACTTTTTATCTAGAGTCACTCCAAGGTCTCTAATAGAATCAACATTTTCTAGTACTTGACTACATAACGTATAACAGAATGTACTGACATTGCGTTTTTTTGTAAAAGTTATCGATTTGCATTTATTTAGGCTAAGTGACAATTTGTTTTTATAACAATAAATGGAGAATCTATCGAGGTCATCTTGAAATCTAGTATGGTCGTCAATGTTTTGTATAATGTGATATATTTTGAGGTCAATAAATATAATAAATATTACATACATACAGTAAAAATTTACAAAACTTAAAACAGTTACGTACGTCATTTATAAAAAGGATAAACAATAATGGGCCTAAAATGGACCCCTGGGGCACCCCAGAACTGATAGATACATAGTCAGATTCATATCCATTAAGCATAACTTTTTGAGTACGATTCGTTATGTATGACTTGAACCAGCGCCACAGGTTACCTCTAATACCATTATAAGCAAGTTTTTCAAGAAGTTTTTTATGGTCTACTCTGTCAAAGGCTTTTCGAAAGTCAGTGTAAACACTATCAATTTGAATGTTAATGTCCAGTGCTTCAAATAAATCTGATTCATATACTAGTAAATTTGTAGTAGTAGAACGTTGAGATACAAAGCCATGTTGTTCTTCAATAATTATTTTATGTATTGAGGGATAAATATTATTATGAACTAGCCTTTCGAAAAGCTTTGACAGCGTCGGTAAAATTGAAATAGGCCTATAGTTTTCGATATCACTCCTATTACCCCCCTTGTGGACGGGTACAATTCTGGCAGATTTCCAAACAGAGGGAAAGATGCCTTCCTGTAAGCAAGTATTAAATATGATATATAGTGGCATACATATTGCAGAAGCAGTCTCTTTGAAAAAAAGTGGAGGAATGCCATCTACACCTGCACCCTTGGTAGGATCCAGAGCACGCAATACTTTGAGTATTTCTTCCTGTGTTATTGTAATATTACTTATTATAAGATCTGAACTACAGTCATTTTCAATGGTCCCAGTTACATCAAACTCTTCTGTAACATCGTTGGGTTCAAAAACTGATAGGAAAAAATCCGCAAACAAGTTGCATACTTGGTTGGGGTCGCAGGTGGTCGTAGTTTTATAGGTCATAGCATTTGGTATGTCACCGTTAAGTTTTAAACTATTAATGTAAGTCCAGAAATGATTTATATTACTATGAATACCATCTTCAACATTTTTAAGATATTGTTTATAACATTTACGTGACAGACGCTTAAACCTTTCCCTGTAGATAGAAAATACTTTGTAGTCAGAGGCATTTTTGTACGTTTTCCACTTAACCCAGCTATTCGATTTATTTTTAAAAATATGTATTAGTGCAGGTGTGAACCATATAGGGAAGGAAGAATTTTTAGTTATTTTAGCAGGTACGTTTCTCTTAATAATTGAATATAGGTTTTCATATAATGATGAAACTGCATTTTCTGCAGTTTTGTGTTTAAGTAGCCCTATCCAATCAATTGAATCTATTTCTTTTTTTATGAGAGTGTAATCAGCTTTTGTATAACTATACTGTGTCTTAGGAAGAGTTTTCATAGTTTTGAGCCTGTTATTTACTGGAACTAGTACGTAGAAAGGTGGGTGATGTGGTACTACTGGTACCAAGGGTACAGGTGTGAGTGAGGACCCAGTTTCAGAAATGTTAGTGAGAAAGAGGTCTAATATTCGGTCTCGTTCATTTTTAAATGTATTAACTTGCACGCAGTTTAACAAGGAGATGAAATTTATCATATGAGAATCGGAGAGGTTGTTGTGATTTGCTATAATAGGTTCCATATGAATAGTACTTTTACACCAGCCTAACGTCGGTAGGTTATAGTCTCCTACTACAATAAAGGAATCAATGTCCGATGATTGTAAACAATTTTCTAAATAGCTCAAATGAGTTTCATAAACTTGTGGGGCAATAGCAGGTGGTATATAAGTTGCACTAATAATCAAGCTATTATTATTAATTTTTATTTGAACCATAACATGGTCAACCAAGTGATACGCTGAGGAGACAGTAGAAGCATCGGTGGCGTGCGGCACGTGGACCCCGGCCGCGAGACGCCGCGACGCCGGGAGCTCGCGCCGCACTGCCACCAACACTCCACCGCCATCCTTGCGACGACATTTACCTAAATTCCTGTCACACCTGAAAACCCTGTATCGGCTGTCAATAAATTCTTTATCTGAGATGTTGTCATTCAGCCAAGTCTCAATTAGTATTATAATATCGTAGTTATGTGCCAATATATTCATATAAAGTGTGTAGATTTTAGTTTTAAGTCCACTACAATTCTGATAATATACAGAAAGCATGTTACTTGTATTATTCATGGTAACGGTGAGGATAAATAAAATATATTAACATATTTATGTTTTTATAGACGCCACACTCCTGTATAATACTATTAGAATATAATATACGAAAAATGTTGTATAAATAAAGATATAAATTAAGATTTGTATACAAATGCAATAGGCATGTTATTGATTTCAGATTAGTAAAGTTAAGAAGAAAACCATAATAATGTGAATATATTATTAGTTTTATTTCAATAATTTTAATTAAATAGAAAATAAATATATTGTAAGTATTATTTTTATCTTTATTTAATTTTAGTTTTATTACCCATAACGTCCAGCATTTTAGATATGTTTTATTACAAGTTAAGATTAGGATAAAGTGAACATGCAACAAAATTATTAAGTTAAAATTATAATCTTTATTAAATTTCCTAATTAAAGAAGTTTTTACTCCCCGTAACATTATATCATAATATTTAATGTTTAACAGTGTAAGAAAAGTAATTGGTTTCAAATTTAATTTGTTACCTTTACAGTATTCTACAACCAATGTTGATTTCGCCACCCATGACACACAGTATTTCAAAAATTTACTACACTTAGAGAGAACTCTAGCCTGAAAAAATAAATTAAATATAGTATATTTATTATTATTATGGTGATTTAAGCTTATAACCAAAGATTTAACCCACATTGACATAATATTATGAATTACTAAGGATAACCTAACATATTTAAACAAAAAGAGCAGACTAGTTTGATAAAAGAGATATACACATTTTAGGAGTAAGTTAATACATATGAATCTTATACAACGATTGACAAAAAACAGATTATTTAATTTTATTAATCTCTGACTGTGATCGTATTGCAACAACGGGGGAGGTATCAGATTTTCGTGCAAGAATAGTACCATGTTTAACCCACACATATTTGTATTCATATTGTTTTGCTGCTTCTCGGCACTGGCGAAATAATTGTTTATTTTTTAAGGTTAAATGTTCATTAACATAGATAACGTGTGGGGTACCAGATAATGCCACATTGGCATGGTTGAGCTTAAACCCCCTGACGAGCGGTATGATGCGATGAAGTTGTCACGGAGAACACGTGTTGCAAATTTTACAATGATGTTTTTCGGTCTGGGGTTTTTTGAATCTGCATGGGGCACACGATGAATGGATATTACATCTGAGTGCTGTATTGGGTGTTTTACTTCCTTGGCTATTTGTTCAATAATCTGTAGTAGATTTTCACCCCGCCTTTCCTGAAGATTACATACCTCAATGTTACACATTCTAGCTTGTTGTTCCAGTAGTGAGATTTTGTTATCCAGGTCCACTACTCGATCTTGGGAGGAGGAGACTAAAGATATGCTACTCTCAACAGTTTTCAGGCGTCTCTCGAGTTCCTGTTCAGTGTCCAGGGAAAATTGCAGAGATTTCTCCGTATCCACTACACGTTGATGCAATTCAGACAGTGTCTTATGAATTGTTATGTTGTCAGCAGATATTTTTTGTATATTTGTATTTAAGCTCTCCAGGGAACTTGTTATAAGAGATAAGTGCTGAGATATACCAGTAGTGACTGCCTCCGAGACACAGGTGTTAATATTTTGGGTAATTTTCTCATGTAACATTCTCATGTGTAAATCAAATTTTTTGTCAATTGAAGCTAGTATATCGTCATAATCCATTTGTTTGCGCTTACGAATATTAACATAATCAGATTTTTCTTGCAAATTTTGTAAGTCTGTATCCGATGAGTAGTGCGCCGGTGGTGTACGCTGCAGCGACATGGTCGGGAAAAATCGTGTTTACTCACTCCAACACACAAAACTGGTATCTTAATGAACAGGACGGCAACGCAAGTCTGTTATGTTAAAGAGAAACACTATGCAAGCAAAAGTCACTCGACTTGTACAGTAATTAAAGTTCACAATTGCGATTTTAAAACGGTTTAAAATAAAAATAACGAGTTACACTTCTACTCTCAACTGAATGCAAACGGCGAATGATGTTGGATGGTAAGACAATTTTTTCTAGACTCGACGTAATTAGAGCTTACCATTGTATACCTATTTTTCCGGATGATATTGAAAAGACCGCGATTACGACACCTTTCGGACTTTTTGAATTCCCGATGATGACTTTCGGTTTACGTAACGCGAGTCAAACTTATCAACGTTTTATGGACCATTCCGTACTTCAAGGCTTTGATTTTTTATTTACTTTTGTTGATGACGTCATCATAGCCTCAGAATCTATAGAGCAACATAAAAAACATTTGCACAAAGTTTTCGAACGTTTTAGCCAAATCGGAATATCTATTAATCTAAGTAAATGTTGTTTCGGACAGTTAGAAATCGAATATTTAGGGCACACAGTATCTAAGGATGGCATTCAACCTTTAGACAGTAAAATTGAAATTATTAAAAATTATCCTAAGCCTAAAACAGTTGATGAGTTAAGTCGCTTTCTAGGAATGGTGAATTTTTACCGTTGTCACATTCCCAACGCCGTTAAATATCAAATAGTTTTAAATAATTATTTACGTGGCGCGAAGAAAAGAGACAAAACTCCCATTTTATGGACACCAGATGCGGACGAAGCTTTTGATCGGTGCAAGGCGTGTTTACAAAACGCGGTCACGTTAGCTGCCCCCCGTTGCGATGTTCCTATTTCATTAATGACTGACGCTTCAAATTCATGCGTCGGGGCAGTCTTGCAACAGTACGTAGATAAGAAGTGGCAACCGTTAGGTTATTTTTCGCAAAAAATTTCAGACGCTCAAACCAAGTATTCCACTTATGATCGCGAGTTACTGGCAATCTATTTAGCGATTCGTCATTTTAAAGATTTAATAGAAGGTCGTAAGTTACATATTTATGCTGATCACAAGCCTTTAATTTACGCTTTCACAAAAACTAGGTGCGAAAAAGAAACGCCTAGACGGATAAGACAATTAGCATTTATCAGCAAGTATACTACCGACGTTCGACACATTACAGGTTCCGACAACGTGGTAGCAGATTCTTTATCTCGCATAGAGACAATATACTTTCTATACTTTTACACTTCTATTAATTATGAGGAGCTGGCAGACGCTCAAGCCGCGGTCGATGAGCTCTCGCATCTCGTAAATGACGCAAATAGTCGCACTCAATTAAAAAAAATAGTTATGCCCATGTGTAGCAAACCTATTTTCTGTGAAATATCGACGAATAATGTTAGACCGTATTTACCTAAGCATTTTCGTAGATTAGCTTTTGATACGATACATAATTTAGGACATCCAGGCATACGCTCGTCTAGAAAAATGGTGTCTAGTAAATTATTTTGGCCGTGTATGAATCGTGACATTGGGATTTGGTCTAAGAACTGTTTAGCATGTCAACGCACTAAAGTAGTTAGACACACTAATTCAGCCGTGCAAGCTTTCCCATCTTGCGGTAGATTCGACCATGTTCATATTGACCTCATAGGGCCTCTCCCAATGACATCAGAAGGTTTCAGGTACTGTCTGACTATGATAGACAGACATTGGCCGGAAGCATTTCCTCTCAAGGATATTACAGCGGAAACGGTAGCCAAGTATGTGTACGATGGTTGGATATCGCGTTTCGGTTGTCCTTTAAGGATAACTAGCAATCAGGGACGCCAGTTTGAGAGCGATTTATTTTCTAAGCTTATGGTGTTGCTAAGTATCAATAAAATACGAACAACGCCATACCATCCACAAAGCAATGGCGCCATAGAAAGGTGGCACAGATGTTTAAAAGTTTCGTTAACAGCACGTTTAACTCAAAGTTCATCGTCCTGGGTTGACGAATTGTCAACCGTATTGTTAGGTCTTAGAGCAGCTATTCGCACGGTCAGTAAGCTAAGTGCAGCCGAGATGACGTACGGTCAGACACTTCGCCTGCCGTCCGATATTTTTAACAAAGAAGAAATCACTACAGGTGATGATTTCACTTACGTTCAAAAGTTGCGAGGCATTTTGAACAGTTTTAGACCTAGTCCTAAGTCTCACAGTAATTCATCATTTTTTGTTCATTCCGATCTAAAGGATTGTGAATATGTTTTCGTTCGTAACGAGGTACATAAACCATTAAAGCCAACTTACGACGGTCCGTACCGTGTGTTGAGTCGTACACCTAAGGTGTATAAGGTTGAGTTTCCTAACAGAAATGTGCAAGTTTCTATCGACCGCTTGAAACCTGCATATTTCTTACCAACTGCAAGTGCAACGGAAAAACGCGATAAGGAATTTGACACCAACTCAAGTACTACGACGACAAGATCAGGTCGTGTTACGCGGAGACCTGTACGTTTTGTAAATTTTAAGTTTTAAGCGCCAGTCTCACCAACACAGATTTAAGTTAACGGTCGATTAAATCTCGAGTTCGTCTTTCGTTTTAAGTAGTAGTAGATATTAGTTTTGTAACTGACGATTAACTTTAACATATATGATGGTGAAACTATACTTGATTAGTATAGTTACATAGACATAGATATTACTATTGAATGAGTACAGAGACTGTTTCGCGTTCTCGACTGGTGAGTTAGGGAAAACGTCAGTAGCTGAAATTTTAGAGACGATTCACTTGCATGACAATCCCCCTGTAACGTACCGTCCGTACAGGCTAGCATTGGCAGAGCGCGAAAAAGTTTCTCAAATTATAACCGAACTTCTAGCTAGTGACATCATTCGGGAATCTAACTCGGAGCATGCGAGCCCAATAATATTAGTGCCAAAGAAAAACGGTGAACTGCGTCTTTGTGTCGATTATCGGGCTCTTAATCGAAAAACTATTAAGGACAGATATCCAATGCCATTAATTGACGACCAAATAGATAGTCTTCAGGGACAGAAATATTTTAGTACACTAGATCTGACTCAGGGTTATCATCAGATACCTATGTCTGAGGATTCCAAACATTATACAGCGTTCGTTAAACCAGAAGGACACTACGAATATAATCGTATGCCATTTGGTCTGACGAACGCTCCAGCGGTATTTCAAAGAATGGTGCATAAGCTACTATTCAAACATAAGATACCGGCTGTTCTCGCGTACATGGATGACATAGTGATAGGCTCCAGTTCAATAGATGAAGGAATCTGCAAATTGGAACAGGTCCTTGATATACTGCGAGAAGCTTTGAAGATTGTCCCTCAATTTAATGAAATGTAATTTTTCAGAGAAAACATAGAATATTTAGGGTTTGTTATCAAATAATGGAGTCAGACCAGGTTCACGGAAAACAGACGCAGTTTTAGCTTTTCCTTCCCCTAAAAACCCGCACGAGATACGGCAGTTTATAGGATTAGCTAGTTTCTTTCGGAAATTTATTTGTAATTTTGCAACGGTAGCTAGGCCCTTAACGATGTTAACTAGAGCCAATGTTCCTTGGAAGTGGGGTGAAGAACAAATCAATGCATTTGCTAAAATTAAAGAATCTCTAATTACAAGACCGGTTCTGAACATGTACAATCCTAGTTACCACAATGAACTTCACACTGATGCCAGTCAACATGGTATCGGTGGAATTTTGTTACAAAGGGAAGATGAGAAATCAACTCTTAGAGCAGTTGCTTACTACAGCCGCCAGACCTCTCCTGAAGAACAGCATCTCCATTCGTACGAGTTGGAGACGCTGGCGGTCGTAATGTCCTTAAATCGTTTCCGAGTTTACTTAATTGGTATACAGTTCAAGGTGGTGACTGATTGTAATGCGCTGAGAACAACGTTAACGAAACGCGATCTAATACCGCGCATAGCTCGATGGTGGCTTCTAGTGCAAGATTATAATTTTTCTGTAGAGTATATACCTGGCAGTCAACCCCAACACGCAGATGCATTGAGTCGCAACTCTTTACCCTAAGTTGAGGAAGACAACCCTGAAGTTAATATATTTAGAACAAGCGAGTTGGAGACGCTGGCGGTCGTAATGTCCTTAAATCGTTTCCGAGTTTACTTAATTGGTATACAGTTCAAGGTGGTGACTGATTCTAATGCGCTGAGAATAACGTTAACGAAACGCGATCTAATACCGCGCTTAGCTCGATGGTGGCTTCTAGTGCAAGATTACAATTTTTCTGTAGAGTATATACCTGGCAGTCAACCCCAACACGCAGATGCATTGAGTCGCAATTCTTTACCCTAAGTTGAGGAAGACAACCCTGAAGTTAATATATTTAGAATAAATTTAGATACCCAGACGTTACTTTCAATACAATTAGCTGATCCAAAATTAAAACTTATTAAATGTATCCTTGATAAAAATTGTTCAGAAGCGAAGGACGATATGAATAATTATAGTTTAAAAGACGGTAAAATATACAGAAAAGTAGGAGATTGGGTAATGTTTTTAAAGAATGTACATAATGTCGGCAATAGTAATAAACTTATCCCTCCATACAGCGGACCTTATAAGGTATCTGCTGTACTAGGTAATGATCGTTACGAAGTCTGAAGTATAGACGGTTTTTCGAGCAGGAAATATAAAAATGTATACTCGGCGGATAAAATGAAGCCGTGGATAGGGTTGGGAAACATCGGGAGCTCTGATGATGATAATGATGATTTAAACGACGAATCAAGTGCTGAACGACGTTTTACGATTTATTTAATACATAATTTTACGTTAATATTTCTGTGAATTATTCTACATTGCATTTTTATCTTTAATTATTTATATAACAATATGAAAACATTATATTAAACATCAATTAATGAATTACCAATAATATTTTTACTGTTTGTATTTGCTGATTATATTTTATAAACTGGTTTTAATGACGTACTACTATAACTAGTATTGAGCGAACCGAGGCTTCAATCGCACGTAATTGCGAGAGAGGTTTCACTTGATACAATCGCAGCTTCGCAGTTTAAACACCCTGTGCGTGTATAATACTTACATCAGCTGCAAGGCCGATACACCCTGTGCGTGTACTCGGTAGTGTGGCTCATGACTTTGATACACCCTGTGCGTGTATAATACTTACATCAGCTGCAA
This sequence comes from Phengaris arion, assembly GCA_963565745.1. NCBI lineage: Eukaryota > Metazoa > Arthropoda > Insecta > Lepidoptera > Lycaenidae > Phengaris > Phengaris arion. Next base: position 26,677,544 of record OY751436.1, read on the forward strand.
GGCCGATACACCCTGTGCGTGTACGCGGTAGTGTGGCTCACGACTTTGATACACCCTGTGCGTGTATAATACTTGCATCAGCTGCAAGGCCGATACACCCTGTGCGTGTACGCGGTAGTGTGGCTCACGACTTTGATACACCCTGTGCGTGTATAATACTTACATCAGCTGCAATGCCGATACACCCTGTGCGTGTACGCGGTAGTGTTGCTCACGACTTTGATACACCCTGTGCGTGTATAATATTTACATCAGCTGCAAGGCCGATACACCCTGTGCGTGTACTCGGTAGTGTGGCTCACGACTTTGATACACCCTGTGCGTGTATAATACTTACATCAGCTGCAAGGCCGGTACACCCTGTGCGTGTACGCGGTTGTGTGGCTCACGACTTCGATACACCCTGTGCGTGTATAATACATCAGCTGCAAGGCCGGTGTACCCTGTGCGTGTACGCGGTTGTGTGGCTCACGAGTTCGATACACCCTGTGCGCATATAATATCTCCGAGGCCGATACACCCCACGTGGCGCCGGGCGCGTGCTGTAGTGAATTCCCCGATTTTAGTGTGTGTTCGTGCGAGTGAAATAGTGCAGTGAAGAAGTATTAATAGTGTAGTGCAAATTGAATACTTTTATGAAAAGCTAATTGAATGGGGACATTCAATAATTACAAAAGGATGGCCGAAAATTGTAAAATAAAAACAATGTGGAAGATTATGCATTAATCTTAATTAGGCGAATTATTTAATTTATTAAATTCTTAGCTTGATATAATTACCTAATAACTAACCTAATTGTTAGTGTTAATTTTTTTTTTAAAAAAGCTGTAGCTATTAACAAATTTGATCGCCTGAGGACAGGCTTAAAATTCAGGATGGCCGACTGTTAGAAATTTGTTAATTATTATTGTTAATTTTTATATTTTATACAGGTTATTATTCTAAAACATATTATTAAATTAAATTTACAATTAATGTTATAAGTTTCATGTTAATCACGTCATGTTTATCTGTCAAACTGTCAAATGAAATGTTAAGTTTAGTTAATAGTTTTGTTATACCATTGTCTTTTTATAAAATCTATTATAAAATCAATTCCTTATTTTAAAATTGTTGTAAATTTATTATAAGAATTATAAGTCTTTAAATAGATTTAGTGAGATTTATGTTATTAAGCTTTTATTCCTGTAAGGTATAAATTAGATGTCGGCCATATTGGCGGTTTCATTATTGTTACAAGCACCGAAGTGACAAGTCTAATTATAAATTATCATTAAAGTATTGAATACTCTGATTTGGGTTTTACTCTTTCAAACGTAATAACTTAGGGTGTAATAACATAAAATAAAAACAGATCAGTATAGATAAGGAGAAAGGTACTTACTACAGCCTATTGAAAAGTTAAATTTTAGTAAGTTAGGTAGAAATACATTAATTGGGTATTGTTATTTAACGTTTTGGACGTTTCACTCCACGTAAGACTAGGCCTGTGATAAGTATCCGAAGAACTTGTGTTACAGGTACCAGAAAACGCTAAGTATATAAAACTTAGATACTATACAATATATCTTTAAGATTTTTATTATATTATAAACATATTTAATACACATCCATGTCACAGGAACACGGCAAACTTTTTGTTCCTTCGGCTGGACTCAAATCTGCGACCTGCGGCTGGAGCACCAAATTAATGATATTTAGGTACTTACTGTTCTACATGCTTCTTCCCTTATTTTATCGAAGTTTTCTGTTACAGTGGGGATAATATTGTCATTTTGTAGCAAAAAAATACATAAGACGATAAGTAAGGTAAGTAGGTCATTCATCATATTAATTAGTAATTCAATCTAGCGTACGCGTAGGTCGCCACTCACGAGACAGGAAGAAAAGGTAAGGCTGTTTTACTAAAGTATATATTATGTACCTACAAATTTAGTTACCTACATATTATTATACATATCCTAAGATTCTCTTTTGAAGTCAATATAATAAAATAATTAATAACATTAAAATTATAAATTCGGTAGGTACCTACCTCATGCTTAGAAGGGTTATTGGTACTGTATTCATAATTAGTCACCGTAAAGTTATTAGAATTATCCACAACTAAACCCAATATTTTTCTTGCCCTTGAAGACGACGTCATTCTAAAAAAAAACAAAGTAGGTTACTCAATAGGTAAAATAGTTTAAAAATTTATCGAATTTTTTATCTTGTTTCAATACGTGTATTAAAATTAAATTCATATTTTTATTACGAAAGAGAAATAACTGTGACATTGAAAATAGATTTTTGGTGTCATTGAAAAGTAAAGAGAAGGATTACAAACAATTACTTAGTTTACAATAAATTGTACTGAAATAATGAAATAATACTTATTCTTTTATTTTTTGTTGAAATAATTTATTTTAAAAGTGCATTAACTAAAATAATATCTTTATAAAGTACATTAAAATCTATAAAAAAGTGAAATAAACTTAAATTTTACCTACAGAATAAAAGCACTGATTCCTTATAAAATGAATTAAATCCGATAAAAACCTCTTTTAAAATGAAACAAAGTAAATAAAATAATTACCTGGTAGTAAAAAAGTGATCTATTTCGTTTTATTTCACTTTAACAATAATCTTCCGTGGTCTTACCTCGAGCAGAGCCGGCGCATCACTGAGTTCGATCACTTTACCGGAATCAACATGTTCATGCGCGTGCATCAAAAAGAGAACGACAGTCACCTGTCTCTTTCATTTTCAACGGATGAAGTTGGCTGTAACACTGATCGTATTCTCCGGACGATGATAATTCACTTTATTACGAAAACTCGGAAAACGAGAATTTTGAGTTATTTCGGTTTTTGAATGAACGAGCGACGTGTACTAACATGAATCGACAAGCAACACTATATAATAATTAGACTGTTACGGTTGAAATTAAAAATAAAATAAGATTCTCCGTGACAATATATATATTTAAAAAAAGAAAAAATTGGGGTCGTGGGCAGAAGGCCGTATGGTCTGAACTAGCCTCTTGGTGTCAAGGTGGTGGTAAGGGGCTTTAAACCACGTGGGGACTTAGCTGAGGATCCAGGTGTCTAGCACGTGGCGGATGCGAGCTAGGGCTACAACTCCCGGAAGCTTCTCCGTCACCGCTGCGTCCGTTCGTCGTAGATAGATCGTCTCAGAAAAAAAAATCCCCGTCCAATGACTATCAGCACTCTGAACTCCAGCTAGATATAAGTCCTTTTAATTGGTGCCTCGAATGCTGTAGTTGGCGGTGTTTCGTGCCCCAAACCAAGTTCCTGCAATAATCACGATAACGTGTCGGTAGGAGTCCGGTCCTACAGCCTCTGATCTTAACCCCAACGATCAAAATCACGGGCTGTGTGACCATTACAAAGAAGGTAGGCAAAATAAAAAAAAGATAAGATGATATTAAGGGCAACCAATATGATACAAACATCCTAACATTTTAATAGTGCTAAATTGGAAAGATGAAACTACAAATTGAGCACGTGGTATGGCTAATCAAATAATTGACAACTAATTTACCAAGATAATAGTTTACATGAAAGACTAATGCGTTTTAATACACGCAATGACTTTCCAAATATTCACAACACATATACACTAAATTACTCACCGTGGAACACGGGATTAAAATATAATTATTTATAACGACTACATCTTGAGTCTTAGCGAAAATTTAATTCGAAAAGGAAATGTCATTCGAGGAAGTGCCATATATATACCTTTCCTTCCTCTTTTTTAAACTTTTGACAACTATAAACTAAAGCGTAAAGATAAGAAATCCAGAAATCAAAATAAGAAGATATTATATCAATAATCAATATATTATGTAATATAATATTAGAAATTTACTGTATTTTCATTATTAAAAACTAAATTATTATTTTTCAAAGATTTAAGACGAAAGTAAAATCGATCTACGAACTAAGTATTAAAGCAAGGCTGACGCCGTTAGTAAGGACGTTCGCCGATAGATGGCGCTTTAAGCCTCGAAAAACGACTAAATAATTAATTATACAAATCATAGATGACGCGAGTAACGCCGAAATAATCGATTTTATGGAAAGGGAATGTAACTACGTTACATATCCCCCCCTGTTACCGAAGGATTTTGAGTGCTCTAAGGAAAAATCCTGAAATAACTATTAGCTTATAAGCTTATTATTATAAGCTTCATATAAAAAAAATTTAGTGCCTTGGAAAAATAAAATTCACCAAATTATCAAAATGAAGAATTAGGAAAATAAAAAAATTTAGAACTGGAAGATAGTGCTAGTCTAGTGTTTGCACGCATAAAACCGACAACCTTTTCACACCATACTACATTCACCTATATTCATACGTCATCATACATACAAATTGCACATCACATACATACTTCAAATTTGATATTGCATCTGGTCATAATCAGTGTGACTCGAGACGCCCTAACACACGAGTATTGTTCTTCGTAACAGAGGTAGAACAACACAATTCGAAGCTAAAACGTTACTAAAGAGATAACGAACAGCAAAAAAAAACGCGAAAGAAAGTAACATACCACTTTAATAGTATTGACTGCATAAGAAAGACCCCTTATTAATGAAAAGATTCCAAAAAAATATCCTAGGTGGATAGAGTGCAGCCAATCCAAAGTAGTATAATAGTATTGGCAGCAAAAGAAAGACCCTTTATAATAGAAAGAATCCAAATAAATATCCCGAGACGGGTAAAGTGCTGACTAACTAAAGTATACACCTACACAACTCCTCAACAGTGAGAGCTGGTATAATATTCCTAATCAAAACTCCATACTCCAATTCAGTCATTTTAAGCAAAACAAATTTTATTTTTCCAGACATTGAGAAATAAATTTAAAAAAAAATTAAAGATTTTTCCAAAGTGAAGTAAGTTGTCAAAAGTAAAATTTATTAAGAAGTTAAGTGACTAAGTAAATTCAAAAGTTTAAAAAGAAATTAAGTTTTTCCAAAATAAATCAATTAATGAATTTATCAGAAGTTAAATTCAATTTTAAAAGTTAAATTACCAAAAAAAATTCAAGAAAAATTTTCACAATCCTAACGGTGAGTATATCTGTGTTGAGAAAATACAAAAATAATCAGATGTATTCTCTAAAAAAAAATACACAAAGAAATATAATTTGTAATCAGTACTATATAACTAACTACAAAAACAACAACTTCTACAGACTATATGGTACAGACCATATACAGTAAAATGAAAAAACAAACAGTATAAAGTTTATTAACAATTTTAAACTTTACACAACAACAATAAGGTAATAATTAGTTACTACACTAAGTATATCCAACGCTCATAGTAAGTTAAGATTAAATAAAGTTAAAGTGATAAGTTAATAGCAAAATAATTTAGAAAAACAATTTAAAGTTATATGTAAATATCTATGTTGAAGTAAAAAAGTTAAATTAAAATGTATGTAAAACAAAGTTAAGGCCAAAAAGATCACATAAGCATCATTGAAGATGATGCTGATGTGTGTGCATGTATAGTGTGGGTATGTGTAAAATAAATAATATGTATGATAAAATAGATAATATACAATAATAATATCCTGCCAAAAAGACAGGACCAAAAAGTAGAATAATAATAAATATATTTAATAATAAAGAATAAATTTAATAGTCTTTATAAATTTAATATTATGTCCACTGTGAAAAAAAAACACAGGGTTCCTTATATATCACGGAACCCTAAAAAAAACACAGTGGGTGTGTGCTGTAACGTTACCTGCCTCTTACACGTGTCCGTTACGTAACCTGAACCAATTCTACCCCGGGCCCAGACGGGTATAAGTACTGAGAGAGTTGGATATGAAAGACGGCACAAAACAAACACCAAATACTGGACACACAGACCCAGGAAGAGACACCAGATGCCAGACCAGACAAAACCACGTATATGGGCGCCAATTGTTACGGGTGAAATTAAAAATAAAATAAGATTCTCCGTGACAATATATATATTTAAAAAAAGAAAAAAATAGGGGTCGTGGGCAGAAGGCCGTATGGTCTGGACTAGCCTCTTGGTGTCAAGGTGGTGGTAAGGGGCTTTAAACCACGTGGGGACTTAGCTGAGGATCCAGGTGTCTAGCACGTGGCGGATGCGAGCTAGGGCTACAACTCCCGGAAGCTTCTCCGTCACCGCTGCGTCCGTTCGTCGTAGATAGATCGTCTCAGAAAAAAAAATCCCCGTCCAATGACTATCAGCACTCTGAACTCCAGCTAGATATAAGTCCTTTTAATTGGTGCCTCGAATGCTGTAGTTGGCGGTGTTTCGTGCCCCAAACCAAGTTCCTGCAATAATCACGATAACGTGTCGGTAGGAGTCCGGTCCTACAGCCTCTGATCTTAACCCCAACGATCAAAATCACGGGCTGTGTGACCATTACAAAGAAGGTAGGCAAAATAAAAAAAAGATAAGATGATATTAAGGGCAACCAATATGATACAAACATCCTAACATTTTAATAGTGCTAAATTGGAAAGATGAAACTACAAATTGAGCACGTGGTATGGCTAATCAAATAATTGACAACTAATTTACCAAGATAATAGTTTACATGAAAGACTAATGCGTTTTAATACACGCAATGACTTTCCAAATATTCACAACACATATACACTAAATTACTCACCGTGGAACACGGGATTAAAATATAATTATTTATAACGACTACATCTTGAGTCTTAGCGAAAATTTAATTCGAAAAGGAAATGTCATTCGAGGAAGTGCCATATATATACCTTTCCTTCCTCTTTTTTAAACTTTTGACAACTATAAACTAAAGCGTAAAGATAAGAAATCCAGAAATCAAAATAAGAAGATATTATATCAATAATCAATATATTATGTAATATAATATTAGAAATTTACTGTATTTTCATTATTAAAAACTAAATTATTATTTTTCAAAGATTTAAGACGAAAGTAAAATCGATCTACGAACTAAGTATTAAAGCAAGGCTGACGCCGTTAGTAAGGACGTTCGCCGATAGATGGCGCTTTAAGCCTCGAAAAACGACTAAATAATTAATTATACAAATCATAGATGACGCGAGTAACGCCGAAATAATCGATTTTATGGAAAGGGAATGTAACTACGTTACAGACAGACGACCACCTCGCGCAAGCAGTGACGTGACACTGTTTATGTTTGGTAAGACAATTCTTTTACTTTACAATATACTGTCACAAGCTCCATCTAGGGATAAATAGTTGAACTATCAAGATGACATTGTTTGAGATAAGAATTTATAGTTTTCTGATACTAATAGTACAATAAAAGAGATTTTCAAATTTTTTGAGATGTGACACTATTTGAGCGGAGGTGCGATGTGTCAAAATGTCAGTGTTGCAACTTAAAAAATTGATGGGTTCACCATTCGCTAGCCAAACTATATAATATCACGATAAACAGGACAGTCTTAGATCAAATATCATTACTTATAATTTCTTACCATAAAGCTATATAATATATATAATAAAGATCAACATTAGATATCACACCTTTTTCTTAACATTACAAATCACAACTTATTCTTAATCAGTCTTGATCTTGAATAAAATCTAAATACTCAAAAAATAACAAAAAATTATGAAAAATTCTTTTTAAAATACTATTGACTCCATCATCTTCGATATCAGATTCGGCCAAACAGTATTTTGCCTTTTTGCTGAAAGTTAAATCAAAGTACTCTGTCTGAAACTGTTGAGGTATAACTTTGTTCAAGCACAGTTTAATCAAATCTTTTTGTTTGCCCTCAGAAATTTGCAGGAGCGTGGGATAGCAGTCTGGTAAATCAAGGAACTTCGTTTTTGATACGATGTCTATACAAAACTCGGGTGCCTCTGGCTCCATCGAGTATTTGACCGTAGCTGATGTTCGTTTTTTTTTAAAGTAGCAACACGTATTTTACTAAGCTTGCCGACAAGATTACCCACGAAGTATTTGTCTTGCCGTCTGAAAAACCCTATACCACTGCGAAGGCGCCCAGGTGGTAGTATTTGTAACGTGATTTTCAATTGTTGCGTGTGCAGAATCGACTGTCATATAGGTGTGCCCCGTGAGTAAAAAATTAATTTGAATAGATTCAATGTTTTTGCAACGTTGAACAGTTTCGTTGAGCATTGCTAGAACAATTTTGTTACGATTCTGACCAGGACAGCAGTCACAATACAGAAGAAGTCGTTTTATGTTCCCACGTTCGTCAAGATCAGTTATATATTTCCTTAAAATCGTAGCCATTTCATTAGCACCGCGGTTACCTTGACTTTCGTCCCAGTAGTAGTTGAAAAACATTTCGTGTACCGTTTTCGTATACAACGGCGTTATAAACGCTAAGCTTCGTGAGTAAAATACCAACAACTGTCACCGTATGGTGTGTTGAACTTGTTGTACTTTTTGCAAGTCAAAACTTATACAAATAGATGCTGGTCTAGTCCTTCACTTCGATTTGATTTTATCGATAGTTTTATGCCCGCTCCATAGATATTCGTGATATATGCGCGAGATATTCGTGAGAATCTTCAAAATGTCTTAAAAAATCTCTTGAAGATTCTCACGAATAATAATAATAATATATTAATATCCATGGACGATTATATATGAGTATCTCGCGAGAGTGTGGAGTAGGCATTACATGTTGTGCATAATTTAGTATAGGTATTAAATAAAAATACAATTTTATACAACAATATATGGGCGGATTTCACAGATTTTGTTTGCAGGGTAATTGCGTGTCTTATGACTTCTAACTTGTTTATCAGTGACGCACTGCTTCAAGACATGTGTTTTATTTATTAATTGTAATGTTTTACAATAAACGAATAAAAATACATTTATAATTAAACTGCAAAGCTAAAATCAGATTAAAAATGTATTTAATGAAAAATAAAAACATGCTTTATTTCACATGTCCACACTCCCATATGCAGATTCAAAATGAAAATTTGTTATATTGCCCTTCTCTTTGACATCGATACGATTATTATTTTAGAAGGTTATATTTCCAAGCTTCTAGATCAAACTCAATGGACGGTGATTTAAAGTCCAAAATTAAAATAAAACACAATATTTGCCGTCTCTAAAATTCGTTCGCGCGGAAATTCCGCAATACGTCACTACGTGTTTGATCAAGTTCGAATGAAAAAACTACTAAAGTTAAGTTTTATTTTAACAAATGGCAACATTCTGAGCCCATAGACAGCCGCCATATTTTATTATTGACAGCAGTCTAGCCGGAAAAACTGAGTGAAGCGGTCGCTCCGTCACGTGGCAAAAATTGTGATTCAATTACGAACGACTATTTTTGAAGGTAATATTCTTGTTTTAAGTTGTTTTTTGCGAGTTATATGTTAGACGTTTTATTTAGTAGTAATGTAATATGAGTAGAATATGCAAATTTGCATTAATTTTCATTTGATTCCCGACCCGTAGACATACGTCACGTCCACTACGTAACGTAATGTATAAGGGATCGCAAAACGTGATGTAATGGAATTCATAGGCAGTGTGTACAATGTATCATGTACATTTTACCCTGTAAATTCAAGTAAAAAAAATGCGATATTTGCCTGCAAATATCGCATTTTTTTTACCTTATATAGTCCAACGATTTTTTTATTTTTTATTCTCGTATTATTCTGATTAAAATATTTAAAGAATGAGTTAAGGTAGAATTTTTAATTCTGTTCAATTACTAAACCGATTCTGATGAAATTTGCTACAGTAGTTGAAACTTTTTTTTAATAGAGAGATTGCCTTTTATGCTTAGTAATACCAACCTTTCGTACCGGTAGAAGGTGACAAGCATAGATGCTTAGGACTTTTTTATATTTAATATTTTTAGCTTTTTATATTTTGTCTACATAAATATATTAATTTATTTACAGTATAGACCTGAAAAATGGCGTTGACTGCTGCTGAGCGAGCTAAAAGATACCGAGAAAAAATTAAACAAAACCCGGAAAAATATGAGCAGCATAAAAAGAAAGAACTTGAGAGATTAAAAAAGACCCAAAAAAAGATAAGCGAGCTAACTGACGAAGAAAAAAATAAAAAGAGAAAAAAATGGAGGGAACAAAAAAAAGAGCAAAAAGAAAGAAGGAAAGCACTACAACAGAATACAGTGCCCCAAACTATCAAGATCCAAGTACAGTTCCTAAATCATTTTCAGTCAAGTACCGTAACTTAAGCAGGCAATTGATGACATCTACGAAAAAAGGATTATAAAACTGCTCTAAATAATGTAAGAAAAAAACTTTACCGTGAAAAAGTGAAGCATGAACAAGAGATGTTGATGTTGAAGGCTGAAAACGACAAACTTCGAGCACGGCAAGAATTATTAGAGCTATCACTGCGTGAAACATATTCTCACTGCAAAAAAACCGCCAATAAACAACTAATTAAAACGGTAGCTCTAAAATTTACCAAAAACATGAACAATCCCAGTGGTAAACTTTTAGGATTAAAAGGCAAAATAAGAACCGTAAGCAAGCACGAACGCGTGCTTTCGAACAAGAAAATAGAGTTGGAAATGAAAGCATTTTACAATAGGGACGATATAAGTAGAAGTACGGCTGGAAAGAAAGAAACGAGAACTGTAAAGAAGAAAAAAATGCAAATCAGGTATCTGGTAGACACCCTAAGAAATCTCTATCAGATTTATAGGGATGAGGGTGGCAAATATAGTTTCACCACCTTCTTCAGATACAAGCCATTCTACATTTTGTCGCCAGCTTTAGCTAGCAGAGATACATGCATGTGTATTAAACACAGCAACATGGAGTTTATATTCATGGCTCTAAAACTAAAAGGAGTTATTACCTTCACAAACACTAGCGAGTTATTGAAAAATGTTGCATGTGACACGAAGTCGTTTCGTTGCATTTACAATAAATGCAACGAGTGCAAAACTTCTGTTCAATACAGCGGAAACAAACTGCAAGATGAAATTACTTGGTACCAATGGGTCAGGGTGGATCACAAATATGAGAAATCAGGCCGGGAGCATGTTACTAAGAAGACTGTAAAACAACTAAACAAAGGGGTTGTAAGTGAACTTATTCTGGAATTCGATAAACAATTAAAGAACTTTAAAACGCACGTTTTTAACTGGGGCGAACAATATCGCCAGTACAGAGCATGTGTTACGAATCTTACTAACGAAGAAATGATAATATTATGTGACTTTTCAGAAAATTTTGACTGTAAATACAGCAAAGAGATTCAATCGATGCACTACGGTGCGTCCAAAAATGCCATAACTCTGCACACTGGAGTCATTTTTGGAAAGGATTGCAGTACTTCATTTGTGACTGTATCTGATGATAACTGCCATGAACCCTATTCCATCTGGGCACATCTTTTACCAGTTATCAAAGAGACAAAACAAATAAATCCTGAAATGAAAATTATACATTTTTTTTCAGATGGGCCAAGTAGCCAATACCGACAAAAGAAAAATTTCTTTCTCTTGAACTATTTTACGCGAAAATTAAAATTAACCCATACGACTTGGTCATTTTCGGAGGCAGGACATGGCAAAAGTTTAGCTGATGGCGTCGGGGGGTCTGTCAAAAGACAACTGGATAAAAGAGTATTATATGGCGAGGACATTACAAACGCCTTTGATGCTCACAAAATATTGTTAAGAACAATGAAATCTGTTAATACTTTTTATATATCTACCGATGATGTCAAAAATATTAAAACTCTCATTCCCGAAGGGATACGAGCTGTACCCGGTACAATGCAACTTCACCAAATCATATCTACAAAAATAAATCAGATTGAGCACCGGCAATTGAGTTGCTTTTGTAACGGAATGCGTGGTGTGTCTAGATGTTATGGTCCTCAAACCCATATATTGACTAATTATTACAAGATGGAGAAGCCTTCTCATTCTGAAAAAAATATGACAGCGACAAGCAGTATGAGTGACACAGTAGTGGTTCCATATCTAGAGCCATCAGAATCATTGGTCCCAACTGGTACCAAACAATTGCTTGTTACTGGTCATGTACTAGGAAGATCACTGGCCTCTTTATCTCCCGAATCGTCAGAATCAATGTTCCCGAATTGTACAGCTCAAATCTTTGATAGTGTATCTATGATAGAACAGATTGATATCTCGCTTATAGACTCCGCCATTGCTGATGAACAATTTGAAAATATATTGGATTTTCCTTTACATTCAAACGAAATAACGGCGTCTCTATTTGAAAAACAAGATACACTTGAATATATGGAACCTGTCAAAGATAATATCGCAGGCAGTGAAAATATTCCAAGAAACCACTTACCAAAACCAGCCTCTGCAATGTTTAAAACAGAATCTTCCGTAAATAATCAGGTTCAAGCTATCGTCCTGTCCGCAAATCGAGCTAAAATTTTAAAACCTGACGATGTCAACCAATCTGATGAGCTTACTTTGCCCACTAAACGAGCGAAAGTTTTGAAACCTGCAGTTGCTTACCAATCACTCGAAGTCTCTCCGGCCGCTAAACGAGTTAAGACTCTTCAACACCTAATAAAACAAGAAGATCAAGTGCCTCTAAAAAAGTCTGCTTATATAGGACCATCTACGTCAAAGACGTTTTTATGTCGTCTTTGCAAAACTCGCCAACCATTTATTTTTCAAAAAATGATTAAATGCATGGTTTGCAAGAATTGGCTGTGCTTCTCGTGTAGTGGAAACTGTATCTTTTTTGATTACATTTGTCCTATTTGTTTAGAAGATTAATATCCTATTTCAATAACCTATCTATCTATAACTATTTGTTAGAAACGTCAAACTTGTATGGCAAAAAACCGGCAAATGATTGAATGACGACGTTTTTATCAAATGGTTATAGATGGATAGGTTATTGAAACGGCCCGTAAGTAATTCCCACTGATGACTGATTATTATTATTTGTGTTTAAGTTTTTTTTTTAACAGTCAAGTAGATCTTTTAAGTAGAGTTTATAAATGACTGAGCTAATTTAAATTGTTGTTACTACCTCAGAATGTCATAGTATATATATTGTTAAGATATTTTAGAGAAGTATTTTGTAATCTACTTTATACTTTTTATTTACTGTTGTAAACTAAGCTTAATAGTTCCTATATGTCACATCTCATTCCATTAACGTGACGTGTCCTACTTTGGCTGTGATATTTAAACTGATTAATTATGTATGATTATAGGTAAATATGCGACTCTAGGTTATTTAAAAAGAATTATTTAGGCACCTGTTTGATTTTTTATATAAATATATAATTATGTGTCGTAACCATATCAAAGTCGTTGGCGTAAAGTACCAAGTACCAAAAAGTGACGTAATGTTATTTAGCGGTCCAAATTACATTTATATTAGTAGTTTAGGTTAATGTGATACCATTATCATAAGACTGAGTGTAATGAACATTCGAATTATAAATGCTGTTACCAAAATTACGAGCTAGTTTTTTTTTGCAGTAAAGTTTGTTTGGTGACGTATTAGAACTCCTCATGCACCGAGTACATATTGAGCTTCAAATAACGTGAAAGCTATTGAATATCCAAAGTTAAAAGTAGTATTTGCCTATAGTCTCATTATTCATAAATCAAATAAAACACATTTAACCTTAAAGTAAATACATTTGAAATAGTGGAATTCCATTACATAACGAACAATTTTCTTGAAATCCACCCATATATATTCACAACATAAATTATAAACAAAATATTTATTTGTAATAGAAGAAAAAAACTAATTTCATTTTATACAACAATATATTTATTTACAACACAAATTATAAACAAAATATTTATTTATAATAGGAAAAAACATTCAATTTTCATTATATTATGTATATTATATTAGGATAAAATTGTTCGGCGTGCATCCATTGTCTGATTATGATAATGATGAGCCATAACACAAGTTTACTTAGCATGGGATTTTAGACGACATAGACGACTGGTTTATGCTATTGTATATTATTGCGTGCATAATAATTTGAATTTGAATTATCGACATATCCGAAGGGATAGTTGAAGAACTGTGGCGGCCATATTGCACAAATAATTTTTCAAGACAAGGGTCAAATTTCAAACCTCGTCGTAATGGTCTTAAGTGTGTTTTAGAGCCATGAGAAGTGACTGTAGGCCATCTTTGTTATTTTATGTACACAATAATGTATGCAAGTCACAGCAGGTACGATATAGTTTACGATATACTGTGGTTAAAATAAAAGTCGAAGTTGTTAATCGAAAACGACGTAAAGTTTCAAAAGTTAAAGGGAAATGTACTACGGTAAAAAATACTTAGATAAACATTACAGCAAAACCGTGGCATCTTTTTCGAATGTTGCAAAGACAATGATACACGCGCACATTGTCTAAAGATAATGCCTGATGCCTTTACATTGGAAATTTTGTAAAAAAGTGACACATACATATTATATAATATGTATATGCAAATCACAAAACAACGGTCTCAGAACGGTAAAAGCATATCTAAACTATATACAAAAATTACACAATCATTCTAACCTCCCACTCTGTTTTCGTACAATACTCTCTTCATGCCGTAGTTGTTTATGAATAATTGATAATAAAGGTATTATGGTGATGTATGATAAACCTTAAAACAATCCTCTATACACAATGGCACGCGACAGGATTCGCAACAGTAGGCGGTTCTTATATTTTTTTTGCCATTTTTCAGGCAAACAAAGCAACGCTTCCTAAGTTTCCGGTTGCACGCTGATGCGCTCTCTAACGATTCTAATGAGGCAGGCCAATGTGTAGAGAGGATAATTCTACCAGGTTGATGGTGCGTAGATCTACTGCTAGATACAGTATATTTACGACTTTGTGGACAATGTGATAGATGATTTTAAAGGATGGTATCTACAAGCTCAAGGCGGAAATCTAAATGATCACATTTTTTTTGAGTAGATGACTCTGTACAAGAATGCGAGAGTTGAGAATGGATACATTGAGAAGGCGTTTAAAAAGTTTCATGTACCATTTTTTGCAACGTTTCCTTTCTAATAAATGAGGCTCCAACATCTGATCTTTCAGATCTACACCCCCCATAGATTTATTATAATCCAGCACTACTTGCGGTTTAAAAGGAACTTTGCAAGATGATGGTCTAGAAGAGACTGTAGGCAAGGCTGTAGATGCACCATGACAAGTGGAAATCATGGTTATTCGTTTCTTGTCTTGCCATCCTAAAACAGTGACATCGCCTGAATGTCTGGCGCTGTACTCTCCCTTATTAAGAGGAGCCTTATTTATTACAATGGGAACATCGCGACGGGAAGGTCTCAAAGTACCAACGCAGTCGGTACCATTGAGTTTCAGAAATCTAGCTAATAGAGGTGAATTGTACCAATTGTCCATAAACAATCTATACCCTTTGTTTAGTAGGGGACTAATGAGCTTTTGTACAACAGCTGTGCTTTTAAGCACTCCGGGCGACTGCTCCAGATCTGTTGCAGATTGTTTACCGGTGTAAACAATGAACGACCACAGGTAACCGGTGGTGCTCTCACAAATCTCGAATGTTTTGATCCCAAACTTAGAGGCTTTGTTCCGAATATACTGTTTAATACTCAATCTTCCTTTCCAAAGTGTAAGGCTTTCATCTATACAAATGTCTTTACTTAAAATATAATTTGCTTGAAAAGCTGAATTTAAATGTGCTAATATTGGTCTCAAACGGTGTAATCGGTCAAAGCTTCTGGTGCCAGTGTTGGAGGGATTTTCGTTATCCATAAATGTAACGCTCTATTTAACATTTCATACCTTTTTCGTGTAAAGATGCGTCTGAAAACTTCCGTTTTCAAGAGAGGATCGACAGAAAAACAACTTGTAACAGTTGGCATTCTGATGATCTCCAACATCATCCAGAACGAAAAGAGGCATAAAATTTCGTGCAAATTTGTGGGGTACCATTCAGCCTGGAATGCGGCAGCAGAAATTTTCGAAGCATATAGGTTCGTTTCGGCCACTACTAAACCTAAGACCTCATCGCTCCAATAGGAACGAAAAGCGTCATAGGCTGAATCGAAAAATCGAACCGAACCAGTACGCTCTGGCTGAAAATTTTCTTCTTGACCTTGAAAGGTATCCATAGGATACCATTCAAAGTCAAAGTTCTGGCGTTCCAGTCTATTGGGAGCATCAACTCCATCACTGGCGTCGACAATTTCATCCTCATCTTCACTCTCACTAGTAACCCTTCCTCGTTCAGTACTGTCAACCACGGCATCACCTTGCAATCTCGTCTGTCGTCTCCTCACTACATCCATCGCCAAACTCAACAATTCAGGAGGAACGTCGGCATCATACATCCATATATCGTGGAGTGGCTGTCCCAACTCCCACTGCCGTCCTCCTCTACGGCCCCGGTTCGGATACCTACCCCTACGTGCACTCTGTCCTCGCCCACCCCTGACTCCCCTTCGGCCACCCCTTCTCCCACTCGTTCCTCTTCTATTGCATGCTATTCCATTTCGTTCATCTCTTTCACGCTCTCCAGTCGATACATACAATGGGTGGGTATCCGGGGCAAGAAACTCGTCACCCGTCGTCTGTTCCTCCAGCGGCGCACCAGTCTCGTCGAACAGCCAAACCAGGCCACCTTCAGGCACCGTGATAGTGGCCCTATGAAAGCAAAAAAAAAATAGAATTGATTTATACACAGGCAAAAATTAATTCGTGAACAACATACAACAGCAAACTTACGGTTCTGCTGACAGCGACAAAGGCGATCGTGACCGGCTTAACTCTGTTTGTGGAGGCGTCACTGGGTCGTCCTAAAAAAAAAATTAAATAACTATAAATTAAAAATTTTAAAAACCGCCGACAATAATTTATATAAATCGGTATTTTATAGTGGCGGCCATCTTGGATTTGAAATTTGTCATCATGTATGGTATTCTACTAATCAAGCCCTTTCATTTGATATCCATTTTGAGGGAGTTGTAAAAACAATCGGTATTTTGTGGTGGCGGCCATCTTGGATTTGAAATTTATCATAGTTTATAGTATTCTACTAGCCAAGACTTTCATTTGATACCCATATTAAAAAAAAATAAAAAAATTATAAGAAAAATATGTAATCCGCCATTTTGTGGCGGCGGCCATATTGGACCAATTGTTATCAAACATAGCTAAGAACACTCCCGACTAGTTCACCTTTTAAACAAAAAAAACTAAATCAAAATCGGTCCATCCGTCTGGGAGCTACGATGCCACAGACAGACAGACAGACAGATACACACACACACACACACACACACACACACACACACAGACAGACAGACACACACATCGTAAACGTAACAAAATAACCAATGCATACCATTCGCGACAGGCTCCCGCGGCGCTCCGGGGACGTGACAGGGGAGTACGGAGGAGCCTCCACATCTTCATCCTAGGCCAAAATAAAAAGCATAAATACACTGCAACCCATGAGTTTTATAAATATTTATAACCACATAACAAAAACTGGGTTACTAACCTCGTCTTCCAGGTCCGTATCTAAAAAATCACTCCTATCGGGTCCACCTTCATCAGAATCCTCCGCTCCATACAGGATATCGAGGTATTCTGCAGGTGGATCCTCACCGACGCGCCATGTTGACATGCGATTATCTATCGATACTACGCCTATCCCTATTGAAAACGTACGAAGAAATTCTCACAGGCAAACTTCGCCCTTATGACAGTACAAATAGAGTTCAAAATGGCCGCGGCCGGCAGGTGGCGGTTTGAATGCATTTGTACATCCAGCATTTTGGCTCTAGTCACAGATTTTTCTATTACAGAGTGAGCTGCATCACATTCGTTCTGCGTGTGGCCTCCAATCAAAAAGTTGTGTTGAATGGAGTTAATATTTAAGCGAGTCACTGCATAGTAGTACATAGCAAAAATAAATCTATTTTTTTGCTGACCACAGCAATTGTCAGAGTAAATAATGACATCGCAGCCTGGTTTTTCGACTGCAATCTGCTCTAAGTATTTATACACACACGACCCTATTTCGATGGCTCCTCTATTTTCCAACCCTCCATGCCAAAAATAGCAGGTGGTTTCTTGCTTGTTTGCATTAGATATAGTTAAATTATAACAATTCAGTCTTGATTTGTAGTAAAAAAAGAGCTTGATTTGCCAACAGGGCATGGTAACACCGCTTGTAAGTCATAGGTGAAAACAATTGTGTTGCTGTCAGGTTCATGACATCTCTTCATATCCCTTTCTTTCTCAAGTCTACTTAAGCTTTTTTCTTCTTGATGCAGTTTGAAACTATCACGTAATTTATTTTTTTCTTCTTCAGAGGCATTTTCGTATGCTTCACACTCATCGCACCGATCTTTTTTGGGTTTGAAAAATCCAATATTAAAATCTTGGTTGAAAATTTGTGAGTAAGCGTCGTAGTTCACAATAGGCTTGTTCTGTTGTTTCTGACTTTCTGAATAATTTCTATGTAATTCTGCCACTGTCAAACCCCCATCAATAAATTGTCTGCTAGTACTAGCCCTGAGATAGTGACTCTCAATCCTTGGAATTGATTCGATATGATCCTTTACTGCTTGTATAACTTCAGGTCCCAAGGTACATTGTGTTTTCCTCGCTGATCAGGTGGAATAAAACTATCATTCTGAGCTTTGCCGTCGATAACAGTCCGTATAATCCGTTGTGTGATACCCAAAGTGTTAATGAGAAAAGTTTTACAGGCGCGGATTTCTTTATTCTCATTTAGCAAATAAAATGCAGTGTTTGCTTTTCTGTCGTACCTTTTGTCAGTCTTTATGCGGTGGTAAGCACATTTTAGTGGTCTTGTACAAGTGTTTAAAAAACCCCGTTGCCTCTCTAAACTCTCCAACTTCCAGTAAGACTCAAAGATTTCCGTCCTTTTTTGTTCAGTAAATTTAGCAGCACAGGACAACCGACATTTAGTTGTACATGTAGATCCTATTGTTTTACTTTGATTTAGTTTTTTGGTTTTTATTGAGATATACGTTTGACCAGAGTTTTTCAATCGCTTAGCAACATTCCTTTTCCAGTTTGTTGGATTACGCGTACGCTTTTTGCCTCTCGGTTTAGTTATCGGTTCCGCTGGTTGGTTATACTCGTGAACTAGACTCTCATTGTTAGAATTATTGTTTTCTGCAGGAGAATCACTGGAACTACTACTGGAGCTACTGGTAGAACTGCTACTGGAGCTACTGGATGAAGACGATCTTGAACGAGGGCCAGGCCTGTATTCATCTCCTGAATCAGTGCCGGAGAAATCGCCTGTTTGAAAGTCGATACCCTCCTGTTCATACGATTTATTAGTCGCAAATAAAATAGATGGAGAGTTACCGGGGTTCTCGAAAGTAGATTCATCCTGCTCTGGAGTAGTTGTTGTTGGGTCTTCTAGGTTGGATGGTGATACTGGACATTCGAAATTTGTAAGAGACAATGCATTTTCTGTTTCTGGATATGGTAACTTTGTAGAGTTGGCTAAATTTTGAACTTCAATCGAGTTTTTGTTGCCATCGGAAAGTGCAAGTAGCACTAGGTGTTTGCTGCGTTGGTTCATTCTGAAAAAAAAGAAAATACAAAATAATCATAATAAATAGGTGCTCAATAAAAAAATATGATAACGAAATAAATTATTGACTGATTTATCAAAATTAAGATTTTTAATTCCCGTAAAATAATTACTTATTAGATTGCTTAAAAGCAGTGACGGCTGTCCTTTTAGTGCGCCAAACCACCACATTAATAATACAAATAGGTACTAATTATAATACAATTTCAAACGAAACAAACTTTTCACTTTAAAAAAAAAAAAACAATAAAATAAAATAGTCTTAAAATTAGCGGGACCGCCGATACCAGTTCAATTTAACGCAGGAATGTAATTTCAAAATCTAAACATCTCACATCATTTTATTTTATTTTATTTATTAAATACAGTAACAGGCTACAGACTATAACTAACATAGAATGTTTTTAAACACTACAACTTGTATAAATCTGCAGTCCAATTCTAACTGTATACAGCTCTATTTATCTAAATATTTTATTACATACAAAATTATTGCTACACGCCACCTAACACTTTTAAACATAAAGAAAAATAGGAAAAATCAAAGCAAAATATAACAAACAAAAAAGACGAGCAAAAGCTGTTAATGTTTACAATAATTTATACATATCTTTTCGAAACCCATTAATGTTACTGAAAAACACATCTACCTCAGGACATATTGTGTTATATTGGTTGCACATCCTAATTAGTGGACTATTCATAGACACATTGTTATTATTAAAAGGAACATCAAATACTTTCGGAGTGCGTACAGATCGAGTGGGAATTTTAAAGTGTAATTGGCTTAACAAATCAGAATCAAAGTTACCTTTAACTACTTTATGTAACGTACATAAATCACTGATTAGTCTTCTAGTTTCAAGGCATATCATGTGGAAGTGCGTGAGTCGCTGGCTGTACTCTGGTAATTTGCGTCTCAGATCGTATTTCGAACACAGTGATCTGATAAACCTCCTTTGTATCGATTCTATACGGTCTTTGTGAGCATTATAAATTGGAGACCACACCGATGAGCAGTACTCCAATATCGACCTTACCAGGGAATAATACAATATCAGTGAAGTCTGCGGTTGCTTGAATGGTCTGGTGTAACGCAGAACAAGAGACAGTGTACGATTAGCCTTACTGCACATGTAATCGTAGTGTTGCCTAAAAGATAGAACAGAGTCGAACATAACGCCGAGATCGCGTACAACCTTTACTCTGTCAACATCTACGCCTCTAATGAAGTAATTAAATTTGATGAGGTTTTTGCTGCTCTTGGAGAACGTTATGACCTGACATTTTTTAATATTTAAAACCATAAGATTTTCATCGCACCAATTTGTTATTGTATTGATGTCAGCCTGAAGGGCCTCGCAGTCAGAGACATCTAAAATGCGTCTGAATATTTTAATATCGTCTGCGTATGCAAGGCATTCGCTTTTTATTAAACCTATCAAATCATTCACAGAAATTAAAAATAATAACGGGCCCAAGTTTGAACCCTGCGGCACTCCAGAAGTCGCCACAAACGGCATGGAGTCATATCCACTTAGAGCAACTAGTAGTGTACGATTTAACAAATACGACGAAAACCATCTATATAGACTCCCAGTAGTTCCAAGATGATATAATTTTGCCAGCAATATTAGGTGGTCAACTCTATCGAAGGCCTTCGAAAAATCCGTGTAGATTGAGTCTATCTGACATTTTTTATTAAATGAGTCGGATAAATAAGTTGTGTAACAAAGTAAATTAGAATTAGTTGATTTACCAGTAATAAATCCATGTTGTCGTGAATCTAGTATGTGTTTTAGGTGTGTATACATGTGCTGATATACAAAGCTTTCAAAAATTTTGGCAAATGAATTCAATATACAAATGGGCCTATAGTTATTGACATCAGTTTTATCTCCCGATTTATAAATAGGCGTGACTTTTGCAATCTTCCATAAACTTGGAAATGTACCTTCATTAAGTGATTTATCGAATATGATTGACAGTGGAGCAACCAGAGCATCTGCGCATAGTTTAATGAAAATAGGCGGTATACCATCGGAACCCCCGCTTTTCGAAACGTCAATATTTTGCATTGCCTTAAGGAGTTCATTTTTAAAAATGGTAAGATTACTAATAGGGTAGTTAGATGGTGGGAATTTAGGAGTGTAATTATTATTATTGTTTGTCTTATTATTACAATATACTGAAGAAAAGTGACTTGCGAACAGATTAACAATGCCTATACCCGTATTTGCCGATTTGTCACAATAATGCATACAACTTGGGATGGTATTCGTTACGCGTTTGCTCTTAGTGTAGCGCCAGAAAGCCTTGATGTTAAATTTAAGATCGTCTTCGATTCGGGTGATATATTCCTTGAAGCAGTGTTTGATGACAGTTTTAGCTCTAGCCCTCAACATGGAGAAGGTGTCATAATCTCTGGGATTACTAGAACGCTTAAATTTAGTGTGAGCTTTGGATTTAGATGAAAGTATCCGAATAAGGCTTTTGGAGAACCAAATTGGGTACTTATTACTAGGGACTCTAGACTTAGGGGTATGTTGTTTAATGATTAAGTATAATTTATTATAAAAGAAATGTACAAAGTCATCACAATTCATAGTCTCTGCAAATTCCGCCCATTTTATTTGCGTTATATCCTTTTTACAGCTTTCGTAATCGGTTTTTCGAAAACAAAGTTTTTCGAGAGACCTATTTTGATCTAATGTAGAAGCACAAGTATTCCCATTAAATGTAAGTTCAAATGGGGGATGGTGCAAATCGAGCCTACCTATTGGAATAGTAGGTGATATAGTGAAAAGGTCAGGACAGTTGGTAATAGCCAAATCTAATATCCTACCATTATGATTTATAATATAATTAAGCTGGCTAACAGTTGTAATCTGGAACAAATTGTGCAATGCTGTAGATTTTGCACAGTAGTAGTTGAGTGGACAAACCGTCTCATTAGACCACTTAATATCACCCAAATTAAAGTCTCCTACTAAGCAGGTTACACAATCATCCAGTGAACTGTCAAAAATATTTTTACAGTTATCGAAGAATTCACTAACAACACTTCCTGGCAGATATTCTGGAAGATAAACAACGCACAAATTTATTTTAAGAGACCCTTGTGCAACGATTTGGATCCACAAATCTTCCAAAAGCTCAGATTTCCATTCTTGTTTTATCGACACCTGAAGTTTCTTAGAAAAAGCTATAAGCACACCTCCACCATGACGTTTGCCATACCGCGAGCAAAATAACGAATCTCGATCTCTACGCACAACGCAATACCTATCGTCAATAATTTCAGTAGACAGTACACTATCATCAAGCCAAGTTTCGCATAAGCAGATTACATCATAGTTATTGCATAATATATTGTTGTAGATTTCCGTCGTTTTGCTTTTCATACCTCTTATGTTCTGATAATATATAGAAAGATACATTTCGATAATTTTGTTCCAAATATATGTTTCGCTAAGTGCTAAAATTTAAAAAATAAATAAATAAGAAAGTTAATAAGATCTAGGCTGCTATCATTTTTTATCAATATATACTTAGATTCTTCTGTTTTTATTACATATATATGGCCATTTTTAACCCATACAAATTTGTGTCCCAACTCTCTAGCCTTCTTGCGTGTAGCAGCATGTAAAATTTTATTTTTAGGAGATAAATGTTCTGATACATATACGGGCTTCTTGTCCCCTGCTATGCCAAGCAAAGCGGTATTGAGCTTTTCGTTAGGGTTGGATTTATTATATCGGTATACAGCCGAGTAAAAGGCGTCTCGAGCACTAAAGTTCTTGAATTTTATGACAACGGAACGGGGCAGTTTGCTTTCTTTGTTTAGTTTAGCAACTCTAGTGCATTTAATGACATCATCTTCGCATAGCTTATGACCAACAACCTTAGAACATTGCTGCAAAAGGACAGGTAAATTTTCGTTTCGGAATTCTGGGATGCCTTGTATTTCCAGGTTATTTTCTCTGAGTTGTTGTTCTAAATTATTAAGGCGATCAGATAGCTCCGATACAGTGTATTCAATAGTGCAAAATTTTTCGGATAAAGTGGCGTTGTCTTTGACGAGCTTTTCAACCATTTTTTTCATATCATCATGCATTGCACTGATAGTATCGACCGAATGACGAAAATCAGTCATATCTTGCTTGATTGAAGAAAGCTCCGTCTTCAGGACTTTGGCAATCATTACAGGCATTTCAGCTTTGATTGCTTTGAGCACGCGTTCGCTAATCGCTGATATAAGATCTTCCCCCTTTGAGTCAGTTACTATGCCCTGCGAAGACATCTGCAGTTGACAATCAGTTTGTTTCTTTCTCATTGTTACATACTCGAGATCACTGGTGTCACTATAGCCAGGTTTGAAACAACTTTTTATCATTTCATCTAAACAACTTTTTAAAAATTCGGGATAAAAAAGAGAACAGATGTCATAATCATACTATTATCTATCTATTTATCATGTTGGAATAATTATCATACAAAATAATCAAAAACAATAATCCTACTATACTGGAGCAATATCGTCACAAGTGTTAATCTAACGTTAAACTTTACACCATGAAATACAAATATTGGGGAAACAACGTCATTACTTCACTACCTCACTACACAAGTGTCGTTATTGCTCCAAAAACATAAAAAATAATTGTCACAATTACCTTAGTAACGTTGTAGCTCCAGAAGACAACTACTCGTGCGGGGGGCCGCGCGCAACTGAACAATGAAACGTTGTTTCTCCCAGTGCCGTCCAGATTCGCGCCAAAACCGTAATGACACTAATGCCCTCACGAGGACAGTTTGCGTACTACACAAATGACAATAACGCACTAAGTAAAGAGGTGGATTTGGAGTATTTTCTCATAATCAGTTAAGTTTTGAAAAAAATTGCATAAGTGACGTTATTGCACCGTAGGTGCGATATCATCATTACTTGTTTTATTAGGCGGTACACTTTTACCTCTTTCCGATTCCTTGGCACTACCAAACTGATCAGCAGTTGAGACCGTGTAATAGATATATTTGTGTGTGACGTCAAGAGTATGACACAAGAATTGCAGACAGACTTGTCTATGAGTTTCACCTTCTGATATATTGTATTTGTAGGTTGTGTTGCGTTTTTCTGAGTCCTTGCTCCTTTTTCTCTTAATACTAGTTTTTTGAGTTAGGCTTATGATCCAATCCTTTCTTCTCTGCTCTGTTAGGCTCCAAAAGTATTTGAAAATGCTGAGTCTGAGTCTTTCAAGAACCTAAGGGTTTGAAAGACCTAGCTTCATCAACGGTCGTGTTTTAGAACATTATTCTGAACATTTCTGTAATGTAAAAGATCTATATTGCAGAATGGATTTCTCATGTAATCAAGTAAAAGTTTTTGTTTTATGCTTGATGTTAAACAATACGGTTTTTGATACAAGTACAATATTATGTTGTTGATATAGCTGGTTACCTTGTGTAATTAAAATTGGGATTCTGCTTTGCTAGTTGGTTCTATGTCTTGTATTGTTCTACTCTTAGTGGACATGATGGACATAGTCATTCGTTCACTATACTCAAACAGAACCCAAATAATAGAACAGGAAACATTAAATAACTTTTTTTGAGGCCTGCGACATCATGTGTGTGGCATGTGGTTCTTACAGATCCTTCTTATGCTTGACTGGTGATAATAATAATACAGCAACAATTGTGATATTCCTCTTTTGGCTAACTAAAATAGTCTAATCCAGCGGTTCTCAAACTTTTTTGGTGACGGAACCCTTTTGGAAAGCAAAATACTTGACGGAACCCTACAATAAAACAATAGTTTTTAAAAGTGTATGTATTGTTTATTAATAAACATAATAAAAGAACAATGTAACAGTTACTGATTATTACTTACTTTAATATGCCACATGGCAAGTACATTATTACAAGATATTAAAAAAGAAAAAATCTAACTAATGGGAGGTATGAAACTGTTTATTATTTTTCATTAATAGGTTTGATAGAACACAGTTGCAGTCTCATATCAGGTTCGGCGTCCAGTCTATTGCGATATTTTGTTTTCGTGGCTGCATACGTTGAGAATCCTGTTTCGCACAAATATGTTGTTGGGAACGGGAGAAGAATATTCAGAGCCATTTTGCCAAGCATTGGATATTCATTACGAATTCCGCACCAAAAATCGTTGAGAGGCATCGTTTTGAACAGTGACTCCATACTTTCATTTCTAAAAGAGATTCATATATCTCGTTTGACATACTTTCGTGCTTTTGCAAGTTGGGTAAA
This sequence comes from Phengaris arion, assembly GCA_963565745.1. NCBI lineage: Eukaryota > Metazoa > Arthropoda > Insecta > Lepidoptera > Lycaenidae > Phengaris > Phengaris arion. The sequence continues at coordinate 26,703,452 of OY751436.1, forward strand.
AAAGGATTATGAATCCATGAATTCAGTTTTATTTTTGTATTCTGTTCTTCGGGAAAATACTTATCAAAAGATGCGCGCATCGTAGTGAGATATTGGACCAATTCTTCAAACATACGAGGGGAGGTCCAAAAGTTCGCGGAATGGAGGGGATGGAGTGGGGATAGGGTAGCTCGCTTAGTGTCATACTAATTGAGCACTCATAATTAGTATATATATAAAATCTCAACCCTATAGCGCCATTCGTTTACGAGTACTCGCCTGCTAAACAAGTCAATCCGGAAGCAAACTGCAACTATGGAGAAAATTGAACATCGCGCTGTGATAAAATTCCTTACCAAGCAAGGAAAAAACGTTCAAACCATTTTAAATGAAATGGAAGCCGTTTATGGAGATCAGTGCCCTGGTAAAACAATGGTTTATAAGTGGCATGGACTTTTCAAACATGGTCGAGATTCAATTGAAGACGACCCTCGCTCTGGGCGGCCAGTTGAGGCCACCACATCAGACATCGTCGAAAAAGTCGAAAAACTTGTACTGGAAGACACACGTTTAAAGAAAAAACAATTATCTGCATTTGTTGGAGTATCAGATACAACCATTTTGCGGATCCTGCACGACCACTTGCGCATGACAAAAGTCAGTGCAAGATGGGTGCCGAGAATGCTCACGCCGCTTCAAAAACAGCAGCGCATCGACGCGTCTAAGCACTTTTTGGAGGTGTGTGGAGACAACCCTGTGCAGATTTTGGAGCGGGTTGTTACTGGAGATGAAACATGGGTTCATCACTTTGAACCTGAATCAAAACAGGAGTCCATGCAATAGCACAAAAAGGGTACACCACCTCCCAAGAAATTCAAAGTGTCAGAATCGGCTGGAAAGTTGATGGCCATTGTTTTTTGGGATTGTGAGGGAATATTACTGATTGATTATAAAGAAAAAGGTACCACTATAACCGGAGAATACTACGCCACAATATTGGAAAAGTTAAAGGAGGCAATTAAAGAAAAACGTCGTGGAAAATTGGCCAAGGGTGTGTTGCTTTTGCAAGACAACGCGCCGGTTCACAAGAGCCGAGTTGCCATGGCTGCTCTTCACACGCATGGATTCGAACCACTTGTTCACCCACCCTACAGTCCAGACCTGGTCCCTAGCGATTTTTATTTGTTTCCAAATTTAAAAAAAGAGCTAAGGGGAAGGAAATTTTCCGACGATAACGAAGTGAAGGAGGCAATTTCGGCGCATTTTGAGGCCAAAGACAAAAAATATTTTTTCGATGGTTTAGAAAAATTAATCCATAGATCAAACAAATGTATTACACTTAAGGGTGATTTTATTGAAAAGGAAAAATAAATTTATTGTTATATTTTATTCACAACCCTTTCATTCCGCGAACTTTTGGACCTCCCCTCGTATCATCTTGAAAAATTTCTGAGTCGTTATCGCTAACAAACTCACTGAGTGACGTAAAGCTTTCTATTTCTCTCTTATCAACGCAAACAATCCAAAAATCCAATTTTCTTTTGAAGGCAGTTATTTTGTTATAGGCCTGGAACACTGTTGTCTGTTTACCTTGCAATGATAAAGATATCCGCCATAAAAGACCAAGTTTTATCATACAAACGGTCTTTCAAATTAAAAGAAGTATCAAATTAAAGAAGCATTTGTAACTCCGCTCTAAGTTCAAATAGCCTTGTTAAAGTTTTACCCCGAGACAGCCATCGCACTTCTGTATGGAGCAGCAGTGTTTTATGTTTGCTGCCATAATCTTCACAAAATAATGAGAACAATCGGGATTGTAGTGGTAGTGATTTGATAAAATTAATTATTTTTATCGCTTCATCCATAACTAATTTTAGATTTGACGGCATTTGCTTCATTGCAAGTGCTTATCTATGCAGAATACAATGGCTGGAACTACAATAATTAATAATTAAAAAATAAGTTGACACTTGACAAATTGTACAAATTGACATTGACAATTGACATATGACATAACATGATATTGACAAGTGACAACCCAAAAGCCAAGTGAAAACCCAAACCTCGTAATAATTTGTTTTGGTGTTTATTTTCCTCTTTGGGGCATTATAGCGCTATTTTCAATTAGATTTGTTTTTTCTTTTGAGAAGTTGAAGTCCTAAATAAATAAGTTGTCAAATCATTAGCCGGGCAATCAATTCTACTTGTTGCCCCAATACAACTTTAGTTATACTTGTCGGGAGAAGAGGAAAGATAAACAAAAAACAGATGTTAGATTATATAGACACATTAAGTAACAAAGAAAATATTAAAAAATCTTATTGTTTACCTTTCCTTACATCAAATTATCAAATAATAAACTGCCGCACGAGAGTAAAGAAAATTATATTAGGTTTAAATTGAACAGCCTACTGTGTAGTGCTACTAATAAAAATTGTATAGTTTTAAATAAGACTTTACCACAAATCGATGTGGTTGACTTTAATAATATTTTTATCTCTAGGTTAAATAATCTAACATATGATAAGTATTACTTATCAAAATTTTTTACACGACATTTAGCTAAATGGCTATATAATTTTTTAGTTTTAAGACAAGCCAAAAAATTGGCTAAGCCGACCACTGCTTTTATTGAGCAGTGTTCTTATACTGACAATTTTATTAGTAAAAACTTGGAATATGTTCCAAATAATTTAAATTAGATTATAGGACAACAGAGGCTCACTCTAGCAATTTCTTAGCTGGAAATATTTATACTGATGCCTCCTACGAAGGGCCTAGTAAGAACTCTGGGATAAACTGTAATTTTAATATAAACTTGGTGCATCAAAATTTACAAGGCATAATAGGGAAAGAATTAGAACTTGAGTTATTTTTAAATGAATTTAAAATTGACATTATATGCGTAACAGAACATTGGTTAAAAAATCATGAATTAATATTTAACTATTGTGATCACCAAGTAGGGAGCTCTTCCTGTCGAGAAAATGTCATTAGGGGTGGCTCCTTAATTTTGATTATGATTGTGATTTTAATATTAATTTATTAGACTCTAACTCCACCACTGTTAGATTCACATTTTTGTTCAAATCGTATAATCTAATTAATTAATTTTATGAACCAACAAGAATATGTGAAACAACAGCTACTTGTATAGATAATATTTTCACAAATGTCACTACTTTTAGGAAAGAAATAATTAATGTACTTAATTCTGATCACTGTGGACAGCTAGCATCATTTGATCTTAAATGTGATAATAATCCGATAGAAAATATTGAGTTTATTCCTGTAAACACAAAACGTATTGAGAAATTTAGAAGTAAATTACTTTCAAGTTTTCAATGTTTGAATGAGTCAATTAATCCAAATGAAACTTTTAATAATTTATTTAAAGTAGTAAAAAACCAATTTGACTCTGTATTTAATCGGTCAGATTTAATAATAAAAGAAATAATTTTAGTAACTGGGCAACTGCAGGTATTATTGTTAGTAGACAAAGATTGTATGACTTGTATAACGAGAAGTCAATGAACAGGAGTGAAGCTTTTAAACTATATGTCAAGAAATACTCGAAGATTTTCAAGAAGGTATGTCAAGCAGCGAAGGTTCTTCACATCAAAGAAAAAATTAAGAACTCTAAAAACAAAGTGAAAACCACATGGAAAATAATTGCAGATGAGACTGGAAGAGTCGCCAGTCGCAACTCTAAATTTGAACTTTATATTAATGATAAAAAAGTTAGTTCTCACATTGAAGTTGCGACAGTATTTGAGAAGTTTTTTGCAGACATTCCGATCTCAACTACAAAAAACTTTAATTCATCACCTACAGTTGCCGAAAAATTACTTAGAGATAATGTGAGGGAATGTGATGTAAATTTTATTTTCAAAGAAATAGACTCTAGAGACATTATCAAGGCATTTAAATTACTTAATATTAAAAGTACAACTGATCTCTGGGGTATGTCCACAAAAGTTATAAACCCAGTAATTGACATCATTGCCCCTCACCTAGCATTAGTTTTTAATAATTGTATTAAAAGTGGCGTGTTCCCTGACTTGATGAAGCACAGCATGGTGATGCCTCTCTTTAAAGCTGGGAATAAAGCAGACCCAGCTAACTATAGACCAATATCCATATTACCGACTTTAAGTAAAAATTTTGAGAAAATTATTCTAAATCAATTAATTTTTCACTTCAACTCGAATAATTTGTTACATAGTAATCAGTTTGGTTTTACTAAAGGTCGGTCCACAACAGATGCAGGCATTAGTCTTCTGTGCAGTATATTTGAAGCTTAGGAGAGGTCACAGGATGCACTTGGTATATTCTGTGATTTATCCAAAGCATTTGACTGTGTGGAGCATGATACGCTGTTCAGGAAATTATACCATTATGGTGTAAGGGGCACGGCTCTAAAGCTTCTAAGCTCTTATCTAATAAATAGAACACAGACTGTAGAAGTTAATTCCAAAAGGTCTAATGGTACTAAAATTAAACTAGGAGTACCACAGGGGTCTATTTTGGGCCCTTTTCTATTTCTCATCTATATAAATGATCTACCTTATCTAATTAATGATAAGCATGAGATAGTACTTTTTGCTGATGATACTTCACTAATTTTTAATGAGAAACGACGACAATCTAACAATGACGAGGTAAATAGTGCTCTCTCAAAAATAGTACATTGGTTTAATGCTAATAATTTACTGTTGAATTCTAATAAAACAAAATGTTTAAAGTTCAGCTTGCCAAATGTTCGCAGGCACAAACCAATATACTATTAAATAATGAGAAAATGAAATTAGTAGACACCACTGTTTTTCTAGGTATAACATTAGATAGTAAGTTACAGTGGGGACCACATATTGCTAAATTGGCAGATAAGCTGAGTTCTGCAGCATACGCTGTTAAAAAAATTAGAGAAATTACCGACATAGAGACCGCGCGATTAGTTTACTTTAGCTATTTTCATAGCATAATGTCGTACGGCATCCTCTTGTGGGGAAACGCTGCGGACATTAATACAATATTTGTGCTGCAGAAACGTGCTATACGTTCTATTTATAAGATGTCGACTTTTGAATCTCTAAGGGAAAAGTTTAAAGAAATAAAAGTTCTGACTGTTCGTCGCATCTCAATACATTTTGGAAAATGTGTTATACGTAAGAAAGAATCTAAACAACTTCAAAAAGAAATGTGATAATCATTGTGTAAACACTAGAAATAAGAACAAGTTAGATATGCCAGTGTTCAGACTAAGCAAAGTTAGTAAATCCTTTAAAAGCCAATGTATACGCTTATACAATATAATCCCAGAAAAGGTTCAAAACCTTCCCATTAATAAGTTTAAAAAAGTAGTTAAAGAACGTTTGTGTGCCAAAGCGTATTATAAAATTAATGACTTCATTCAAGACGGCACACCTTGGGAATAAGGTGGCTCCTTATCTTATGTTATTATTTATGTTATTATTTGTTACATAGACATAAGCAAACATTGTAATAATTTTGATTTTAAAAGAATAATTTTCCATCTTTTTGGTAAAAGATGGCCCCAGACGAGTTTCTTGCCGGCTCTTCTCGCTGGGTTAGAACCGGTGGCATCACGTAGTTACGACGTTCAAAAAGAGTATTTAAAAATACCAATTTTGAATAAAAATTTTTTGATTTGATTTGATTTGATGGAAGAAAGTGGTACTGATGACGAAAGTGTGTCAAGTTTAAATGCAGCGCTAACACCGATTAAAAAGTTTAAAATACAGAAAAGACTTCAAAAATATAAACCTGAGTGGGAAAGAAAGACAGCATGACTGGATTACTAATGATCCCGAAAATATCTACAATGTAAAATGTAAGCCATGTAATGTAACATTTTCTATCGGGAAAAGTGGCATTGGCCAGGTGAGTTATTTTATGTTGTTTTGTTATAATAGATATCTTCTCTTGTCTTTTGTCAATATCATGTTATGTCATATGTCAATTGTCAATATCAATTTGTACAATTTGTCAAGTGTCAACTTATTTTTTAATTATTAAGACATAGAAATTTAAAAAATAAGAATTATTTGTTTCAAGTTAGATTTCAGTGTTGAAAATATAGTATTTTTGCGTACTATATAATAGTTCAACAGTATATAGTACGCAGGCTCGAAATATAGTACAATACTATATATTATAGTACGGTTGGCAACCCTAATTGTACCTCAAATTGTAGACAAAAGACCAATCTACCTAAATATAAACGCTTTACACTTGTCTGTCCCTATTTTTGAAAAAAAAATCGCTCAAAGAAACTGAATGAAAATTTGTTGAAAAATATTCTTAAAATGTGGACATTTAACTTTGATTTTATAGTGACTTTCCTTTGAGGAATAAATAAGCGTTACACCATTTTAGAAAGCTTAAAATATATTCTTTATTACGAATTAATTATATATTGGGTTTTTTCATATATGACACCACTAGAGACGTACATCTCATAGTATGTCGTTTTTCCTTATCTTCAATTTTCGATTCGGCCTCTTACACATTATGCCGTAGCGGCAACGGCACCGTCGCCGCCGCGGCGCCGCTGCGATAGTCTGCCTTAGATTTATATGGAGCTTTACATACGACGCCGCGGCGGCGACGGCGAGTCTTTATGCCGCGGCGGCAGCGGCGAGCGGTGCCGTAGTTTTCAACTAATGTACGAGTTTAGTTAGTCGCTTACACACGGAGAGGAAGTACGTCGCGCGCGGTGCCTGTCAGAGTATTTATCAGAATGGACATACCTGAATTTATCAAGAACATAGACATCGATAATTTAATCTCACTGGTTCGTGAAAGGCCAGTCTTGTGGGATAAATCTTTAGAAGAGTTTAAATATAAGAACATTTCGAATGCAGCATGGAAAGATATTTGCATTATATTGTATTCCGAATTCGACGCGCTCAGTGATAAAGACAAATATATGTTTGGTAAGATTTATTGTTTGTATTACAAGTAGATAGGTTATTATTAAATACAGGTACATAATAACAGATTTAATAGGTATTAAATTACTTTTAATTGCCAAGATAATGCCCCTTCTTCGCTCATAAAATAATCTGAGAACATATCACGTATTGCATTGGCTGCTGGAACTCTTCTTACAGCTTGTGATTGTGTAATGTCTGTGATCACGTCTTCATGATCTACAATCGCCATTGATTCCCTAGAATTACCTCTATCTCTGGATCTGACGAAATTATGCAAAATGCAGCAACATTTAACAATGTCGATTGATAAGTCAGTTTTCACGTTCAAGGGTCGATGGAAAATTCTCCATTTATTTGATAATAAACCAAAGGCACATTCTACGTACCGCCTGGCTCTTGAGAGGCGATAATTAAATACACGTTTTGCTGTAGGCAAGTTCCTGCCACTATAAGGACGCATGATATTTGAACTTAAACCAAAAGCCTCGTCAGCAACGAAAACATAAGGCATATCTACACTTCGAGTGCGTGATATTGGTTCTGGGTGCGGTTGTTGTATCTGGTTTTGTTCTAGATGCTCAAATGATGAAGAATTTTGAAAAATCGTTGAGTCACACTACGCACCCACATCTATATAAATAAACTTGTAGTCTGCGTCAACTACAGCAAACAATACTATAGAGAAAAACTCTTTGTAGTTGAAAAAAAGCGACCCACTATTGTTTGGTTTAATCATTCTGATATGTTTGTCATCCATGGCGCCAATGCAGTGAGGGAAGTTAGCTTTGTACTCGTACTGCTTTGCGATTTCTTTTAATCTCTCTTCTGTTAATTCTGGAATACATTCTTGTGATAGTTCATTCCAAATCACTTTACATGTGCGTCTTACTATTTGAGCTATTGTAGATATTCCAAGCTTAAAATTTTCGTGCAGATCAGTAAATGTATGTCCCTCAAAAAATTGTCCTTCACATTCTTCCATTTACTAAAGACAGCTTTACCTGAAAAAATAATAGTCACTCTAGATCATACTTTTATATTTGTTTTTCAGATATTTGGCCAAATATCTGAAAAACAACATACTTTTATATTTGTTTTTCAGATATTTGGCCAAATATCTGAAAAACAAATATAAAAGTATGATCTAGAGTGACTATTATTTTTTCAGGTAAAGCTATCTTTAGTAAATGGAAGAATGTGAAGGACAATTTTTTTAAATACCTAACAAAGATAAAAACAAAGAGATCAGGATCAGCTGCAAGTGCTACCAAAAAATATCATTTGTTTGAAAAATTATCTTTCTTGAAAAAAATTTCACCATCTGAGATACAATCGAGTATTGCAACAACTCAAAATCAAGTAGAATCATCTCAACAGCCACGTGAGGAATCTCCTACTCCTACTACTAATGCACAGCAAGCTGAACCGAGTACTTCAAAGACCTCACATCGCAAACGCAAAGCAGATGAGTTCGAAACCGAAGTTTTGAATATTTTAAAAAAAGAACAGGATAATAGACATTTATCTTTTTTTAAAAGTATTTTGCCAAGTCTAGAAAAATTTAATGACAAACAAGTATTGCAGTTTCAGAGTAGAGCACTACAAATTGTAACCGAAATTCAGTACCCTACAGCAGTATGGCAAAATACACCTAATTACGGATATCAGACTGGATATACAACGACATACGATAATTATCAGAACACGTCTTCTACGAGTACTCTATCACAGATCGCATCACCAATGTCTCACGAAACGTTACCCGAATTTAATTAATATTAGCCCTACTACTTAAATTTTGTGCCTTAATGTGAATTATATAAAACTTGATTGTATTTGTAGTTTTTTTTTACTTACGTTAATGTTACCATTAACATTTCAGGAGGTGTAAATAATGTAATGCATTCCCTCATATTCGTACAATTCTTCTGCAAACCGTTGTGAACGCGTCCTAATAGTTGGTCGAATGTATCAATACTCATACGAAAACTACTGCGGAATTTTTTAGGATTTCTTTTCAAACTCTCATAATCAGAATAAAACTTTCCGTTACTTTTTCTGGAAGATATAAAGGGATGTATCCAAATAGTTCTTGTTTTTCTCTTTTTACGACGACGACGCAGAACACAAAGAAACAGCGCCACGGTAGGTTTCGGGGTAGATAGTAATTTATTCATTTAGATAGAAACCAAATTACATACGATATGCACACGTCTCCAAACTATATTTTAGTATATATTCATGTTTTTTCATGAAATAAACAATAGTATTTTATTATTTATTGTTGTGACTAGTTTCACTATAGTCCGTTCGCGTTAAGAAAATAGTGAGTCATCGTTGTCCGCTGGCCTGGCCACGCCCCCCAGCCAATTAAAATGCTAGAAATTAGAAAGTCGAGTTCACAGTGACCAGTTAAGTCTGACCTTCGAACAAAACGGTCGTGTATTTTGCGTGACTCGTTCAACAATAAAATTTGAAAATGAATACTTCACCAATTCGAAAGAATAAAAGTGGATCAATAATCCATAGCGGAGAGAGACACATAATTTACAATGTTTATAAGTACTTTAAACTGTGTGATTTAAATGCAACTCTGGAGAGCATAGTCATAAAAACAGCAAGTGCATGCGATGTGTCCGAAAATACTGTTTATAAAATTATTAAAGAACAAAAGGATACTAACACATTAAAATCACCCGTGAAAAAAAGAGCTCGACTATCCACAGTCGATAAATTAGATGAGCTAGACAAATGTGCAATAAGAAGAAAAGTTCACTCAATATATCGATGCCTTAGTTCACAAATGCACTAACTACATGAATGTCAACTTTACAGGGGAACGTTTTCAAGTTTCGGAATATTGAGATCTGGATTGCATGAAAGTAGCATATCTTAATTAAACAATTTTGCATGTATTCCAAAGACTAATCCTTTAGCTACATTACATCTCAATATTTTGTTATTATCATAACAATAACATTACTAAAAGAGCCAAATAAACCTATAAACCCCTATATAATACATTTGTGCACTATGTAAAATTACTTTTTACAGGTATTAAGTAAAAAACACAATAAAACTTTCATAATTTACCAGGCCAAAATAAAGTAAAAGGTCCATAATATAAAAGGACATAGGTAAGTTAAAAGGTCTAAAAAGTTTAATAAAACAGAATAATGAAACAACCAGTAATTTGTTATCATAATGTTTAATTTTAGGTTAAAAAAACAGTTTAAATTACTGAATATAAAGTAAGGGCATTCATCAATGATAATAAAAAACTTTTAAATTAGTCTTTTCTTCCTGAAGGACTATTATAAAATTTCACTAGTACAAACAAACGTTGTTATACTAGTGAAATTGTTTTTTAAAAACACTTCAAAGGAAAAGGGCTAGTTCACTTAAAAAATTCTGATTCCAATATTTGGATGCTCAATGGAACAGGAAATATTGAAAGGTATATTGACGTCACAAAAATTTATCAGGAACTTGGTGAATTGTTAGCCAAAAGCTTAATCGGCTTCCATGCATTCACAGGATGTGACTTCAATCCGGCCTTCTTTAATAAAGGGAAAAAAAGACCTTTTTTTTTTATTTCAACAAGCATTCGCTACTCTCGGTGAAGAAAATTTGACAGACGACCAGTTAGAGATATTTAATAGTATTCAGAAGTTTATCTGTCAGCTCTATAATGCAAAAAAATCTATTGACGTTGATGATGGAAGGTACCAACTTTTCGTCAACAATTATAAAGCTTCGGACGTGAATGAAAATTTCAGCAAAAAAATACTGAATTTTGATGCAAGCTCAATACCACAGTGTAAGAGTGAGCTTTACCAGCAACTTCTAAGAGCACATTATATTTCAAGTGTTTGGAGAAATGCTTATAAGAAGCAATTGTAGGTTGCATTGGACGCATTAGAGTACGGTTGGATTGAACAGGATGATAAATTTTTATTCAAATGGTTCGAAGGTGATCAACTCCCAGCTTCTGTGAGCGACTTAATCACCCAAATCCCTGGTAAGTTCATAATAACCAAATTTTTATCGAATATATTCGGATCACTTTACAAATTATTTTTATTTTTAAATAAATTTTTTACAGATTCCGATTCTATGGATGATGAAGACGAGTCACACCACGACGACCATGACTCCGATGACGATGAATAAAGATTCAAATCAGTAAAAAAATAAACAAATTTTTTTAATGCATGCACGATTCATATTTTGTTATTCATTTTTTAAAATTATGTCTTAAATAAATAAAAAGAAGAAAATTAAATAAATATTTGAATAATTATTTGTTATTTGCAATATACCTCAATATTTGAGATTCTTCCAAAATATATTAACTTTTTTATCATAAAACTTATTAATCATCAATCTTATCAATTTTAGTACATAGTTTACAAAATTAAATTTTACATTTCTATGCATGCAGTGATAAAGTAAATCATATTGATGTAAAATAGGGAACGTAATACACATACATCTGACCGGATAGTAGCAAAGATTTTGTTGTCTGCTGATGTGTGTACTCAATCGGCGCGTCCACACAGAGCGAGCAGCCTCGCGAGGAATTTGCCGCGCGAAGCAGCTCGATTTGTGTGGACGTTGCGTTCAGTGTCGGTTTTTTGTTTTGCTCAAAGGCGCCTCAGTCGTTTGCCGCGTGCACTCTGGACGGTCGCATATTCTTTCGCGCCTCGCTCGAGTATAATAAGAGTAAAACATGAATAAAGATCAGTGTTTAAAATTAATAATCTCTCTATGGTGTAAACACCTGGCTATGGAATGCAAGTGATCCTAATTATACAAATAGAGGACTTAGAGAAGACGCCTGGTTAAATATTAGCCGCGAGATGAATGTACCGGTTCCTGATTTAAAAAAGAAAATGGAGTCATTAATGGGATCCTTCCGGCGGGAAAAATCACGAGAAAAGAAAAGTCGTTTAACAGGATCAGGTAAAAATTATATTTATTAATTGCTTTCGCAGTTACTAATAAGAACTATTTATCTATTATAAAAAACTTGTAACTTTTATTTTCCAGGTCGTGATTACGTTTACAGATCTAGCTGGTTTGCATATAATGCCTTAGCATTTATGTCTGATAGGAACGAGCCAGGTACCACGCGGGATACTATGGAGAATGTAAGTACTACTTATTATAGTTTTTATTGATAGTCATCTTGCCATGAGACAGTTCCATTCGTAATAAAATGTCTTGCTAGGTGGTCACGTATCTCTTTAGCATTATTTCCTCCACGTCGTGGTATTTGTTGAATTGGTAATAATGATGTTGGTTCTGATTCATTTCGCCAACTTCCTTCTACGATTTCCCCGTCATTTCCCACCGCATCAAAAAAGCCAGGAGCTGCAAAGCTATTATTAGATGTTCTCCGTAAATAGTTGTACAAATGTATTGATGCTAAGACTACTTTTGTTGCTTGTTCGGGTTCCAATAAAAGTGGTTTCCGCAAAACTCTATAAACCGAACTTAACACTCCGAAAGCATTTTCTACAACTCTTCGTGCTCTGGAGAGTCTATAATTAAAAATTCTTTCCTTTGAACCTCGTAAGGTTTCAAGGTGTATTCATTTAGCTGAAAAGCTTTGTCACCTAATATATAAAATGGTACTTTGGGATAGTACGGTATTTGCAAAATTGTGGGTGATGGGATGTTAATTTCCCTTTTTTCAAGTTTTTGGTATAATTTTGTATTTTTAAATACACCTCCATCTGAAATCCGTCCTTTACTCCCAACGTTTACATATAGAAACTTGTAATTATCATCTACTAAGGCAAACAAAACTATACTTGAAAATGATTTATAATTGTCGTAGTCATTGCTACTGTTTATCGGAGACTGTAAAACAACATGTTTTCCATCCATCGCAGCCACAGCATGTGGGAAATCCCATTTATTTAGGAAACCGTTTGAAATTGCAAGCCACTGTTGTTCTGTTTCTGGTACCTGAAACAGATATTTATTTATTTAACGAAATCTACAGCGTTACATGTTTAATAATTAATTTTTGATAGAATTTTAATTGAGTAATATAATTAATTAATTTCAGAAATCTGTAATTGGCCTTGCTAATAACTAATTTATAAATCTAAAAATATAGATATAAAATAATATATACTTATTACTTAATGATGAAACACTAAGCGCAACTCAAGTCGCTCAAGACCCTTCACTTGACAACGACAACATTCAAGTTATGGAAAATCAGCAACAACAACAAGATGGCACCAATAACACACAATCTAATGTTGGAACACAAGACCAGAGATCCAGAAAACGAAGCAAAAGAAGACCAGCGAAAGACACAGACGATTTATCAGACGAAACTCTTTCTGAAGCTTTCAGGATTCTCCAGCAGTGCACAGAACCACAGTCAACCCCACCGCCTTGTGACTCATACTCGACATTTGGACAATACATAGCCAACGAATTGAGAAAGTATGATCCAGTAACTCTGACATACGTAAAAAAAGATATATGCGGAATAATATTTCAAGCCGACACAGGAGCTTATCGACAATATGCCTATTATACACAAAGCTATGATGGGTCTATGCAACGTCCAAGCACTCATGCTTCATCTTATAACGATCCGACGTCCCCCTCACCACTAACTCCTCAACCATCTAATACCACCGTTCCAATGACTTCTCCAATTCAAACAGAGATTCAACCTCTCCCTTCCCCTTCGATTGACTAATTACACTAAAACATAATGCGAGCCACTAATTAAAAATAATTTTACCTTTCTTTTTATGGTTATTTTAAAGTTCTATTAAAGTGATTGGACTAAATTGACAAGATATTGTTTTTTTTTAATTACCTTTACATGATCCTTTAAATGTTCGATGATGGCATCGCAAACTTCAGGGACAATCTTCGAAATAGATTGTTTGGAAATGCGAAAGAGATACTGCAAACTGGTATAAGAATCTCCTGTCGCTAAGAACCGTAATGTCAAAAGTATCTTTTCTCTCACGGTTATCGCTCGACGCCAGTTCGTATCATTTCTTTGAAGTCTGCTTTGCAAGTTTGAACACAATAGATCCAACTCCTCTGCAGTAATGCGTGCAAAATTTTTCTCCACTCCATCATTTATCAATTCTTGGTACAGTTCGTTCCCATTATATAATAATCTGTTTTGTATAAAGTCTGGATCCAATATCGTCTTCGTTTAAGCTTTTGTTGTCTTCTCTTTTTTATAATCCTATTTATAAGGATAAAAGCAACAGCTGCCACCGCGACACGTACGTGTGGTGCCATGATGTTTTAATTCTCAACTGAACGAACGAGCATAATGGCTCGGGTTTGCCGCGCTCGTTTGGAGATAGTTTCCTCGCGCGGCAAATGCCTCGCGAGGCTGCTCGCTCTGTGTGGACGCGCCTAATGAAGTCGTATTTGATTGATAATCCGTGATTAATATAAGTTTTCAAGGCCCTAATAAATAAAATATATCAATGGCAGATCTCTTCAATTAAATTCAAAATTTAATTTCTTTCAGCACTTTCAAAACTGTCTGCCACAATGCTAAACGCGCGATAATGGTCTGCCATTGTTGTTTTTAGATAATAATAATAATATATTATCAAAATTCAAAACGGCAGACGTCGTCAAATGCATTAATAATTCGCCAAAAATCAATACCTGTCTTACCTGAGCGCGCGCCGTATCCACCGCTTGGGGCTTAGTGAACCCCCATCTCATATATGGTATACCTACCATATATGGTATAGGGGCCTCACTGTACAAAACCCCAAGTCTGGTCAAATAGATACAGGTAGCTTTCCACTGGCTCTTAGACTATAAGTAATGATATTTGATCTAAGACTGTCCTGTTTATCGTGATATATAGTTTGGCTAGCGAATGGTGAACCCATCAATTTTTTAAGTTGCAACACTGACATTTTGACACATGCTGTCAACTAACTGTCAACTTCTATGTGGTCGCATTGTTATTGTGTTAATTTAACGAGTTTTTTTGTTATAAAGAAGTTAATCATGAGTAAACCGATTAAAAGTACGTACGAGAGCTTCTTTTTAACATGATGAGCAAGTATAAAGAAAAAAAAAAGGAGAAAGAATCGTTATTCAAACAAAAACGGAATGTTTAGACAACGTCGTAAAATTTATAGGTCAGTTGAGTACAGTGATTTTGATACTTTAAGAGAATGTGTGCTTTTTTCATTGCTTTATAACTTTTATTCTTCAAAATTTTGCTTTATATGATATAATAATGTATACTTAACTCAATATGATGTTCAAATTACGAAGATTCTTTTTAATGTTGCCCAAGTTTGAGTAGTAACATGACTAATGCATGGAAAATGTTTCATGAATCTTTTTTTTAATTTTACAGAAGATCTTAACCTTCAAGCGCGCGTAGTCGAATCGATCGCGCTTAGCACGTTTTCGTTCATATTACTATTATTACTCATTACATCTAATTCTCACTACTAGTAGCCTGTCGCTATGCCATTGGAAGTAAAACAATGAATAAACCGTTGTTCGAGGGGCTGTCCCCACTCCACAAATCGCAATTGTTTTAGTCCCGGTGCAGTCGTCGAAAAGACTACACGCGCTTGTCGTCGGAAAGGTTACGCGCGACGCTCAACGCGACATACCCTTGTTCACGTTCATAGTAGTTCTTCGGCTACTATTCAGTATTATCGAATTAAGTTTGGATTTTTTTATATAAAATGAGTCGTGGACGGTTATCACAACGTGCAATACTTGAGGAATTACTAAAAGAAGACGAAGAAAAGAGTTAATCGGAGCTTAGCGACCAAGGTTCTGAAATTTCCGACCACATCATTGCAGAGCCTCTATCTGCTGAGGAATCAAACTTCTCGGATTCAGAAGAGGATGATTTGCCACTTTCGGAAATAAATAGCTGCTTTACAGGGCGCGATAAAATAACGAAATGGCAAAAATCTAACAATAACAGAGTGAGGCGTCAAGTTCAAAATATTCTAACGGAAGATGCCGGTATTCGTAGGAATGGTGTGGGTGTGACGACATTTACGCAAGCCTGGAGTTTATTCATTTCAGAGAATATTATTGAAAAAGTTGTTAGACATTCTAACGAATTTATTCAAAAAAAAGTGCCATCATATAAAAGAATACGTGACTGCACCACTAGTAGATGCTGCTACGTTTTACGTCCTAAATGTTGAACTTTATGCTGGCAAGCAGCCTGAAGGCCCATATCAGTTGAGCAACGCTGCGTCAGACGTCGTGAAGAGGCTAATTACACCAATTTCTGGTACTGGAAGAAACCTTACCATCGACAATTGGTATACTAGTGTGCCACTGACGAACGATTTAGCCAAGGACTATAAGATTTCTGTTGTGGGTATCATGCGCAAAAACAAGAAAGAAATACCTCCTTGCTTTATAGATAAAAACAATCCTGAATATTCAAGTCAATTTGGATTTTCAGATACAGCTACACTCGTATCTTACGTGCCTAAAAAGAAAAGATCTGTACTTCTTATATCGTCACTTCATTGTGCTGCAGAAATAGATGAAAGTACAAATGAAAAGCGCAAACCTAGCATCGTTACTTTTTACAATAAAACAAAGGGGGGTGTCGATGAAGTCGATAAAAAAGTAAAAATGTATTCAGTTTCAAGGAAGAATAATAGATGGCCATTGACACTATTCTTTCGTCTTCTGGATATTGCAGGAGTAAATAGTATGGTAACATTGAGGGCAAATAATGTGACTCTACGGAAAAGGCGACTGTATTTGCGGGCATTAGGCACTGAATTGACAAAAGAGTACGTCCAAAGAAGATCAACGATGGTAGGCCTTCCAAGAAAACTAAAAAGAAACATAAGGGAACATTTGAATATGGAGGTTGGTGCTGCTGATACAGAAGCAGTGAGTTTTGGCACATGCAGAGGAACCTGTAAAATATGTCCAGCCAAAAAGAGGAGGCAATCAAAAACGCAATGTAAGTTATGTATGAAAAATATTTGCAGAAGTCATACAACATTTATTTGCAATCATTGTTATATGGACAAAGAAACTAATTCTGATGAAAACTAAACCAACGAAAATTATTTTTTATTCTTATTTTGTATTTTTTATAATTAGACAAAATATACTAGTATGAGATACATATCGCACATCCGGTGCAAGAATGACACAATTGCAGTTTTTTGAAAATTTGAATTAAGTATGCCAAAAGTCTTGAAAATGTATTTTATATCCGGTGCAAAAACGACAGAACTCTAGTTCAACTGCTTACCAGCAGAGGGTAATTGTGCCATTCGGGAATCCCGCCAATTTCGCGAGTGGTGGTGACAATAACGCCCTATTGGTCAGTCGCGCGCGGGGAGCCGCCGAGAACGCTTGTGTCTGGAGCCTTATCGACGTAAAGGTAATTATGACAAAATATTTGTATTTTTATGGCGCAACAACGACGCAACTGTTATTTCTGTCGTTTTTGCATCATGTTACTGTTATTTAATACAGTGCAACAATGACATAAGTGACCATTGCGTTTATTTTGTACCTATGCCTATGCACCCTACGACGCAAATGACCTTCGTGTCGTTGTTTTCTTATACTTATTGCCAATGTTTACGTACTTACCTACATCTTATTTTACATAAAATGACGTTGCTTATTTCTTGAAATGAAATGTTATTGCCTTTCAGCTTAGAATGACGAGCCGTGCACAGCGATTAGCTCTATTAGGCAAGCAAGGTTATGTAGCTCCACTATTTTCACAATGTGATGCCGAAAACATCCCGCCGATAGATGATGAAACTCATAAAAATGGTAAGTCGAGTTAAGTTTTCATACTAACGTTAACGTTATTACGCATACAAATAAACATAGTATTCATAACTTAGTAAAGTCTTAGTGCGGGTCGGGTTATCTAGAAGTTAGCAAATCTAAATCCACCCAAATTTCGCAAACAACTTTGGCATGTTATTTTACTAAAATAACGAAGTAATTGCAATACCACCATGTACTTACACAAAATATATAATAATAGTACTACCCACTTGATTATATGATTTCGGCCTAACCTACTTTTATATTATTTTAGACTTACAGACAGCGAAGCCGAAACCACAGAACTTCCCATCCACAGACGGCTCTTTGGAACCAACTGTGTCAAATACATCTGTACACTTTAGTGTTGAAAACGGACTAAACCTGGCAGTAGTTTTACAAAATAGCGAATCGTTTCTTGAGCTTGTTAATATGGAGCCAATAGCACCACTTGCAAGGCAGAAAAATCCTTTACAAGACTGTTCTGGAAATTATGATGGTATATACCTAACACTGAACAATATAGCATTTCTTTTATTTTTCATAAACACTCGCTCATCCCACAGCCATTCATCCATCACTTAAACTTTATATATTTTTATTATTATTACTTTAGTGGGTACCTAATCCTTTGATTAGGTTAGCCATCGCAATAAGTTTTAGGAGAGTGATATTTACAACTTCTAAGCATTCTTTATTTATGTTTTAGGTTTAAGTTTAGGAAATATATCTCCATCAATGCTACAAGATACTAATGAATTTCCATTTGATATGGATACCGCCACTAGTAATATTTTACTTGATAAAGATGGTTCTGTTCAGGATGATTTTTCGCCAAATGAAAGTGGTGATGAATATAAACCTGTAGAAAGAAAACGCAGACGCCTAATATCATCAAGCTCAAACTCATCATCAAGCTCAAACTCATCATCAAGCTCAAACTCATCATCAAGCTCAAACTCATCATCAAGCTCAAGCTCATCCTCTAGCACCTAATAATAAATCAACTACTCAATGCAATGGACCAAACAGAAATGACAGAATCACTTCTGAAAATAGTCAACAAATTGAGACAAATAATAGTAACACTGATACTAATATAGAATTGACATCACCAGTAAAAACAGGAAAAAAGAAGGCAAGAAATCCACATCTTTGGAAGAGAAATCAAAAGAAGGTGCTGAAAAATACAGGCAATGAGTATGAATCCAGTTCTGGCAAGACTGTTAATGCTAAAAGTATGAAACCACCGTGCACAGATAAATGCAGACTTTCTTGTTCTAAAAAAATCTCTGAAGAATCAAGACTTCAAATATTTAAGTCTTATTGGGACTTAGGATGTTTACAAAGACAGAGAGATTTTTTAAGCTCTTGCATCACACCTTTGATACCTGCTTGCCGACGTATAAGGACCGATGCAGTGAGACCAAGAAAAGCCAATTGTGGGTTCTATTTTATTAAAGATGGTAAGAGTATACGTGTGTGCAAGATGTTCCTTTTGAACACTTTAGGAATTGCAGAAAGAACTGTACGTACAGTTATTGACGCCAAAGTAAGCGATGTAGGAATTATTCCACAGGATAAAAGAGGCAAACACGGCAAACAAACTAAGATGGATGATGAGATTAAAGAATCGGTTCGTTTGCACATTAATTCTATTTCAAGAGTGGAAAGCCACTACCTAAGAGCAAACACTTCTCGAGAATTCATCGATGGTGGTTTAACTATTGCTCAACTTCATCGTCTGTACAAGGAGCAGCGGGCATCTGCAAATAAAGAAGCAGCCACTTACGATACATACGCTCGTATATTTAATACTGAGTTCAATATTTCTTTTTTCTGTCCAAAGAAAGACCAATGCGATCTTTGTGAGTCGTATAAAAATGCCGATGAGGAAGGTAAAAAAAAAGTAGAGCAGAACTTCCAAGAACATTTAAAACAAAAAAGTCTAAGCCGGAAAGAGAAGTCAGATGATATAAGATTGTGTACGGAAACAGGAAGTAATGTAGTAGTCGCAATTTATGACTTGCAAGCAGTTATGCCAGTGCCGATAGGAGAATCTTCAGCATTCTTTTACAGATCTAAGCTCAATTGCTATAATTTCACGGTACCTAATTCAAATTCAAATTCTTTATTTACACACACATAAAATATATACCTACAGACATTATTGATACATAATTAAATAATATATACCACGTCGATCTAATCCCGTGCTAAGTATACACTTCCTGCATTCGTCCTTGGCGAGTCGAAGATGTTCAGCCTTGCTTTAACTTTAAAGGTAGTTTAGGTTTTATGTTCATAGTTTAGTTTACTTACGTTCATTTCTTTTTAATTTTCAGATAACAGACATGAAAAGTAAGACCACATCGTGTTATTTTTGGCATGAAGGACTAGGTAATAGAGGCGCCATCGAAATTGGGACTTGCGTATATAAATTCCTCCAAAACTTAGCCCAAAATAACCCAAATTGTGATGTTATATTTTATTCGGACAACTGTTGTGGGCAACAAAAGAACCGGTAAGCATTTAGAGATTAGAAAGTACTTTATAAATACTCTGCAGTAACGCCTTTTTGTAGAACTATACAGGCTCGGGCTTAGGCAATCTCCTTCACTGCTTTTTCTCATCTGTGTCTTCTTACATACACCATACTATCATGACTAAAAGAAGCAATAATTTTTGTTTCATTATTGATTGTGTAAAATTTTTAGGTTCTTGATGGCCATGTATTACTTTGTAGTCAACACACTGCCAATAAAGTCGATAACGCACAAATTTTTAATACGTGGCCACACCCAAAATGAGGTCGACAGTGCCCATTCTATAATTGAAAAGTCAATCAAAAGGGCTAAGAAATCTGGTCCGATATATACGCCAGATCACTACGTACAGTTAATAAGAAACGCAAAAAAGACCGGAAAACCTTTTATTGTGCACGAACTTAATTATAGCGATTTCTTTGATCTGAAAGCACTGTCCGAAGAAATAGGGTTAAACACAGCAACGATAAAATTATCAGAGGTCAAACTTATTCAGTTTACCAAAGCTGACTTTTATACGTATAAGATGCGTTACGACGAAGATTGGACTCAAGTCGATTGCAAAATCGTAAAAGGGCGATTTTCTAATAAGAGGAGTTCACTTTTGATGAATCAAATCACTTTGAAACCAGCATACACTTACGAAGATCAGTGTAGCTGAGCGAAAGAAGAAAGATTTGCTGCATTTGGTGGAAACTAACATAGTTCCCAAGTTCTACGAAGGATTTTTTAAGAGCCTACTTTAATTAAGTATATTTAAGTGAGGTTGACCTTAGTTCTATTTTAGTTAAAGGTATAGTGATTTAAAAGCAAGATCTCGTAATTAATTAGTACTATTTTTAAAAATGTGATTTAAAGACCAAAGTTACTATTAAAATAAATGAGCCATAAAAATATTGGTTTTAATGTTTCTATCCATAACTAGCTGCTGCCCGCGGCTTCGCACTCCCTTATCCAGGATAAAAAGGATAGCCTATGTTTGATTCCAGGTCTAGTACATAGCTAGCTACATCTATGCAATATTTCAGTTCAATCGGTTCAGTAGTATTGGCGTTAAAAAGGGACAAACATCTATCCATCTATCCATCCATTCATCCATCTATCCATTCTAATAACTTTCGCATTTATAATATTAGTGTGATAGTGTGACTAGACACATCTAGACTAGTGTCTAGACATGTGTCATAACTGACTAACAATCAAAATCTTAGCACAATAACGACGCAAATTACCGCGGCAATTTTTTTAATCGTATTTTTTGGTATTATTAACACTAATATTTGACACTTTATCCAATTCATTAACAAGCGTATGATCCAAATCATCATTTAATCAACAAAAATAATAAAGATATTCAAGCAAAATAAAAATATTACTGTTCAAATCTTTATTTGCCTCTCCTGAAAAACCATGTTTACTACAATAACGTCATTCTTGCACCGGATGTGCGATATGTAAAAAGGTTTTGTGTTCCTAATTTTTGTTTTGATTCAAAGATATTTGAGTTATGTTAATTAGTTTAATTAATGTTTCTTTTTCATAATTTTAATTACTTTTTTTGACAAATTAGACTTTAAGGACATTGATAATGTATCTGAGTACCAATAAATAAACAATTATTTAATAATTAGTGCTTTATTTCATTTATTCATCCCATACGTCTTTTCGGTTACGCGCGCCCGCTCCCGTTACAAATGACCGCGCGCCCGCTTGAAGGTTAACCTAGATTCCGAAGCAAAACAAGAGGTGTTGGAAAATCTATCCAAACTCAAAGAATTGGAACAAAAAGAGTTAGTCAGAATAAATATTTTCAAGATATCTCTTTTGACAGGTAATTAAATCTATACTAATATTATTACCTATAAATGCGAAGATAACTCTTTACGTCTGTCTGTTACGCTTTAGTGCCTGAACTACCCGACCGATTGTAAGAAATTTGCAATAGATATGGTTTAATGTACGAGGATGGACATAGATCTACACTTTATCCCAAATTTTGAAGATTTCTTTTGATATAGATATAATTATTATAGTGTCTATTTCGTAGGTGTGAGCTGTTCAACATCAAAGAGAATAATTAATAATGAAGGTAAAACAAATGACGGTGTCTTCAGAACTCCAGGCAAAAAACGACCTCACCCGTCTACAATATCCAACCTAGATAGTTTTGATATTCAAGCTATCAGAAACAAAATAAATTTTATTTTTTCTATTTGGTTAAAAATCAAGTACCTATCCTTAGAAGCCTTTTGGCTGATTTAAGAGAAAGCATAAACTTTACTGGATGCCGAGAAACACTACGGCATGCTTCTGTGTTCACCGCTGCCCACAAACACTACTGAGGAAGAAATTTTTAATAAAATAAACATATTTTTTGAAGAAAATAATATCAGTTGGAACGATTGCATTGATATTTGTACAGATGGGGCCAAGGCGATGACAGGTAAAACAGCAGGAGCAGTGTCACGCATAAAAAATGAAGCGCTTAATTGTAGTTCCAGCCATTGTATTATGCATAGACAAGCACTTGCGATGAAACAAATGCCGTCAAATCTAAAATTAGTTATGGATGAAGCGGTAAAATAATTAATTTTATCAAATCACGACCACTACAATCCCGATATTTCTCATTATTGTGTGAAGATTATGGCAGCAAACATAAAACACTGCTGCTCCATACAGAAGTGTGATGGCTGTCTCGGGGTAATCTTTAACAAGGCTATTTGAACTTAGAGCGGAGTTACAAATGTTTTTTGTCAGCTATACTTCTTTTACTTTGAAAGACCGTTTGTATGATAAAACTTGGTTATTCCAATTGTCTTTTATGGCGGATATCTTTCAAAAACTAAACGAATTGAATTTATCATTGCAAGGTAAACAGACAACAGTGTTCCAGGCCTATAACAAAATAACTGCCTTCAAAAGAAAATTAGATTTTTGGATTTTTTGTGTTGATAAGAGAGAAATAGAAAGCTTTACGTCACTCAGTGAGTTTGTTAGCGATAACGACTCAGAAATGTTTCAGATGCGCGCATCTTTTGAAAAGCATTTTCCCGAAGAACAGAATACAAAAATAAAACTGAATTCATGGATTCATAATCCTTTTTTACCCAACTTGCAAAAGCCCGAAAGTATGTCAAACGAGATATATGAATCTCTTTTAGAAATGTCATCAGACACAAGTATGGAGTCACTGTTCAAAACGATGTCTCTCAACGATTTTTGGTGCAGAATTCGTCATGAATATCCAATGCTTGGCAAAATGGCTATGAATAATCTTCTCCCGTTCCCAACAACATATTTGTGCGAAAAAGGAATCTCAACGTATGCAGCCACGATAACAAAATATCGCAATAGACTGGACGCCGAACCTGATATGAGACAGCAACTGTGTTCTATCAAACCTATTAATGAATAATAATAAACAGTTTCATACCTCCCATTGGTTAGATTTTTTCTTTTTTAATATCTTGTAATAATGTACTTGCCATGTGGCATGTTAAAGTAAGTAATAATCAGTAACTGTTACATTGTACTTTTATTATGTTTATTAATAAAGAATACACTTTTAAAAACTATTGTTTTATTGTAGGGTTCCGTCAAGTATTTTACTTTCCAAAAGGGTTCCGTCACCAAAAAAGTTTGAGAACCGCTGGATTAGACTATTTTAGATAGCCAAAAGAGGAATATCACAATTGTTGCTGTATTATTATTATCACCAGTCAAGCATAAGAAGGATCTGTAAGAACCACATGCCACACACATGATGTCGCAGGCCTCAAAAAAAAAGTTATTTAATGTTTCCTGTTCTATTTTTTGGGTTCTGTTTGAGTATAGTGAACGAATGACTATGTCCATCATGTCCACTAAGAGTAGAACAATACAAGGCATAGAACCAACTAGCAAAGCAGAATCCCAATTTTAATTACACAAGGTAACCAGTTATATCAACAACATAATATTGTACTTGTATCAAAAACCGTATTGTTTAACGTCAAGCATAAAACAAAAACTTTTACTTGATTACATGAGAAATCCATTCTGCAATATAGATCTTTTACTTTTTGCTTTTTGCTGAAATGTTCAGAAATTTTGCTGAAATGTTCAGAATAATGTTCTAAAACACGACCGTTGATGAAGCTAGGTCTTTAAAGACCTAGCCTTGTTTGAGCTTCTTGGTCTATTCTAGCCATTTGTCCAGTCTACTTATGAAAGAATATTCTTTCCTACCAAATTCTACATTTTTACGAATACCTGGTACCTCATAACTATGCGATAAGATAGATACTCTCCTGTTGGGAACTTGAATGATAAAACGATAGATTCGCTATTCGAGTTTAACTGTAGACCACTAGACCTCAGCAGGGATAAGGCCCAAGACCCGCCAGACAAAAGTAGTAAAAATTAAGGTGTCTCTCACACAAGGGGAAAAAGATCTATAGGAAGGGATTTCATTACCAGGAGGCTTCTTAGCCTTTACCTTGGGCAATCACACCATAGATACAAGAGGGAGGCAGATTTCTGGGAGTTCGCACCCAATGTTAGGACCTCCATAAGTTACGCCCAACTTCGATATGAACAGAGATTTGTGGTAGATCAAATGAACAAAAATTTAGGATTGCTCCAGAAGGTCATTTGTGAATCTATGTTCACCAAGTGGATCTCCTTGATTCCTCCTGACTTGTCTAGAAAAGTTGCCCAATATCTCTCAGGGACACACACAAATATAGCTGATGAGGAATACGGGGTATACAAAGTGACATCAACCGCAGTCTCCCTAAGTGAGTTTGAGCTATACTTACCAATCAATATCTCCTGTGGAATGTATAAAGTATACAGTCAGACCAGGAATGTGTCATTGTGGGCAGAGCCACTAACAGGTAACCTTTATAAATATCCCTTTCTGACTCACTACTCTATGGTGGCATCCTGGCTACCCGGAGAAAATGGGAGTGGAATAAATCCTATCACAGGGAAGGTTCTCATACCTGAAGTAATAATGTCCAAGGTAAAAGCTAATCAAAATGCGACGTAAGTCCGGAACCGGAAAACATTGCACCCAAGAAGAAAGTCAAACTAGGGAAACATCGCCTCACGAAATACAGTACAAATTGGCAGAATGATTATAATTGATTGTGTAATGTGTAACGTCGGAGGAATATAAAACTTACTGTAAACTGTGTAAAAAAGAGTTTACTATTTCTCATGGCGGATTAAACGACGTAGTGAAGCATTCAAAAACAAGTAGTCACTCGAAAATCACGAGTTTTCGCGCTGCAAGAAACATAACTAGCTACTTCCAGGCACCAGGTACTTCCACGTCAGATCGTGATCACGATGATATTATGTACAAAACGTCAGCCGCAGAAATTACTTCTATATATCACACAACCGTTAAACATTCGTTAAGCTACAATAGTATGGATTGTTTTCAAAAGTTATTACCTCTCATGTACGCTGATTCTAAGATAGCTAAGAATGTTAAATGTGGTAGGACAAAGAGTGAAGCAATAGTTTGTGAAGTATTGGCAAAAGAAGCTTTGAAGGACGTAATTTAAAATTTAAAAGAAGATTTATTTTTTTCGATTTCTATGGATGGATGCCAGCAATAAAGGAAACCGCAAAATGTTTCCAGTTTGTGTGCGATATTTCTGTTTGGACAAAGGAATACAAAACAAATTAATACAGTAGGCGCGCGAGTTCATGTCCATCGGGGCCTGAGGTGACGCGCGGGGGCACGCCCCGCCTTCACCCACCTCGCCGCATTCTTCCGCAGTCGAGTGTTGTCCTTGACGGTGACGCGCGCTTGTCGATAGCGATACTAAAAACTATTAACCGCTAATTGTGTTTTTTTTTTTGTGTACGAAAACATGAGTACTTCGCCTTCAACAGGTTCAAGTAGAAAAAAACCTTATATAATACATAAACAAGCACGAGAAATGACAAGAAATGTCCTACAGATGTGCGTCGAAGAAAAAAAAGATAACAAAGGACATCATTCATTTTGGACCAAAAAATGAAAGTGCCGGCCAGAAAAAGAAACTACGATATTCGGATAGAATACACAATTTCTATCATTTTTTACTATGACGTCCAATCTGTGCGCACAACGGTTACGTCGTAATAACATAAAAAATAAAATATTTTTTTATTAATTCTTTGTTGTTAAAAAAAAGTTTGGAGTGACATTATAATATAAAAATATTATATTAAAACTTATTTAGGTACATAATCGCAAAATACTCAAGGTCAAAACCTAGTGGTCAAGATATAAAATCGTACTATTTAACACATTCATATTTATTCTTTTTAATAAAGAATGTTGTCTGTTTAGAGTCAAACATTACAGGTTACTTTCTCTCAAAACTTCAAATGGAATTCCGAGAACTAATGAAAAGGGTTAAGGGACGGCTACCTGGGTGCGTGAGCGCATTGTTATTGGTTGCCGACCGCCCGCCCGCGCTACGCCAGCGGCCAGCCAGCGGCCAGCCAGTCAGTTATCCATGCAACTTTGGTTACATCGGACGGCTATCGTGACAATAATCTCTTGTTCTTAGAGCGATATAATATCAAGTGTATTTAGCGAAGCTTAATATCTGACATTATGAACGTACAATTGTGTATTTCGTGTCGTGTGCCTATTGGTGATCGCCGAAGTTATAGTTGGACATCCCGTGAATCACAACACATTGAAATCGCACAGTTTGTTATTGAAGATCTACTGGGTCATCAGGTGAGGATTATATTATCGCTATAACGAACGAATATGCCTAAGATATTTACTACGAACAAACATCATAACTCTTATGTACATAATGTTATAACATAAGCCGCATTTGCTGCTGTGTTTTTTAACAAACACAAGTTTTCAAATAAAGAGGGCCCCCCGCCCTCCGCAGATATATTTTTTTTTTACTAAGCTAATAAACTTTTTTTTTCAGAATGAACCTACAGATGTTATATGCCGACCTTGTTGGCAAAGGGCTGAGCGGCAATATCTCCGACGTCAACGTGAAGTGCAGGAAGAACCTGACAACGAAGAACCTGATGTTGCAGACGAAGAAGTTGACGCTGTGCCTCATTCTACAGTTTTACCTGGATTTGTACGAACTAGTAATACGGCAAACTCTTGTGTATTTCAACACTGTGTAGACTCAACAAGACACAGAATACCAGAAAACATTATTCTACGTGTTCTTTGCCGATACAGTGTATTCATATCAGAAAACAGTCGTGTTTGCAGCGAACACCTCGAGCAAAATGAATGGCATTTACTTGCTATGCAAGACAATTTAATTCAAGATTTTAATTCTGCACAGATCGTTAGTGCGCTAAGGTTGTTAATAAACCACATTAAAACAGAAGTTTTAGATTTTGAGCATTATGAATTGATCAATAACAAAGAGTTCCACGATTGGACTGGTCTTACTGCTGAACAATTCTCTGATTTATTGGCCAACACTCCGAGCTTAAATCAAAGAAGAAACAAAAAAACAATTTTAGCAGCTTTACTTGCAAAGATCCGAACTGGAGACTCAAATGCTAGGCTCGCAACGATATTTAAAACGAGCGAATCCACATTTGCGCGAATGCTTGAGACTGGCCGAGAAGCACTTTTGCGAGACTTTGTTCCAATGCATTTGGGGTTTGACCATATGACTCGGGAAGATGTCACACGTAGGAATCTTCTTATCCCAGAAAGTCTTTTTGGAAATATTGAAAGTCCTCCCGAAGAAAGAAAAGCTATTACAATTGTGGACGGCACATACATCTACATCCAAAAAAGCTCAAACTACTTTTTTCAACGAAAATCTTATAGTAGTCACAAGTTCCGGAACTTAGTAAAACCATTTTTATTTGTCTGCTGCGACGGTCACATAATAGAAGTTTCAGGTCCACACGCTGCTACTTCTTCAGATGCGCAGATAATGCAGAATATTGCTGAAAATGAAAGTGATCATGGCGATGGATTATTCCAATGGTTCTACCAAAGCGGGGACGTATTTATTTTGGACCGTGGGTTCAGAGATGCAGTTCCCATTCTTGAAGGAAATGGTTACACTGTGAAAATGCCGGAGACAAAGCATCCTGGAGCGACGCAACTAACCACGGAACAAGCAAACAAGTCACGCCTTGTTACTATTTGCCGTTGGGTTGTGGAAGTAGTAAATGGCCGATTTAAACGAGATTTCCGCCTGTTGAGAAACGTTCATATTAATATAACATTGCACTATATGTTTGAATATTTTAGAATCGCAGCAGCATTAATAAATGCTTATCACGTGTTGATAGTAGATAATGTCCATGCTTCTGATTTTTTACAAATAATCCGGGAAAGGATAAACATGCCCAATACACTGGCAGATCTTGTCGCCAGACGTAACTTGAACAGAATGAGAGCACAGTTCCAGCCCATGTCTGCAGATATGGCTGAGTTTAATGACTTTCCTACGCTTACCGAAGAAGAATTAATATTATTTAGCCTCGGTATATATCAGCTGAAACAAGCGAGAAGTTACTATGGAGAGCATGTTCAACCAGATGGAGTTTTTAGCATTGAGCTAAGTGGTGGAATTCCTCTAGAGCTTGTAAGGGAATTGGAGGGAGAGGACTTGTGGTTGATTCGAGGGCGAATACAATCCCGACACATCCGATCTAAAACATACTATGTGTATATTGCTCTGGATAGAACAGCAACCGGGCGTCGAGCAATAAAACATTACTATTGCACATGCCATATAGGAATGAGAACCATCGGATGTTGCTCCCATACTATGTGCATAGTCTGGTACATGGGTTATGCTAGACATGACCCTTACCTCAGCCCACCCGCAATAAGTTTAGATGACGTATTTGTAAGACTAGAAAATGTTTAATTGTACGTCATTAACTTATTATTGTTATTAGCCTTTATTCAGAAGAACAATACATTTATTTTATATACATTACAAAATATTCAAATCAATAATTGATTTTTCCGTTGCGCGGTCTCTGCTTCTGAGTGCCTCTTGGCAATGGCCTCCCCCAACAGCTTCCACTCACATCTCTGACATGCCACTCCACATACACTAGTCCACATTTTGCCAGCCATTTGTACCATTTCATCTTCCCATCTTTTTAGAGATCTGCCCTCTTTTCTTTTAGCACTTCTGGGATACAAAGATGTTATTATTTTTGTCCATTTGTCTGGCCCTCTCAAAATCAAAACATGTCCGGGCCGGACATGTTTTGATTGTTTGTTGTTTCATTTCAATTTTTTAGTTTTATATGTTACATCAGTTACACGTGTCATTTTTCTCAACTCCTTGTTTTCTATTTTGTCTATCCTTTTCTTTCCAAACATACTCCTCTCCATAGCCTTCGGCCCAACTTCCAGCATACTTGTATGAGCTTTTGTTAGTGCCCAAGTTTGGCACCCTTATGTTAGAATGGGTGGAATCCATGTATTAAATAGTTTTCTTTTGGTGCTCATGTTTATACTTATGCATTTTACTATTTCTTTAAAGGACCAGAATCTTTTCCAGGCATTGCCAATTTTTTTTTTTGTATATCTTTGGTTGTTGTATCATATATATTAGTTATAACCACTGATTCTAAGCAGGAATCTTGCGGTTAATATTGTCTATTTCTCCCAGCGCCATCACACCTTGCCAGAGTTGCCAGAGCGTTTTTTTCTTAGTAATGTTGTCATTACCTTGTAATATCGATCAAACAAAACAAATGCTGTTTAGTCTATTTATATTTCTTCTTCTTATATATAAAAATGCATTTTCAAATGTGTTAGTCGCGCTAAAACTCGAAAACGGCTGAACGGATTGGGCTGATTTTAGTTTTAAAATATTCGTAGAAGTCCAGGGAAGGTTCTAAAGTGACACGAAGTTCACCGGGACAGTTAGTCTTCTTCTTATATATAAAAATGGATTTTCAAATGTGTTAGTCGCGCTAAAACTCGAAAACGGCTGAACTAGTTGGGCTGATTTTAGTCTCAAAATATTCGTAGAAGTCCAGGGAAGGTTTTAAAGTGACACGAAGTTCACCGGGACAGCTAGTACTTGATACATATTTTTTATTTTTATTTTATGACTAAATATTTTTTTCCAATACTATTTATCAACCTTACCACTGTGTTTTACTATCAAGTATTATATCATAACGTAAGATATCCATGCTTTTAATGGTGACACTCCAACCTTTTTATCACAAAAGGATTATTTTTAAATTATTTTATTACGACGTAACCATTGGGCGCACAGATTGGACGTCATAGTGAAAAATGTTAGGAATTGTGTATTCTATTCGAATATATATTTTTTTCTTTCTGGCCGGCACTTTCATTTTTTGGTCCAAAAATGTATGAAACGTGAATGATGTCCTTTGCTTATCCCGTTAACAATGCTTTAGATCGAGCGGCCCGTTATACTGGGCTTACTAAAAGGACATTGACTAGAATTCAGACAGAAGCAAAAATGGGTAATCTTTGTTCACCTTCTAAAAAAGGAAAACCATGTAATAAAAAGACGAACTTAAATGTGGATGATTTCGATAGAAGTGTAATACATAGATGTATTGAAGAATTTTATTTAACAAAAAAAATTGTTCCCACTTGTCCTAAACTTCTAGCGGTCATTAGAGAAAAAATAGATTTTCCATGGAGAGTTACAAGTTTAAGAAAACTACTGAAGGCAATGGGCTATAAATGGCAAAAATGTCACAACAAGCGAAAAATTTTAGTAGAAAGACCAGCTGTGGTATTTGCGCGGTCAAATTATTTGCAAAAAATTCGTCAATATAGAGAAAACGACCGCACTATTTTTTTTTAGACGAAACGTGGTTAGACAACAACCTCACATTTAAAAAGTGCTGGAGAAATGATTACACAGACGCAGTATTAACCGACACTAGCTCCACGAACAGACTGATTCTCGTCCATGCCGGATCCAGACGTGGTTTTTTGGATGGAGCAAAGTTGCTTTTTAAAGCTGGGACTGCTACTGGCGATTACCACGGGCAAATGAACAGCACAAACTTTGAGAAATGGGCAACTGACATGTTCATTCCCAATTTGCCACCAGCTAGCGTTGTCGTTATGGACAACGCTCCATATCATAGCGTTCAAGAATATAGAGTCCCTACAAAATCAAGCACTAAAACAGTTATGTTAGACTGGCTTAGTAGAAACAATATAGAGGCTTCACTAAGTATGAGAAAAGTCGAGCTTTTTGAGCTGATAAAACTACATGCGCCACAAGAGAAAACTTTTAAAATGGATCAGCTTATCCGTAGTCACGGACATGAGGTTTTAAGGTTGCCGCCGTACATGTGCGACTTAAACCCCATTGAATTGGCATGGGCAAAAGTCAAAAGAGTTGTGAGGGAGCATAACGTTAACTCAGATTTATCGCTGAAAAGATTGAAAGAAGTAACGGAGATGGCTATAAACCAGGTGACAGAGGAAGATTGGTCTGGATACGACGATCACGTCATCATTTTGGAAGAGCACTACTGGCAAAAAGATGGACTAATGGAAAATGCGATAGACAAATTCATAATTGAAGTCAGTGACGGCTGATTCTGCCCTGTCAGTTATCTTCGCATCTGATAGTGACTAATTCGTGTTTAGGGTTTTTGTGCTTTGTATTTTTTTTTCCTATTTTTGTAATAAACTATTATTAAGTATTGGGTAAATCCATTCGATAACATGTATTAATTTACTTAATTAAAGTTGTAATAAATTTGTGATAGATATGGTTGACCAAATGTGTAATAATTATCGACATCGACATTACCATAATTAATTAGGTCACAGCACTACCGCATTCCTCAGGATGGACATGAACTCGCGCGCCTACTGTAGATTTTGTGGAGAGCAATCACGAAACTGCCGACCAAATAACAAATTTACTCTGTGAAACATTGGATAAACATAACTTAAAATTATCGCAAGTAACATCATATGGTGCTGACAATGCAAATGTAAACTTTGGTTCAAAACATTCTGTTTTCATAAATCTCTTGGCCAAAAACGAAAAAATATTAAAAGCTAACTGTTCAGTTCACATCTTGCATAACATGAGCAAATTTGCATGTGATAGATTAGACATCGATGTAGAAGCTATCATCTTAAAAATATACGGCCATTTCTCACATTCAGCTAAACGTCGTGCGGAATTGATGAGGATATTTGAAACTACGGATATGGAGTGGGTCGAATTATTACGTCACGTAAATACAAGATTTCTGTGGCTCAGTCCTGCTGTTGAGAGAGTAATTAAGGTTTGGCCTGCTTTGAAAAGCTACTTTGTCAAGCAAGAATCATGTGCGAAAGCCATTGAAAAGATTTTTTACTCTGAAGTAGAGGAAGCAAAAACTCTAACCTACTTGCATTTTGTTCATAATGTGATGAGTGCTTTTAATACATTAATGAAAGAGTCTCAGGGAAATGATTTTGCCATAACAGAAATGCATGAGTCATTATGCCTCTTCCGCTCAAGGTTGACTCAAAGGCTAAAGGATGAGTTTTTCGGCTATCAGACAAAACAGATTTTAAAAAAATTGGTTGAATCTGAACGGACCAAAGCCATAGAAGACTTCAAAATTTTTTACACAAATTGCCAACAATATATAGACAAACGTTATAATTTTTCTGACAAAAATATTTTTTCTAGGCTTAAATTCATAAACTTGGAAAGTGAAATTAGTTTTGACATGATTGAAAATGCTGTATCTTTGATAAAATTGACAGGCGATATTTCGATAGATAACTTATATGAAGAATTTAACTTATTGAAATCATCCTTGGATGTATTAGTAGGAAATTCCAAAGACACCACTGCCACCACGGCACAGAAATGGCACCAATGGTCTTTCAACAGTTTCCAAAAAAAAGATACCAGGAATATGTTTAAACTAGTGTCTTTTCTAACTGCTTTTCTGAACGCGTTTTTTCCCAGATGAATTTAAAATGGTCGGATGCCAGAAATAAATGGTCCGTAAATTTTATGAAAAGCAGAATTACTCGTCCAGTTTAATCTACAGCTATCCTGTGAAGAGTTCTTCATTTTTATTACAGAGAAAAAGGAAACTTTAAAAGTAAAATATTATCAATAACTATCGAGAAGAATACTATTTTAAGCTTTTAGATTGATGTCTTATTGGATATTATGTTACAGGAAAATCAAGCAGAAGATAGAATGTTTCAAACGGAACGCGTGACACTATCTCCCTTACCACCTGAAAACCAGCAAGTATATGACTTTTGTTCTGATGACAGCGTTAAGGATCCGAATTACGTAACTTCTGATGACTATTATTCCGATTCTGATCATAGTGACTTAAATAGTAGAAAACGCGTAAAGCGATTTAAGAAAAATAACTTTGCTGAAAACATCGATCCCATGCTTACAGTTGAGACTAACCATTTAAGTTTAAGTCAAATTAGTACACCCAATTCTTACCAAAATATTGATTATTCAAACGAGCCCAAACCAGGTCCTTCAAAAATATCGTATATACCACCGAGTAGCTCGTCTAGTTCAAGCTCTTCCTCGGACTCTTCTAATAGTTCATCATCGTCTAGCGATTCCTCAGACACGGAAGAGGATGCTGAACGTGTTGAAAATCAAGATATAGAACAAGTTACAGAACCAGATACAGAAAAAAATACAGAAATGTACAGAGAACCAGATAGAGAACTAATTACAGAACTAGATATAGAAATGGATAGAGAACAAAATGTAGAACAAGTTACAGAGCAAGAAACAGAAATAGATATAGAAAAAAATATAGAACAAAATACAGAGATTACGGAAAGAATTGGACGTAAACGCAAATCAAACCCTAAGAACTGGATATCTGTAAAAGCAAATATTTTAAGAAATCATGGCAAATCGTACGTGACTAAAAAAACAAAGTGGTTCCTAACAGACAATTAAAAACTCCATGCGGAGATAAATGCAAATTTAAGTGTAAGGATAACATTACAGAATTACAGAGACAAATTATATTTCAAAACTACTGGGATATGGGGGACCTGGAACGACAGCGAGAATATATTATGCGACATATTTCCGCAATCAAACCGAGATACTCGTACAAAATGCACAACAGTATCGGGGAAACAATTTTGCTTTTTATTTTTTAATAGGGGACAATAAAATTCGAGTTTGTAAAACTTATTTCAAAGCCACTCTTGATATTAACGACAGAGTTATTAAGACTGTAATCAATAAAACGTCAGACACGGCTATTTTAGAGCAAGATCGTCGAGGCAAACACGAAAACCACGCTCATCTTGATCCTTTGATAAAAGATAGCATAAGAAAACACTTAGATTCTATCCCGAAAGTTGATAGTCATTACTATAGAGCAGACACAAAGCGAACATATATTAAAGGTGGCAAGACTGTAGCTGATTTACATAGAGACTATGTTGCTGATAGTAAAAGTAAAGGTTTACCTTTTGGTAATTATCTAGCGTATTACAACACATTTTTTACCGAATATAATATGGCTTTCTTCAAACCTAAAAAGACCAATGCGAAAACTGTACAAATTATTCTAATGCGACTGAAGAAGACAAGCAAGTTTTGAAACATGATTATGAACTTCACCTAAAGGAAAAACAATTAGCTAGGGATCAAAAAGATGAAGACAAAAACTACACTCCGGATAATTGTATAATATGTGTTTATGACCTCCAAGCTGCAATGCCTTGCCCAAAAGGTGACACTTCGACATTTTATTGCTTATCAAAATTAAACTGTTATAATTTTACTATTTATAATTTAAAAACTAAAGATGTGAACTGCTACGTCTGGCATGAAGGCGAAGCGAAACGTGGAGCGATAGAAATTGGTACCTGTGTACTAAAATATATTGAAAGTCAGAAAGAGACCGCCAAAAAACTCGATTCCAAACTAGATTTGATATTTTACTCCGACAATTGCTGTGGACAGCAAAAAAATCATTATTTAATCGCAATTTACATTTTTGCTGTCCATCATTATGATTTTATAAATTCAATTTCTCATAAATTCCTCATAAAAGGCCACACTCAGAATGAGGGTGACAGTGTTCACTCGGTTATAGAACGTCAAATACAAAAAAGCCTTAAATCTGGCGCGAT
The DNA here is from genome assembly GCA_963565745.1 of Phengaris arion. Classification (NCBI taxonomy): domain Eukaryota; kingdom Metazoa; phylum Arthropoda; class Insecta; order Lepidoptera; family Lycaenidae; genus Phengaris; species Phengaris arion. The sequence continues at coordinate 26,738,878 of OY751436.1, forward strand.
CTATACACCTGATTAATACACACAGATAATACGAAGTGCGAAGAAGACTGGTACCCCCTATAAAGTTTATGAACTGACCCATGCCGATTTTTATGATGTTAAAAGTTTAGTAACTGCTATAGGAAAAAAAATTTCTAAAAATGCAAACAAGCAGTCAGTAAAACTTACTGATATAAAAATTTTGAAAGTTGATCCAGACGACACTCAAAATTATGCCTTCTACTACAAAACATCATATGAAGAGGAACATTTTAATAAAGTTATTGTTGATAAGATAGAGAGAACAAGAAACACACAAAATAATAATATAGTTTTGACACAAGCATATGAAAATAAGATGGAAGTGCGTGAAAAGAAGAAACAAGAATAATAGTCCTCGCTTACTAAAAAAGAATACAATTCCAAAATGTTACTCATTATTCTATGAGAATCTTTAAGTTATCGTTAACTGGTCGAAATATTTAATTAATATTAATATATAAGTAAAGATATTAGTTTTTTTTTGTGTATTAGTACTGCAAAACTTGTGAACTGATTGTTATGATCTCAAAGTATTATAGTTAGATATTTAGATAACTTTTTGACTGTTGACAGTAGAGACTGATAATATTATACTCTGTTTGTGTTTAGAAGTTATCGTTAACTGGTTGAAAGATTTAATTGATATTAATATAAAGTAAAGATATTATAGGAAGTTTTTTTTTGTGTATTAGTAATATAAAACTTGTGAACTGATTGTTATGATCTCAAAGTATTATAGTTAGATATTTAGATAACTTTTTAAGACTGTTGACAGTAGAGACTGATAATATTATACTCTGTTTGTGTTTAGAAGTTATCGTTAACTGGTCGAAAGATTTAATTGATATTAATATAAAGTAAAGATATTATATTATTAAGCTTTTTTTGTGCATTAGTAATGTAAAACTTGTGAACTGATTGTTATGATCTCAAAGTATTATAGTTAGATATTTAGATAACTTTTTGACTGTTGACAGTAGAGACTGATAATATTATACTCTGTTTGTGTTTAGAAGTTATCGTTAACTGGTCGAAAGATTTAATTGATATTAATATAAAGTAAAGATATTATATTAAGTTTTTTTTTGTGTATTAGTAATATAAAACTTGTGAACTGATTGTTATGATCTCAAAGTATTATAGTTAGATATTTAGATAACTTTTTAAGACTGTTGACAGTAGAGACTGATAATATTATACTCTGTTTGTGTTTAGAAGTTATCGTTAACTGGTCGAAAGATTTAATTGATATTAATATAAAGTAAAGATATTATATTATTAAGTTTTTTTTGTGCATTAGTAATGTAAAACTTGTGAACTGATTGTTATGATCTCAAAGTATTATAGTTAGATAATATTAAGATAACATTTTAAGACTGTTGACAGTAGAGACTGATAATATACTCTGTTTTGTGTAAAGAATTTATAAACTTCTTCTAATCTTTAAGTTGATAAAAGCTGTATTGTTCAAATATAAGTTTTTTTGAATGTTTATATTTTATTTTTTGAAAGAGACTGTTGAAAATATAGACTGATACTCTGTTTAGAATTTATAAAATACTTTTAATTTTTAAGGTGATAAAAGCTGTATTGTTCAATTACAAGCTTTTTTGATTATTTTTGGTTTTATTTTTGGAACTTTTAAGACGCTATGCTACAAAAATTACATAATAAGCGTTTGCTAATTTTAAAGATGTCAATCTTTCTCATTTTTAGAGCTTCGTACCCAAAGCTAAACTTCTGAAATTTTTACAAATTGTGTATTCCTATTTACGCTATAATAAAAAATACTAAAGATAAAATAAAATTAATATTTATGGGGGTCCCATACAGCAAACGTTCTTGGCCTTTTTTATTCGATAATAGTAAATACAATTATCAATTAATAATAAAATTAAAATAAAATGAATGTTTCGCATACAAAAAATACATTTTTGGCCTATTTTTGCTCTATATTGGTCTAATTTTAGTATATTCAAGTGTACTGTAAAACTGTTCCAACTGTGCTGTAAAACCAGTTAATACTTTATTATTATATAACTTGAAATTATATTTCCCATGGTAGGCCACTCTTTTTCGCCACCGGACCGCAAATTTGCAAAGATTGAAAAAGAAACCAAGAAAAAATCCATCATATGCGATCCACAAATTTATGTGAATTTATTCAAGGAACATGCGACTACTTATCATTTAGGTGATGACGATGTCGAAGTGCGTGACTGGAAGGCAGAAGTCAATAAAACACTAAAAATTCCAGGATCTTGGCATTTCAAATTCAACCCCTCAAAACGTTTTATGCTGCACAAGGGTCGACAGAACGTTGGTGTGCAAGGAGAAGAAAATTATCGGAATGAAATTGGGCCAACCTAAATATGTAACGAAACGAGGCAAGAAAATCTCTGAAATGGCACCTGCAATTTTAAGAAGAGGCAATAAAGTAAACCCTAAAAAAATACTTGATGTTGCTAACCTTTTGAAAAAGCACTTTGGTGAAGATTGGAGAATAATCGACAGTTTGAAATATTTTAAAGAAATAGAAGAAAATAATGACAATTTTGTAGAACATGAGGATCTTCAGTGTGTCGCTCTGGAAGAAAGCGAAAATTTTATATAATATTTTTTTTCTTTGTCCTTTTTTGTCAATCTTGGCAATATGTTTTATGTTTTGTTCATTAATAATTAAAAAATATTAATATATAAACAGTTTTATTTATTAGTTTTTGATATAATTTTCTAAGATAGCTAATTCATTATTTTCCTTTTTGCGTTTATTACACCTGTATATTGAGAAAGTGAGTATCAACATCCGCTGAATCCAATGAGCTGAGTAACAAAATCCGTCAGATCCATAATTCAATATCAAAATCCGCCAGGTCCATTTATTTACCTTTATTTTAGTTGTTTTATTTAAAAGCTGTAAATAATTTCTTTTAGAATATGCAATAATTCGAATAAAGTAATTTTACTTTAAATGTATAAAATGGTATGTAATTCGTAACTGTAATAGAGACAAAAAGTCATTTATTGTAAAATTGACCTTATTGGATCTGACGGATTTTGATTCTAGACGCCACATTATTCTAAGCAGTATTAGTACTTATCATCTATGAATTAGGGATGACGATCTGAAATCGATTAATCGAAGAATCGATTTTTGGAGCCAAAAAGATCGATTTTTTAAATCGATATGTAGTATTGAATCGATTCAGTGAATCGATTTTTCACCCTTGAAAATCGACGTTTTTTTTTTAACCATAAAACTATTTACAATTAATTGAATGTACTCGTATTATAAAAGTGCTGCCGGTTAAAGAATTCATTATTCAAAAATTTATAGAAGTGAGCATACCTACTACTACTATTATGTCCATTCATCTATATAACCTCAAATTATTTATTTTGTTTACATAGAAAGTAATAGTAAAGCCCCGTTTATCTTTTTAAAAATAATCTACCGAAATCACTTTAATCTTATTTTAATCAAGTAAAATCGGTCACCTACTCGTCTACAATACATATTTGGTAGGTAAGAACGCCAGGCTAGGGATGGGCAATTCTTTCCGAAAAAGATCGATTTTTAAATCAAATCGAATTTTAACCTGATAAATCGATTCAGGTTTGATGCTATATTTTTAATCTACTCGCTAGCAAGGTTTTTTTTATACAAAAAAAATTATATTTCTATTTGATTGTTTTATTATTGAAATGATTTACTAATCTTTCATATAAACTGTTTTTTTAAATTGTTTAAGAAATGATGCTAATTAATGCTAATAGGATTTTGAATATGACTTAAAACTAGTAGGTAACTAATTACTAAAAATTACATTGTTTATCAAGTTTAATGAGGAAAAAATGTATTTTTTCAGCATGTCGAGTAAAAGTGATATTTGGAATCATTTCATAAAAAAAGACTCATGCGGCAAATGCAAATATTGTCACCAGGAAATAAAAACTAAGGGAAACACGACAATCTTGCGTAATAATTTATTAAGACGTCATCCAACAATTAAGACAGTAAGTCTCAAAAAGAAGAGTGAAAGTGGTGGTGGCAATTGTAGTAATGCACGAAATGGTGATGTTCAAGTTAGTGGAGCCTGTATTTCTTATATGACATCCTTTCTTTTCCAATGTACTGAGTTTGAACAAAATAAGAATTACTCTTCAATACTGCGATCGAAGTAATATGTTTCTTATTTTAGGTTGTTGATGACATGGCCTTAGACAGCTTGCCAGTTCCAGATTCAAAAAATGTTGATAATTCGGATACTGAAAGCGTGGCTTCTTCTTCCGTCTCTGTATCAGTCTTAAAACAGCCAACATTGACATCTTGCTTAACAAATATAAAATCATTTCGAGGTAAGACATGAAACTGAAATATTTTTGTAATAAATTTTCATGAAAGTGAGATATAGGTACAGGATCAAAAATTATAACTTTTTAAGCTATTGTATAGCTTCTATCGCGGGCCTTGAGCGCGGGGACCGAATACAGAAATTCCGTAACGAAAAAACCTTACGCTCCGTGCATCGTCTAACGTCGTTTCAGTTCGGTAGTCTTTGACACGGCGTTGTGTGCGTGCGATTAGACGTATTGTACGACTCTTCGAAACTCGCACGAATCGAGACGAGCTGCTCCGAAATCGGACGAATACATCAGCAGCTGTTTATGAGAAAGTATATAGGTGTATAGGTATTTATGTACAACAGTGAATAGCTGTACTTGTAAAATTTGTGTATAAAGTGTTTTGAATATGAATGAACAAAGTGCATTTATTATTAATGAAGAAAGTCACGAAAAAATAGTGAAAGAAAATGAGTGAGTACTTTATATACATACATTTTATTACTATCACAAATGCTTGCTATGCAATAGCTTTACCGCGGCAGTCCCCGAGTGCCACACGTCTTTTTTTATTAATTCACTCACAATTCACAACTCAGATAATGGTGTTAAAAGTGGTCAACTAGCGAATGCAATAGTTTTCATGATAGCAAAGGATGGCTTGCCTCTAAATACTGTGGAAAAAATAGGATTTCAATATTTGATGATCGTAGTGGCACCGCTATATAAATTTCCAGCCAGAAAAACAATTACCCACATGATTGATGATAAACATGACATTCTTTCGGCACAACTTAAATTAAAAATACAAGAAGTAGAAGCACTATCTTTGACTGCAGATGTTTGGACCGACACGCATAATAGTCAAAGCTACTTAGTTTTAACATAGTTTTAACATAGTTGGTCATTGTATATATCAACATAAATTAATGAGCATAATTTTCGGTGTAACTGCTCTAACAGAACCACACAATGCTGACTACTTAGCACAAGTAATTATTGATATCACAGAAAAATGGGACATCACAAATGATAAAGTGGTAGCGTTTATCATGGACAATGGCGCAAATACCGTTAAAGCAGTCACAAATGTTTATGGCAAAAATAAACACATGCTATGTTTTGCTCACACATTAAACCTAGTAGCATCAAAACCATTTGACAATAAGGATGGACTAGAAGAAGCTAAGAATTTACTAACAGCTGTCAAAGATATTACTACATATTTTAAGCACAATACAAATGCTGCTGACGCTTTAAAGAAAGCTCAGGATCACCAAATCACCAATCACCAAACTCATTCAATCTGTGTGTACTAGATGGAATTCTATTTTTTATCAATTGGAATGATTTGTTCAATTATCTGAAATAATTGCGCCAATATTACTCAAGTATCCTAGAGCGTCAACAATGCTTACTGCACAGCAGTTTGAATCCATAAAAGATCTTATAAATATATTGAGACCATTAGAAGTAATAATTACTAAGGAAATATCTGGAGAAGACTTTGTTACAGCCAGTAAAATTATACCAATCGTATCTTGTCTGACTGAAACATATAATACAATGAAAAATTCAACCGATGTTGGTGCTAAAACAAAAACTTTAATAGTGGACGGCCTTAGGAAAAGATTTGGAAGTGTCGAACAAGTTCATTTGTTAGCTGCTGCGACCATTTTAGATCCAAAATTTAAAAAAATATATTTTACTGACCATGTCGCCTGTTCTCGAGCAATAAATAGAATAAACAATTCAATTTTAGATATTACGCGGCAACAACTTCCACAAAATAATAGCGAAGAAGTCGACGCCATTAAAGAGACTAGTGAAAGTAAATGATATGAAAAAAGGAATTTGGGATTTTCACCAGTTGCTTGTGAAAAAGCAACTCTTTATATATAATGCACATGCACTGTAAAGTCAAGGCTTAAACGAAGAATTTAAACACTGTTTATCGCAGGCAGTTGTGCACCTAAAGTATGATCCTATACTCTACTGGCAAGAACAAAAAAACTCTATTTATCACCTAGTTTACTCAATAGCCATGATGTATATGAGTATCGTAGGAACATCTGTTCCTTGTGAGCGCCTTTTCTCAATTGCCGGAAACATCGCAATAGATGAGCGAAACCGCTTGGATCCCGGTAGACTTGACAGACTGCTGTTTTTAAAAAGTTTAGATATTAAACATTGGGAACTATAAGCTACATTATCTATTAACTTTGTCAACCATCTTTCTTAACCATTTTCTTTTCTTAACTTTGTAAAACTTCTAAATGTAAAAAATAAATGTCTTGTTTTATACTTGATCTGTTAGTTTGATATGGTAATAAAAATATTTTTTATTATCGAATTACCTGATTTTACTGATAAGATATCGTTAAATTAAAATATGTATCTTGTTTTTAATAAAATAGATTTATATTACATTATAAACGAAAATTTTAAAAAAAGATCAATTTTTCGGAAATCTATCTTATAGACCTCGATTTTTTTTTTAATCGATTCATTAGGTCACGATTCGAATCGATTTAAAAATCGATCTTTTTCGGAAAGAATCGTCATCCCTACTATGAATCTATCAATCGATAGCGTTTCCTCAGGTTTATTATTTTTGTGTTGGACGCACGACTTCACTGTGAGATTAACCGACTTAATTGAATGTCATTTTCAGTACACTATTTTGCTAAGGAGCCGCTGTCATCAAGATTGTGACGGGTTTTAAATTATTGAGCTATTGTTTGTGACATTGACAGATGTCGCCAAAATTCTACAAGCCTATTTTGCATTTATTTCGTTCAAAATAAATTGTTTAAAGATCTAAATTATATAAATGATGAAAACAAGTATTTCTCAGTTTGATACTTTAATAACATTCATGGAACAGTAAGTGTGACAATCGGTAAACAAGATGAGCTTGTTTTATCCATAAAGACAAAACAATGTTTATACTTTATTATTGTTTTTAGACACGGTGGCCTCGGCAAACGTAATGCCAAAGGTCGCATTAGCAATATTAGTAAGTGGGAGAAAATTAGCAAACATTCTTATAGAAGTGGACTAGGTTCAACTAAGACGACCGAAAAGTGGAAGAAGGTTAGTACTTAATAAGTATTAGTTATTGCTTGGGCTAGTTGGTATATGCAGTGGTGAGCAAGTTTTACTACATTAGTTGTTGACTCTGATTTAAGGTATGAGCAAATTTTAAAAATAATAGTAAGAAAAAGGCAGCACGCTTGCATAAAGCTGCAACCGGTACAGGTGGTGGGCTGGGTACTTACTGAAAATTAAATGATTTGGACCAAAGAGTTCCAAGAGTAGAGTTCTTAGTAGAAGAAATTCAAAGTAAAATATTTTACAAAAATAGCCGGAAAGAAATTGAACCCTAAAATTACTACTTCCCACAGACAACACATTACCTATTTTATTACTTATTTAACTTAAAATCACAAAGTGCATAGTGCTAAAATACAATAAAATGCAAAATAAATTAAAAGACTAATGGTTATTATGGTCTTTTCAACAATGAGTATAAGCATAAATATTTCAGTGCCACAACAATCGGATGAACCTGCGTCATCAACATCATTTCATGTTTCCCCAGCATTAAGCCCTAATGCAATAACTTCACTGTCTGTATAATACTGGAGAAGCACAAGAGGGTAAGACACAATGTTTCTAAGAATTTATAATAATTATAGTAATAAATTATTTTATACTTGAATTACTGTTATGACGTCTTTTTCAAATGCACATGCACTCTAGACCCTATTCTGGGACCAATATAATCCAGACTGAGGCTTCTTGTTCTGGGCAAACAACACCTCGCAGAGCTAGAACTCGAAGGTCTCCTTGTAGAACGTTGAGGCCAGCACACACTGAACTAGCAGCACAAAACTTTCTTCAAGCTGAAGAATTTTGGAGACAGTGGACAGTTTAAAATAGACTAACACCGAGATTACATAAGAGAGAGCAAAATAGGATAAGGGAGATGGAAGTGCAGACCCAGAGGGAGTGACAAACCATAGGGATAAGAGTTTTAGATATGTTAGAGAAGTTAGTTAACAAAATATGTAATAATAATAATTAGTTGATTAATTTAGTAATCATATTTTATTTCATGTTAAAGTTGTTCTATAAAAAACTGTTCAACTTAAATCTAATTGTATCTCAATATAGTAAACAAAAGCATAACTTATGTAAATAATATAGTCGCCTTGGAGGTCAACTAGTCTAAGCCACAAAATCAAAAACTTGAGAAATTGGCATTCAAAGATAGGCGCGCTTCAAAAACTGCATTCTTTTCTTTATATCTTTTTTAGTTCTGCAGTTAGAGAGCTGTAATTTTGCACATGCATAACTTTAGGTATGTTTACATTATTCATTGTATAATTAATTCGATAATGATTTTATTTTATGAGATTAGTTGCTTAGAATTATTGACTACTAACAAATGGGATGTCTGGGATTCCCATTCCGCACGATACTTCTGATAATATAGTTTCTTTTTTAAAGGTATTTCCATGATGGAAACAAAATTCACAACGTAAATAATGTAAATATCAACTACGCCATCGAAAGTCGAAATGCACACAACGCAAGTGGTAACTGGTAATGCACCGAACAATTCACTACTCACACTTTGATTCACATGCAGGGTATTCCCAGGTGAAAAGGAAATTAAAGACCGCGGCAGGATTACTTAGACCATAGACATATTTAGGGTTGCCATCTCATAATTTAAAAACTTACCAAAACAGTTGTTGCATTCATTCGCGCCTGAGTACATTTTACGTAACAAATTGAAATTGATTGAACCAATACCTAGTGGTAACTTATTTAATTAGTAACAGTGATGAAAGTAGCTATAAGTGTGGCTAAAAAATTTAGCTACTATATTTTTAAAAATGTAGCTAACTATTCCGTAAATGTGGCTAGATCTAGCTAAAAAGTGGCTAAAGTGGCAACACTGTTTGAAATGACAAAATGTGACATGTGGGTAAATTAGTGTTTTTTTTTTAATATATGGCGTCGGCTTAACTTAAAACTATTGCCAGTATCAAGTAAAAAAGGCGGGAAATATAACGTTCGTTTCAATTTTTAACACTGTATTAATATATCGTCAAGTCTAAAGTCTAGTCAAAGTACAAATAAATAATCAGTACAGTCGATGAGTCATGTCAGTCAATTCAGTAAAGTGGTAGACGCTTTACTGAAAGTTCCTAGGGAGTTTTGGCGGGAAACACACAGATAGCACATTTTTAGAAGTTGTACCACTTGCCCACACTTGTGCACCTGTCGGCGACGCATCTACCGTTACAATAATCTTAGCGTTAGGATTAAAATGTACCAACGTTTTGTCTGATGCTAATATATTTTATATTTTAAAAAATGTGTCGTCATGTACCTTAGTCCATTCCCATTTAATATTTTTGTGAAGTAAATTATACAACGGACTTAATACCGAAGACGCATCTGGTACAAAATTCCGATAGTAATTAGCTAATCCTAAAAACGATTGTAGTTGTGTTACATTTTTTGGCTTAGACGCCTGTAAAATTGCTTTCACTTTTTCAGGTGATTTTCTTATTCCATTTTTGTCTATCACGTGCCCCAGATACGATATTTCATTTTTTAAAAACTCGCACTTACTACGCTGTACTGTAAGTCCTGCATCATTTAATCGCTCTAATACTGTTATCAACCGTCTTATGTGTTGTTCAGTGTCAGCCGCTGTCACCAAAATGTCATCTAACAGAAATATAATTCCGTCTATACCAGCGAGAAGACACTCCATGGCCCGCTGAAATAGTGATGGCGCGCTAGCTAGCCCAAATACCAGCCTGGTAAACTTAAAAAGCCCCCGATGCGTATTTATGCAAGTCAAATCCTGGGAACCGTAGTTAAGTTTGAATTGATTATACGCGCTTGATGCGTAGTCGTTCCCGGAAACATGTGCAGAGTAATTTTTAACGTATTAAAGAATAACTTCTTCAAAGTAAGTACATTTTTGTATTTAAACCACTATTATTTTTTAAAAATAATTCACTACATACCTACCTACCTTAACATTTTGAAAGCTATTTTAGAGCTTTTTGATTGGAAGTGTTAGGGATATAGGTAAAATGAAAACACTGATAGTAGGTACAATTTTATTATTCGAAAATCAACTTGGAAAAACGAATTAATCATTTACCATTCGATGGTTTCATAAGATCCAACATTTTCATAATATTCACTCGCTGATGTGTTTACCAAAGTAGTTGTTGGCGGATAAGCTACTGAAACTGACGTAGAAGAAGAGTAGTTGCTCGAGCCGGTATTTGTATCACGTAAAAAAGAATAATTTGTAATGATATCCGTAAACTCGCTCAATTTATTGAGTATAGCATAATTCATTACTTTTGTTATTAATGATTCCGCATACATTTTTTGCTCCGCATTCTGTATTTTTTCTAATTTCTTACCAACGAATTTCCCAAACGCGTCAATATCTGTTTCATTATTTCCTAAAGCGGCTGTGCAAGCATTTAAGAATGTTCGTTTTTCTTCTTCTTCTAATTTCTTTTTTTTCTTTGCGGGCACATGCTTATCACCATATATAATATCAGTAGCTTCTGCACTCTGAAAAAAATAACCTTTATTAGTTGTAATGAAAAGCAAAATATACTTAGATTATTACTCTTTTTTTCAGTTCCCTACATCTGAGCGTGAATGGTTGGACATAGGCAAAATGTTCGATGAGAGATGGCAATTCCCCAATTGCGGAGGTGCAATTGATGGGAAACACATAAGAATTACATGCCCCGCTGATACTGGAGCACTGTATTACAATTATAATTTTTTTTACAGCGTAGTTCTCATGGCTATAGTTAATGCCAATTATGAATTTATATTCGCAGATGTAGGAAAAAATGGAAGGAATTCAGATGGAGGAGTATTTGAATACAATTCATTTTGGCGGATGCTAACAAATGACGGGTTTCATATTCCTAAACGTAAAGATAATGTTGAAAAAATGAATTACGTTTTTTTGGCTGATGATGCTTTTCCCGCACATGAACACATCTTAAAACGTTTCAGTCAGGATGAAAGTGTTTCTAATGTTATGAATGAAAGATATAATTCTCGCCATTCTAGAGCGCGTAATGTCGTCGAAAATGCGTTCGGCATTATAAATTTTAGATTTCGAATACTGAATTCACCAATGAATATTAAAGTGGAAAACGTAAACAAAGTTGTTTTAGCGATCTGTGCATTACACAATTATTTGTGTCGCCAAAGCAAATTTTACTTATCACCACAGACTGTCGATAGCATCTACAAGCGAACTGGCGAAATCCGACACACTGCCGAATGGAGGTACGAAGAAAACGTGCCTCAATTGGTCGAATTACAAAATGTTAATCGTGGTCGTCCGCCTTTACTTCCAAAAGAAAATAGAGATCGATATGTTTCTTATTTCAGTAACAAAGGAAGGTTGCCTTGGCAAAATTAAAAAATCGACCATTTGAAAATTTAAAAAACATATACGGGGTGTTTGTGGGCCTTTGCTGACAAATTAAAGGCGTAAAACTATAATATTTTTTGGTAAACTTGGTTATTATATTTTTATTTTGCAGTTATCTAACCAGGAAGGACAACGGTGATTACACAACACCCTGTATAATAGTAGGTACTTAAGTAGCTACTAACCTTTTCTTCATTAGCAGTCCCATTATCATTGTCTTGACGTGTTACTGCTTCTTGTGTCAATTCTTGTTCATCTAAATTATCTGAACTCTCCGTTGGCTGTTCATGATCGGTTAAAAAGGTCATCAATGAGAAGAACCATAATTGCGACTTATATGTCTCTTCTGTGCCACTTCCCGATTTCTGAGAGTTTTTGATCTAAAAATATAAACATAGATAAGTACCTATTATTGTAACACAATTTATATACCTACCTACCTAATTATAATAAGTATGATGCTATCAACCTAATGTACCTACATACCTTTAAAAACAATAAACTAATATTACTAGAATTAAGTAGGTTTTTTATTGATACAACATCCCTTTTTATCTGTAAAGATATAATAGATACCTACGTAATTTATAGGTACCTACTAAGGTTTTCATCAAAAAGTCAGTAAGGTTACTACACCATAAAGACCCCCGCAATGACTGAATTTTTATTTTTTACCATTTTAATGTCAGCGTCTTCATCATGTTTTTTCCATACATTGACCAAAGCTTGATGCCCTTTGTACTTTAAATTCCTGTTGCCGTACAAATCATTTTTAATTTGCCATAAGGCAGGGTGAGATTTGTAGGTACATATTAGTTGTTATTATGTGCTTGGGCACATTTCTAATGTCAGCTTTGTCGTCGATTTCTTGTTGGGAATCCATTTTCCTTCCGAGACGACAGACACAAACAAAAAGATTACAAACGCGCGCTCATCACGCCGGACAAATGAACAGGCACTAACTTGAACACAGAGCGCGTCGCGTTCTTCACGACGGGAGGGGTCGCGAGGTTATAATACCGTCATTCTTTCTCGCTCTTGCAAATCCACTGGCGTTCATTCCGTAAGTATTGTAGATTCCGGCAGGAATGAGCGTTAGTGGATGGTCCGCTAATCCATAAGTGCTATTGTACCTGAAGTGTGCGCCGCAATAATGGAGGAATTAAAAGAATACATTAAGGTACGTGTTATGAAAATCTTTATTTATGTTTAGAAGTGTCTTTATTTATCACATTAAATCATTAAAGTCATCCATAGAAGACGTGTAAGACTCTTGTGAAGAGACCGACAAGGGCGGCTGGTTGGTTGAATAGTCAGTAGTATCTTCATTTCTTGCCGTAGTATAGCCATAGGGTCCCGCTTCGTTTGTACCCGATGGTGGTCCGGCCGATGTTGAGGGACGATTAGAATATCCGGTCAGATCCACACAGTTCTGTCTTGCCCTGGATAAATAGTCATCTTGGTGTGAACCATATGCATGGTTATTTTGATGACGCCACGATTCGTAATATCCCCTGTCAGCTTTCATAATTATTTCAAAAATTGCATGTTCGACCGAAGTCCTAGTTTGTGGAGAATAACTAGTCATTTTAGCCCCTATAAAGGAAGCGAAACTTTTCATTGTATCAGGAATACCTATCGAATTGTCCAATTTATTGGCTGTTGTTTTCAGTATTCCCATCACATCTGAGAGCACATTGTCATCCCTCCTGGTTTGTTTAGCGCTCTTTGGAGTACATTCATTTGGTAGTACTGGAGGGGTGAACACATTTTGGTCGGCAGTATTTTCCAAGTCCGAGCGATGAAGTGACTCCTAAAAATGCAAAAAATAATTAATTGTTTTCTTTTTAGGTACCAACGACAGCCGAAGCCTGGTTGAAGATAAGAAGGAGTTTGAAGACCGGTGGAACTTTCCACACTGTTCAGGGGCATTAGACGGAAAGCACGTTATACTTGAAGCACCTATCAAAAGCGGAACCGAGTTCTATAATTATAAACAAAATTTTAGCATCGTTTTGTTTGCTCTAGTTGATGCAGATTATAATTTTCTATTCGTAGACGTGGGATGCCAAGGGAGAATTTCAGATGGCGGAGTTTTCAAAGATACCACATTATATGATATGATAGAGAATCACACAATAAACCTGCCATCGCCGCGTCCACTCCCCGATAGAAATATTTCCATCCCATATTTTTTTGTAGGCGATAGTGCCTTTGCTTTAAGTGAAAACTTGATGAAACCATATGGTGGGACACATCCAAAGGGTTCATCGAAGAGAATATTTAATTACCGATTAAGTAGAGCTAGACGGATTGTTGAGAACGTATTAAGAATTATATCGTCTGTGTTCAGAGTTTTAAGAAAACCAATGCTTTTACAGCCTGATAATGCTGAATTGGTAGTTATGGCAATCGTTCTTCTACATAATTATTTGAAACGTCATTCTAGAAACGTGTTCATAACTCTATAATCTTCAGGATTAGTTGATCAGGAGGAAGAAGGAATTTTAAATGAAGGTTGATGGAGGCGAAATAATGACGACATGACATCATTACTGCCCATAAGAAATATTCCCAGACGATCACCTGCACATCTAAATGCTATCAGAGATGAATTGGCTGATTATTTTACGAAAGAAGGAAAGGTTTCTTGGCAAGACAGATGTTCATAGAATAATCCATACCGTATTTTTTTCTTTCTCGGTGTGTTCCTGTCGTCTAAGAACTTCAAAGCATCATAGGCAAACCATCGACTTATGTATGTTTCCGAGGCACCTGCAACCGAGTAATACAAAGTTAATTGTTTAGGATAAATAAATAATGTAGCTGAAACATGAGGTTTGAATTCCTTTTTCTCGTTTTTGCATCGAAATTGGTCCATCCGTTTAAGCGCTACGATGCTACAGACTGTGTACTGTCTGTGACTGTGACAGTGTCGTCCTCCATGTTCGTTGCGTGCACGTGTTGATTTCAAAACGACCGTCCACGTTGGCTGCTCCGCGCACACTGCGCGCCCCTTTGTGTTCGTTCGAAAAACCGACAAATCACGGATCGCTCCGCGCGCGGCTTGTAATGCTCGTAGCGTGCGCGTGAAATGCACATTTCGCGCGCACAAGACGTCCAAACTATGAGAAATTATTACAAAGTGTGTTACCTTTCATGATACATTGCAGCAATGTGTACGGTGAATTCTTTCATTGCATGACACATTGCATGTTACGTTTCACCAGTCTGTACCCACCTTTAAAGGATAAGTCTTATCAATAAACAAACCGCAAGGCATAATAACAAACGTTTTTCCCCCAAAGGGATAAAAACGATATATTTCATGTCTTGCCTAGGCTTGACCATTGAGATTACGTCCTTAGATTTACCTTTAGTACCTTACGTGTCTTAGCTCCCCGCGCCGTCTAGTACTTCTCCCGCCCGCCACCTCACCCGCCCCGCGCCTCAACTCCGGTGCGCGCGAGCGGCGTCATGTTGGCTGCGGTATTCAGTACCTTGAGATTAGCGAGTCGTCAAGGCGTTACCTGGTCAAGCCTAGGCAAGACATGAAATATATCGTTTTTATCCCTTCGGGGGAAAAACGTTTGTTATTTCATGGTCTGTGCCGTCGGCTTGACCATTGAGAAATCTTTGGTTTCTGACGACGCGGGGATAGCGTACTGTGAAATTGTAATGAACATTATGATTTATAATATTCTAGTGAAATAGTTCTTCAATGAAAAGGAGAGAGTATAATAATTATTTTAAGTGCTTGTACTTTAAGATAGAGAAGAGAAAGTCTTGTATGTTATAAAT
This sequence comes from Phengaris arion, assembly GCA_963565745.1. Classification (NCBI taxonomy): domain Eukaryota; kingdom Metazoa; phylum Arthropoda; class Insecta; order Lepidoptera; family Lycaenidae; genus Phengaris; species Phengaris arion. The sequence goes on from OY751436.1 coordinate 26,754,554, forward strand.
TTACTTATTTATTATTATCACAAAATCAAGTAATAAAAAGAAATAGAATCTTACTTAAAGTAATAACAGTACTTATTATTAATAACATAACACTTATAAGTCAAACTGCTCGCATTTATGTCTTTCAAATTCAACAGTCTTATTATTCAGTAGAATAGCTAACATTAACTAAACTTAAGTTATTGGAATCATCTTTGGTATGAACATTGATAATTTCTTTGAAATAATGCTTAATCACATTGCGATCACTTTTCCAATTACCATTCTTTAAAATTATATCGATAGGAACATTATTATATCTCCTAGAAGATACAACAGCTGATCTGATGCTACCGGGTGAGAAGTTCAGATTTAACTCGGCAAAAGCCGTTTTCAGTCATCCAGCAATAGTAGCTTTAGATGCCGCTGAAACTCGGCCTCTAGAAGTGACAAACAATGAGTTGATGTAATTACCACCAGCGTTTCTTCTAGAACTTGAAATCTTTAGGAAGAGTTCTGTCCAGTACACAGGATCAAGCTTTTTATTTGGTATTCGTGAAAGTTTCCATGCTGATTGTCGATAAGAGCGATTATCTGTTTTGGAACCAAAATCTGGCCAGAATGTGACGGAAGATTTATTCATCGAGAAACTGCTTTCGTCAATTTTTAGTAATGTAAGGTCATGAATTCTTCTACCCGATGCTAGGAGTAGCAATAGGGCTAAATGTCTTGAAACTTGAAATATATTGTCTTCGGATATAGTAATGTTATCCATCCATTTTAACAGTTCTTTGACATCCCAAATTAGTTTTTTAGTAGGAGGAGGTGCTGATAATTCTATGGCCTTGACAATTTGTTTAACTACAGGGTTATTAGAAATCTCGTCCCTGTGGGAGGGATTGGCGAATGAGGCAATCACTGACTTATGTGATTTTATAGTGCTGGGTGAAAGCTTCTTTTCTTTGTGTAATGAACACAAATATTGAGCTACAGAAGACGCATCTGGCTTGCTAGGGTCGAGCCCCAGAAGTCGACATCTCTTCAGCCAGGCCTTCCATGGAGCTGAATATGTTTTAAGCGTTGAACTCCGCCATGCATTTAATAGGAGGTTACGATCCTCTTCTGACCAGTTTTTTGTTATGATTGACCACCCTGTATTCTCCAAGCCTCCAAATGTATCTTTCGTATGTTTGTTGCATTCATTTGCGATGACAGGTCTTGCAGGTGGTGGTGCAGATTCCGTATTTGAAACGGGGAGTCTGTTGCTCGGGACCGAAGATCTGATCTCCAAAATACTTTGTTCCAGCGTGGGACTATTAAAATGTACGTGCCCTTTGCTTGATTCAGGTGAGCCAATACTCGTGGAATTAGAGACGGTGGCGGAAAGACCCATGCTAACCTGAACGCCCACCTCCTGCTGAAGCCGTCTATAAACAGGGCTTGCTTGTCTTTCAGGTCTCTGGATACATATACTGAAACTACTCTCGATGAGTTTGATGCGAAGAGGTCCACTTCGGGAGTTCCCCATTTCTGAAATATGCGGTTGCATAATGTTGTTGACAGATGCCAATCTGCTAGATTGCTTTGCCGGGACAGGCTGTCGGCTACATCGTTGTAGATCCCTGGAATGTATTGACAGCAGATCTCGACTTGTAGTTCCTGAGTCAGAATAAGTAAATCTGAGACCATCCTCGTCAGTTGTGGGGATCTCGTGCCGCCTTGTCTCCTTATGTAAGCAATCACCGTTCGATTGTCTGACTGCACAAGGACTCTTTTGTTTCGCAGGAAATCTTTCCTGGTGTGAAAAGCTTGCAACACTGCAGAGAGCTCCTTTTTGTTGATGTGCCATTGTTGTTGCTGGCAACTCAACAGTCCACTGAGGTGCTCTCCATTGACCTCCGCACCCCAGCCTGCGTCCGATGCGTCAGTTGTTATGTAAGCCGTTTCGCTGTGTATGGCCAATGGGGATGTTTTTCTCAGATTCTGTCTCCACCAATCGCATTGTTGAAGCGCTTTCGTTTGAATCGGAAAATTTCTTTTGCGGCAATTTTCTGGTAAAATATTGGCAGCTCTCTGTATTTCCCTGGTGTAAAGCCGACCGAGAGGGTTCACGAACGAGGCAAAGTTCATTTTGCCTAAAAGGCTCTTGGCAGATTGCCAGCTCCATCTCTGCTTCTTCAGAATGTATCCAATGTTTTTTCCTAGAGCGGTAATTTTCTTTTCTGGGAGCGAATGAGTGTTCTGGGCTGTATCCCACACTATTCCTAAATATTCGATGCGCTGAGATGGTCCCTTTAATGATTTTTCTGTATTGATTATCCAACCTAACTCTTTTAGGAATTGGGCAGCTCTCAGAGCATCGGCCTGTAGTTTCGCTGGATTCTGGTTGGCTAGCAAAAAGTCGTCCAGATACACGATTACCCTTATATTCATCCGTCGCAGACGAGAAGCAATCCAATTTGAAATTCTTGCAAAGGTTAGTGGCGCTGTTGATAAACCGAAGGGGAGGCAGGTATATTGGTACACCCTGCCTCGGTACACTATTGACAAGAACCGACGGTGTCGAGCGGCTATGGGGATATGGAAATACGCTTGTGATATATCTATTTTTATCATGTAATCTCCTTTTTGTAGGAAATGAGGTACCTTGAAGTGGTTTAGTAAACGAAACTTCTTCGGAGTGAGGTATTCGTTTAGACCTCTGAGGTTGATTATCGGTCGTGTTTGGCCATCGGGTTTCAGAACTGGAAACATTCTTGAGAGAAAACCTGTTGGGGAATTGGATAATTCTAAAACCTTTTGTAGTATTAAGGTTTCTATTTCTGTATCTAAATTTTTTGTCTGAAACTTCCTCCGTATGGTTGGAAGAAAAGTTATTAACGGAGGTTTCTCCACGAAAGGGATAGAGTAACCGCTTATTATGTTTAGTATATTTATCGGTGCCCCCTCCCTCTTCCAAACCTCTATGAAGTTTAGAAGTCGACCTCCGGAGAATATTTCAGGATCTTCGTTGTTTTTTAGAAGAGAAACTCTTAGAGGGCTTGCTCCTGGAAGAAGGATGTTCCTTACGGTTTCTTGATTGATTAGATGATCGTTTTCTATTTTCATGCGTTTTCGGTTGTTTGCGTGATTTATTAGGTTTGTACGTTTTCGGGATATTATTTGGCGGTTTGAAGCTGGATTGGCGAGGTGTAATTGTGTTGTAATTCCTGTTTTGTAAGGGTTTTCTTTGGGTGTTACGAAAAAAGGTCTTGAGACGGTTGCTTGAGTAATTCGGACAATTTAGTTTCGCAAAACAAATGGGACGTAGACGGTGGAATTGCGTTAAGCAAGGCAAGTGCAAGGCTTGGTATTCTTCTTTGGGCAGAAGATTGTGTCTTCGTTGTTTAATCACTTCTGCTCTTTTTCCGCATACGAATTGTAAGAGGTCGTCTGATAAAGTTTTAAAATTAGATTCTTCTGACACAATATTTTTTAAATCTTGTTTTATGACCGGGTGTTTGGCAGATAAGTCTTTAAACGAATTCATTAAAGCCTCTCGTTGAAGCAGCAGGCCATGACTAATCGTGCCCAACGTATAGTCCAAACGGACCAGATTGTCTTGGCTGGGATTAGTGTAAGTAGTCAAATATGGGGTTTATTTTTAAAGGGCCGAACACTGGGCTGGCAAGAAGTTTCTTTTGAACTTCAGCGTATCTGATTTGGTTGAAAGCCGGGTCACTCAAGTGCTGGCATTCGACTCCCTGTTGAGCTATGTTCGGCTTCGGAGCTGGGATTGTCGGTTCTTGCTGCTTCGTTGCGGGTATCCAGTCTAAATCATCCTCCTCATCGAATGTTCTCGGAGGCGCCCAGGGTTGCGAAGATGGTTCTGATTGCTCCTGGTGATCCGAATGTATAGAAGCTGACTCGTCATCCGAAGAAGGATACGAATCCCTATCCTCAGGTTGGAAATTCTTGACAAAATTTTCCAGCATACTCTTCATTTCGGATTGCTCTTACTCAAGTTTTTCTAAGCGGCTGAGGTTCCTAGGTTTGGTCTTGGTGGAAACGCTCAGCGCGGAAGATTCGGCCTCAGATATCTCCTCCGAAAACTCTCTGTGTGCAGCTTCCCTGGATTTCAGTAAAGGTTTCATGTCAGAAATTGCAGCTATCACCAACTCGTTTTGCACTGCTGAATCCCTTATTCGTGCTGCGAGGGTCATGGGATGAATGTAATCATTGGCTTAATAGCCAACACAGAAAGGCCACTCTAGGAGTTTTAGTTTGATATTTCGGAAAGTTCTTTCCGATAAAGACGTGCAGTCAGGGGAAAAGGCTCTGGCTAACCCAACAGTGGGTATTGCAAATCTAATTTTGTTCAAGATCTGAGGATCCATCTCGTCCCCTAGCAGGTCTTCTTTCTGCAGATTTCTTATTCGCCACTCCTTCCAGCCAGATGGTAAGTGATTCTTTACTAATTTTATTATTCTTTGCAGAATAATATTGTCTCCAGGATCATCTGCTTCCCAGCTGAGTAGTGACCCCATTGTGAGCATGTCGTTGGATGAAGCCGACTAAAACAAATGAGAAGATTTGGTTTAAGATTTTTGTTAGTACGGTCTGAAGGAATGACCTGTACGGCTCGAGGGAATGACCCGTGCGGCCCGAACAAACGACCCCTACGGCCCGAAGAAACGACCCGTACGGCCCAAAAGATTGACCCGTACGGCCCGAAGGAACGACCCGTACGGCCCGAAGCATCAACCCGGACGGCCCGAAGGGATGACCCGACTGCCCGAGGGGGGGACCCGCACGGCCCAAAGGGTCGACCCGTACGGCTCGAAAGATTGGCCTGACAGTCCAATAGTTTGTACCGTATGATTAAGTGACATGAGTCGTTTGAGTCATATTTGTAACTTATTGATTGATTCTCATGTTATATGAACATGAATCCTGCGAGTATTTAGTCTAATCAATCCTTTCCGGGCTGAATGGCACGCGGATAAGTTACGGTACGTTATTAAGGTATCTTGTCTATACGCATTATTAGGATGACGTACAGAATGGGATAAAATACTTACAAATACAAAACTTTAAATATGTTTTATGCTAAAACGAAAATTCTCTAGAAAACAAATAAGTAAGTACATTGATATTATTTTACAAGCACTTAAATAGGATGAACTATTTATGAATACTCACCATTTGAAAATACACTCCTTTAGAAGAACACTAATGACGATCAATAACTATAACAATTTATTGTTATTATTAAGATCTCGAACGAACATTCGTCGTTTACGAAGGGTTGTTTCGTGCGATTGACACGCGTGTAGTACACAAGTGAATCGAAAGCGTACTGAATACCGCAGCCAACACGACGCCGCTCGCGCGCACCGGAGTCGGGGCGCGGGGCGGGTGAGGTGGCGGGCGGGAGAGGTACTAGACGGCACGGGGAGCTAAGACACGTAAGGTACTAAAGGTAAATAAAAGGACGTAATCTCAATGGTCAAGCCGACGGCACAGACCATGAAATATCAATGTTTTCTTGTTTTTGTAGTTGCTGAAGAGCCTGTCTCTCGTTTTCGATTCCATGTGCAATACAAGCTAGACGTGTCAAATTTTTTTGGTACAATATGCTCTTTACTAAAGGAGCAGTAGTTATTTTAATTTTTCTTTTGCATATTTGGCCAAAATTGGACGCAGTAACCAGATTTTTTCTTATATCCAGCCATTCGCTGCTGTCTCGTTGTAATACTGTAGCTCGCTCAACAGCATGCCTATCAGCAGTTAATGTTTTTAAATTGTCTCTATATATAAATATAAACTCTTCCTTCGCTTTTTCTAACTCTTATGGAGACATGTCTGGTGCTGAGCTTGCTGGACCATAATCATGTTGTTTTTTTCTTGACTGCATTCAATTTCCCTTTCTTTTTTATTGGATGTTCTAAATTAAATTTTCTTTTTTGTGCTCGTCTTTTTTCAATAAATTTTACTCTGCCTTTTGAGCTTCGGCTTAAAAAGGCTTTTTGCACTTTGGAAATAGCAATTTGAGTGTTGAATGACACAACAGCTGCGCTACATCGACCTTCACAGCTACCTTTAAGGGCAAAATTCGCTCGCTTTCCACCTATGAACTTTGCGATGACATTATTAAAACACTCAACAGCGTTAGTGTCCACGTCTTCAATCAAGCTTCTTGATTTGGCAGCAATATTTGATACAATCGAATTGACTCTGAACATAAAAGTAGTGTTTTGAATAGTTTTTAGCTGTGATTCAGAGTCATTTTTGTCCTTCGTGCAATTATATTCTTGGCACATTCTGTGATCACCAAAAGCATGGGAAACACAGTTGGTGATATCATTATGAAGACATGATATTGCTACATTGCGAGGACTGTCAGAATTTTTGTGATGGTTAATACTTTCTACTATTGCTTTTCGCATTGTCATAATTTTAACATCATTAAGCATTTTACGGTGAGCTAGTGCATATTTGGTTTCTGTAGTCGTAGTACGTAATTTTTTACAAAAATTACGCAGTATGTGATTCCTGCACTAAATTTATTCTACAGTAACCCCCTCCTTTTCATACGGCTTGGCTTTAAGAATAGCAGCGTAAGTTGAAGAGTCGCCATCTGCTATCATTCGTCCAAATATCATGCCATACATTAGTATCGAGGCCTTAAAACCTTCTACGATAATTTATTTTTCCATGGAGCTGGCAGAACCTTCGTAATTCTTAAAACATTTGTGTTCTTTTGCTGGCGTATATTTATTTGCAGCTCGAGCACATACTAAGCAGTATTTATTTTTTACGCCAATGAAAAGGACTTTTCCTGTTCTTCTGCAGATTATTGCTGCTGCTCCCTACATTGCCTTCTGGTTAGACCTATACGATCTAGCACACCATGATCCATCAACCTTTCTACCCAACATCTACGATAGGATAACCATTTTTAACTCTGCCTTCTGAGAAGCGATATCTTTTTCCATTTTTGCTGCAGTTTCCATAGACGCCCTCGGACAGTATCTGTCCATTTTGAAAACACTTCATTCTGTAATTTCTAAAACGATGTTGAACTGAATACTGGAACATCCATAGCAGAACACAATTCTTCGAACTGAGAATAGCCTATGCCGGAAGCGACTATCCCAGAAGCAGCAGCTATGTTTATATTCACTTGTTCGTCACTATTTGAGTTCAAAAATCAGCTTGTTAGGGTTCCGTTTTAGGGTGCAGTAGTCAACAAAATTTTTTTGTTGATTACAGAACCCTATAACGGAACCCTAAAGAGCAGATTTTTTTATATTGATAGGTTATTAGTTATATAATTTAAGAGTAACATCGTCCTACAAATAAAACTGTCCATATTTTAGGACCATCGATTCAAAATATGAAATCCTTTCTATCTCTGTTAGCTACCACTTTCTAGATTTTTCGCAAATAAAAATGTTCGTCTTACCAAAATGAAGCTACTCACAAAAAATTTGTTTGATACTTGATAGTAATCAAAAAAAAAAAATGTTCTAGGGCTTCCGTACTGCTTTTGCATTTAGAAAATATGCGGGTTTGAAAACATTGGGCTTGTATTTTTATGTTCTATCTGTTGCCATGTGGATGCGTATAGGTTTATATATATATATATATATATATATATATATATATATATAGGATGCGTATAGGTATATCTTTTACTTACATATTTTTTTCCGAAACTACAGGTGACTTTTTTGCTACTAGGGAGCCAGTATTTATTTTTTGGGGCTGTTCTACGGACCTGCAATAAAAAGGTATTTTTATTTACTTTTATTTCGTATTTATGTACTTACATATTTTTTGTAATTTCCGCAGTTGGTTTTATTACTGGAGATCTTACTTATCTTTTCTTTTATTATACTGTTTAATTGTACTATGGCATAATAACCACGCATTTTTATCAACATAATCTAGATAAAATTTTATTCTCATAGAATTATATCCATCTAACTTTTCCTTTCAGTAGTCTTACTGATTTTACTATTCTGTGGCACAAAATGATATAAAATATCATCAAAACTTATAATATTGTTACTACGATATTCATATACAGGGCGTAACAAAAATAAGTGATAATACTTTAGGGTGTGTACGTGTTCCTTGTAGAGAGATTACTGTGAAACTAGCAGCGCTGAAAGACCAAAAATTTTTTTCACTTTTGTATGGGGAAGCTCGTGACGCTCGGGCCCTTGCGCATTATATATCGGCTTACCTTTGGGGTACCTTTGCATTTAGGCGTCTATGCCAACCTTCAACCGGATTATTTGTTCTGTGTTGATAGTAATATAATCATAAGCAACACTTATGATTTTGTTATTTTTTTCTAACCATTCTTTTTCAAAATAACGTTTAAACTTTTGAAATTTCAAATCATTAGGCATCAAATTTTTTACATGTAACCAGGCGTCGTTTATATAGGCAGAGGGTAGTAAGGGTATTATTGCACTTAATCTTGATATATTTCTGCCTTCTGTTAAGTTTGTAATTTTAAGGCCTTCGATTGCTTGAAGACTGCCTTATTGAAGTGCTGATAACAACCTCTTTAATTCACACCAGGAAATACATGAAGGACAGCATTTATTTGTGCTTGTTCAAAGTCGTATTTATAAGTAGTGTGGATTCGTGCATTTTTTTTTCCATCCCCCTAACATGATCAGGGCTCTCTGTTTTTTGGTTTTTCAATCTTTTTAATTTTTTATTTCTTTTTTCCCTTACATTATTTATAGTTACATTTTTCAATAACATCCGTCTTTTCTTTCTTTTTGACACATCTTACATTATTTTAACAATCAGTAAATAAAGTCTATAACATGTCATGTACATGTCAGTTTTTTACAGTGTAAAAAGTAAAAATTTTACAGAATATATTTAAAAAGCCAATACAATTTTAATAACATAAAATCCAATAATTTAGAATAAAATCCAATACAATACAATAATGTCCAATATAATAATAATAATAATAAAATTTCACGATAATAATAATTCTAATAAAATAATAATTTCCAATAAAATGACTCAGTAAAATTACAATTAAGATGTCAACAATAAAACGACGGCACAAAGTAAAAGACTAACCTAATATCACAGCAAAAACACATTATACATAAAACCTAACTATTATCACACCAATTTATCACAATTTTTCCTATTGACGTATACAACAATGTCCTTACAATAGGAGAGGAATATTTCCCTCTTTTTTCCCCCCAGGATGGAAGACAGGCTGTCACCCGTAATCTATGTGCCCAATTTTTGCTCAGTATCATATCTACTGTTAGCAAAAATCGGGCACTCGAGTAACAGGTAAGGAACCGTCTCCTCAACTCCTGGCTGACATGAACACGACGGGTCCTCCTTCAATTTGAATCTGTTCAAGTAGAAGGCGAACCCGCCGTATCCAGTCAGTATCTGTGTAGTGTGGTATGTTATGTCAATTTTCTTGACTATCTTGTATGCAGCAGCAGCGCTTGGGAAAAAGAGCTTCGTGGTTCCGGCCGTCCCTCCCACTTCGTATCTCCTGTCCCATTCCTCAACCGTATCCTCTCTTAAGATACGCTTGACGAATGAAACAGGACACAGATCGTAGTCAGGTTTCCTTTTCAATCGCAGCGCGGCCTCCTTGGCTAGTTCGTCAATCCTCTCATTCCCTCTCAACCGTGCGTGCGCCTTAATCCAAAACAGGGAGACCTCCCGCCTCTGCGATGCAGTTTTTCGGAGGGCCGCCCTTGTTTGCACTGCCAGGGGATGAGGGGAACTAAGGGTGACCGCCTGAAGAGCCCATCTGGAATCGCTAAAGATACCGATCATCGCCATTCCACTCTTGCAGGCTATACTTACTGCTCTCTGGAGCGCTAGAAGTTCGGCTTGGTAGACGGTGCAATACGGCGGCAACGCAAGCTTGACGGCCTTCGTCTCGGCCTCACCCTTCCATACGGAGAGTGCGGCTCCGACTCGGCGCTCGATCTTGCTGCCGTCCGTATAGATCCTATGGACGTGGCTGTTAACCACGTCTGCATACGAGTCCTCGTCTACAAACCCGAACCTCAGCTCTTCCTTTTTGTAGCGAGCAATAGCCTTCTTGCACACTTCTCCCACGTGCTCGTTAAAAGGCCGCCGTCTATAGTAAGTCCTAGTATATTTATTGAGTCTGCATATTTTAATTCCACACCCCCCATTGAGAGTCGAGGCACGTCATATTTTAACTTCCGCGTGATTAGTAAAGCGCATGTTTTGTGGGGGGCGAATTTCAGTTTGTTCCGCTCCCCCCACTGGCTAATTTTGTCCAGGACCCCATTCGCCTTTCTCTCAATTTCGAGGGCCGTTTTTCCCTCGAACACCAGCACGATGTCGTCGGCAAACGCTTGGCCTTGGCCGGAACGCAAACCTCAGCTAACCTAACCTTTATGGCCGGCCACCAAGCACTGTCGAAGGCCCCCTCTATGTCCAGCGACACCACGACATAATATTTTCTTCTCCTCCCTCTGTTTTCTGACGTGGTTCACCAACCTGTAGAAGGCGTCTTCGGTGCTTCTTTGGGGCATAAAGCCATACTGGTTAGGACTAATCTTGGGCAGCAGGTAGAACCTGAGTCGGGCGACCAGCATCTTCTCGAAGATTTTGCCGAGAACAGGCAGGAGGCCGATCGGTCGATAGGCTTTTGGTACCCGGTACGATTCCTTGCCCGGCTTCCTTAGCACCACCACGGTCGCCCGCTTCCACTGTTTGGGAAAGCAGGCGACGGTGAGGCACCTACGAGGGCGGGTCAATAAGTCCGTGACTTTTGGAATAAAACACAGATTTTTTGATAAATAAATCATTTTATTTTTCAACGTAGTCCCCCTTGAGCTCTATACACTTTGTCCAACGCTTCTCCAATTTTTTTATCCCTTCCAAAAAATATGATTTGTCGAGGTCCTCAAAATAGGCCTTTGTTTGCGTGATGACTTCATCATTGGAGTCAAATCTTTTTCCACCGAGCCATTTTTTCAGGTTTGGGAACAAGAAGTAGTCACTCGGAGCCAAATCTGGAGAATAGGGTGGATGTGGGAGCAATTCATAGCCCAATTCATGGATTTTTGCCATGGCAACTGCACATGTGTGCAGCCTTGCATTGTCTTGGTGAAAAAGAACTTTTTTCTTGGCCAAATGAGGTCGGTTTTTTTTCAAATCCTCATTGAAGCGGTCCAATAAGTTGGCAAAATATTCCCCATTAATTGTTCTTCCCTTTTGAAGATAGTCAATGTGGATTATCCCACGTGCATCCCAAAAAACAGTCGCCATAACTTTATTGGCTGACAAACCCACCTTGGCCTTCTTTACCGCCGATTCACCCTTAGAAACCCACTGTTTTGACTGTTGTTTGGTCTCTGGTGTGTTGTGATGGATCCATGTTTCGTCCACGGTTACAAAACGGTGCAAAAACTCCTCCATATTGTGATTAAACAACGCCAAACCTTCCTGTGAAGTTGTTACACGATTGCGTTTGTGGTCGACTTGCGGAAAGCTTTCTCATGGCCAAGTGATCATTCAAAATTGAAACCACTGAGCCATGCGAGATGCCTATGGCTTCCACAATCTCTTGCACTTTCAATCTTCGGTCGGCCAACACCATATCGTGAATTTTTTCGATTGTTTCGGGTGTAGAGACCTCAACTGGGCGTCCAGGACGTTCGGCATCTTCAGTGCTTGTAAGGCCACAACGAAATTCAGTAAACCACTTTTTTACCATTGAAATCGATGGTGCAGAGTCCCCATAGTATTTATCAAGCTTAGCCTTGGTCTCGGTAATGGTTTTTTTTCGCAAAAAATAATGCTTAATAAGCACACGAAATTCACTTTTTTCCATTGTTTCCTTAAGTTACTGGATAGTCTGATAAAGATAGCTGTAAAACACAAACTAACTGACGCAGCAAGTTCAAATTTTGATAGGAGTCAACTGACAGATGCCTGTTGACAGGAGTAGTGTTGCTTTTTCAGTAAGGAGGTTAGAAATTCAAAAAGTCACGGACTTATTGACCCGCCTTAGTATTTGCACTAGTTTACGTTTTAGCTTTTGCGCCAGAAAAGCTCCAATACCCTAATTAGGGTAATGCTAATGATCTCCTCGGTTTCTAATGAGTATTGACAATGCATTCATTAAGATGCTAATGACATTTTGCTGTGTCGCAATCGTCATAACAATCCATAGTCTCCTTTTTAACAATTAAAGTTGATGTTTAAAATAAAACTTTGGTTTGCTTTCAAACAAATTATTTATTTAGTCGTAATCCTTTAGTACAATTTTTAATCTTTCATAAAACAAGATTTAAACATTATATTCAAAAACATATCATTTTTAAGTGTATCACTGCCAAATTCAGTCTGAAACTCTGTCAATGACTTGTTATGAAACTTATATAACAAGTACATTAAACAGTACTGAACGGAACTACACACGGAAGTCCAATCATTTTGCAGCCTGATAGTATTATAACGCCATTTCCTTGCATTTCTATTCAAAAACATTTTGTGCGTTCCCATAGGAAAGCGACCATATGTATCAAAATATTCACCGATGTCATGATTGTCTATGTGAATGGCTACCCAGTGAGATCCTGGTTTTGAGTCCGGGTCCAAAACACTCGCAACACCCTACTCTGGTGTTGTAACCTGCGTTCCCAGTCATAAAAATCCCCAACCCCTCTTGGACCTACGGTAAATCCGCACTCACACAGCAATACACAACGCAAGCGTTATTTCATACCGGTTTTCTGTATGGCCGTGGTATTTACCCGATCGAGCCGGCCCATTCATGCTGAAGCGTAATCCATGACCAGGAACACAGAAAAACTTTTTGTTCCTTCGGCGGGATTCGAACCCGCGACCCCCGGCTTGGGCACCAACACGCTCAATCAACTGAGCCACAGAGGTCGTCTTTTTGTGATGAACACAATTCAAAATATTTGCTTTTTGTTTTTCACAATAGCCAGTATAATATAATATCAAAAATTTTGAACAAATAAATAATCTCTAAAAATATCGGTGTTGATTTTTCGCCTCGCTTTTTTTTTTAATTTATTTATTTAAAGGTCGCTTGTAACAACTATGGTCATTAGCAACCACAAGAATTTACAGTAAATACAATATTAAATCAAAGAATAATAACTAATCAATTTTAAGAATTTTACAGTATTTTCGTAATCACTTAAACAATCTTTAAGCGTTTTATGCAAATTAACAATACATCTTTCTGAAGTTAACAATGGACAATCAATTAGTAAATGTTTTATACTTAAATTACTATTACACCTTGTGCATTTATTTACAGGGGCTTTAGTGATAAGATGAATATGTGTGACATTACAGTGACCTATTCTTAACCTATTTATAACAGTTTCATCTTTTCTATTGCTAAACTTTAATTTTCTTTTTTCAAAAACAGATTTTCTAATATTGTACAATGCACTAGTATTGTTACTAACCCAATAGTCGTTCCAAATATTCTTTACTTTAAATTTTAGGTATTTTTTAATATCAGTCATAACTACTAGAAATTTTAAGATTACATTCATCAATTTTTGTAGCTTCTTTGGCTAGCACATCAGCCTTTCATTTCCTGGAATGCCTTGGTGACTGGGAATCCAAATTATTTCTATGAAAAAGTTATTATTTATCAAAACAACTAAGTTTTCTTTGATATTGTTAATTAATGGATCAATATTTTGACTATTTGATAAGGCAGTTAGACATGATAAAGAATCTGAAAAATTAATGTATTTTTTGGAATTCCTAGGATCGTTTTTAATGATTTCTAAGCACTTTAATATAGCTAAGGCCTCACATGTAAAAATTGATGAAAAGTCTGGTAGTCTGTACTTGTAATTGTTAAAATCCGATACAATCGCACAACCCGTTCTATTATTTATAACAGAACCATCAGTAAAATACAATACACAATCATTATATTTCGCAGTAAGTTCAAAATATAAATTTTTATAATCATAATCAGGAGTACTTTTTCGGGGATATTTATTTGCTATAGCTAAATTAATTTTAAATTTAGTTTTATTCCATGGTGAAATTGAACAAGGTATTTGACGAGTAATTATTTCGGGAAAATCAAAACCAATTTCTTTTAGATAATTTCTTACTCTTACTCTTAAAGGCATAGAAAAAGAAGGATGCAGGCTATATTCTAGATCTGACGGTAACGGGGGGTTTAAAAAGGGAGATTGTTTATTGTTTACTACGAGGGCGGCACTGAAAATTTCGGGAATCAAGGAAGTGACACTACATTACTATTTAAAAATGTATTTATTGCTTTTCGAAGTATTCTCCGCGAAATTTTACACATTTTTCCATACGATGGAACCAATCATTGAAGCAACCATTCCATTTTGTAGGCGTCCACACACAGGCTTCTTCAGGTGATGAAAATCTCTGACCACGCAATTTATTCTTTATTTTAGGGAAAGTATAGAAATCATTAGGGCTTAGATCGGGGCTGTACGGCGGATGGTCTAATAATTCTATGATTTCTTGCTCTAAAACTCTTTTGTTCTGTGCGCGGTGTTACTCACATACAAATATTACTTATATAGTTGTTGATTTATAAAGTAAAAAATATATTTTTAATAAAGGTTTTATAAATAAATTAATGCTGTTTAATTTGTAAAATGTGTATTAATTAACATGGTTCTTAAAACAAAATTTTGATTTAGTACTATCGTGTACTGATCCAGGCCATCTTGCAACAAAATTTCTGATGCGTACTTGCGAATCACACAACATTTGAACATTTAAGGAAAAGTACCCTTTCCTATTTCGGTACAGTTCAGATTGAGCTCCTCCTGAAACAATCATAACATGAATTGAATATTGAGAACAGATTTTGATTATAATTTATTCAGAAAGTTATTAATTATTACACGTAGCATACAGACCTTGAGACTTAATTTTTATATGTATGCAGTCTACTGCCCCCACAATTCTTGGAAAGTTTGCTATACCGTAAAAGTCACGGGCAACATCCAGATATTCCTGACGTGTTGGCATATTTATGAATAGCGACTTCATATTCGCTATTTTAGCCGTCACCCGGTGCACAATACGATGGACGGTAGGCTGTTAAACGTGAAAAATATCCCCAATTACACGTTGATAACTGCCGGTACCATAAAACCGCAAAGGTATGAATATTTAGTCCACCGGCTGTATTGCTTTACTCCTTCTTGTTGGCGGTTTTATTGAGTTCCCGAATACGGAGTCCAAATACAAAACAGTCTCTTTGGAAACACGAACCGCGCACGAAACTCCACATCGTTATACTTGTGAAATGCATTCAGCTTTTCAACATTTCGGCGACTCACGGTCGGTCTTTCGTAATCAGAAGGAGAAGATTAGAGATTAAAGTTTTAGGAGACCTCTCGACTACTCTCAAATGTAAGCGACGCTCAAAACAGTGTGACAGATAATTTGACAGCTAATTATGATTGAGTGGCGTTCCAGTATACGAATTTTTCACTGAGTGCCGCTCATGTGACGCTTGAGTGCAACTTATTTTATGGTGCACGTAAATCTAACTATAGCTTAAAATTTGCGTTTGAGTTTTCTGTTTAAGTGTTACTCAGAAATTTAAACAGCCTTTATTTTATTTAACATTTTTTTGTATGAAAATGGAACTTCACTTTACATGGAAAAATGACACAAAGGTTCTGCTTATTTCTAAAAAAAAATTTCTTCCAGCAGCCCTACGGAGAGAAAACGGATAAAAGAAAGCAGATAGAATGTGCACAATTACAAATACATTAACATATTATGTCTATACTAAAACATAAATAAAATATTATAATATGTAATAATATATTATACACTATCAAAATAATTAATATAAAATACAATACCTAAATACTATAAGTAATATAATAATATGCCTATAATGTATAAATACTATATGTATATATAATAACAGTATTTATATGGATAGAGGTTCGAGGTAGTGCTCTTTCAAACGTCTTTTAAAAATAGTAACGGTGGGACTGTCTCGTACGGTGTGGGGGAGCGAGTTCCACAATCTGACTGCGTGAACGGTAAAGGAGTAGGAGTAGAAGTTGGAGCGATGGGATGGAAGGGAAAGATTAGTTCTAACATTGGATCTACAAGGGGTATCGAGGGGTCGAGAGTGTAACGAGCTGCGACCTCTTGATATGCAAGTCCTTCTCACGCTTGAGTGGTGATGATAATAATACAGCAGCAATTCTTATACTCTCCTTTATTGGTGCTTACCACAGATACGTATTACAATATGAAATGAGATATGCTTAACACGACTTACTTAGACGTATATACGTCTACACTACGTATAGCCTTTTGGCCAACTAAAATTATCTAACTCGATAGGCTTCATGACATCTGTTAGTGTCAATAATGACATTGACAGTTACATCTTACTGTTGACATATGTAACAGAGAGAAGTTAAATCGTTCGAGAAAATAGGAAGATTATCGTCGCCTTAATTCTAATAAAGCGTATCTCAAAAATGACAACTGTTTAGGAAGGTCATAAGTCTGTTTTTCATTGTTTTAACTCTTAGACAACAATATAAAGTGATGTTCGAAACTAAGTATCAAAATACTAGTATAATCTTATTTTTACCTAGTAAGACAATTTGCTTGACCAAGAAGCTCTATATCTTAGTTACGCTATATTAGCATAAAGAATTTACTGAGATAATGTATATTAACATAAAAAAAACAAAGAGATCATCCTGTAAAAAACATTTATTTTTCAATAATTAAGATAGTTTAGTACTTATATTTATAATTAACAATAACATTCACTAAAATTAAGAATCATCGAATGGTATCAAACAAAAATAAACTTCTATCAAATCAACTAAAAAACACATTAAAATAAAATTCTTACTTTCTAAATATGCGAGTTAAAATATCAACTTTAACTCGCACTTATCTATTATAATGTATCTATTTTTAGCGACGACTTAACTAAATAACTAAAAAAAATAATCGAAGTACAAAAATTATTTTATTGATCAACAAAATCAATTTAACAATTTAAAATAAAATAACGTAGGCACTTATAACGAGTTTCAAGAGATGTTCACGCTACGAGAGCTCGATGAGCAAAGAGGGGCGGGCGGTGAACGGCGGTGAACGGCGCGGGCGCTGCGCTTTTATAGCCAGCGTGGCTGACGTCACCGACATGGCTGCCTCCGAGATAGCTTTATGCTAACACGGCCTCTCCTGACGAGGGGCCGTCCTCGGCCACGACATCTGCGCCTGCTTCATCGGTGAAGGAAGTCTTTGGTGGTGTGGTACCATTATGGTGTACGTCCTCATGCAAATGGCTTGACCCAGCTACATTCCCTTCGCTTCTATGAGTGGGTCTTCCAGCGTTAGCAGATTCCTCTGGAACTTCGTTATCCGCAACTGAAAAGATAGACATCTCAAGTTAACAAAACAATAAATCAAAGTCTTAACATCCCATAGGTGGTATGTCCTAAGCAGAAATATTCTAATAAGAGTATCTTAGCATTTTATAGTGGACTGAGCATATAATCCTTTATCTTGGAAACAACTGCTGGGAAATTGTGTTTACTTTAGCGTACCTAACGATCAGTAGTAATGTTATATGCTCTATAGAGAATGTTTCTACCCAAATTCAGCAGAGCAACGCTCTACGCTCAGCGGAGCAGCGCTCAACGTACAGCGGAGCAGCGCTCAACGCACAGCGGAGCAGCGCTCAACGCACAGCGGAGCAGCGCTCAACGCACAGCGGAGCAGCGCTCAACGCACGGAGTAATACTCAACGCATAGTGAGCAGCGCACTACCAGAGCATAGCCGTACTCTATGCCTATTACTATAAAAAGTAAGTGACTAAGTTCAAACACTTACTATCAAAGAACGTGGCGCAGGACTCGGGGGTCCATTCTCCTCTCCAAACCACCATGTGTTCGGTGGCGGCCAGTGTTGTCTTGCCGTATGAATTACCAAGCAGACGTAGCTCATAGCGATTGTGCTGTAAAACTTTAGTAACACAATAAGGAGTCTAACTTCCCAGTCATCTGTGCGTTTTTGATGACGAAAACCAAGTCATTATGTTTAAAAGTGCGAGTGGTTTTGCGGTTTATATTGATGTAGGCATCTTGTTTCTGTCTATTTTTCTCCAACAAGTCGGCAGCACGTTGTCTTTGTAGCTCGCGCAGTCCCTCGCGGTTTGGCCGCGCGTTATCTACGGCGACATCGCGAATCAAAGCCCGTATAACAGGAGTGGCACCTTCAATACCCACGAGTAATTGTAGAGGTAAAGTTTGTGTAGTTTTGTGTTTGGTGGAGTTAAGAACGAGCTGTAACCGCCACAAGCAATCGGACCACTCTTTCTTATTAGCGGCCTCAATACGCAACAAATTTAACACGGTCCTGCAGTATCTCTCCACCTGACCGTTTTCACCGTGCATCTCAGGCGTGATAAAATGCATTTGGCACCCCATCTCGTTTACCCATTTTTTTTGGCCTCGGTCGCAAACTAACAATTTCAGCGTACCGAATAGAGATATAGTATTAGAAAAAATTTGTTTTAACTCATTTGTATCTTGTCGTTTCATCGGATAAAGTAAGCAATACTTAGAATAGGAATCTACGTGTAGTAATACAAATTTGAAACCGTTAGATTCGGGCAGTGGCCCCAGTACATCTAAATGTACAGTACAAAAAGGAATGTCTGGCTCACGCCCCGAAGCTATTGGTTGGTGAGGAGCACGGGGAAGCTTTTTTGAGGATAAGCACACTAAGCAGTGACTGGTGTATTTTTTTGCAAATGCACGAAGCCCCGGGAACCAGAAATGACGCAAAATGAGTTCGACAGTTTTGTCATAGCCTATGTGTTCGTGTTGATCGTGAAAGATACGTAATAGACTTAACCGGTGCCCTTTTGGGACATAACATAAAAGTTTGGGCTCCTCACCGGTCGGAGCGTACTTGTAGTAAAGTATATCGTTGCGAACAATGTATCTAGAGGAGTCTAACTCATTGTTATTTACTTTGTCAATCAATGTACGCGTTTCTTCGTCAGCCGATTGCGCAATTTGAGCCCAGTTCCGCGGTCGCGTTATATGCCGAACGTCAACAGGATTTCTACTAAAAAAGTCGGAATGTTGCATCAAGGCGCCTCTTCTATACTCAATAACAAAATTAAAGTCCCGCATATACATCCACCACCGGGCGACGCGCGGAAGTAGGTCCTTTTTCTTTTCAGTTAGTTTTAGAGCATTGCAATCGGTAACGATTTTAAAAGAAATTCCGAGTAAATAATGTCGAAAGTGCTGAAGAGCTCTCAAGACCGCGAGCGTCTCGAGTTCATATGAATGATACCGTGGTTCGGCGCCCTGCGTAGTTTTACTGAAGTACTCAACTACGCGACGTTGTTTATTAGTATGTACCTGAATAAGCACGGCGCCGTACCCGATAGCACTCGCGTCGGTGTGTAACTCTGTGGGCAACGAAGGATCAAACACCGCAAGTACCGGCTCGCTAATTAAACAATCGATTAAATATTTCCGCGCTTTTTCCTGCTCTTCGCCCCACACGAATTGAACACCGTTCCGTGTTAAATACATTATAGGCGCGGTCTTCGACGCGTAACCCGGTATATATCGACGAAAGTATCCGGCTAACCCGAGGAGTTGTCGTACCTGTCGCACGTTCGTGGGAACAGGTGATCCAATGAGAGCTTGAACTTTACGTTCGCTCGGCTTCACCTAACCCTGGGATATCTTACGACCCAAATACTCAACCTCCGTTGCCACGAACGTGCTCTTTTTCAGGTTGATAGAAAAACCGGCTGTAGTCAGCGTCTGTAACGTCGCACGTAAATTTTCGAGTGCTTCGTCGATCGTATTAGCCAATATAAGAACGTCCTCAACGTACACAAGAACTTTACCACCTTCAATCAAAGTTTTTAAAGTTTTGGCAATGATTCTCTGGTAGACAACCGGTGCCTTGGCCAGGCCAAAGGGCATTTTTAAGTATTCGTAGTGTCCCTCGGGCGTAACGAAAGCTGTTTTCGGTATAGAATCGCTATCCAGTGCTATTTGATGAAAACCGTTGCCATGTCTAGGCAACTGAAGTTTATTATCTGCATTTACCAAGTCGGTCAATATGATCTTGAATCAGCGGTAGTGGATAGCGATCCTTAACCGTTATCTTGTTTAACGCACGGTAGTCCACACAGAGTCGGTCTTTACCATATCTCTTTTTGACGAGAATGATGGGGCTAGCATATGGAGATTCGGACTCGCGTATAACTCCTTTCTCTAATAAATCGCGTATGTTTTCCCGAACCCTCATTTTCTCATCGATAGAAAGCTTGTTAGGCCTATAGTGCACAGGAACGTCACTCGTCAGTTCGATGCGCATACTGCCAGTTGTAACGGTGGTTGAGGCCGTACCCACGACAAAATTATCTTTAAACTGATAAATTACCTTATAAAGATTATCCCGGTCATTTCCTTGTAGTATGGTATCAATTGGCAGCATCTCATCATCCGGGCCGAATGAGTAACACCGCACTCACTTAACTCGTATCACGCACCCGAGTAATTCGTTGCTCGTTATTCGCGCGTATGTACGCCACTCCGTCCCTATTTAACACGTCCGTTCCTATTAAAATCGGTACACTTATGCATCCCATTGGAACAACAAACAAATCCACTTCGAGTGAGATGTCATTAAATTCGATCACTAACGTCACGTAGCAAGAGCACACAATATTTTGATTACCGATACCGTGCAAGAGTTGAAATGTCGGTAACCCGCGCACAATTAAAATGTTTTGCAGTAGACTCGGAAATTAAAGAAATACGCGAACCGCTATCTATCAACACGTCAGTCGGAATACCTTGCACAACTGCGGTCGTGACGTCACTATCAATTGGGCCTTTAATTTCACGACAAAAATTAACATTCTTTGTGTTACGCGATTCCGATCTTTGCTTAGCAAAACAAGTTGTGACGTCATGGCCGGGTTTCTTTCAAAACGCGCACACAGTTCTAGATGCGGGAGTATAATTACTAGTACTTGTGGTACCCGAACTTATTGTAGAACCGGTATTGTTTTCATGTTTAAGGCGTTTTGGACAAAGTTTTTGCACGTGACCGACATTACCGCACGCGTAACATATAAGTTCGCGCCTGGTAGGGGTTTGACTAGACGTAGCACTACGTTTACGATTGTTAGTATCGAAATATCTACTACGTGAAGGACGCACAGGATCACGGAATGATTGTTTTGGTTTCGTATAAATGGATAAAAAATCAATAAGATCTTTAGGTGCAAGTCGAGAATTTGTGGCTGTAGCACGAATTTGTGGATCGCAGATGCCGCGAATGACAATAGCAACGGTTAGGTCATCACTCAATCCCTTTACTATGTTCAAGCGTAAAAGCGAGCGTCTAGCATATTCAGCTTACGTAGCATTCACTTCATAAAGTATGTTGGCGACATCGATTCTCCGTGAGCACAAAGGCTTGAATTCGAGCTTAAAATTGGTCCAACTACGGTCGTTAGTGACCCAATCGTTCAGCCAACTACGTGCGTCCCCTTTTAAGCAATTAGCGATTCTAGACAAACACTCATTATCGCCCCACCCGTTAATCACGCGAGCCTTTTCCACTTCTTCACACCAAGAATCGATGTCGTGCAAACTCGGGTCAAAATTAGAGATGTAATAATGGTTGGAGTGCTCCGATGATCCTGTCTGTCGGGTCGAGGTTAGATGGCAGGCTGGCTATAGATTCTAGCGGTGGCGGTACCAATACCGGCGGCGGCGATGGCACGGACGTCACGTGGCCTGGCTCAGTGATAGGGCGCACGGTCCCTTCTCTGACCGATGGGATGGCGTGGACCTCCAGCGAGCATAGGCGCGCAAGGATCGCCGCCTATCTGTTCCTGCAAATCGCTATTCGAGCTCTCATCGCGACGCGTGGCCCTATCTCCGCCGGCACGCGTACGGCGTCCGGACATTTTCCAAACTTTTTAAATAATCAACCACTAAAATTTTTAAAATGCCTTTCGCTGCCACCAGCTGTAAGAACAGGCAAGGAGCGTATACTACTTCTGATTTTAGCGACGACTTAACTAAATAACTAAAAAAAATAATCGAAGTACAAAAATTATTTTAATGATCAACAAAATCAATTTAACAACTTAAAAGAAAATAACGTAGGCACTTATAACGAGTTTCAAGAGATGTTCACGCTACGAGAGCTCGATGAGCAAAGAGGGAGAACGGCGCGGGCGCTGCGCTT
Organism: Phengaris arion; assembly: GCA_963565745.1. Taxonomy (NCBI): domain Eukaryota; kingdom Metazoa; phylum Arthropoda; class Insecta; order Lepidoptera; family Lycaenidae; genus Phengaris; species Phengaris arion. The sequence continues at coordinate 26,776,860 of OY751436.1, forward strand.
TTATAGCCAGCGTGGCTGACGTCACCGACATGGCTGCCTCCGAGATAGCTTTATGCTAACACTATTTATAATAAATATAATAATATTATATAACTTAATCTTTAATCAGTCGTTGCAAACTGTCGTAAAAAAAATGACAGTCTGTTGGCAAAATGTGTTTCAGATCTTGGAGGTCTTTCAATTTTCTTGGCTTCAATGGTATTCTTCCTGTGTACATTGGATTAATGGTGTAGGTACCACTTTGTTTTGATCTGATGGGCAACTCCTGTAATTCATCTGTAAAATTTAGTTTAAATTTAATTTTCCCATCTGGGGCATATTGCAACTGCAGTAGGATCTCCCGCTTTTCTTCCAGGTCGAATGGAGGTATATCGTTGCAGCACTGAAAAATCTTTGAAAAAGTCATGGGAAAGGTATTTTGCGGCATATTTAGGAGTTTTCTTCTTTGCATCTTTAGTAAGCTTAACATAGTCATGAGGTAGATGAATGTCGGTTTTTTTTAGTTTTATCTCAATAACGGAATGTACTGAGTCACACTCCATTTGGGTATAGCCTTTTTCCAAATATTTTTGTGTTATTAACATGTTTTCTTTTATAGCCAAGTCCAGAAGAATATTAGCCATGATTGAGTTTCGATTCTGGGCTGTACATCCATCACTGAAAATAACTAGTGGAATAGTTTTAGGAACTTTCTCGTGTATGTAGTCAACTAGACAAGAAGCGAAGTTGGATGCTTGTAGCTCGCCTTCGCATTCATGCCACCAATAACAGGTTACTTCATGAGTTGCTAAATTGTAAACTGTAAAATTATGACAACAAAGCTTTGTCTTATAATAGACTGCGCTAGCTTGAACTTTGGGGCAAACCTTCACGCTCTGCAAATCTACAGTAAGTACTGTAATTTTTCCATCAATAGCCAATAGTTTATCAGATTCTTTTTCTAGTCTTGCAGCCTTTTTCTTCTTAATATGTTTATTGTAAACCTCTTCTGTCACGTTTTTGGTTTCATAACCACATTTCCATAACCATATTATCATCATCAATAATCAAAAATTCAGTTTCATTTCTTCTTATTTCAGGACTTTGCATTTAATAACAAAAATAACATTTCTAGATATTGTTATGTTTGTGTTATCATAGCCTACTAACATCATTTTTCTACTTTTGGAATCAAGTTTATTTCTCAACTGACAAGGAATGTGAACAAATCCTTCACATCCAAACACTCGAACATGATCCAAGCTAGTTTATATGCCACACCATAGCTCCATGGGTGTAATATTAGGTAGGTAGAAGACATGCGGTTTAATAAATATACAGCGCAGTTGACTGCTCCTGCACATAGGTTAAGTGATACATTGCGGGCATAAAGCATCGATCGAGCACTTTCCATTACTGTCCTGATTTATCTCTCTGCACGATCATTTTGCACAGAAGTATATGGAGCAGTTAGTTCATAAGAAATACCTTCACTTTCTAGGTACTCCTTGAAAATTTTATTTATGTATTCTCCGCCATTTTCTGTGTGTAAAGTACGCACACTATGTGAAAATAACCTTCAATTCTACATTTGGAGAACCATTTACCGGGTCGGGTGAGGGTCGGATGTGTGCATTTTATATAGGGCTGTATCATCCGTGAACATGGCTAATTGCACCTTAGCGTATTTGGAGATATCGCAAGTGTACAGGTTATATAGGGAAGGCGAGAGGATCGAGCCCTGCCGTACTCCCGCCTCCATATATCTTGGCGACGACATTGCGCCTTCTACGTGGAAATGAAATTTGCGGTTTTTTAGAAAGTTATTGATTAATAGAACAATATTATCGGATATGCCCATTTGATAAAGTTTGTATAACAATCTGTTATGCCATACGGCGCATGTCGTCTTCATGTCATTCTTGCTAGCAATTATGTACTTCGTTAAGCGGTATACTTGAGCTGGGCAGCTGTGCATGTCGTCTGGAAGGAGTTTTTATATCGGTTATGGCGTCATTGAGGCGCCTTTGTATAACTCTATCATAGACTTCTCCAAGGGAGCTAATGAGACTAATTGGTCGGTAGCTACCAGGTGCCTTCTGGGGTTTCTCCGGTTTGTGTATACCTATGACAATAGCTACTTTGCAAATATCTGGGAATGAACATCCTACTAAGAGGGCGTTAAAGATGTTCACTAGGAGTTGAATTATCTCGGACGGTAACATTTTTAGTGTTTTGTTTGAAATACTGTCTTGGCCTGGGACCTTTTTGGCATTTATACACTTTATACTATACTCCTCCAAGTCCACCGGCCTCAACCTATCATCATCAGGTGGCCTCGAGAGTCGGCTGTCGACCTCGATATTCACTAATGTAAGGTGCTCGATATTAATCAGGAGATTACTCGGACGGCACTGTTGTTCCAAGTTATCAGCTAGGCATTGCTAGGCAGGCCTTGTCGATGTCTTCGAGTGCAGGAGTACGATTTGGTCTGTCTAATGGAAACATGTCGCTCCCCGTGTTACTTTTGAGGCCATCCCGAGTGGCCAGTATGCCACGTGTGACGGCTCTAATTCACTGAGAAGTCGATCCCAACTTTGTGTTGTTTGATTTTAAATTTAACTTTCCTTTCGTAGTGACGGAGGTTTCCTCCACTCTTCCGACGGTTAGCGGTCATATGTGCTTCTGGCCGCATTTCGGAGTCTGATGGACTCTTTTTTGTCCTCTGGGAGGGGCCAACGGCCCTTATGAGTCGTTAGCACCTCCTAAGATGAATTTTCTATTATATATTTTCGCTACCAGGTGATCGGTCAAGTAGGATGCAGCCTCTATGGCTAACACTTTGCTATCTACAGTGTCGGGAATGTTATCAAAGTGACTCGATTGGAGGTATTTGACTTATAATCTACAATCTTTCTAGTACTAGAATTATTTAGGTTAAGACTACCAAGTTTAATCGTAACCGGTCTGTGGTCCGAGTTAAGCTCGAGGAGAATCTCAATATAGATATTGAGAGGAAAATTTTTGACTAAGGCTATATCTATAGTACTAGGATCATGTATGACACCGTTGATATTTTCGTTTGTGTCATAGCGAGTGGGGTCAGTGGGAGCTAATAGAGCAGCATAGAGATGGGCTAATAAAGCAGAGTTAAATGTGTCGATTAAACTACTGAGAATGTTACCGTTTCTGTTGTTACGAACGTTAGAATGTAATTCTTTATTGCAGGCTAAGTACGCGCTTACTATTACAATTGGTCCGTGATCTGACATACTAATGTGACAAATTGATGTCTCTTAAAGTTAATAAAGGTGGTGGCTCTGAGGGAATACAATGTAGGGATTTTTTGTAGTAAATGAGAGTACCTTCTAGTCGGGATCGAGTTCTGTCGTTTCTAATAATTGTATAGTTTGCTATTTTTGGGCTCCAAATACTAGTATTTGGAGCCCAAAAATAGCAAACTATACACCTAGGTTTAAGAACGTATCCTGTACTAGAAGAATGTCGACATTTTGGCTGCTTACAAAATCAAGAATTTCGTGTATATTATTTCTAATGCCGTTCGTGTTGAACGACACTACGCGTAATGAGTGCAGCTTTGTCCTTCCCGAACGCTCCATTAGTGTCGGTCAGGGGAGAGGGCCTTGATCCTACTGATAAAGATTTAATGGGCTGACAAAGCTTGGATGCGGTCTGTGACCAACCCTTTTACCTAAAATAGAAAGCTCCATCGGATCAATAGGTCCGATGTCGCTTAGAAATTGTGTGACGAACGAGAGGTCGGCAGTGAAATTGGGAGTCGAATGTCTGCTAGGGGTATAATTTGTTTGTGGTGCAATGCGCCTTTTTACTTTGGGTGCTTGTTTGCACCCTCTGTTATTGGCTGGGTGCCATTCCTTGGGTCTTACAGAAGACACAGCTGAGGGGTTCGATTTCCTCAGCTGGGTTCTTTCGGGGACAGTCAGAGGTGCCGTGGTCTCCCAGACTCTTGACGCAACGCGGCCTAGCTTGGCAATTCCGTGCCGAGTGCCCGAATAGTTGGCATCGGTGGCACTGGCCTGGGATGCCCCTTTTACGGGGGGGTTCGACGCGGATGGTAACCTATGCTTTTATTGCGTAGGAACGCGGTGAGGAGGCGTTGTTCCTCCGAAGTCTATACTTGGACTTTAATTCCGATTGGAGTAGTATGTGCAGAAGAATAACGAAGCTTTTGTTTGTTAATCGCTGCGCTGATTACGTTCCATTTTTCCTTCTCCTGTCTAATTACAGGAGGCATTTTTGGAGGCGGGAGGGTGCGGGAGGGTCTGGGAGGCCTGGGGCGGCCTGAGAGGCCAGAGGGGCCGGAACGGCCAGTGGAGCTACGGGGGCCGCGGAGCTATGAGCCTTCACGATTTTCCGGGGTTTAGTGAACTTTATGGCCGATTTTGAAGGGGAGGATAAAACTGGAGAGGATGTGCCTTCTGGGCGCTTCCTCTTCTTCGTCTTTTTGTTCACTTCGGTCGGATTCTTGCTCCGAATAAGACATCTCTGAAGAAGATAAGTGGGTTTCGGCTTCGGCCGGTATAATAGGGGGCGTCGCTATCGGGTAACGCCGGTGAGTCGACGTCGTGGTTGCGCACGAAATTTAATCACGGCATCGGAAATTTCGCTATTTAGAAAAACCAGGAACTTTCTTATTCTGTAAGGCTTCTGCCATAATTAGAAAGTTTATCCCACTTGGGGCATTCTGCTCTCTATCATATGGTTGGGGATACAGTCCTTCCCGGCTACCGGGAGGGGAGGTGTGTACGGAGGAAAATTCCTCGTGTGGTGTGCCTAGACGTGTCACGGTACTTACAATGTTTCCTCGGGCAGCTGGAACACACTCACAAGCGTTGCGCTAACACTAGGGCTTTTTTTTCGAAATGGTCTAAGCTAACGGTCGGGCTAAGACCGCTGTAGCTACGTCGGACTATTACTAGCCTGGTGGCTAGTTGATTAGGTAAAAGACGAAGGGAGGGTTTGACTCTCCCTAACATGTTCAGACCGGATATTGGGGACAGCTACGAGTTGTAAGCTATTTTTATGACGAGAGAGACACGGGTCTCTCCTGCTAAGGGGTCCGACCCCTTACTCACTCTTTGAGGAGTGAGGTTGCTCGGGCACGGTAGCAAAAACTAACGGCGTGCGAGTTATCGCAATACAGGAGCTCAAGTTATTAGTGGTTTCGGTACTGAGAGGGCCGTCCCTCTCCCCTTCCGCTTTACGGTCGGGATGACTCGCGCGTGTAAGTCCTAATGTCGATAATCAATATCGCGGTCGCGGTCACTATTATGTAGTGTACCTAGGCTACTAGTATGCGAACACGAACTCGGGTTCGGGTTCGGTCCCGTGTTAGGGTCGGTCTGTATGTCTGTGCTTGTGATCGTGTCGGATGTGGTATCTCGGAGTAGGTGCCGGCGTCGACCCCGGTGCGATACTAAATTTGCGGGTGCGTGTGCTTTGTGTTTACGTAACTGTACACAGTACGTTACGTATTTTGTGATCGGGTCAATGGGATCGGCTAAGATGAGCTTAGGCCGCTTGTACGGGTGTCGGAAAGTTAGTGCGTCGTGGTTGTAGTCCAGGGCCTTTTGGATAAGAGAGTTTAGATGTTTTTTGCCTTTATCAAAGAATCTCTCTACGAGTTCTTTGATATAGGCTTTTACAGTGACAAGTTCGCAGTCTCTATGCAAGTCGATCTTAAGCGCGCTGTACACTCGCCCGCGAACCGCGGCTGCGAACTTTGGGCGCGATTCGCCCGTGAACTCTGCGCTAAAAATATGCCCTGTACACTCGCAATGTTCAAGGTTTCGTTCGCAGTTATATTCGCGCGTTTGAGAGAAATGGACGTCGAAGTTGCTGCTGCCGTGACTCTGTGCGCCCTAGCGTGCTACAATTATGTGTACATAAAAAAAAAACAAATAGAGAAGAAATGGAAAAAAAGAAGATGGTGGATGATACAAATTCATCGCAACAGAACCAGAATAATAATAATGATAATATTAGAAAAGTAAAAAAAAATTGCTATATTGAGAATTTTTTTGCTATATTGAGAAAAATCAGTAGAGTGAATTAGTAGCTGAACCTTCTGGAGAATTCAAAAAGTTTACTAGAATATCTCTCTCAGATTTTGACTTTATTAAATAAAGTTTCACCACTGATTGCTAAACAAGATACTCAACTACGAAAAGCCATCCCGGCTAGAATACGCCTCGCCATTGCATTGCGAGTTTTGGCTAGTGGAGACAGTTTCGAAAGTTTACACTTTTTATTTAAAATTTCTCCTTCACTGATATCGAGGATTGTACCAGAAGTGTGTCAGGCCTTAAACCATGTACTGAAGATGGAAATTAAGGTAATTAAAAAGAATTCATAATAATCAAAAGTATTTATTATTCAAAGTATTCAAAGTAGAAACAACTTAGAACTTAAGTAGTAAGTGTGCCTAACCTAAATGCAGCCAGGTTTCAAAATTAACGCATTAAGCATAATTGTACGCCCTATCAATCATATTTTCATAATCTGTGGGTTCTTCAGTAGCTGATTAAACGACTGGGGGGATTGATACATTTGGGGCTGGTTGAAGCACTTCATAATTAGTAATTACGGCAATCCTTGAACCTTTCATAATTATTGTTTTAGGTGACTCTGGGTATCCTCAACGCGCATGGCTGAAAATGGCAAATTCTGGTACACCTGAAGCCACTTATAATGAGAAACGTATGAAAGCCAGGGTAGTTAGTTATAGATAACACTTTCTAAAAGCTAAAAAACCGATGGCGTTGCCAGAACAAGGACAGAGTTCTTTATTACAAACCACTTAAATGTGGTCGCATTACTAATTACTCGTATATTAGTGAGCTCAATTCTACACAACATCATGATTGGTTTCGGCATTAATGACATCCAGTTAGAAGGTGATTGTTGTAATTTTTGTATGTATTTTATTATTTATTATTTAATACATATTACAAAATTACTTAACAATTAATTACTTCTAGTTCTTGAAGAAAATACAGAACCCAATGAAAAGCACTATGTGGAAAGAGCAGGAGCTACCACTGATTAAATTAGGGGTAAAATAATGAAAGAAGGATTAATAAGACGACTAATAATACAATAGACTTTGTTGTATTATTTATTAAGTCACCTGACTAATCGTTACTCTAAGAGTCTAGACCAGGGGTCTCCAAACTTTCCAGCCTTAGGGCCATACTGATTACTCCAGTAAGTTCCGAGGGCCAAAACCATATTATCATTGTTGCCGGTGGTAAAAAGTGAAATAGTCCACTGATGAAAAAAAAAAGTCCGAAAAATTACGCAACGTTTAAAAAAGGCTGCAAATCGGACTAAAGTCCGCAAAACGGCAAACTGCATATTATTAATTTTCCTGTCATTATCTGTAATTTCTAGATTAGTCGTAGAGTACGAGCCATGAGGAGTTACGTGACACGACATCTGGTGGACACAAGCGGAAATAGGTAGTACCTTCTATCGCTAACAGATGGCGCTAATAGCACGTACAGAATAATCTCGTTGGTTCGAGAAATATCTGGTGTCTTCCACTCACTTCTAGGTGGCAGTAATTGGAATATATAAGAAGGCTAGTGGCGCAACCACAAGTTAGTTCCTATGACTTCTTTGTAACAGTATTTTGATGTGCATTTGTGTGTGATTTAGTAGTATGGAAAAGAAGCGAAAAATTGATAGTGAATGCGGAAAATTCAAAGATCAGTGGAACATTCAGTATTTCGTAATGGAGTCCAGTAACAAGGCGCTATGTTTGATTTGCAATGGAAGCATAGCCGTTCTCAAGGAATATAACATTAAACGTCATTATGAAACAAAACATTTTCGAAATTACTCAAAATATACAGGAATTTTACGGACTGAAAAGTTCGAAGCTATGAAGCGCGGATTGAAATCGCAGCAATCTTCATTTACAAAACCCAAAACTGAACAAGAGGCTGCAACTCGTGCCAGCTTTCGTGTGGCTCTTGAAATTGCAAAACGTGAAAAACCATTCACCGATGGAGAAATGATCAAAGAATGCATAATTGCAGTAGCCGAAGAAATGTGCCCTGAAAAGGTAAATTTATTAAAAACTGTCAGTATGTCAGGAAAAAACTGTGGCTCGAAGGGTAGAAAACATCGCTGAAAATATATCCTCTCAACTGTTCGACAAAAATGGACATGTTGAGTGGTTTTCTTTGGCCTTGGATCAGTCAACAGATGTGTCAGATACTGCTCAGGTGTTGATTTATATTCGAGGAGTAGATAAAAGCTATGAAGTGCATGAAGAACTTCTTGATATGTATAGTATTCATGGCACAACTACTGGTACAGATATTTTTAAAGCAGTTGAAATGGTCATTAATCAAAAGGACCTTCGATGGAAAAACTTAAAATGTATTACAACTGACTGACTGAAAACGTGAGTGGGAAAGATAAAGGAGTGGTCGCTCTTGTGTCAAAGGCTGTAGAAAATGACGGTGGTTCAAAACCATTAGTCGTACATTGTATCATTCATCAACAGTCTTTGTGCGGAAAATGTTTTGATGTCTGAAGTTCTGAAACCAGTCATATCAACTGTTAATTTTATCAAAACTTTTGGGCTGAATCACCGACAATAGGCATGACGACAGTTTAAAAAAATGGCCAATTTAATGATTTTAAGGGAACACTCATATTAAAAAAAATTAAAATACTGGTCTAGTTTTATTTTTAAAAATCAGATTATTATGATTTTCGATAAAATAAAACACAAAAATACTGCAATCGGCCATTTTGGTTGAAACACCAATCACAGCGCATGACGTCACGCTTAGGTAAACACCGCTGTCAATACTCGCATTCACTTTGATTTGTTCTTGGACATATCAAATCTGTGATACTGATAATACCCATTTGGATTAGTTTTTTATTACTTCACTTGTGATTTATCGACTCTTTATCTACCATACAACAATGGAACCAAGTTATGTTAAGGCTAATAGCTCAAATTTGCCCAGGATTGATGTACTAATGTTGGGCGATTTCTTCGCAACAAATAAAGAATTTTGCTCTTCTGAATATCGAAACGTGAAAACTTCCTTGTAAGTAAATTTTATATTTATCTTTACCCTAGATATAATAATAATTAAACTCGTTTCAAACTGATGCGAGTTAATTTTATTTTACTTTCATAGGTTATTTTTACAATAAATTTGTCAATGTTAATATTTAAAGTTAGCTCCCACAGCTTGTAAGTTGGTATATTAGAGCTAATACCATATTATACCCGATAAAACGAATGCATTTCTGAAACTAAAAAGCAACTAATAGGTACTAGTAGTATTTTTTGTATAGTAAATATTAAAAATCTGATAAATTGCTTAGGTCAATGAGTTCCAAATAATTTAAATTATTTCAGGTCTTCAGGACCATCATATGGGGATGATGCAATCAGTTATGTCCAACTAAAAAGGGAAGGAAACATTTGTACACTAAAGTGCAAGATTTGCCCAGAACATAAAGTCCATGCAAAACTATATGCTGTTACACTGATGGTGGACGAAGATGAAGAAAAAGTTTTATCAATTGAATGCCATGATTGTATTGCTGCCCGTGGCGGATGTAAGCACGCCACACGCCTTCATGCACAGAAGTTCAATGTTACTGGCGGAAATCAAAGCTATCAAGAGTTGGCACCACCTTGAAATTTATATCTGCCAAAGATTTATCTAATGGTAGCCCTGTATTGACTTCTAACTCCACAGTTCTTGAAAAAATTTTAGTAGAAGGAAATAAGAGAAAACTTGATAACTGCGAGCTACTAAAGTATCAACAAGATTATAGTTGTAATAAACTACTTAGTGCCTCAATGCACCAACTTATACTTAGATATAAGGAAGAGTGTTGTGACTTATTTTAAAGTAAAATTAATTTTACTCTTGATCTTATTAAAAAGATAGAAACTGAAACCAGGGACCAGTCCAAAAATAATCTTTGGTTTGAACTGAGGTATGGCAGGGTAACAGCTTCTAGAGCGTATGAAGTGAGTCGGTGTCAGACCAATGATGGGACTCTGATTTCTACTATCATGGGGGGGAAGATACCAGACACACCAGCAATGAAACGGGGTAGATATTTGGAAAATCAAGTTCGAGAAATAGTTAGCAAGAGACTAGGGGAAAAAATCAAGAATACTGGACTGTTCATATCCCAAAAACATCCAATGTTAGCTGGTTCCCCTGATGGAATATGTAAAGATAGCATTGTGGAGATAAAATGTCCTATAAGCAACAAAACTTATACCAATTACATAAAAAGTGGGAAACCCAGCAAGAAATGCTTTGCTCAGATGCAAATGCAAATGTACGTAAGTAATCTAAATAAGTGTTACTTTTGCGTCGCAGACCCAAACTTTTCTACTAATAAAAATGTAGAAATCATAACTGTAACTTTTGATGAGCATTATATGTTAGGTTTTCTTGAAAGTGTTATTAAATTTTGGAAAACCCATGTGTATCCATTGTTATACAAAAGTATAAAATAGAAAATAAAAATGCAGAAATTTAATTTGTGTTTTATTTAATAAGTGAGTCTTGTATATTAATCAAACCACAAGCTATCGTTATTACATCATCAAGAACTTTAACTAAATTTAAATTCACACTGGCATGTGGTTTTAACATGTTGAACTCACGCAACCGTCTTATAACTCGCTCAACGTGAATTCTTAAGCTAGCTATTTGTTTAGTTTCTTTAGCTTCAGCTTTACTTAACTTACCTCCAGATGCTACATTTGGAGGCCGTACTAACAGCACACCCATTTTTCTTAACACGATAACCGCCAAGCAAAAAAGGACATCATTCCGTTCAGGCCATGTCGGTCAATGCTGTCCGACAACTTGACTTTCCGTTCGGGTCACGTCGGTCAATGCTGACCGCGCTTTTGAAGTCTATTCAATCAACTCATACAGGCCGTAGGACAGGGCTATCAACAATATAGTCATATGTATTGACCCGCGTGGCTCCGTAGATACGGAATATCATGTTGGTTTTCGGAAAATGTAAAAAAAACACAAAAAAGTAGCAAAATTATTTTTCCGCGAAAAAAAATTTTAGTTTGCTTAGCAGGCAGTGTTCTGACTTAAAACAAATATTATTATAATTTATAAAATATAGTGTTTTGACATATGTTATTTTATTCTTGAGGATGAATGAAATTTAAAAATATTTTTTTATATAATTGTGACATTAAATACTTAGGATAGAGATTAATATGAAAATATTTTTTAAAAATATCGAAATAAAAACTTCTGTGCGTGCGATCTGCATGAGTTAGTCGATATATAAGTCTGAAAGTATGTGTATGAGTGTGTATATAAATGAGTTGATGTGTGTACCTATATGAATTTTTGTGAGTAAAAATTTAAATGAAAAACTCTTTATATTATGCGGAGCGTATACTTTATTGAAGTAAATTTTGCATATAAAATAAACATCGAAACAAAAACAAAGAACGTATTAATCATTAATCAAAGAAATAAAAATGAAATTTTGAAAAAGTACAACAAATTTTGCAAAATTTAGTAGTTAATATTCATAATTAAAAAAAATATATTTAAATACCACCTAAGAAACATTAAATTTATTTATGAATATTAGCAAAACACTCAACACACAGAAAAGGTTTCTCTACGCAAGTGTCACAATAAGTGGGAACTTTTTTTGTTTTATTTCTGGCTACTATACGTCCAAATGTGGAAATATTATATTTGTAACACTCTCCGCACGCACCTTTAGAGAAGGACCTTCTTTCTTCTGAAGGACATGTTTTTTTCTTTTCGGCCGCTCTAAAGAAGCTTCAAATGTAGATGAATTAGTTAGGTAGTTCTTCATAATTTCTTTTCTCATCTCCACAATAGATAAGTTTTTGTTAGTGACAGATTTATATAAGACCAAAGCATTCACCATGGCAACATTCAAAATTAAATCAAACGCAAGTTTTCGGTACCATTTCAAAGATTTTCTTAGTGGTGTTTGGTACGCCGCCATCTGATCCGAAAGATCCACTGCTCCTTTTGCTTTGTTAAAATCGAGGACTATAGCCGGTTTCATAGTTGTTTTATTATGTTTATTGATGGGCAGAAAACGCGTTGAATGTTTCGTGGATAGGACTAAAACATCTCTCTTATCTTTCCATCTTAAAACGGTTATACCGTCATCGCTTTCTTTGGCAATAAACTGGCCTTTTTTGAGCTTGGTGGAAACAATAACTTTAGGGAAATGTTTGCGATTTTTGCGTTAAGTTCCGATCAAATGTGTTTCGTTTTTCATGAGCTCTCTAGCTAAACTTACACTTGTATACCAATTATCTGTGTACAAGCAATGCCCTTTATTCAGAGAACTTGGCAAAGGTTCATTACAACACTTTGAGGTGTAATATTTATTTGCTCATGTTGTTTGCCAGCGTATATATTAACTCGGTATGTATATCCTGGTAAACAGCACAGTTTAAAGAGCTTTATTCCGTACTTATGCCTCTTTTGTTTATTATACTGACGGAATATTAAACGTCCTCGAAATGGGACCATACTCTCATCTATACAAATGTCTTGTCCAGGAATAGAATTACTCTTAAAGTTGTGATTAAGCTTATCTAACAAAGACTTAACGCGGTGAAGTCGATCTGCTTTATTGACATCATCATCTTGTGAAAAATGGATCATTTGCAAAAGCAGTTCAAATCTATTCCTTGCCATTACTGTACGTGGAAATTTTTGACCCATAATTTCATCTTTGGACCAATAGTCGCTTATTTTAGGAAGCTTAACTAAACCCATATATATAATCAAGCTAAAAAAGCATTTCATTTCGGCAAGGTTAGTTGGAGACCATTTGCGGATTCTCGCACTTTTTGATGCTTCTGCTGTTCGAGTTATTTTAGCTATAGCAAAAGCATTAGTGCATTCAACAATTTGTTCCAAAATACCACCCGTGACCAAAAGAGCAAAGAAATCAGCAGGAGATTGGTTAGTCATAGACAAGCGGACAGAAATAGGCATGCCAGAACATTCAGTGAAAGGAATCAAATTACGCTGATTACCTTTAGGGTCTGTCCACTTCGATGATGAAGCACTCTCCAAATTCTGGATGGCGTGCTCAATATCAGTACTCTCGCTATCACTAGAAGATAGAATCTGCAGGCCCCTGTATCCAGATCGGGGAGGTTGAATATTTTCTTCTTCGTCAGAACTAAAGTTCAAAGTTTTTTCGAGAAGATCAAATTCTATTCTTTCGATCTGAGTCATCATTTCTTGATTAATATCGAAATCTTCGAAATCATCCATGATGAAATAGGTATAATAAATTAATAGACGTTTTAAAAGAATAAACAATACTCAAAACTTAATAAAATTAGCGTATTAACGTAAACAGTCAGTCATGCGCAAGCGCTTGCATTCGACTAATCAAGTGCGGCCGCGCGGCGCGGCGGGGGTGACCAACACCTCGACCCGCGCGGCCCCTTGCAACGGAAAACTCGCTTTTACGTCGCTAGGGGCCATGTCGGGCAATGCTGACCGACATCGTATAACTGCTTAAATAATATTCAAAATCAATTTTTAATAATTTTCACATACTTTAAGACATAAATAAACGTATTAATAAAAAAAAAATTGGCAAAATTTTATCAGAACTGTAATTTTTGGTTGGCCTGAGAGGAAATTTTGATGGCGGGCAGCATTGTCCGACATGGCAGTTATCGTGTTAAATACACTTCCACATGTTTAAATCCTCTATCTGCCATAACCCACATATTGGGTTGCAAACATTTTGAAAAGTCAGAAGTTTCAACAATACATGTGTCTGTTATTCGACCTATGGAGGTCGAATAACAGACAGTAATGGGTATGGACCCATTTGAAATATAATTTACCAAACCATTCGGTGTACAAGATACTTAATGGTATTGGCTTTCTTGTAATCAGACCAGGAAAGAGCTTGATTTAAGGCCTTTGATGGCTTTTGTACCTCAATCTCTAAACAGTCTATTATACAAGACACATTATTGTACTTATGCCTAAAAGCCATGGGTAATTTTTTTTTAGTTAATTCCTTATCCAATGATACAATGAAAGGACGCATTACACTTGCTATAATAGGTATATTTTTAAAAAAAATTTTGCTTGGATACGTTCTATCAATGCCAAAGTCATCAGCAAGTTCACGGAATGAGTTATTTAATCTTATCTATTTAGACATAATAAAATGTGGTTAAATGGTATATTTGACTGTTCTTGAATCAAATTAACTAAGTAATAACAAGTTAAAGGAATGCCAACATAAGAACGGGGGTTTTTTTTAATCTTCTTCAAGGTACACTCTAAAGCATTTAAATCTTCTTTCCGTTTGTCCTCATCAACCATCTCGCTACAGTCCGATGTAGACTCCATTTGAAGAGATTTTACAGATATTGATGATTCTGTGTGAATTACAGAGGGAGTATAAGAAGTATCACTATCTGATTGTTCAATTTTTTTAACTATTTTACTCAAATAATTTAAACTTGGTCTTGATGATTTACTATTTTCACCATGATACTCGACTTTAAACGGTGATGTAGAGACAGAATGTAGTGATGGCTTCATTGGTGATGTCACCTGATCTACGGAACTGATTTTTGTTTGGGTAGCTTTATTTCTGAATGTTTTCTGTATGTGTACTTGAATTGACTTATCCAGCACTCTTGGTGTTAATTGAGGAACTTCTTCATGCTGCTGAACTGTAAATCAAATATTTTTTTATTTAAGTGCAATGAACACAAATAGAAGATCACTAGGTTATAGAAAAATTTATGTAGTTTTGAGTGTACCAACAATGTACCTATGTAATAACACTGAGAATAAAATTAACTAGTTCAATTCTATATTCTGATAAATAAGTTAATACCTAACTTATACTTGAATATATATATATATACCTGAACCACCGGATGGAAATCCTTCAAAACTTGATTGCTCTGTAACTGTCGATTTTCCTTCGAAATCCTTTTTACACTCTTCAAGAATCATCATTCTTCGTTTCTTAGCTATATAGGGTCACTCTGTTGTGTCAGATGTTCGTGTTTTCTTGTCTGGTTGGCATATAAATTTATGGGGCATCCTGGTTTCATACGTACTTGTGATACTGATCCCATCAAATGATACTCCAAATAGTTTTCCATATCATTTGGCAACTGAAAAAAGAAAAGTTAACGATAAGGAATGATAGCCAAGACCAAAACAAGCAATCTCAATAAATTGGTTAAACCATAGCGTCATTAATTCAACTGTTTCACGTCAAACAAACATTTTTAGACCTATCATTACATGATTAACAAAAACATACTCACATCAAAGTGGTCTTCACAGAAATAAAGTGGCGAATTCGTGACTACGTCGTTTGGGTTTCGCCTTGCGAGCTTTAACCACTTATCTCTTATTATTTTCTTGTTTGGAACGTGTACAAACACTTTTTGGGGTGTTTTTATTGAAGTGCTTTTACACTGCGGTACTGCACACCACTTATAAACTTTGGAAATCATTTTAATTGTCAACTTTCTTCGTTACGCCCTGTGTTTACGCATAGACACATGACATGTTTACCTAAGCGTGACGTCACAGCCGACGCCATGACACCCGCACACGTTTTGGCGCACTATTTGAAAAAATATTAGAAAAATGGTTTAAACTTCTTTAATCTGAAGTTTATTACCGAAATCAAAGGTTTTTTGTGAATAGTAAATGTGTACACACATAACGGAAGAGTTTTTCAAAATATTTCGTCTCGCCTATTCTGACAATTTATTGAAGAGATTGGAGAAAATGACTTACCTTATCATACTGCCGTACGTTGGCTTAGTTGTGGGAAAGTCCTTCAGCGCTTTTTTGAACTTCGAGCAGTGATCGAAATTTTTTTAATGAAAAACAT
Source organism: Phengaris arion (assembly GCA_963565745.1). Classification (NCBI taxonomy): domain Eukaryota; kingdom Metazoa; phylum Arthropoda; class Insecta; order Lepidoptera; family Lycaenidae; genus Phengaris; species Phengaris arion. Next base: position 26,792,817 of record OY751436.1, read on the forward strand.
CGCCCTCTTACTGAACTACAAAACAACGCATGGCTGTGGAAGTTAGCATTCGATTTTGATTTGACAAAACATGTGAACGAACTGAATTTGAGACTGCAAGGAGAAAACCAGCATCTTCCTGATTTATACACTAATATCAAATCATTCCGAAAGAAATTGATACTGTTTCAATCACAACTACGAAGAAAATGTTTTTCACATTTTAAAACATGTGAAATATTCAGCCACACCACTGAGACTGAGTTTCCTATCGATTTTGCAAACTTTGAGTGCTTTGAAAATAAATTTTGATACTCGTTTCTCGGACTTTGATGCCATTGTGAATCAAATTAAGATTTTTCAGAATCCTTTTGATACTGACATTGAAACCCTAGCCCCGGAACTTCAAATGGAAATGGTTGATCTACAGTGCAGTGATATAATTAAGGACAAATATCAAAACTCATCTTTGTTGGAATTTTATAAGGGTCTTCCACTGACACAATTTGATAATTTGCACAAATTTGCTCGTGGGCTGTTTTCTGTTTTTGGTACTACTTATTTGTGTGAAAGACCTTCTCCAAAATGAAGTACACAAAAAATGTTTACAGATCTAAATTAACTGATGAGCATCTTAAACCTCTTTTAATAATTGGTACAAGTAAAATTATTAGTCCACAACTACAAACTATTGTCAGTGGAAATCTCAATTACATAAATCTCATTAGTATTTCATATGTCATTATGCTTGTTATAAGTTATGTTTTCATTTAACTTCGCCGGTAGATGGCGCACGGTTAACATCGAGCTCCGTATTTTTTGTAACTAAAAATAGTAAAACAGTGTGAAAAGTGTTAAAACTTATAAAATTGTGTATAACTAGTATCAATTCACGTCATAGAACGTTATCTCTGAAAAAAGTGCACGGACAACAAAAATATCAACGTTTATAAAGTGAAGTGATAAAACTGGTTTTTAACCCCTAAACATAAATAAAACTATATTGTCTAAGTGTTGTGAGTATAACCTGACCAAAAAGGTACTGTAACCTATAACATTAACACTGTGAAAAGTGAAACAAAAAAATTGAAATTATTTTGATCAAGAAAAAACGTTACATTCAAAACAGACAAAGACATTAAAATATATTCAAAAACGCCATCTAGCCAAATCTGCCTGAACTAAAATAATCATCATATAGCTAACCAGCTTACTAATGAACTTATCGAAGAATCACGAATCAACGAAGAAAGTCCAAAAGATGGCGCGACGAGTAACATGTTTTAAATGTAAGAAAATTGTTGAGTCAAAGAAAACTGCATTCTGCTATATATGCAAAAATAATTTTGAATTCGAATGCATAGGCTTTCCACTAACGGTGTATAAATTGTTAAACCAACAAGAAAAGAAAACTTGGCGATGCAAAGTATGTATTGAAAAGGACAAAGAAATCAATAAAATAACTACAAAAAATACTACAAGAAAACAGCATCTTAAGTTAGGCCAGCAAACACTGGTAGAAGAGACTACTCAATGCACTGAATCACCGCAAACCCCGAATCCAAATACTTCTTATAATTCGTGTGCCTCAGATTTACGCAGCAATCTAAGTTTATCTGACGATGCCTCATACTCTACTCCTAATATATTATCACGCAGCTTGGAAGGAATGGCGCCTAATGAAACTACTATACTAGAAATGAAAGACACGATTGAACAGCTCACTACTACACTTGAAAGTACACAAAATGAACTTGAAAATCTGATTCTGGAAAATAATAACCTTAACAAACTAATAAATAAACTGAAGACAGAAAATAATTTCTTAAAAAATTTATGTCAGTCACCGATAGAGTCGAAAAGCCCTAGAACTGATCGCAAAATAAAGCGATGCTCTTTAGTAGTCAGGGACATACCTTCATTCTCACCAATTACTTTAAATAACACGTGTGTGGATTACAACATAAACAATAATGAGCTAAACTCTAAACAGGAAAGTAGCGCCCTTCAACAAATTGCTTACCTCAACTGCAATAAAAATTCTTCTGAAATAAAAATTAAAAAACATTCACCAAACAAGGAACTAATACCAGAAACACAACATCAAAGCCATAAAAATAAGAAAAACGAAAAGACAATTTATGTTTTTGGTACTCAACAATGCACCGGCTTGACTACGTCTCTACTTAACTCTAGATTCATGACAAATTACGATAAGTATGCATTCTATGGTGAGATTAGAGCCTATGCGAGGTCTTATCAGGTTACGAAAACCTGCAGAAATTTAACTCTTAATAACGATGATGTTATAATATTATGTATAGGAGAAAATGACACAGATATTAAAACTGTTTTAACAAACCTAAAATATATATTACATAGCTTTACAAGCAATAAAATTTTAGTTTTAAGTGTTAATTCTAATATTTATTTAGATGTTAGAAAGCTTAATAAGGAGTCAAAAATTCTATGTAGCAAATACAAAAATTGTGAATTTATAGATTGTAAAAACTTTACTAAAACAACTGTTTGTAAATCGATTAATTTCGCTATTGATTATAATGATTATGCTAAAAAATTCCTCAATCCTAAAATAATATCAAAACATTTAGCATCTAATAAGCCAAGCTCTACTAATACTAAATCATGTAATCCCATGAAAGGGACGATACCTTTCTACTTTAAAAATAGTAAGTCTGATAATAAAATTATGAATAAACCTAATTCATTTTCTGGAAACAGTTCAAATGTTCTAAAACGAGGTACTATACCATATTATTTTTGTAAAATGTATGAGAACAAACAAAAACCATCACATACTAAATCTCCAAATTGTAATCTTTTTCGTTCCTAGCTATGACTCTCGCTTAACTGTCTTACATCAAAACATAGCAGGTGCAATAAATAAGAGTGAAGAACTCTTTATGGCTGTTACCGAATTGTCAAAGACTGTAGAAATTGATATAATTTGCCTTACTGAAACTTTTATAAAAAAGGGAACAGAAAATTTGTTTAAATTACCGGAGTATAATTTAATATCTTCTTACTCGCGAAACTCTAACAGGGGCGGCTCTTGTATTCTAGTGAAGAAAACTCTACTCTGCAAAAAACTATCATGGTTATCAGAATTTTCTAGTGATTTTGATTTCGAATGCTGTGGTTTAGAGATAACTGTACAAAAAATTATTGTAATATGTGTATATAGGACCCCATCCAGTAATCCAAATGTATTCCTACACAAAATGGAGCAATTATTGTTAAGAATATTAAAACGAAGAAAATCTGTTATTTTATGTGGAGACTGGAATTTAGACTTTCTTAAACCTAATAAGCACTGTTTAGAGCTTATAAGCCTTTTTAAAAATTTCAATTTAAGGACTCATATTAACACAGCGACTAGATTACAAGCTTGTCTTGATCAGATCTCAAGCAACATTCAAGAAATTGAATCGAAAGTTCACTATATAGGTCTTTCTGATCATGAAACAGGTCAAACTTTAACAGTCAAATGTAATAAAAAACGTAAGATGTGTAAGTGGAATGAGATAGTTAGAGACTTTAGTAAAGAAAACATTCAAAAGTTCTGTAACTGTATGTCGGCTCTTTCATTCTCAGACGTCTATGAAAAACAGAACTTGAATGATTCCTTTGAGGAATTTCATAATTTATATCTACTTTTTTTCAACTTATGTTTTCCCATCTGTCTGGTACAAAAAGGGAATAAAACTCATAGAACGGGATCGTGGTTAACCAAAGGTTTAAAAAAATGTGCTGTAAAAAAAAGAATACTCTATTTTCAACATAAATTTATAGCTTCTAATAAAAATAAGTACAAAAAAATATACAAAAAATACTCTAAGATACTGAACTGTGCATTCTCAAATCTAAACAACTAAATAATCTAAAATACTTACAACTTAATAAAAACAAATGTAAAGCTGTATGGGACATTATAAATGATAATATTAAAGACATAACTTTAAACAGAGACATAGAAAAAATATCTTACAATAATCAATCGTATACGACACCCATGGACATTAGTGAATTATTCAATAACTTTTACATAAATCAGACAAATAATAGTAATTTTCAATTTAATAAAAATGACATTAATTCTACAATGCAGTATAATAATTTTAGTAATTCCATGTACCTAAAGCCTACATCTCCAATAGAAATATACAAACTGATACATACTCTTAAAAATACGAAGTCTGTCGGTATAGATGACATAAATACGAAAATACTTAAGCTTTCTGCGCAATACATATGTCAACCGTTGAGCTATATTGTAAACCTATCTTTTCAAGAAGGAACGTTTCCCAAAAAACTCAAAAAGTCTATTGTAAAACCAATATTTAAAAAAGGTGACGTGACGGACATGAATAATTATCGTCCAATAACACTAATACCGGTTATTTCAAAAATATTTGAGAGAGCAATGCTAGATAGACTTACTAATTACGTATCAACACAAAAAATTCTTACACAAACTCAGTTTGGCTTTAGAAAAAAATGTAACACTACTGTAGCTTGTTTTGACTTAATCAAATCAATCACTGAGTCCCTCAATAATAGAATTCCAGTTACTGCTATATTTCTAGATATGTCAAAAGCTTTTGATCATGTATATCACGCCCTACTTCTTTACAAGCTACAAAAATATGGGATAAGGGGAGTAGTTAATGACTGGATAAATAGCTATTTATCTGACCGGTATCAATGTATAGAAATAAGTAAAATCTATAATGGTAAGAAAATTACGAACCGGTCAAACTTCAAGCTTAACGAATATGGTGTACCACAAGGTAGTGTCTTGGGCCCATATCTTTTTCTGCTTTACATCAATGATCTACCACATGTAACTACACAAAAAATGATTTTATTTGCAGATGACACGACACTTATAATTAAAAGTGATGATCTAAAAAAAATTGAGAATAGTATTAACGAAAATCTTGACAAAGTATTGACCTGGCTAACTAATAATAATTTAAAGATAAATATAAATAAAACTCAATTAATACAATTTCAAAACTACAAAAGACAACAGATTAACCTAAATATTTATTATAAGGACATAAAAATCAAAGAAGCGAATTCTACAAAATTTCTAGGCGTTATCTTAGACAAACATTGCAACTGGAAAGACCAAATAGAATATATATGTACAAAATTAAATCGACTCGTCTACGCTATTAAGAGAATACGTCAAACAGTAAGCACGGAAGCCGCACTGAGTGCTTACCACGGATACGTGTCATCGGTGTTATCATATGGGCTGATACTGTGGGGAAATTCTACAGATATTGATAAGGCGTTTCGTGTGCAAAAAAAGTGTGTTAGAGCTATAGCTGGAGCATGGTTCCTAGACAGTTGCAAACCATTGTTCAAAAAATTTAAGATACTGCCCCTCACTTGCATGTATATAAAAGAAGCCTGTACTTTTGTAAAATTACACCCCGAATACTTTCGACTAAAATCGGATTTAGGACGGAAAAATGAAAGGCATAAATATAAAATCTATTTCCCGCTTTGTAATCTAAATATTTATAAAGACAATGCATTTGTACAAATTATAAAAATATATAATGTTTTACCGGACGAGTTTAAAGATTTACCCTATAACGTATTTAAAAGGAATTTGACAATATGGCTTGCAGAAAAATGTTTTTATAATATAAATGAATACTTTACGCACAAAAATAGTTATTAAGGTGTAAAATTTAATTATTTAATTATAATATTATGCAGGTAATAACATTAGAATTAAGAGACGATGGATAAATAATTTGTTTAATGTGTAATGTGTTATTGATTTAAAACCTATTGATAATTATATTATGTTATGATTATTATTTGACTGAAAATTCGACATTGAAAACAATAATTATGAATTTGTAAATCTAATCTTCATATTATTATTATTATTATTATTTTCAAGTATTAGTTTTAATCAATTGCATGTTTTAAAAATTTCACACACCATTTTGTTATGGTAGAATGTACAGATCCTTTGTAATGTTTAAATATTATCCTTTGTACTGCATTCTTGTGAATAAATAAATAATAATTATTATTATTATTATTATTATTATTATTAAAATGTATAAAATGTTAGTTGGATTCATTTCAATAATTTGTTAGTTATTATAATACTAAGGCGGGTCAATAAGTCCGTGACTTTTTGAATTTCTAACCTCCTTACTGAAAAAGCAACACTACTCCTGTCAACAGGCATCTGTCAGTTGACTCCTATCAAAATTTGAACTTGCTGCGTCAGTTAGTTTGTGTTTTACAGCTATCTTTATCAGACTATCCAGTAACTTAAGGAAACAATGGAAAAAAGTGAATTTCCTGTGCTTATTAAGCATTATTTTTTGCGAAAAAAAACTATTACCGAGACCAAGGCTAAGCTTGATAAATACTATGGGGACTCTGCACCATCGATTTCAATGGTAAAAAAGTGGTTTACTGAATTTCGTTGCGGCCGTACAAGCACTGAAGATGCCGAACGTCCTGGACGCCCAGTTGAGGTCTCTACACCCGAAACAATCGAAAAAATTCACGATATGGTGCTGGCCGACCGAAGATTGAAAGTGCAAGAGATTGTGGAAGCCATAGGCATCTCGCATGGCTCAGTGGTTTCAATTTTGAATGATCACTTGGGCATGAGAAAGCTTTCCGCAAGATGGGTGCCGCGTTTGCTCACAGTCGACCACAAACGCAATCGTGTAACAACTTCACAGGAAGGTTTGGCGTTGTTTAATCACAATATGGAGGAGTTTTTTAACCGGGGACGAAACATGGATCCATCACAACACACCAGAGACCAAACAACAGTCAAAACAGTGTGTTTCTAAGGGTGAATCGGCGCCAAAGAAGGCCAAGGTGGGTTAGTCAGCCAATAAAGTTATGGCGACTGTTTTTTGGGATGCACGTGGGATAATCCACATTGACTATCTTCAAAAGGGAAGAACAATTAATGGGGAATATTATGCCAACTTATTGGACCGCTTCAATGAGGATTTGAAAAAAAACCGACCTCATTTGGCCAAGAAAAAAGTTATTTTTCACTAAGACAATGCAAGGGTGCACACATGTGCAGTTGCCATGGCAAAAATCCATGAATTGGGCTATAAATTGCTCCCACATCCACCCTATTCTCAAGATTTGGCTCCGAGTGACTACTTCTTGTTCCCAAACCTGAAAAAATGGCTCGGTGGAAAAAGATTTGACTCCAATGATGAAGTCATCTCGCAAACAAAGGCCTATTTTGAGGACCTCGACAAATCATATTTTTTGGAAGGGATAAAAAAATTGGAGAAGCGTTGGACAAAGTGTATAGAGCTCAAGGGGGACTACGTTGAAAAATAAAATGATTTATTTATCAAAAAATCTGTGTTTTATTCCAAAAGTCACGGACTTATTGACCCGCCCTCGTATATACTGAAGTTACATTTTCTGCATATTATACATGTCTTTACTCATTACAATTCTGTGTTTCTTTATCCAACTTATCACAAAAACAATAACAATATGCCTACAACAATGTTATGAGTAGTTAGCCCATGACCATATCAATGTAGATGTCATATTAATAATTATTATTCAACATAAAATTAGAATACCTTAGTAAACTAAATTTAATTTGCTATAAAAAATATGTTCTCTAAAAGGAGTTTTCAAGTATGCTAGCTCTCCGCGGGCCGGACAAAATCTGTCCGCGGGCCGGATGTGTCCCTCGGGCCGTAGTTTGGAGACCCCAGGTCTAGACCATAGTCATTTTCTATACTCTGTTGAATAGAGTATAGAAAATGACTATGTTTGAAACCAGTTGTAATGTAATTTTTAATTTGATCCAAAAGACATTGATATTTTATCATAAAACAATTAATTAGTTGTAAGCAGGGTTACAACGACATAGACATTTACACATCTGCTGGACACCTATTTGGGTAAATACTTTAACTTTCATCCTGCTATAGCAAATTAATTGTAAAAATGTTCTTTTTTAAATGCTGTCCACGCCGAAATGCACAATTATTGTTGTTTAATTTAATTACTTGCCGTATTTACTTAAATAAAAGATTGCTAACCTTGTAAACGTAGTTGGTGATATATTAATAATGGCCGTCTGCCTGGCAGGCAGCCGGCGCGAGCGCGTCATTGCGCCCTTTCCGCTTCCGTATGTCATAGACAAGACGGAAGCATAGACATCCTGGGGGGCCGTTGGAGACTGGGCTCCAACACTTCTTCTGCTGACACGGGAATGACGCACATTTTTTGAACTGCCCTCTTGACGGTGCCCTTTGTGGTATGAACGTCAGCAACTCTGCAAATACTGTCTGTGCCTTCATACAGTTTGGTGACGCGACCCATCCTCCAGTGTAAGGGAGGCAGATTTTCTTCCTTTAGCAGCACGAGATCTCCTACTCGTACAGACGCTCGATCCTTTGCCCATTTGGTTCGGGTTTGCAACTCCGAAAGGAAATCATGTCTCCATCGGTCCCAAAAATGTTGACGGATTCTCTCGATTAGCTGATATCGATTGGGTCTCGAGGGTGCAGTAGGCGGTGTCGGTACAGACATCAACGGGCGGCCAATTAAAAAATGCCCAGAAGTTAAAGGATTAAGGTCAGTAGGATCTGACGATAAAGCAGATATAGGTCGGGAATTGAGGATTGCCTCTATCTGTGCAAACAAAGTGGTTAACTCATCAAAAGTTAATGAAGCATTTCCTGCTATACGTTTTAAATGATATTTGGCGCAACGAACGCCTGATTCCCAAATCCCACCAAAGTGAGGGGCATAAGGGGGTGAAAACATAAATTTTATGCCTTCGTTGGTTGCATAAGTGTGAATCGAATGTCGACTGGATCGCATAACTTTACCTAACTCATTATTAGCGCCTACGAAGTTTTTCCCATTGTCGCAGTATATTACTACCGGTTTTCCGCGTCTCGATACGAACCTGCATAGGCATGAAAGGAAGGCATCAGTACTAAGGTCGCTAACGACTTCTAAATGAATAGCCTTGGTTACAAGGCATACAAACACGCATAAATATGCCTTGGTTATACGGTTACCACGTCCCTTTTTAGAAGAAATCATAAAGGGCCCGGCAAAATCGACACCACGTTGATTAAAAGGAAAATCTGGACAAGTTCTTACTACAGGTAAATCTCCCATTTTAGGTTGTAAGGTCTGGCCACGCAAACAACAGACCACACATTTTTTATAAATGGAACGAGCCAAAACTCTGCCCCCGATGGGCCAATATTGTTCACGAATAGATGAAAGTAGCAATTGCGGACCCGCATGATACAAACGTAAATGTTCGTGTTGGAAAATAATTTTAGTTAAATGATGCTTAGCGTCAAGTAAGACAGGATGTTTTTTTGAATATTCCGAGTCGGAATGAGATAGTCTACCTCCTACTCTCAATAAATCATCGTTATCTAAGAAAGGATTAAGATCTAATCGTTATTTAAAAAAGCAAACTACTACCAGTTTGCTTTTGTGATGCAAGGTTTTATTGTTTTGTAGAAGCTGTTTATCAGAAAAGAAAGTCTCTAATTGGCTTTGTTTTAATAAAAGTCTCAAGGAATTTTCAAGTTCATCAACCTGCAATGGACCAGTGAGTTTAGATTTATTTACTTGACAATTGTTAACAAAACGTAATACATATGCATAGCTACGTTTTAACTTTGAAAAGTTTGAATGATCAGAAAAATTTATAAATGACTCGTATACATTATTGTTGTGACAAACCAAGCTCTTAATCTCAGGTAAATTTGTAGGTGATCCTGGGAACAAGCAACCATATCTTTGAGTGATATGGAAGAAGACCCGGAATTATTATCTTGATGCGATACTTCGGAGTAGAAATTTAAAGGAGTGTACCCAGAAGTATCTAAAAGTGATACTTCGGAATAAGGTTTGACATCTCTAAGTGACACCAATAATGACTCCGCGGCATCTTGAAGTGATACCCGAGAACAAGCAACTATATTTTTACGTGATATGGAAGAAGACCCGGAAGTATCTTGAATTGGTTTGAAATGGGGGAATCTAGACTTATTTATTTATCTATTTATTTTATTGTATTCGGAAAACTTACAGCTTACAGATAATTACAATAATAATACATTTATAGATACCATAAAGCCAATTAAAAGTTTTCACTGATAGGTAAGACATTAAGTATACAGTTGTGACTTAAGTTTTAACCATGAGGTGTTGTAACAGAAAGTATACAAAGAAATAATAACATATTATTAATTTGATCATAATTTAAAGTACCACATCATGCTACAAGAGTTGCGATTAAAATTAAATTAAAAAGAAAAGAAATACCGGGTGTCACCAGAAAAGGTCGGTTATAATATTCAATTGCTCTCGTATGCACCGAAATACTCACACACGCACAGCCTGCAGCCTTTAACATCATAGATTGGTATTGGATGTGAATTATAATTTCCCGTGGATAAAATACGCATCGGATAAAAGTCTACAAATCTTAGATGCTTTTATTGAAAAAACATTTTCGACATGATAATCTGTATAGAATCGATTGAAATGGGCACTAGATCTACAGACAAATGAATTACGGCGATAGAATGTCTTATATGGTGGGACATGAAATGGAACGTAATAACGAAAGTATCTACTGGGCACGTTGAAATTAAATTTACTTAATAAATCAGGAGCATCGATAACATTATTAATTATTTTACTTAGATAAACTAAATCCGAAATGTCTCTACGGTAGTATAAGGGGAGAAAGTGAAATTTATTACATCTCGATTCGTAGTTAGGGAGGTTCAGGCGGCACCTAAACTGAAGGAACCTTAAAAAGCGTTTCTGTATAGATTCTATTCTATTTTTATAAATGTCATAGGAGGGGTTCCAAATCTCTGACCCGTACTCTAGGATACTACGCACATACGAACAGTAAAGTATTTTAATAGCTTTAATAGATTTGAGATTAGCAGAAAACCTTATGACAAATCCTAATGCCTTTGAGGCCTTATTTACTATATAATTTATGTGCTCATCAAATAATAATTTATAATCCACTATTATTCCAAGATCCTTCATTGTATCCTTATAGACTATCTCATTATTTTCAATCTTGTAATTAAACTTTATCAAATTAGACTTACGGCTAAAGGTCACCGCATAACACTTCGTTACATTAAGATTTAATTTATGTACGATACAGTAGTCACTAAACCTGTCCAAGTCTTCTTGTAAAAGATGACAGTCACGAAGTGAAGAAACATTTTTCATTATTTTGGTATCATCCGCGTATAATAGCAATTTAGAATAGTGGAAACAAGAACTGACATCATTCAGAAATATCGCGAATAATAAAGGTCCCAATAGCGAGCCTTGAGGAACGCCTGAGGGTACTGATACCCACCTCGACGTAAATCCATTGATGGCGACAGCCTGCGACCTATTGTTAATATAAGATGTAAACCATCGAAATAGATTTCCGTGTATTCCCGCAGAAAGTAGCTTCTGTAGTAGGATAGAGTGATCTATACGATCAAAGGCTTTTGAGAAATCAGTGAATAACACGTCAACCTGAGCACCAGAATCCATATGTGAGCTAACATAGTCATAGGCAAGAATTAAATTTGAGGTAGTAGATCGTGATTTTAAGAATCCATGTTGCTCGGGAATAAAAAAATAATTGATCGTTGAATAAACCTGATTATATACAATACGCTCGAAAATTTAAGCGAAAGTACAGAGCTTTGATATTGGTCTATAGTTTTTGATATTGGACTTCTCGCCTCCTTTGTGCACAGGAGTGACAAAGGCTGACTTCCAAATAATAGGGACATAACCTTCTTTCAGAGATCGTGAAAATAATATGCACAGGGGAGTTACCAAGCTTGTGGCACACTTAACAACTAGTAAAGGAGGAATGTCGTCAGGTCCGGAGCCTTTGTTCAAATTTACTGATCTTAAAAGTTTAAATAAATTTTCCGGATCCACCTGAACATCTCCTATAGAGTTATGATTAGTATGTGGCGCTTCAATGCATAAATTAATGGGGGAATTAGAATTAAGAAAATTGGAGTTGAAATATAAGGCAAAAAGATTACAAATTTTATCACCAGTAGTGGCTTGCTCTTCTTCATAGGTCATAGAGGATGGAAACATAGAGGAGGCTCTGGAATTGCTTTTAATGAAGGACCAAAAGACTTTAGGGTTAGTAGCAAGGGAATTCTCAGTTCTTTGAATGTATGATTCATAACACAAGCGCTCTAGAGATTTAGCTCTTCTCCTAAGTAGTGTAAATGAGATGTAATCAGTAAGATTACCATAAACTTTAAATTTTCGGTGGTATTTATATTTCTCTTTTAAAACTTTTCTAAGGGCAGGATTGTACTACGGAGGAAAACACTTTGCAGAAGTCATTTTATGTGGTATGTAGGAATTACGAAGATTATATAATTTATCATAAAAACATTTTACGGCGTCTTCCAAAGATTTATTATTCAGGTATCTCAATATCTCAATAGGCCAATCAACTAAATTTAAAGCGGTGCAAATTTCATCAAAATTACCTCGGTTGTAAAAATATTTCTCTCTACTTTTAGAATCTAAAGAACTAACAGAATTGTACACCAGGTCAATACATAACGATCGGTGGTGGGGTACATCTTCAGGTACCAAAGGATCATCGCAAGCATTGATGTTAAGCTCACAATTAGAAAAAGTTAAGTCCAAAAACCGATCATTGTAATTGCGAACTTGACAGCGTTGTGATAGATTGCATTGAGCAAGAGTATCGATAAAGTTTATTTGACTCCTAGAAAGTGACACGCCACCTGATGCGAAGTGAGTTCCCTGAGGGTGCCAGTCAATAAACGGAAGGTTAAAATCTCCTAGTATAATGAATCTATCATTAGGACATGAGTTAACTACGTCAAATAAATTATTTGAGAATTTTTCCAGTTGCTCACAAGAACTGCTTAAAGTTGCTTATCTAAAAGTTGCTTATCTTCATATGACACTTCAGGACAAAGTGTAAAATTGGGGGACCTATGAGCATCTTCACCTGACACTTCAGGACACAGTGGGAACTTGGGGAACCTAGAAGCATCTTCACATGACACTTCAGGACAAAGTGTAAAATTGGGGGACCTATGAGCATCTTGACCTGACACTTCAGGACAAAGTGGGACATTGGGGGACCTAGAAGCACCTTCACATGACACTTCAGGACATAGTGGGACATTGGGGAACCTAGAAGCATCTTCACATGGCACTTCAGGACATAGTGTAAACTTGGGGGACCTAGAAGCATCTTGAAGTGATACCTCAAGGGAATGATGGGACCTAGAAGTATCTTGAAGTGATACTTCATTGGATAGATTGATGTCTTGAAGTGACATCAAAGAATTGGAGCCAGAAGTATCTTGAAGTGATACTTCAAGGGAATGATGGGACCTAGAAGTATCTTGAAGTGATACTTCATTGGATAGATGGATGTCTTGAAGTGACATCAAAGAATTGGAGCCAGAAGTATCTTGCAGTGATACTTCATGGGGTAGGTTGACGTCTTGAAGTGACATCAAAGAATTGGAGCCAGAAGTATCTTGAAGCGATACTTCATGGGGTAGGTTGACGTCTTGAAGTGACATCAAAGAATTGGAGCCAAAAGTATCTTGAAGTGATACTTCATGGGGTAGGTTGACGTCTTGAAGTGACATCAAAGAATTGGAGCCAGAAGTATCTTGAAGTGATACTTCATGGGGTGGGTTGACGTCTTGAAGTGACATCAAAGAATTGGAGCCAGAAGTATCTTGAAGTGATACTTCATGGGGTAGGTAGACGTCTTGAAGTGACATCAAAGAATTGGAGCCAGAAGTATCTTGAAGTGATACTTCATGGGGTAGGTTGACGTCTTGAAGTGACATCAAAGAATTGGAGCCAGAAGTATCTTGAAGTGATACTTCATAGGGTAGGTTGACGTCTTGAAGTGACATCAAAGAATTGGAGCCAGAAGTATCTTGAAGTGATACTTCATGGGGTAGGTTGACGTCTTGTAGTGACATCAAAGAATTGGAGCCAGAAGTATCTTGAAGTGATACTTCATGGGGTAGGTTGACGTCTTGAAGTGACATCAAAGAATTGGAGCCAGAAGTATCTTGAAGTGATACTTCATGGGGTAGGTTGACGTTCTGATGTGACATCAAAGAATTGGAGCCAGAAGTATCTTGAAGTGATACTTCATGGGGTAGGTTTACGTCTTGAAGTGACGTCAAAGAGTTGGAGCCAGAAGTATCTTGAAGTGATACTTCATGGGGTAGGTTGACGTCTTGAAGTGACATCAAAGAATGGGCATCCGCATCTTGAAGCAATAGCTGAGAACAAACATCACCGTTTGCCTTTGGCTGGTTAGCAGAGCCAGCTGTTAAAAGGATGGATGGGACAGAATTATTATTATCTTGAACAGTTGGGCCAGCTACTATCCATCCTAATTTAGTTTCTTGAAGAATAGGTTTATTTGAACCTAATTTAATTTTATTGGGACAAAGAATGTCAAAGAATATGTCTGCACCTAACAAAATATCTATTTCGGAGGGTTCATGAAATGAAGGGTCAGCAAGTTCTAGATTACCGGGTAGATTTAAATTTTGAATGTCGACTTTGGGTTTTGGAATAGTACCCGTTATCTTAGGTATAACTAAACAATTAATGTTTACACTGAAAGGTCTTACACATGACTAAACTAAAATACTACATCTTTCTGACACTGGACATGTAATATTTCTTATACCAGAAATATTGAAACTACCAATTTTTTTTGAAACTACTCCTAATTTTCGTTTTAGGTCACCAGTGATAAAAGACACCTGGCTTCCCGTGTCTAACAGCGCACGAGCAAGATAAGTGCGATTGGTTTCTTTGTTAATAATTTTGACTCGAGCTGTACACAGTATGACTTGGCCTGGTGATGTCGCTGGTAGACTTACTGGATTAATACAAGTTAATGTGGTGTTCTCAACAACCCTATTGTTAACTGTATTTTTGTTTTTATGTAAATATGTATTATGTTTTCTTGACAGATGCGGCATCGACCTTTCAAGGGGCATTCTGCTACCGTGTGACCAAAACGTAAACAGTTGATACATAAATGAAGTTTTGAAACTACAGAAATTCTATCGTCTACACTCATTGTTTTGAACTTGTGACATTGATGGACAAAATGGTTCAATTTATTACAAACAAGACAAGAACCTTTTTTGGAAACCTCCGAAACGAGAAATGATTTTATGTTTTTATTAAAATTGCCATTGCCTTTATTGTTATTATTAGATTTAATGTTATTAATTTAATTGTCATAATAATTATTGGTTGTACTTCTAATTTCTAATGTATTCGCTCTATTTTGAATAAATGTTTTAAAATCTTTAAGTGTCGCCATTTGTGAAATATGTCCTTTATAGTCTTCCCACTTGACACTGCTTACGGGATCTAATTTGGCTGAGACTAAGAATAAAACTAAAGGGTCCCACCCCGTCGTGGAAATATCAAGACTATTAAGCGCACTTAAATTTTTAAAAACTTGATCACCTAAATACCTAAGGGCACTGAATGATTCCTTCTGAATTGGGTTCAAATTTACAATCGCCTACAAGTGATTATTTACTAAAATGTTTTTATTGTTGTATCTCTCACATAAATTAATCCACGCAAGTTCATAATTATTAGCAGAAAAATCTATAGATGTAATAGTTACAGAGGCGCTTCCTTGTAACGAATCGCCTCATTCTCATGTATTAATGACTTGAACGAGTCACGGAACTCTAACCACTTTGTATAATTACCATCAAAGGTAGGTAGATTAATAGTCGGTAGCCGTACTGGCATACTTCCACCACTCACATGACAACGATTAGACTGATGCGACTTCTCAGATCCATGTTCAGAATTTTTGTCGTTTGCTGAAAATGTGTCAATTATTAACTGTGCATAAGCTATTTGAGTAACAAATTCCTTCTCGGTAATTTCACGCTGAATTATTTGTTCCTCAAAATTATCTGAAAGCTCCTCTATTTCGGTTTGTATTATATCGAAGTTTGAAAATAATTCCTGAACTTGAGCTAATCTTAAACTTAATTCTTTTATTTGTATATTTGAATAAGTAGTTGAGGTGTTAAAAACTTGTACGTAATTTTTAAAATTAGTTAACCTAGCTCGAACAATTCCACGTTTCTTAGTTAAGATTTTTACTTGGTCACCACTAGAATCCGAATGTTGTACGTTTAAAGCCATCATAGGACTTTTAGATCTTGTTTTTGATTCACTTTCAGTCATTGCAAATTCACGAAAAACTTTTATAAAAGGAAAGGTCTGATCGTTTTCGATCCAGCTGCAATCGACTCACACCACTGCGTGCCGGCGCGAAGCACACTCGCCCGTCGCGATTATTGCTAGCGGAGGCCGAGGGCGACCGCGCCGTCCCAACGCCGAGCACGCCGGCCGGCGAAACGATTTGTGATCGGCGACCCCACCGGGCGCTTTCAGCGCCCGGTGGGGTCGCCGATCTTCGGCACAAAGGCTATGAAATAACAATAAAGCAATAGCTTAAAGAATTGGGGTATAATGCGATTAAATTATACGTAAAGAAATTTCACATATTAATGATAACCTATAATTTCAATATGGCGATGTCCGCCTCGTAAAGTTGAAATTTCTTTTTAAGAGTACGAATTATGTTAAAGATAACTTTGAAAAAAGGGAAATTTTATGATATAACACCACAAATACAGAATAATGTTACAATTCCAATGTGTATGTTAAAATAATATTTTAGGTGCGACTAAATTAGACACCTTTGGGAAAATATGGCGCCGACAGTACAACAAGGCGTCGACTTTGTATTTGAAATTCACAAATTATATGTTATGCTTCACGGAATGAACAATACATATAGGATTGGAATGGGAAATAGGTACGGCAATTACTTGGAAAAAGGCAAAATATGCATACCTTTGTTTTATGACCGGCCCGCGTCTATGTACTTACGACACTTATTTTCAACGCACGCCAATTCACGTAGTATTCGATTCACTTGTCACGGTCGCCACTTTGTCCACGCCGAAATGCACAATTATTGTTGTTTAATTTAATTACTTGCCGTATTTACTTAAATAAAAGATTGCTAACCTTGTAAACGTAGTTGGTGATATATTAATAATGGCCGTCTGCCTGGCAGGCAGCCGGCGCGAGCGCGTCATTGCGCCCTTTCCGCTTCCGTATGTCATAGACAAGACGGAAGCATAGACAAATGCTTTCACCGCAATTCACTACCTAGTCACTGATAAATTGTAATTTGTAGGTGAATGCGGGATGACAACTTTACGACGTCGTTAGCAATTTATTTTGAATGTCAAAATTAGTAACTCGACTCTCAAGACTTTGATTGTGGTAACAACTTTATTAATTCTTAAAAAACCAGTCAAAACACTCAACGTCTTTGTAATAATATTGTTATTAATAATATTGAATATGTATGTAAGTAAATGTTATTAATAATTATGTCAAATAAATAAGTAGAAAATTTATTTGTATTTATTTTTTTATTAATAATTTAATAAACTATTTTGTGTAACACTTTGTCTGTAGAAGAGGTCACTATTAAATTTGAATATTAAAATTATGTGGCTGCTAATAAACAGAGTAATTAATAAATAGGAACTTTACCTTTACTAAAATTAAAAATATAGTAACAAACAGTGACTTTATAACAAATAGAAATTACTAATGTTCAGAAACAGAGTTATTAACAAACAATGACTTTATAATAAATATAAATATAACAAATGTTAACAAACAAGAGTTAAACACATTCAATGCCACCAAGATTTTCTAGTAGTTCCCAGCGATGCCACCATATAAAAAGACGTGTGGCACCCGGGGACTGCCGCGGTAAAGCTATTGCATAGCATTATCGCACGCACACAACGCCGTGTCGAAGACTGCCGAACTGAAACGACGTTAGACGATGCACGGCGAGTGGGGAGCGTGAGGTTTTTTCGTTACGGAATTTCTGGATTCGGTCCCCGCGCTCAAGGCCCGCGATAGAAGCTATGCAATAGCTTAAAAAACGCAAACATGCTAGGTGTGCTCTCGGCACTGCAGGATGAAATTACGTAGCACGCTAGGCGTGTTCACTGGCACTGTAAAGAGGTAAAATCATAAAAAGCGTTATTTCGACTTCAACCGTGCTTATTCATTAGTCCTTCTCGAGTTACTGAAGAGATATTTTGTTTTTAGCAGTGTTTATGCTTTTGAAGGTTTAATTATGGCAGTAAATCGATTCCGATAAATACTTAATTTATCATAAATTGATCAGTGAATGTCAACCTTTGGTTACTTATTTATGATTTTTTTAGAGAATAGAAAATATGAGCTAGAAACAGGGGAATATGTTGATTATGCAACGCAAGCAGATAGTCCCCCATCAAATAAACGTCCAAAAGTAGAAAGGTGAGACGATAACTCATATTTCTTATCTCAGTTTGTTTTAAAAATTTTAGTGCACTTATTGTGACATGGTGGATTAGTGATGAATTGTAAATCATTCGGTACCTATTGGTACCTACTTTATGATATGCAGTGACACGTGACATGCAGCATAATTAGTTTACTCGCATCAATGAGGGTTTTTTGCGTATGAGAAATCCACTAGATGGCAAGACGCTGGCATGAAGTCTAACTGTTATGTGATTGGTGAATTATGATATATCGGAGTCGGACCTCACGCATACGTATTGCCATGTAGCGGATTTTTCATACGCAAAAACCCTCATTACAAAAACATTCATTAGGGCAAGTATGAACATAAACGCAAAAATTTCTAAAATATAAGCAAATATGTTTTTGCGCCCTTCTATATTCTACGACTCTTTACTGAACCGTGACGTCACTCTTCAGCAGCGACTTAGTATGGAGCGTTTTAATGTGCTTTGCGGAATTTCGCAAGCAAATAGCCGTACCTTTGAAAATATTCATTTTTTAAATGCAGTTTGTTCTGCGAATTTACTCATACTTAGGGGTACTTTTAACTAATACAATAAAAAATTAGGAATCTATATATAAAAATCTATATAAAAAAAAAAAAGATCCAAATGGGGTCATTTGGATCTTTTCATCGATCTGTTTTTTTTTTCTAAAATAAAAAATACCATTTTTTAAAAAGCTATTAGGTATTTTAATATTGAAAAAACAGACACTTCATTTTTTATTTGTATGGGTACAACCCATACAAATTCATTCTATACGACTTCAAATAATTGTTGATTATTATTTCAGAATACATCGCGAACGCATCAGGCTCACCGTGCTCTCCGCAAGATATATTTACAGAAATACAAAATGTACCTAACTCCCAAAAATGGACATATTCGCAACAAATGGATGAGTTTGATAAAAAGGATGTAGGCACCATGACTGACGGCAGGCCAGCATTTAATAAATATAAAAAAATTGGTACCATGACTGAACCATTGTTGGGTGACATGTACCTTGATTGTGGGGGTGTTCGATAGTGAGGTAGTAATCGACAGTTAATTTTTTATCGTGGCAAAATAACTAGCAGAATTTTATTTTCTATCCCGGAAACACTCCTTAATGTTCAATGACAATGGCTGTTGATATTCTGTCAAATGTCATTCGAATCTATCATTTATTTTCAAAAGGCGGAGTGATTACAAGCGCGGACGGACTCCTTTCTTGAAAAATCCAATTGTACTAAGGAAATCGTTAAGGTGGTGAGTACATGTTTTTGTTTGCAATTCCCTAAGTTGATTTCATACAAAAGTTAGCTTATATTTTTCAGAATAAGAAAGGAATTATGAGGATAATTTAATATAACCTTTCCATTATTACTGTTTGTTTTCTTAGTTTTATAGCGGTGTTCATTACTGATACCAAAATTTTGTTTGTTCAGTTATCGACATGTGTAGAAAGTTAATTTTTTTTTCAAATTTGTCTTGGCTATTTATTTATCCAGGCAATTCGATTTATCTATGAAAATCCTGTATTGCTGTTTATTTACTAGTAATCGGCAGTGTCCATCACTGATAGTTCATACAGGTACATTACATTTTTATAGATGGCGCCGAAAAAGAATTACACCCCACACCAAATGGGGCTGCCTGCCCCCATCGAGGCTGTCCGAAAGGGCGAAAAACCGCGAGTTACTCTTCTTAACAAAATAACAGGTAGAACGCCAGTAAATTGCACTATGGGCCCTAGTTTGGTACTTACAAGAGAGGAGGAAAATATTCTTGTTCAGTGGGCTCTAGAACTTACTGCCAAACGCTTTCCTATTTCAAAAGAGTATCTTTTAGAGAGTGTGAAAAACATAATGATAGACCAGAACAGACATAATCCTTTCACAGACAATAAGCCCGGAAGAACATGGTTTGAAACATTTTTACGGAGGAATCCAGACTCGAGAGAGAAAACACCGCAGAATATTACCAAAGCAAGGGATAATGTCACAGAAGATGACATTATCAAATGGATTAAAGAAGTCGAGGAATATTAAGAAGAAAAAGGCTTAAAGGATGTATTAAAAGACCCCAGTCGTATTATCAATGCGGATGAAAGTGCATTCTTTTTGACTCCAAAACAGGGTAAAGTGCTGGCGAAACGCGGTGATAATAACTTGTACCGCGCAGGAGGCGATGAAAAAGAAAATCTTTCTGTCCTTATAACAGCTAATGCAGATGGTGTTTTAGCGCCACCAATGGTAGTTATTGGTAGGTCCGAGTCGGGGTGGATGTGCAGCAGCACATTTTATGAATATATGTCCAATATTTTTAATCCCTGGCTGACAGCTCGAGGTATTAAAAAGCCTATATTGTTTTTTTAGATGGCCATAAGTCGGGCTTGACATTACACTTGGCCAATTTTTGCGTTGAAAATCAAATTGAGCTCATCGCTCTTTATCCAAATTCGACTCATATCCTACAGCCCATGGATTTGGCTGTATTTCGTCCGCTAAAACAAGCTTGGAAGAAGGCAGTGAGCAATTTTATAAATGAAAAGGGGCGAACCGCTAAAAAAGCAACATTTTGCACCCGTTTTAAAAACGGCTATTTCCACTCTGACATCAGAATGTATAAAAAACTGCTTAAGATCTGGGGGCTTGTACCGATATGGACATGGATACATAGATATGAATAAAATTAAGAACCGCCGTGAAAAAATATTGATCCATGTCAACCTATAGATCCAAAACAAACTCAGTTTTTACAGTATCTGGAATCCGAAATAGTGAGCGCTTTTTCTCAGGAAAAGTTAAATTTATTTAATTCACTTTACTATATGAATAGAACTGTTAGAAGACAAATTGCCTTCTGAAGATATGGCATCATACATTGTATGGGCTAAAAACAAACAATTGTTTTTAAGCAGCAATTGCCAATCTCAGCCAAAGAACTTACCGGATGAAGCAGAAAGCGCAGATACAACACATTGCCCTTTACTTGATCAACAACCCCAAGAGATTTCTACTTCCATACGAGATTGCACAGATACAACAGAATGCCTGTCAGAACAGCCACCCCAAACTTCAACAACTTCCATATTTAACAAACCGTGTAATACAGTAATCAAAAGTCTCACATCTGATGAAATTGTTTCGAATCCTGCTCAAGAATCCCCATCTATTAAACCCTTTATGTGTCTAACAAAACCTACAACTATTGTTAATGACACTTCTTTAGCTCAGAGTTTGCTTAGTAACAACAACGACTCGATCAATGTTTTAAAGCCAATTATAATAACATCAGAAGATAACTCCCAAAACCAAATACCTTTAACCAATGAAGGAGACCCCAGAATTTCCGATGACACTACATTAACTCATAGCGTCCTAAACAATTATTTAGTCAAAGACCAGATAACACCTAATAAATTAAATATTTGCGACAACATGTCTAAAAATATTTCCCACGAGCAGTTACCTTTAAGCCAAAGAAATTGATGAGACACAAAGAAAATTGTCAAGAACTATCTCACAGTCATACAAAAAATTACTTACCACTTCGGAATGTTTTTCATCTCCAAGACCTATTAGCAACATCACAAATACGCCAACACCTGCGAAGAAATCTATTGATAGTGTTTTGAGGATGAATATACCATCACCCTTGAAAAGAAATCTTTTTTGGCCCTAAAATGATACTAATAAGAAAAGTAGATTGAAAAGAGAGAAAATACCATCGGCTGTTACTAGTCAAGCTTGGAGAGACTATAACGAAAAAAAGGAACAAGAAAAGAAACGGCTTCAAGAAGAAAAAGAAGAGCGGGCTTGTTTTGTTTGTTTCATTATTCTCTTTTCCTCTCTTTGCTAGGCAAAGAGAGGAATAATGAAACAAAAACTTATTGCAGAGAAAAAGAAAAAAAACTCTAAAACGAAAAATATTAAGACGGAAAAGAAAACATCTAGTTGAAGAAGAATGGACCTCTGAAGATACAGATTTGTCGGACGTCCAATACGCTGAAAGTGGTGAAAGCTATGCAGAGCTAGATAGTGATGAATATAAGGATATTCCTATACAGAAAGATATTGAAACAGGAACCAAACAGCCAAGTGTCAAAAGAAAGAAACAGAAACGGAAAAGTAATATTGACTCTGATTCAGAAGATTTACCTTTAATAAAAGAGGTTATTATAAAATTCCTAAAATGGAAAAGTATTTACCGGATATTTATTTGAATTTTTCTAATACCTCATTTTAACATATTGCTGTCGCTTATTTTACAAATATTTTAATTAGTCTGAAGTTCTTAGAAGTTTGATTTTAGGGTGCTCTTTATAATTCTAGCTAAAACGCGTAATTGTAGTCTGAGATAAATTGTTTTCCGTTCACTGTTATTGTTACTTTATTTTTTTATATTTTTAATTATTTGATTTATAATTATTTTGGTGTTACAAACCTGTTAGAGGTAGGTACCTACTGATCTCATTACAAGATAATATTATGTAGACGAAAAAACGAGATAAAGATGTTAAAGATTTAAGGTTTAATTTTGTTAACACTTAATTTTATAAGGTTAATTAATACTCTGAAGTCTGTTTATATCATTAAATAAATAAGTATTATTCCTAATTTTTCTTGTTTTAATTTCTGACTAGTGTTTTCCTGCTAAGAAGTCTTTATCTATACTAATGTTATAAAGCTGAAGAGTTTGTTAGTTTGTTTGAAGGCGATAATCTCAGAAACTACTGGACCGATTTTAAAAATTCTTTCACCAATGTTTAGCTAGGATGTCCCTGAGTGCTATAGGCTATGTATGTACTACGGGCGGAGCCGGGGCGGACCACTACTTTTAAATAAAAACAAAACTACTTGACTTCAAATCGAAATAAATTAAGTGTCGATCACTGGTGGTCCATTACTGAAACTAAGATGCCGAACACCGGCACTTTTGATGTATTTTACAATTTTTCCTTTTTTATTGTATATTTATTACAACTGATACAAATGGACACATCAGAACGTTTAATGAGTATATATTTGATAATAATCAACAATCATTATAGGGTTGAAAACCTTTGTAAGTGTTATATACCAGGTCAAACTTCACTACTCCCTTAAAGTGTCGATAACTGCCACAACCACGGTACCAACAATACAAATATTGAAATTCGATGCAATGAATATTTCGGAGTGTTGTAGCATGCGAGCTAGCAAATTATCAGGGTCACGCTCGTTACAATAAAATGAAAGCTGTCATTGATTTTTTTAAAAAAAAGGAAGAAATTAGTTAGCTTGATTGTATAATAGGTTTTTGTGATTATCTTGAGGAAAGAAATTGAGTTCCTACAGGTTTTGATTTCAATTGAAATAATAAGACTGATTTGAGAAATCAACGTGTTTATTAAAAAACTAATTGTGTGTACGATATGATAGTTACTACTTACATTAAAGATAAAAGTTAAAAAATCAACATAATTAGATCAAATTACAATACCGTACAATAATTATCAATAGAAGTTGTCCTATTTCTTTGATCAAATGTACATTGGATAAAGTTTTTTGATAAGTGGAATGATCAGTACCTATGAACAAGTGAAGTACCACCTAATATTTGTGATAAGCCCTGAAACATTCTATGCACAAGCCTGGCTGTTGCGGACAGATGTCGCACGCAACTAGCGACATTACCCCTTGTTTTTTTGTTTTCCAGCAATTTACGCATCTTTTTCGTTTTGTTTTTGTTTTCCTTGATTATTTTTTTCCAATTTCATCAAGCAATGTACCTTTCTATTTAATTGCATTTGTTGTTGCCGTTCGATATAGGGTTCCACAATGGATTTTATGACGCTCAATCGGAAATCATATAAGCTTAATTTTCGAGTTCAATACTTACTGTACAGGAAATAAGAGTTGATCATAATGATCTGCATGATGTGAATGATTACTTTATTGTACTATCGAAGAGACTTATGCTCGCATGAATAATATGAAAGCATTTAATCATGCTTATCAATTGCATTCATATTTTCATATTAGTAATAATGTTAAAATTGCAATTATATTTTCTAGATATAGCTATCACTTCCCGTTGATCCAACCATTTAATGATGCACACATTATTTTTATGTTGTATACACAATTCACTGATTTAGGATTATTTTTTCTAAATTTTCTTAGTGTTACTGTTCAATAAGTGTTCTTATTGTATAAATCTTCTATCAAATTAACACTTGTATAAAAATTATCCAGAAATAAATGGTGTCCTACATTTAAATATTCGTTCATCAAATGCATTACAACTTTGTTAACGTGGTTTAATCCTACTACAATAACATCAGACGCACCGCCGTACAAGTGCAGTTTTAATACCACCCCTGACTGGTCAGCTAGTGCATAGAACTTCAGACCATACTTATTCTTTTTCCCTTTCATGTATTGCCTAAAGCGTAATCTTCCTCTCCATAGCATCATTGATTCATCAATCACAATATTTTTTGTTGGATAATATAATTCTGAGATTCTTTTGTTAAAAAAATCTATTATATTTTTAACTTTACTATAACTCTGCGATGTTTCTCCTATACTAGCGCATAACATTATTACCATTCACGATCTGGTACATTAGAAGCAGGTATTTCTTCAATGTTCTGCAGTTCCAGCTCGGGTTCCGGTTCCGGTTCGGAGTCATCAGTTTCCATTCCGTCAATAATATTCTCACAGAGTATGCCATAGAGCTCAGCGTCAGTCAATTGCGAAGTTGGTTCATCTCTTGGAGGAGTTGATTCTAGAGTTACCATAGCTGCTAAGGTTTCTTCTATCCCATAGAAAGCCCAATTTGGGGTCTTCCCAAGAGCAAGATGGCATAGAATTGTCGATAGGATCCATAACCTAAAACGTAAAATCATTTTTCAATTATCGAATATTATATAAATTTAATACAAAATTAAATTACTAAAATGACAGAAAATTATTAGAGTTGCAGTGTACAATACGTTTACAGTATCCCGCCTGTACCTAAAAGTCGCTATGTTTGGACCGATTAAAGTGTATCAAACGAACAAATTATATATTGCATTTATTATATTTGTTAAGATTATGTTATGATTATTATTTTTCACGTTAATAAAACGAACTATCTTTCACATTTATAATAATAGTAAGGATAATTCATATTACTTACCACCGTTTTAAGCGAAGCGAAGCCGGTAAGGGTAAGAACTATCACAAAAGAAACACTAGCCGGTGCCTTCGCAAGAGCGAAGAATTACAAGAAATACAAGGTCCAATAACACTAGCCGGGTCGTCGTAAGTGTAAACAAACATTCCAAGAACTTTAGCCGAAGCCACAGGTAGAACAATCAATAAAATCCAGTGAAAGAAGAGATCACAAGAAACATGCGATGTCGAATACTTCGAACACTGATCTAAGGTGCTATCCTAATGTTAAAGACTCGCTGCCCGTGGAGCAATAAAATGTGGGAACAGTACGCCACCTGTTGCACTCTCTGTCGCACTTACAGGTTTTACGGCTACACCTAATCTTATTAACAAACTGGGGTAATGTTTTATTACCAAACATGTAATTAGCAAACAACTCAAGTAAATGGTATACATACCTACTAGTAGACTTTACTTATAAACGATCTGTTATACCTTCACATTATAAGTAGTTGGGCTGACTAGACCTTAAGTCAAGTCAGCATATCTTAACATTATATTAGGTCGCCCGTCGGCCGGACAGGCAGTCTTCCTTCAGTCTTATTGCGGAGCACCTTCTTGTTGTACTATTTATTTTATTTCTAAAGAATTATTGTAAGGTGTGTTAATAAAGAAACCCTTTTTTAAAACGCGATCCGCGAGGCCCCGCATAACATTGGTCGCAGCTTAAGGGATTTTAAAAGTGAAAATCCTCAGTGTCTCCGAAAAACTAGTGAAAACTGTGAAGATATGTGCTAAAATCAGTGAAAAAGTAGTAAACTGTAAAATCTGTGAATAAAAGCTGAAAAACTGAAAATTCACAATAAGTGTTGTGTAAAAGTGGAAAAGTGAGTTCCTGAAAGCATAAATCCTGAGGCGAGAATAACGCCATATCCTGTCGCAGTCCTCACAGTATCCTGTATCGCAGTCATCAGCCAGCTAAGTGGATAAACTCATTACCATTGCCAAAACATAATAAATATACAAGGCATTCCGAATAACCCATTCGAAATCGGATGTTAGACGTGCTATATCGTGAGAGATTATATACACTACATCGGTGTTTCGCTGAGTCGCTGAGTCTACGTCCGTCATGCTCCTTATCTTCACCTCCGTGATCGCCAGTTCACTGTAAGTAAGTAAGTAAGTGTAAGTTTAGTCACTGTTTCTCAAACATTAAAAGTTCTCTGTTTTCCAAACTTTATTTTATATTAGGTAAAATTATTATTTGCAACCGTTAGATTTATTTAGGCATATTATTTCTTCCAGTAATGCCAGTTGTAGAATTAAATATTTTAATTAAATTTATCGGAAAGTTTGATGGGAGTAGAGATAAATTAAATCCTTTTTTTAAGTAATTGCAACAATGCACTAGGGTTAGCTAACGATGAACAAAAGAAAATCATTTTTAAATATATATTAAGTCGGCTAGAAGGTCGCGCAGAGTCCGCCGCTAATATTAAAGAATTCGACGACTGGAACCAATTAGAAGAGTTTTTAAAAACACAGTTTGGAGAAAGAAAGCATTATACACATCTCCTAACCGAACTCCAAAACAGTAAACAGGGTGTTAGTGAGTCAGTCAATCAGTTCTTTCTCAGAGTTGAAAACTGTCTTAGTAAATTACTCACCGAAATTAATGTCTCAATCCCTACTAAGAAAAAAGGCGAACTGACTGGCCGAGTCGCTGCAATGGAAGATTTGGCGCTTCCCACTTTTTTAACAGGATTAAATCCAAATATATCCACAGTTGTTAGATGCCGCGAACCCAATGACTTAAATGAAGCTATAAATATAGCCATATCCGAAGAAAAGATTTACCATGCTACTAAGAGGTCAAATACAAACTTAAATAACAACCATCATAATAATTACGCATCTAATAATAGCAATAACTTTCAACCCCGGAACTCGTTTAATAATAATTACAAGAAAGATCAATACCCGCCGCGTCATAATTCAAGTAATTTTACTACACCTGTATGTAGATATTGTAAATACCCAGGACATACGATTGAAAATTGTCGTAAAAGTCCGTATAATAACAATCGGATGAGGAATAATAATTATAAAAATAATTCGAGGCCGTCTAGACCAAATCCAATTCACTTTACTCAAGATTTTACTAATTCTCACAGGACTGAGGATAATAATATCATCCAAGACAACTCTTATGACGAATTTGATAATTTAAAAAACTAAATCACGTCTCATTTGGGCGTCGTGTGAGACACAAAAGTGTTAAAATCGACACCGACCAACGTAATAAATTTGATTTATTACGTTGGTCGGTATTTGATACTAAATCCATTGAATCTTTTAAAAATACCAAATCCTCTGAATCTTTTAAAAATACTATATCCTCTGAATCTTTTAAGACTAAATCCTCTGAATCCTTTAATACTAAGTCCACTGAATCTAATAACACTGAGTCTTTAAATATTAATAATTCTAAGTCCACTGTGCCCACTAAACATAGTATACCCTCTGAATCTATAAATAATGCTATATCCACTGCATCTATTAAAATTACTAACCCTGCTAAAAAACCCACTGAGTCTTTTGGAAATTCTAGATCTACTAAGTCCTTTATTACCAAATCCGATGGATCTTCAAAAAATTCCGAAACTACTAAACCCGAAATAAGTGAAGCCGATCTCTTAGAAATATATGAGATTAATACTAACCATACAAATAAAACACTGCCGCATGTATTACTTTATACTCAAGTCTCTGACATTCCCCTAGCTCTCCTAGTCGACTCTGGTTCTGCTATTAGCCTATTAAAGAAAGCTGCTGTAATGAAAGCACAAAAACTCATACCAGAACAAATTAAAATAAAGAGCATAGATCCTGGAAAGGAAGTAACACATACACTTGGTCATTTCAATCTAAATTTATACATAGCTGATAATTCGAATCAATTTATTTCTAGTAAATTCCATGTAGTAGAACACATTGACTTACCTTATGACGGCATTATTGGCAGTGATCTCATGAATTTGTTTCTTTGTAATATTGACTACAATCGCGATATCCTAAAAATAAAAAGAATATGAAATTAAATTAAATTTTTACGAACCAACTTACCTTATCCCAGCTCGTACAGAGACAATCATCGAATGTTCTGTTGTCAACCCTGAACTGAAAGAGGGTTTAATAGTAGACCAAAAATTATCTAAGGATTTATTAATTGCTAATTGCCTCGTAAAAGTGAAATCCAATAAAAGAATAAATTTATCCGTCGCAAACATCTTTGAATCTCCAATACATATCAAATCAAATTTAAACTTAGTACTTTTACCTTATAAACCTAATGACCTTAATAATGAGAATTCTCCGATATCTGTTATTTCTGTTTACACTGTATCATACACAAATAGTTTTCGACGCACCCAAGAGGTTTTAAATCAATTACGAATATCTCACCTGAATAAAGAGGAAATAAACGCTCTTTACAAACTGTTCTGACTATTCTGACATCTTTCATCTTCACGGAGAGCAACTAACTTACACGAATGCAGTCCAACATGAAATTAAAACTGTATCCAACATCCCAATCCACACTAAAACCTACCGTTTTCCGGAAGTTCATAAG
Source organism: Phengaris arion (assembly GCA_963565745.1). Classification (NCBI taxonomy): domain Eukaryota; kingdom Metazoa; phylum Arthropoda; class Insecta; order Lepidoptera; family Lycaenidae; genus Phengaris; species Phengaris arion. The sequence continues at coordinate 26,822,123 of OY751436.1, forward strand.
GAGGAGGTAAATAGACAAATTAACGAAATGTTACAACAAGGAATTATAGAACCTTCATCATCTCCATGGTCGGCACCCATATGGGTAGTCCCAAAAAAATTAGACGCATCCGGTAACCGCAAATGGCGAGTTGTTATTGATTATAGGAAATTGAATGATGTCACGATTGGAGACTCCTACCCCATCCCAAATATCACCGAAATCCTAGACCAATTAGGCAAAAGAAGATATTTTAGCACCCAGACCTTGCTTCCGGCTTCCATCAAATTAAAGTTTCCCCTGAAGACTCAGTCAAAACCGCATTTTCCGTCCCTCAAGGGCACTACCAATTTAAACGCATGCCATTCGGGCTAAAGAACACGCCCTCAACATTTAAACGTCTTATGAACACCGCACTTTCTGGGCTTCAGGGCATGCGCTGTTTTGTATATCTTGACGACGTAGTAATATATTCCTCTGACCTCACCTCCCAAATCCAAAATTTAACCGCAATATTTGATAGGCTCAGGAAATACAATTTAAAATTACAGCCAGATAAGTGCGAATTTCTTCGACGAGAAGTCGCCTATCTTGGCCACATTATAACCGAGAATGGTGTAAAACCTAACCCGGATAAAATTGAAGCAGTCACTCAATTCCCTACGCCACAATCTCCTAAAGACATAAAATCGTTTCTAGGTCTAGTCTCTTACTATCGCAGATTCATACCAGATTTCTCAATGACAGCAAAACCTCTAACCTCTCTGTTAAAAAAGGACGTAATATTTAAATGGGAAAATCAACAACAAGTAGCTTTCGATACACTAAAACACAAACTTACCACTGCTCCCGTTCTCTGTTACCCCGACTTCAGTCTGCCTTTCATCCTTACTTGCGATGCCTCCGATCACGCCATTGGCGCTGTATCGTCCCGTCGCATTTGCCTCACGCACACTTAATAAAAGTGAAAATCATTACACGGTAACAGAAAAGGACTTTTAGCAATAATATTTGGCTGTAAAACGTTTCGCCCATATATATATGGTAGGAAATTCACAATAGTCACTGATCACCAACCCTTAAAATGGCTTTTTAACCATTCTAATCATAATAGCAAACTCCAAAGATGGCGCTTACAACTAGAAGAGTACGAGTATAAAATAGTCTACCGCAAGGGTAGGTTAAATTCGGCAGCCGATGCCCTATCGCGCTGTCCAGTCATCCCTATCTTTCCTGACGACTATGATGCACAATTATTCCCTGAACTAATACCTCTGAACCCTGTTGAAGATCCTCTTGACTCTGTCCCTTCTCCAAATAATATATTAGAAGAAATAGGTACAACCCCTCCGAATCCCGAACAAATACATAACGAAAATACTCATCAAGATAATAATAATGTCGACAATAACGTCATCCCTGAAAATCCTAATACTAATTGCATCTAATTATTAAACATACATATACTATAATTAATTCCTTATAAAAATAAATATTATATACGACATTTATTTTTCAGCGTTATTGCACTAGCGCAACAGGATTATGTCCAAGCAATTACGTCGAGTCCCGGAATACATTTTGATTATTTAGGACAACTCAAAATAAGAAGAGCTTACCTCGATACCATGATACCAGTTGACACATCTTATATCGGGCTACACATTGAAAACGCTAACTCTATTCTAGGAACTGTTAGATATTTATGTAAACAATATGAAGCGTTAAAATGATATCGAATGTCATAGCATGTTAGAACCTATAACAGCACGGTATTACGACATAGTCAAGGAATATGATTCAATATCACATCTTATGTCTAAGGGTAGTGTAGTGTTCGTACTTTATTTGTATAACTATCCTAATAGTTATAAACACCGTCTCGTGCTCACGGTAGGGTGAGACGCACGTCACTAGAGCGAGAGCCAAGGGCGAGAGCGGACGTGCGCCTGCGACCCGTAAATATCGTGTGTTGTCGAGCCTGTGAGACTCCTGGAATTGTGGTGATAACCGAGAACACTACAAGTGGCGACGAGGATAAAGGTCAGATATTATATTATATACAAAAAAAAAAAACAATAATATATGGAACATAATAATTTAAAGTCCTTATCTGGTAGTTTCTACCACACCATAAACATCTCATGTAATATAGTGCCTATTTTAATTAGCTAGGTGACAATAATATTATTTTAATTCCATGTTTTATTTCAAATTATATTTGAATACTAACTTAAAATAAAAGTAATAGTTCGAACTTCGAACCAAAGGAATGCTAAAAATAGTTTATCAACACTTAACATGGCACTTGTTATTTAAGAACGTAAGCAATAGGCATACGGCACGGCATGGGACCGACCGGCTCGAGTGTATTCCTTATAACAATAACAAAGAGTTAGTTGATAAGACTCGACCGCTGTGTTTATGTTCTACGTTAAGTATAGGTTGGAGAAAAACTTTATTATATTTGAATTTGAATATAATATCAATTAATATACCATGAGGTGATATGATGTGGTGTGTAAACTAGATAGATAAGCATTAAGATTAATAGTTAAATTTACTATGGTCATAATAATGTGGCCTAATAGGTAAATCCTCCATTAAATTCAAAATATTTGGTACAAGTTGCCCCCATTAAATTGGAAAAACTTGGTGTTTGGTATAAAATACCTCCATTAAATTGGAAATATTTGGTACAAGTTGCCCCCATTAAATTGGAAAAACTTGGTGTTTGGTATAAAATACCTCCATTAAATTGGAAATATTTGGTACAAGTTGCCTCCATTAAATTGGAAAAACTTGGTGTTTGGTATAAAATACCTCCATTAAATTGGAAATATTTGGTACAAGTTGCCCCCATTAAATTGGATTGGAAGGAAATAAAATACACTACTTTCTTTAAATAAAATATTTAATGTATAATGTAAATTGAAGTAGGAAGTCTACAAAGGGCGTAATATTTACAGGTGGTCGCCCTGATTGATTCGCAAGAATGTCAAGCAATTTGCCGTCATTAGAAAAACTAGATTTTGAAGGCGACAGCGCGTCTTTAGGGCAACGATGGGACAAATGGAAAAGATCTCTTTATATCTACTTGGAAGCAACAGAAGTGACGACACCTTTAAAAAAAAGAGCTACACTCTTGTTGCTTGGTGGTTCGGGTTTACAAGATATATTTTATAACTTGCCGGGTGCTAATGTGGATCCTAACGAAAACAATGATGTATTTAAGATAGCAATACAAAAATTAGATGATTATTTCACTCCAAAACAGAGTAAAGTTTATGAAAGACATCTATTCCGCTTACTTAAACAAGATGAAGGAGAGAAATTTGAGAAATTCTTAGTCAGATTAAGACATCAAGCAGAAAAATGTCGATTCGATAAGCCAGAACATCATTTAATTGATCAGATAGCAGAAAAGTGCCTGTCTGTTGACCTGAGAAAAAAAATATTGACAATCGGTGATAGCATCACCTTAGAGAAAATAATTACAGAAGCTAATACACTAGAGGTAGTTACTCGACAATTGGAAGAATATGGCCAAGATGTAAAAAATCAAGAAGTAAATGCGCTTTTTAGAAACGAAGGCAATAAATTAAAGGATAAAAAATTCAAGACTACGTTAAATAAAGTTTGTGGCAGATGCGGAAACAACAAACATTTATCTGATAATGTGAACTGCCCGGCAATAGGAAAAACATGTCACAATTGCGGAAAATTAAATCATTTTAGACAATATTGCAAATCACAGATAGTTCGAAAAAGGAAAGCAGAAGAGATAAAGAAAAGCCAAGGCGGACCAGCCAAACAGAAGAAGCTAAAAAGAATCGATAATATAAATGATAATGAAGACGAAGAAATAGACTATGTATTTAATATAAATAATGATGCGAACATACAATGCGTAGTTGGAGGTGTACAAATAAAAATGTTAATTGACTCAGGTTCAAAATACAACTTAATTACGGATAAGACATGGAAATTAATGAAAGAAAAAGGAATACTGTGTTCCAAGTTAAGCAATAAATCGTACAAGACACTTTTGGCATATGGCAGCAAAAAACCATTAGAAATCATGGGATCGTTTGAAACAACTATTAAAGTGGATGAAAAGGTTGAAACCGCAACCATAATTGTTATTGCAAATGGGTCAAGGAATTTATTGGGTAAAGATAGTGCAATAAAACTCGGAGTTCTGAAAGTTGGCATTAGTGTGAACCAGATTGTACACCAACCATTTCCCAAGTTTAAAGATGTTGTAGTAGAAATCAGAAAATTAAGGAATTATTAGATAGTGATATAATAGAGGAAGTTCGAGAACCGTCAAAATGGATTTCGCCTATTGTTCCCATATTAAAAGATAATGGCGAATTACGCTTATGCGTAGACATGAGACGGGCTAACACCGCAATTTTGAAGGAAAACCACCCTTTGCCATCAATGGAACACCTTTTACCTAAGATAAGGAAGGCTAAATATTTTAGTAAACTCGATATAAAGAATGCGTTTCACCAGATTGAATTACATGAAAATTCTAGGCACATCACAACCTTTATAAGTTCAAAGGGACTCTATCGTTATAAGCGTTTAATGTTCGGGATTACTTGTGCCCCTGAGCTCTTTCAAAAAATATTAGAAAAAATGCTTCTGAAATGTGAAGGAGTCATTAATTTCATTGATGATATTTTAATATTCGGCTGTGATGAGCAAGAGCATGACACTCGTCTGCAAAATGTACTTCAGGTTTTAAAACAGAACAACGTTCTTCTGAATGAAAACAAATGCTTATATAAAGTACAAAAAGTAAATTTTCTTGGACATGAACTCACCCCTGATGGCGTGAGGCCTTTAAATAAATATGTCGAAAGTATTTCTAAATTCAGAGCTCCAACAACTATTGAGGAACTGCAAAGTTTTTTAGGACTTGTAAATTATATTAACAAATGGATACCAAATCTCGCTACGATGACAGAACCTTTAAAAAAGCTGTTGAGACAGAAATTTGGAAAAAACGTAAATATTGAACAGTTTTGGGGACAAGAACAAGATCAAGCTTTTGAAAAAATAAAAAAGATACTTTCCGAAATCCAGACTTTAGGATACTATGATGTCAACGATAGAACTCAGGTCATTGCTGACGCTAGCCCTGTAGGGTTGGGAGCTGTGTTAGTTCAAATCGACTCTAAAGGATCTAGAATCATTGCCTATGGAAATCGTACACTAACAGATTGTGAGCGGCGCTACAGCCAAACTGAGAAAGAAGCCCTCGCCCTAGTATGGGCTATAGAGCATTTTAATTTATTCTTGTTTGGCAAAGAATTTGACTTAATTACCGACCATAAGCCATTAGAAGTTTTATTTGGAGCCAAATCAAAGCCTTGTGCCAGGATAGAAAGATGGGTTTTGAGACTACAGGCATACCGGTACAACATAAAGTATAAACCTGGAAAAACTAATATTGCAGATTCCTTATCGAGGTTATGCAAAACCTCCGATTGTTATAAGACCAAAGGTCATGATCACGTCCACCATATTGTTGAGAACGCAAGACCTATGGCGGTTTCCATGGCAGATTTAGAAAAACAATCCAGTGAAGACCCTGAAATTTTAAATGTGAAAACAGGAATAAACAGTAACGCCTGGGATGACAGCGCTAAGCCTTATAAAATTTTTGAAACAGAATTGTGCTTTTTCGGAAACATACTGTTACGTGGGAATAGGCTGGTCATACCTTCAAATCTCCGTAAGAGAGTTTTAGATGCCGCACATGAAGGACATCCGGGAATTGTTGCCATGAAAGGACGCCTCAGAAGCAAATGTATGGTGGCCGAGAATAGATAAGGATGCCGAAAACTTAGTAAAGAGCTGCAAAGGATGTACTTTAGTTGGATTACCAAATCCACCCGTCCCTATGAAGCGACGCAGCTTGCCGGAAGCACCTTGGGTAGATGTAGCAATTGATTTATTGGGCCCACTACCCAGTAATGAGTACATTTTGGTAATAGTTGATTATTACAGCCGCTATAAAGAAGTTAAAATTACAAAAAATATCACCAGCACACAAATAATTAAACTGCTAAAGGAAATATTTAGTCGGTTAGGTTATCCCTCATCTATAACTGCAGACAACGGACGACAGTTCGTGAGTGAGGAGTTTAAGGGATTTTGTGACGAGTGTAATATTAAATTATTCCACACTATCCCCTACTGGCCTCAGCAAAATGGCGAAGTAGAGAGGCAAAATCGCGATATTTTAAAGCGCCTAAAAATTGGAAAAATTGAGAAGAAAAATTTGCAGGAAACCCTGTGGGAATATCTCATGATGTACAATTCCACACCGCATTCTGTGACTGGGAAAACACCATCGGATCTATTCTTCAAGAGACAGAATAGAGATAAAATCCCCGCTATTCAGGACATTAACAAAGAAGATGATTCCGAAGTTAGAGATAGAGATATGGAGAAAAAAGGAAAAGGAAAAGAATATGCCGATAAGAGAAGAGGAGCAAACAATTTAGACTTAAACGAAGGGAAAAAAGTGTATATACAAGAAATGGATAAAGGTAATAAGCTTACCACAAATTATAACCCGACACCTCATATAGTTGAAAGAGCTAAAGATGGAGATGTGACAGTCAGGAACGAGGAAACAGGGCAGATGTTAAGGAGGAATGTCGTTCATCTAAAGAGAGTAGAAGGACAGTGGAAGGCCATTAAAGGAACAGAAGAGACCGAGCAAAATTTAGAATATGATTAATTTTGATTTGTAATTATGTTAGTATAGTATCTTTATTATTATTAAAGTTTTAATAAGGAAGGGATGTAGTGTTCGTACTTTATTTGTATAACTATCCTAATAGTTATAAACACCGTCTCGTGCTCACGGTAGGGTAAGACGCACGTCACTAGAGCGAGAGCCAAGGGCGAGAGCGGACGTGCGCCTGCGACCCGTAAATATCGTGTGTTGTCGAGCCTGTGAGACTCCTGGAATTGTGGTGATAACCGAGAACACTACAGGTAGCAAACGGTCAGCTTGGTTTGGTGGCATTGGTTCTGCTTTCAAACATATTTTTGTGACTTTAAACGAGGACGATGGAATTAAATACGATCAGGCGATTGAAATTGTAAAAAATAACCAAGGAAAACTGGCTTCCTTAATAAAACAAAATATATTAGTTACTAAATCTACATTAAATTCATATAATAAAAATTAATGAAGCTCGTTTAAATGATGCTATCGACAACCTCTCGGTAAACATCCGTAATTTAAGTAATGTGTCAAATCATTTAGTTATTATAACTAACATTTACTCTATCCTTAACAGTTTAGAATCAACGCTTTTAACTTTGTCTTTTCGTTAAGAGGACTTATCAAACGCTATCGCATTCAGTAGTCAAAACATCCTGCATCCATCGGTTATAACGCCGAGTCAATTATACCGAGAACTTGCCGAGAATCATATTCACCTGAACAATGATATCGAGTTTCCTGTAAATTTAGAATTAGATTATAATTATGTATCACCTAATGAAAATTTCAAAAGTATTTTGCTGTTACATAAATAGGAAAATTATATTTGTACTCAGAATTCCTCTAGTCGCTCCAGGCGTATTTAATTTGTATCATAGCATAGCTTTTCCGATACCCTATGACCCGGAAAATCCGGACACTTATACTACCATCATACCTAGCACTAAGTATATCGCAGTGACTAAAGACAAACAACATTTTTGTAACTTGAGTGACTTGGACAAGTGTATCACCATCGATCCCCAAACCTTAATATGTGACGTGATAAATATATACTCTATAAGTGAATATCCAACCTGTGCAAGTGAACTATTATTAAAGGTTATGAGAAAACCTCCCACACAGTGTGAAACTAAGTTCATTCATGGACACTTAAAAATTTGGAAAGCATTAGCTAATAATCAATGGATTTATATACATTCTGCTCCGACACAATTATCCATAGATTGCCAAGATCAGTCTGAAAAGGTTGTCACCCTACTGGGTACTGGGATTGTGTCGCTTCCCGGCAATTGTGTCGCATTTACTTCTAGTACTAGATTAATTCCTAATAGTAATAATTTTCTGAATTTAACTATAGCCCCTATGTCGTCTGATTACAATTTAATCAATGACTCTTGTTGTAACGTAAACAAAATTTTACAATTACTATCGTCGAATAATGTGCCCCCTATATCTTTAATAAACACTGATTTAGACGATTTAAACTTAAATGATCAAATTTCAAATTCTTTAATTAACAAAGCTGACAAAATAATCGATCAGCCACATATCATTAAATACGGGACACACTATTCTAGTATAACTCTATTTTTAATTGTTTTAGTTAGTTGCTTTATATCTTACAAGATCTGTAGATACACTTTTATTAATAAATTTATTAACTCTTGCAAGAAGACGGAAGGTCCAAAATCACCAGTCGAAATAGAACTGGATGAAGATATAATTACTACCCCGCCTAGAATTAGAATTCATTAAATTTGGTAAAGTTCGATTTTTAACCCCGAACTTTACACTCAACCGGGGGGTTGTTATACCTTCACAATGAAAGTAGTTGGGCTGACTAGACCTTAAGTCAAGTCAGCATATCTTAACATTATATTAGGTCGCCCGTCGGCCAGACAGGCAGACTTCCTTCAGTCTTATTGCGGAGCACCTTCTTGTTGTACTATTTCTTTTATTTCTAAATCCTATTTCTAAATAATTATTGTAAGGTGTGTTAATAAAGAAACCCTTTTTTAAAACGCGATCCGCGAGGCCCCGCATAACAGATCGTCTAACGTATCTAATACTAGCAGCGCCCCGCGGTTTTACCCGCGTCCTACTTTTTACTTTTTATGAATAAAAAGTAGCCTATAGCCTTCCTCGATAAATGGGCTATGTAACACCAAGATATAAACAACCGATTTTTTCAAATCGGACCTGCAGTTCCTGAGATTAGCGCGTTCAACCAAACAAACAAACTCTTCAGCTTTATAATATTAGGTCAACCTATGAAATTGCCGTTTTGTATGAAAAAATTTAAACTAATTCTTTTCATGTATTTTTTATTTGTATTAAGCGAAGTAATCACCCATGCAATCAATGCATCTTTGCCAACGCAGTGGCAGTTTTTTGATGCCCTTCTTAAAGAAATCAGCTGGACGGGAGACAACAAATTCTTCAAAGGCATTTTGTACTGCCGCTCGGGTATTGGGTTTTTTTCCCGCTAAGAAGCTGTAAGAAGTTATCCAAATTCTGGAAAAAGTAGTAGTCTGTAGGCGCAAGGTCTGGTGAGTAGGGCGGATGACGGAGAGCTTCCAACCCCAGTTCTTGCAACTTGGAGACCGTCTGCTGTGCAGTATGAGGTCGCGCGTTGTCGTGCAGGAGCAGCGGAGACGAGCGATTGACCAATGCTGGTTGGAGATATGCCAGCTTCTCCATCATTGTGTTCAGTTCTTCACAGTACACATCTACAGTAATGCTCACCCCGTTTGGTAAGAAGCTGTGATGAATCTAACCGGTGCTAGACCATCAAACAGTGACCATCACTTTTCTAGGGGTAAATTTTCGTTTAGGGCATTGTTTAGGTGCTGAACCAGGATCAAACAGAATCCATTTTTCATCGCAGGTAACATTGCGGTTCAAAATTCCTTCATTTGTGTCTGTTGAGCAGTGCAAGGCACGTCTCGACGCGTACTTCGCGCTGGCGATCATTGAGTTCGTGGGGCACCCATTTGTCAAGCTTTTTTACCTTGCCAATTTGACGCAAATGGACCAATATTGTTTTGACGCTAACGTCGAAAGCTGCTGCTAATTCAGCCGTAGATTGTGTATCATCAGCTTCCACAATCGCCTTTAATTCGTCATTGTCGACCAAAGTCTTCGGACGACCGCGAGGTTCATTTTTCAGGTCGAAATTTCCAGAACGGAAGCGAGCAAACCAATAACAGGTGGTGCGTTGGTTTGTAGTGTTAGCTCCGTAAACGTCGTTGATGTTGCGTGTCGCTTGTGCCGCGTTGCTGCCACGTCAGTCATATTCCATAATTAGTCACTCATATTCCATAATTAGTCGAATTTTTATGGTATACATGATGACGAAAAAGATTGAAATGCGATGTAAATGTAACACTAATCAATAAACAAATGACTACTTTTGAAAAAAGAATTCCATGTTTTTAAAATAAAATTAATTTGAAATTATAATTCTAAGCCAAGCAAAAATTATTTTGATTTGAAATTCAGAACGGCAATTTCATAGGTAAAGACCTATTACTACATATTATACATATATTATGTAGTATAGATACAGGGCAGTGTTTTGTCTTCTACAGATGAATTAAATGTAAATGTTTTATGTAATTTATTTTACCTTTTTTGTTCAAATTATAAAAAATACACTATATTTTATTATTCGCATTATAAATTTAGTAAATTGACCAACCAATATAAAAGGTTGAGAACTCGTGTAGATGACGCGGCATTACATAATAAATTATTTTCGATAACATAAAAAAAAACTAGATCATGGAACCACTTAAGAATTCATTAGCTTACAGCACAAAGTTTATGCTCTGAGCGTTTCGTTGAAAAACACTGCTCGCGGCATGGATATAAAGTTTAGTGTGGACACGCTAGGCGTGTCAGTGGCACTGGATGTGTACATAATAACAAATTGTATCTTTACATTTACTTGCAACTTACCAAAATTAAAAATATAGCAAACATTGACTTTATAACAAATAAAAATAACTCAAGTGAGATTAACAAAATATGTTACATATTTCTTATAAATACCCTTAAATTATTTTTATGACCATTATATCACTTGGTAAAGTTTTTAAAATTTAAATGAAATATTTTTTGGAAAAATTCTTTCAAAATAAATAGTAACAAACTCTTGATAGGTTACTTACAACAAAGTAACAAGCCATGAATACATATTATTTACATCAGTTATGCTTTTGTTTACTATGTTGAGATACAATTAAATTTAAGTTTACCAGTTTTTTATAGAATAACTTTAACATGAAATAAAATATGATTACTAAATGAATCAACTAATTATTATTATTACATATTTTGTTAACTAACTTCTCTAACATATCTAATACTATTATCCCTATGGTTTGCCACTCCCTCTGGGTCTGCCTTCCATCTCCCTAATACTATTTGCTCTCTCCGCAAGCCTATGTAATCTTGATGACTATTTTAAACTGTCTCCAAAATTTTTCAGCTTGAAGAAAGTTTTGTACTGCTAGTTCAGTGTATGCTGGCCTCAACGTTTTACGAGGAGACCTTTGAGTTCTAGCTCGGCAAGGTGTTGTTTGCCCAGAACGAACAGCCTCAGTCTGGGTTATATTGGTCCGAGAATAGGGTCTCATAGAAGAGGGTGCATGTGCATCCACAGATCTAGCAAGGTTCGTGCTCTGCGCTTGTGCATCTGAAAAAGACGTCATAACAGTAATTCTAGGAACATATTTAGGAACGTATTTAGGAACATTTTGTCTTACCCTCTTGTGCTTCTCCAGTATTATACAGACAGTGAAGTTATTGCATTAGGGCTTAATGCTGGGGGAACATGAAATGATGTTGATGACGCAGGTACATCCAACTGTTGTGGCCCTGAAATATTTATGCTTATACTCATTGTTGAAAAGACCATAATAACCATTATAGTCTTTTAATTTATTTTGTATTTTATTGCATTTTAGCACTATGCACTTTGTGATTTAAAGTTAAATAAGTAATAAAATGGGTAATGTGTTGTTTGTGGGAAGTAGTAATTTTAGGGTTCAATTTCTTTCTGGCTATTTTTACAAAATATTTTACTTTGAATTTCTTCTACTAGGAACTCTAATCTTGGAACTCTTTGGTCCAAATCATTTAATTTCCAGTAAGTAGCCAGCCCACCACCTGTACTGGTTGCAGCTTTATACAAGCGTGCTGCCTTTTTCTTTATATTATTTTTAAAATTTGCTCATACCTTAAATCAGAGTCAACAACTAATGTAGTAAAACTTGCTCACCACTGCATATACCAACTAGCCCAAGCAATAACTAATACTTATTAAGTACTAACCTTCTTCCACTTTTCGGTCGTCTTAGTTGAACCTAGCCCGCTGCTATTAAGAATGTTTGCTAATTTTCTCCCACTTACTAATATTGCTAATGCGACCTTTGGCATAACGTTTGCCGAGGCCACCGTGTCTAAAAAGAATAATAAACATTGTTTTGTCTTTATGGATAAAACAAGCTCATCTTGTTTACCGACTGTCACACTTACTGTTCCATGAATGTTATTAAAGTATCAAACTGAGAAATACTTGTTTTCATCATTTATATAATTTAGATCATTAAACAATTTATTTTGAACGAAATAAATACAAAATAGGCTTGTAGAATTTTGGCGACATCTGTCAATGTCACAAACAATAGCACAATAATTTAAATCCGTCACAATCTTGATGACAGCGGCTCCTTAGTAAAATGTGTACTGAAAATGACATTCAATTTGGTCGGTTAGTCTCACAGTTAAGTGGTTTTTTTTTTTTTTTTGAAGATTTAATGGCCTGGTAACAAGACCTTTAAGCCAAGTTTTATATTTTAGAGGTGCTTCTTTTAAATAAACACTTTAAATAGTTCCCACAGTACTTTTTATATATTTGAATAACGCACTATAACACTTTTTATTTTGGAGCAAATCACTCAATAATTGGCGGCGGGAGGTATCACTGACTTCCATTATTTCACTTACCAACACTAGTCTTTGAATTGCGAAGTTTGGGCACTTGAAGAAAATGTGGTTAATGTCGGCGATCTCAACGTTACAAAATGTGCAAATATTACTGTTTATTATGTTTAGTCTCATAAGATGTGCAGGTGCAGAGTTATGGCCAAATCTCAGTCTATTTATAGTTGTGATAAAATCACGGCTAGCTATCTTCAGCTCGTGGTACCATGGTTTTACTTCTAACTTTTTTTGTATCCGTCCATACCACTTTCCTTTGAGTTTTTGGTCTTCATTCCAAAAATATTCTCACATTTTTCTTATAGACATATTTACATTATAATAAAAGTCAGTCATAGGTACTCTCACTACACTTTTGACATTTAGGGCGTTGACCCCATCATATGCAGTTTTGTCTGCAATTTCATTTCCAGAAATACCTTTATGTGAAGGAACCACATAAAGGCAATTGTTACTCCTTTATTATGTAACCGCCAGACAGAATCTTTAATAAAATAAATAATATAATTCGTTTTAAAGTTAAAATTAATATGCTTTAGACTATTAATGTGACCTAAAGAATCTAATAAGATTAGAAAATATTTACAATTATTATTTAAACCACTAATCAATTTTAAGGCTTCAAAAACTGCATATGCCTCTGCCGTAAATATTGAACACTGTTTATCTAGAACAAAGCTTTGAGCAATCTGTTTTTGTGGATCATATATGGCACTTCTCACATGTCTTCTTATCTTCGTATCTTTCTGCAAGCAAAAGTCATCTCAATATCAAAGGCATAATATTTGTTTCAACTTCCATGGCCCTTATGGGAGTTGAACACATTGCCCCTGATATAATCCTCAAAGCCTTGTTCTGTATCACATCTAATTTTTGGGTATGTGTGCTATTTAAATAGGCCAAAGAACTGTAATCAAAATGGCTTCTTACAATAGATTTGTATAACACTGAAAGAATTTTGGGATCTGCACTCCATGTAACACCAGCTAGACATCTTAAAATGTTAACACCTTTCAATGCATTTCTGGATATATATTTAATGTGGTCTTCAAATGATAGCTTCCGATCAATGTAAAAACACCCAAGAATTTGTGTGAGGCTACTCTTTGAATAACCTCATCATTATAATTAACATCTATTGCAGGTGTGTCTTATCCAAATATCATGACACTACTTTTAGTTGCATTTATATTCAAATTTAATCTTAGCTGGTAATAATTACATAACTGCATTAAACAAGCATTAAGATTTTCAATTGCTACTGTTAAGTTAACATCTGAACTGTACAACACTAAGTCATCTGCAAATTGAAGTATATTTACATTTTTAATATTCACATATTTACATATCTCCCATATATACAAATTATATAGCAAAGGCGACAATGTTGCACCTTGAATTTTTCCCTTAGATACAGTTCTGTCCGTGTAAAATATTATTATGTTTAACATATAATATTCTGTTAGTAAGAAAATCATAAATCCATTTACATAAGTATCCAGGTACACAGGCATTACTCAGTACCTTCACCAGTATGCCAGGATCCACACTATCAAATGCACCTTGCATATCCAAAAATACTCAAACTGAGTGTAATTTATTTCTTTTATTTACCATTTTTCAGATCATTTATGAGGGAAATGAAGCTATCAGCACAACTCCTTCCTCTGCGGAATCCATATTGAACATGAGGGATGATAGTATTAGATTCTGCATACCAGTCAATGCGAGACTTCACCATGTTTTCAAATATCTTTCCAAGACATGACGATAGGGAGATTGGACGATATGAACTAGCCTGATCAGGAGATTTATCTGGTTTAAGTATGGGTATCACACATTGAGTTTTCCGTGAATTTGGTATTAACTTTTTATGCCAAAGACTATTTAGAATGTTCAAAAATATTTTTTGTATGGTATCAGGTAAATATTTTATTAATAAATACGGAAAATCATCTAAACCAGGACTAGTATTTCTCCTAGAACATATACTCACTAAAAATTCAGACCATGTAAAAGGATCCAATAGAAACCTTGATTGAGGATTTTCGTTATTAAAATTAAAATAATTTTCTAGTAAGTTCGGATCGACTAAATTGGAATTATCTGATAGTTTGTCTAAAAGTGGTTGTACAAATTCATTTGTATATGACTTATTATCAGTTCTAATACCCTTAAATCTTTTAATGAGATTCCAGATTTTGCTGATGGGAGTAGTTCTATTAAAACTATTACAAAAACTATTTCAACTATTCTTCTTTTGCTCTTTTATAGTACGCTTTTTTAGAGCATCTATTCTTTAAGCAAATAAGAATAATAATTAATTTCACATGACGGCTTGTTCACATATAGTGTTCCACCAGGGGGCTGGTAGTCTACTCCTGAAGTTGGTTCTACTAAATCTAGGAACAACCATTTGCTTAAGTTTATCAAGCCTGCTACAAAATTCCTCATAAGATTTCATTGGGTCCTCTTCACTAACCATCATTTCATGAAAGACTGAACTAGATAATTCTTTATACTTAGCCCAATCTGTTTTATGGTATAAAAATCTGTCATCATACTCGTGGATTGTGTATCTTTCAATGCACATTGTAATGTTTGTAATTGTTGGATAATGATAACTACCCATGGCATCATCATGTACAAACCATTCACAAAGTGGGGCCAAATGTGGACTAACAAAACTTACATCTATTGCTGAGGGATTGCGTGTAGGATAATTTACTGTTGTGAAGCTACCATTATTCAAAATGCATAAATCAAATTCATCAATTATATCATACAAATTTTGACCTCGACTTTTGGTGGACAGACATCCAAAAGCAATATGATGTGCATTGAAGTCACCGCTTATAAAAACAGGTTTTGGTAAATCTCTTATAATATTGCGCAATTTATTCATTCTTACGTGCCCACTGCAGGGAGGACAGTATACACAGAGAATAGTCAATGTTGTATTCTCAGTATATACACATATAGCTATTGTTTGTATATCTTCATAAAAGGTTGTATTTATAATATTGTATTTCAAATATGGTTTAACCAATATTCCAACACCATTACGTGGGTTTTTAGAATTTTTGTTGTAAAAATTATAACCAGAGATACGAAAAGATTGATGGTCTTTTAACCATGTTTAATTTATTAGACAAATATCAATATATTTTTCATTTAAAAATTTTGTAAGAAGAGGTTTTTTATTATTTAATCCTTGAACATTGAATTGCGCAATACGTAGAAATGACGAATCACGAGATTGCGTATCCATTATGTTGACAGATTTTTAATAAGCATATCTTTAATTAATGATGTGGTAATAGGTTCATCATCATTTTATTACCTACTTGAACCAGAGTGTGTACTAGGGCCATAAGTACATCACTGTTTCCAATTATTTGAGATTTAATATCAGTAATAATTACATCTTGAGAGATAGGTTTAATATTTACAGATTTATTTACATGTTTATTTACACTTTGAGACATATTATTTACACTATATACATTTTTATTTGCAGGGATGGGACGTGATGGCAGAGGAGGAAAGTCAACATTTTCTTTTGTAGTGGTGGCAGCGCTTGCGTAAGTAATTTTATTTTTCTTTTCTAATATTTTCTTTATCTTAATTGGACATTGTTTGGAAATAGCCAGATGAGGTCCACTGCAAATTGATACAGCAAATCTCATTTGTTTTATTACATTCTTTATAAAAGTGTTCGCCTGAACAAATTGAACAACGCTGCTTGCCATTACAAATCTTAGCCGAATGATTAAATTTAAAACATTTATAACATTGTTGCAAAGGAGCAACATAATCGAATACTCTATAGGAAAATAAGTCATACTGTACATTGTCAGGTAAAGTGTTTGACAAAAATGTAATACTAACAGTTTGTGTACCAATTAGATCATGACTAACTTTTCTCATGAATCTTCTTACTGCAACTATTTCATATGTAGATGTTAAATTAGTAAATAGTTCTTTATTCGATATATTTGCCGGTACAAATCTTATAATGCCAGTTTTCTCAATTTGAGCAGCTGGAATATACGCTTTCATGTCATATTTTTCGAGAAAGTTAATATTGTTGATAAAATTATTGGCCGTGTTATGTTGTTTAAATATCACAACTATCTTATTTGCGTTAAGACGCCGTATTGCCACAACTCCTTTTATGTTGGAAAATATACTGTTAAGATAAATTGGACTTTTATTTCCAAGTCTCTCCTGTGCTAGTTTGCTTTCTATAAATACTAAGGCGGGTCAATAGGTCCGTGACTTTTTGAATTTCTAACCTCCTTACTGAAAAAGCAACACTACTCCTGTCAACAGGCATCTGTCAGTTGACTCCTATCAAAATTTGAACTTGCTGCGTCAGTTAATTTGTGTTTTACAGCTATCTTTATCAGACTATCCAGTAACTTAAGGAAACAATGGAAAAAGGTGAATTTCGTGTGCTTATAATAAGCATTATTTTTTGCGAAAAAAAACCATTACCGAGACCAAGGCTAAGCTTGATAAATACTATGGGGACTCTGCACCATCGATTTCAATGGTAAAAAAGTGGTTTACTGAATTTTGTTGTGGCCTTACAAGCACTGAAGATGCCGAACGTCCTGGACGCCCAGTTGAGGTCTCTACACCCGAAACAATCGAAAAAATTCACGATATGGTGTTGGCCGACCGAAGATTGAAAGTGCAAGAGATTGTGGAAGCCATAGGCATCTCGCATGGCTCAGTGGTTTCAATTTTGAATAATCACTTGGGCATGAGAAAGCTTTCCGCAAGATGGGTGCCGCGTTTGCTCACAGTCGACCACAAACGCAATCGTGTAACAACTTCACAGGAAGGTTTGGCGTTGTTTAATCACAATATGGAGGAGTTTTTTAACCGTGGACGAAACATGGATCCATCACAATACACCAGAGACCAAACAACAGTCAAAACAGTGTGTTTCTAAGGGTGAATCGGCGCCAAAGAAGGCTAAGGTGGGTTTGTCAGCCAATAAAGTTAGGGCGACTGTTTTTTGGGATGCAAGTGGGATAATCCACATTGACTATCTTCAAAAGGGAAGAACAATTAATGGGGAATATTATGCCAACTTATTGGACCGCTTCAATGAGGATTTGAAAAAAAAACCGACCTCATTTGGCCAAGAAAAAAGTTCTTTTTCACTAAGACAATGCAAGGGTGCACACATGTGCAGTTGCCATGGCAAAAATCCATGAATTGGGCTATGAATTGCTCCCACATCCACCCTATTCTCAAGATTTGGCTCCGAGTGACTACTTCTTCTTCCCAAACCTGAAAAAATGGCTCGGTGGAAAAAGATTTGACTCCAATGATGAAGTCATCTCGCAAACAAAGGCCTATTTTGAGGACCTCGACAAATCATATTTTTTGGAAGGGATAAAAAATTGGAGAAGCGTTGGACAAAGTGTATAGAGCTCAAGGGGGACTACGTTGAAAAATAAAATGATTTATTTATCAAAAAATCTGTGTTTTATTCCAAAAGTCACGGACTTATTGACCCGCCCTCGTACTTTGAATTCTGGTTTAATCGAATTTTCGGAATATAGTATCTTATAATTTGGTTTTCTATAAGCTAAAAAGTTACTCTCACCACCTCCGCCGCCAGCACTTGAAGCCCCCCGAGAATCATCAGGAGGCCGAGGTCTTTTTGAGGTGGGCGGGTTATCCCCGCCCGCCTCGTCTCCGTCCATTTTTATTATTTATGCACTATATTTATTTAAAATAAAGCTATTTATACTTATTTACAAATAAAATAATAATAAATAAAAATTTTGTTCAATTCTGAAAAAATTAAGATGCGCGCCTTTTCAAGTTCCCGCCAAGAATCCCATACAGTGAAGTCGTGCTTCCAACACAAAAATAATAAACCGTGCTCACGGTGAGGAAACGCTTTCGATTAGTTAGATTCATAGTAGGGATGACGATTCTTTCCGAAAAAGATCGATTTTTAAATCGATTCGAATCGTGACCTAATGAATCGATTCAGAAAAAATCGAGGTCTATAAGATCGATTTCCGAATAATCGATCATTTTTTCAAATTTTCGTTTATAATGTAATATAAATCTATTTTATTAAAAACAAGATACATATTTAACGATCTCTTATCAGTAAAATCAGGTAATTCGATAATACAAAATATTTTTAATACCATATCAAACAACTTCTAAATTTTCTACATTTAGAAGTTTTACAAAGTTAAGAAAATGGTTAAGAAAGATGGTTGACAAAGTTAATAGATAGTGTAGCTTATAGTTCCCAATGCTTAATATCTAAACTTTTTAAAAACAGCAGTCTGTCAAGTCTACCGGGATCCTAGCGGTTTCGCTCATCTATTGCGATGTTTCCGGTAATTGAGAAAAGGCGCTCACAAGGAACAGATGTTCCTACGATACTCTTATACATCATGGCTATTGAGTAAACTAGGTGATAAATAGAGTTTTTTGTTCTTGTCAGTAGAGTATAGGATCATACTTTAGGTGCACAACTGCCTGCGATAAATAGTGTTGAAACTCTTCGTTTAAGCCTTGACTTTACTGTGCATGTGCATTATATATAGAGAGTTGCTTTTTCACAAGCAACTGGTGAAAATCCCAAATTCCTTTTTTCATATCATTACTAGTCTCTTCAATGGCGTCGCGTCTTCGCTATTATTTTGTGGAAGTTGTCGCCGTGTAATATCTAAAATTGAATTGTTAATTCTATTTATTGCTCGAGAACAGGCGACATGGTCAGTAAATATATTTTTTTAATCTTGTATCTTAAATGGTCGCAGCAACTAACAAATGAACTTGTTCAACACTTCCAAATCTTTTCTTAAGGCCGTCCACTATTAAAGTTTTTGTTTTAGCACCAATATCGGTTGAATTTTTCATTGTATTATATGTTTCAGTCAGACAAGATACGATTGGTATAATTTTACTGGCTGTAACATAGTCTTCTCCAGATATTTCCTTAGTTATTACTTCTAATGCTCGCAATATATTGGTAGTTGTGTAGTTGGCGCTCTAGGATACTTGAGTAATATTGGCGCAATTATTTCAGGTAATTGAACAAATCGTTCTAATTGATAAAAAATAGAATTCCATCTACAGTGTAGGTGATGTAGTACACACAGATTGAATGAGTTTGGTGATTGGTGATATGGAGATCCTGAGCTTTCTTTAAAGAGTCAGCAGCATTTGTATTGTGCTTAAAATATGTAGTAATATCTTTGACAGCTGTTAGTAAATTCTTGGCTTCTTCTAGTCCATCCTTATTGTCAAATGGTTTTGATGCTACTAGGTTTAATGTGTGAGCAAAACATGGCATGTGTTTATTTTTGCCATAAACATTTGTGACTGCTTTAACGATATTTACGCCATTGTCCGTGATAAACGTTACCACTTTGTCATTTGTGATGTCCCATTTTTCTGTGATATCAATAACTACTTGTGCTAAGTAGTCAGCATTGTGTGGTTCTGTTAGAGCAGTTACACCGAAAATTATGCTTATTAATTTATTCTGATATATACAATGACCAGTTAAGCCTAAGTAGCTTTGACTATTATGCGTGTCGGTCCAAAAATCTGCAGTCAAAGATAGTGCTTGTACTTCTTGTATTTTTAATTTCAGTTGTGCCGAAAGAATGTCATATTTATCATCGATCATGTGGGTAATTGTTTTTCTGACTGGAACTTTATATAGCGGTGCCACTACTTTCATCAAATATTGAAATCCTATTTTTTCCACAGTATTTAGAGGCAAGCCATCCTTTGCTATCATGAAGACTATTGCATTAGCTAGTTGATCACTTTTAACACCATTATCTGAAAATTAATAAAAAAGTTATAATTTTTGATCCTGTACCTATATCTCACTTTCATGAAAATTTATTACAAAAATATTTATTTCCAGTTTCATGTCTTACCTCGAAATGATTTTATATTTGTTAAGTAGTTAAAGTATCATCAAACAGGAATCGATTTATCAGGTTAAAATTCGATTTGATTTAAAAATCGATCTTTTAAGGAAAGAATTACCCATCCCTAGCCTGGCGTCTTACCTACCAAATATGTATTGTAGACGAGTAGGTGACCGATTTTACTTGATTAAAATAAGATTAAAGTGATTTCGGTAGATAATTTTTAAAAAGGTAAACGGGGCTTTAATATTACTTTCTATGTAAACAAAATAATTAATTTGAGGTTATATAGATGAATGGACATAATAGTAGTAGTAGGTATGCTCACTTCCATAAATTGTTGAATAATTAATTCTTTAACCGGCAGCACTTTTATAATACGAGTACATTCAATTAATTGTAAATAGTTTAATGGTTAAAAAAAATGTCGATTTTCAAGGGTGAATAATTGATTCACCGAATCGATTCAATACTACATATCGATTTAAAAAATCGATCTTTTTGGCTCCAAAAATCAATTCTTTGATTAATCGATTTCAGATCGTCATCCCTAATTCATAGATAATAACTACTAATACTGGTTAGATGGGATAATGACTCACATTCAAATGCTTTTGATTTTCGATTAGCGTTAACTCGATTTACAAGATAGTAAAGTTATTCGAAAAAATTAGTGGGACTCGCACTCAGCACACAGACCTAACGTAGACCTATCGATTAAGGTCATTTTGATTTCAAAAATCCTCCGATGGAGTGCTAAATTTGTGCAGGCATATATTACCGCGAATAGTTTTTTTTTAAAATATATGTCGTCGGCTTATCTTAAAACTATTTGCCAGCGTCAAGTCTAAAAGTCTCGTCAAAGTAAATAGTCAGTACAGTCCATGAGTCATGTCAGTCGATTCAGCAAAGTGGTAGAAGCTTTACTGAAAGTTCCTAGGGAGTTTTAGCGGGAAACACAAAATCGCTCGTTTTTAGAAGTTGTACCACTTGTGCACGTTAACGAATATTAATTAATGGATAATATTCTACCATTATTACACATTAAGAACCGAGATAACACAATTTTATGAAATACGTTAACGAATATTAATTAATGGATAATATTCTGCCAATATTACACATTAAGAACCGAGATAACACAAATTAATGTAAACTTACAAATTCCACAACGTCACCCATTGTACACCCTGACAAATCTCCCGCGATTAGTTTCCTTACCTTTATTTAACACATGACACTCAGTAGTGGTACTTATTATCTATGATATTTATCATCTATAATATTTATCATCTATGCAGTACCTACTTACCTAGTTGACAAGGTATTTCTGGAAATGAAATTGCAGACAAAACTGCATATGATGGGGTCAACGGCCTAAATGTCAAAAGTGTAGTGAGAGTACCTATGACTGACTTTTATTATAATGTAAATATGTCTTTAAGAAAAATGTGGGAATATTTTTGGAATGAAGACCAAAAACTCAAAGGAAAGTGGTATGGACGGATACAAAAAAAGTTAGAAGTAAAACCATGGTACCACGAGCTGAAGATAGCTAGCCGTGATTTTATCACAACTATAAATAGACTGAGATTTGGCCATAACTCTGCACCTGCACATCTTATGAGACTAAACATAATAAACAGTAATATTTGCACATTTTGTAACGTTGAGATCGCCGACATGAACCACATTTTCTTCAAGTGCCCAAACTGCGCCATTCAAAGACTAGTGTTGGTAAGTGAAATAATGGAAGTCAGTGATACCTCCCGCCGCCAATTATTGTGTGATTTGCTCCAAAATAAAAAGTGTTATAGTGCGTTATTCAAATATATAAAAAGTACTGTGGGAACTATTTAAAGTGTATATTTAAAAGAAGCATCTCTAAAATATAAGACTTGGCTTAAAGGTCTTGTTACCAGGCCATTAAATCTTCAAAAAAAAAAAAATTTCTTCGGCTTAAACTGAAATCACGCAACATTGTAAAAAGGAACTTATTTTTATTTTGTTTGATTAGACTTCACAGATATAGTAGTGGATTAAATAACGGCTTTAATATCCTTAATTAACCATCTCTTGACGCTTCGCATGAACTTTGGTAACCACACTGTATTTCAGTTCATATCAAGGTAGGTACACTGACTTGTTGTTATTTGAAACAGGTAGGTATTAAATTTTATTAAGTATTTATTATTTATCAATTTATGTTTCGTTTTCTCACTTGCACTACTCAATATGTTAAAATCGTTGTGAGACTTACGTCGCATTTTGATTAGCTTTTACCTTGGACATTGTTACTTCAGGCATGAGAACCTTCCCTGTGATAGGATTTATTCCACTCCCATTTTCTCCGGGTAGCCAGGATGCCACCATAGAGTAGTGAGTCAGAAAGGGATATTTATAAAGGTTCCCTGTTACTGGCTCTGCCCAAAATGACACATTCCTGGTCTGACTGTATACTTTATACATTCCACAGGAGGTATTTATTGGTAAGTATAGCTCAAACTCACTTAGGGAGACTGCGGTTGATGTCACTTTGTATACCCCGTATTCCTCATCAGCTATATTTGTGTGTGTCCCTGAGAGATATTGGGCAACTTTTCTAGACAAGTCAGGAGGAATCAAGGAAATCCTCCAGATATTTCCTTAGTTATTACTTCTAATGCTCGCAATATATTGGTAGTTGTGTAGTTGGCGCTCTAGGATACTTGAGTAATATTGGCGCAATTATTTCAGGTAATTGAACAAATCGTTCTAATTGATAAAAAATAGAATTCCATCTACAGTGTAGGTGATGTAGTACACACAGATTGAATGAGTTTGGTGATTGGTGATATGGAGATCCTGAGCTTTCTTTAAAGAGTCAGCAGCATTTGTATTGTGCTTAAAATATGTAGTAATATCTTTGACAGCTGTTAGTAAATTCTTGGCTTCTTCTAGTCCATCCTTATTGTCAAATGGTTTTGATGCTACTAGGTTTAATGTGTGAGCAAAACATGGCATGTGTTTATTTTTGCCATAAACATTTGTGACTGCTTTAACGATATTTACGCCATTGTCCGTGATAAACGTTACCACTTTGTCATTTGTGATGTCCCATTTTTCTGTGATATCAATAACTACTTGTGCTAAGTAGTCAGCATTGTGTGGTTCTGTTAGAGCAGTTACACCGAAAATTATGCTTATTAATTTATTCTGATATATACAATGACCAGTTAAGCCTAAGTAGCTTTGACTATTATGCGTGTCGGTCCAAAAATCTGCAGTCAAAGATAGTGCTTGTACTTCTTGTATTTTTAATTTCAGTTGTGCCGAAAGAATGTCATATTTATCATCGATCATGTGGGTAATTGTTTTTCTGACTGGAACTTTATATAGCGGTGCCACTACTTTCATCAAATATTGAAATCCTATTTTTTCCACAGTATTTAGAGGCAAGCCATCCTTTGCTATCATGAAGACTATTGCATTAGCTAGTTGATCACTTTTAACACCATTATCTGAAAATTAATAAAAAAGTTATAATTTTTGATCCTGTACCTATATCTCACTTTCATGAAAATTTATTACAAAAATATTTATTTCCAGTTTCATGTCTTACCTCGAAATGATTTTATATTTGTTAAGTAGTTAAAGTATCATCAAACAGGAATCGATTTATCAGGTTAAAATTCGATTTGATTTAAAAATCGATCTTTTAAGGAAAGAATTACCCATCCCTAGCCTGGCGTCTTACCTACCAAATATGTATTGTAGACGAGTAGGTGACCGATTTTACTTGATTAAAATAAGATTAAAGTGATTTCGGTAGATAATTTTTAAAAAGGTAAACGGGGCTTTAATATTACTTTCTATGTAAACAAAATAATTAATTTGAGGTTATATAGATGAATGGACATAATAGTAGTAGTAGGTATGCTCACTTCCATAAATTGTTGAATAATTAATTCTTTAACCGGCAGCACTTTTATAATACGAGTACATTCAATTAATTGTAAATAGTTTAATGGTTAAAAAAAATGTCGATTTTCAAGGGTGAATAATTGATTCACCGAATCGATTCAATACTACATATCGATTTAAAAAATCGATCTTTTTGGCTCCAAAAATCAATTCTTTGATTAATCGATTTCAGATCGTCATCCCTAATTCATAGATAATAACTACTAATACTGGTTAGATGGGATAATGACTCACATTCAAATGGGCGTTTTTCAAATAAAATGTCATGTTACTTATGTGGAATAAAAAAATACGATACACGAAATTGCACAATATTGATGATAAACCTGAAGATAATTAAATATATTATCTGAATTTAATAAGTAAAATATGCAAATATAGTAAAATAAAAAGAAAAAACGTATTTATTTTCAAAAGCGGTAGCTGATTCTTTCCATTAAGTAACTTTTAGACTTGGGTTTTATACAAAGAATAGATTGTTTATTTTAAAATTATTTATTTTTTCATCAAAGTAATCAAATGTTGAAAAAAAAAACAATGAATCGTAAGAGAATATCACGAACATTATCGATAATTTTTAGGTGAAACATCCGTTACGTCACTTTTGTGCGAGTAACAGTACACAAAATATCTTATTATGACTTAAATAGCCAAGTTAACAAAGTTTTAAGGTAACAAAAAGTAAAATTTTTTATAGTTTTAACAATATTGTAGCGCTTAGTCTACTATAAACTAATATAACTTAAGAAAACTTACATTTTAAATCACATTTTAATAGGACAGTTCCTTAGGTGGAACACAATGTTACTTATTGGAATATATAAGGCTACATGCACGATGTACATATCTATATATATATAAAACTCAAACGTGACTGACTGACATAGTGATCTATCAACGCACAGCCCAAACCACTGGATGGATCAGGCTGAAATTTGGCATGTAGGTAGGTGTTATGACGTAGGCATATGCTAAGAAAGGATTTTGAAAAATTCTACCCCCAAGGGGATAAAATAGGGGATGATAGTTTGTGGTTTCCATACCTAATTAATAATAAAACTTCTTGTCGCGAGCGAAGCCGTAGGCATTAGTATTTTTATAAAATTATATAATAATATAATTACTATCATAGTCAGTCGTTAGAATCAGTCTTCTCTTTTCATTGCCTTTAAATATCATTGAAGGCATTTTGAGCAAATATAATCAAAGAAATCCGTACCACTACATGTGAGGCAACTCCAATTTTTACACGTCATACATTTAACCATATTTCTTAAGTTTAAGCTGTCACTCTTACAAAGGTGGCAGACATAGCAACAAATGTTTTTTGGAATTGGTAACAATACTTTTATTTTGCTGTGATTTCCTTTCTCGCCAGTTTCAACTCTATTTTTCTTAGCAGGTGGTCCTGAATCTCCAGGCAGCAAAACGCGAGCTTTTTTTAAAGGAATTTGATGCTGTTGATCATTTTGTAAAGTTCTTTGTTTACAAGTTACGTCAACTGGAGATACATTAGCTATAACTATGTTATCTGAACTAAAAATATTCTCGTTATTGGTCTCCAACAGACAAGTAGTTGCGTTTTCTGATGGTAAAATTGACGATGACTCATTTGCATGAGATTGATCTAAAAATATGTCTTCACCAATAATAAAATTTAAATCTTGTACAAGCGATTCCGAAAGAGTTAAATTATCAGCAGCACTAAATGAAAGTAATGTATCATCATTGCTAATAATAGTCTTTGTGCTATTGGCCGTAAAAGTGTCATTAATTTTTACTGTATCATATGTAACATAATCACTGGAAATTTTATTACTTAACGTAGCATTATTGCTGATATTTGCCGTCATTAATATTTTATTAGTGTCACAATCAAATGGAATTAGCTGATGAGTTTTAGGATAATGGCAATCGCACATACCTCCTTTATCACCACAAAAGCAACTAAGTAGCCTGTAATGTATTATATTTCTTTTTGGCGATATTATTTGGTGCAATTTCATTGTTTCCGGAACGGGTTTGATATTAAGTGGTATTAGCTTACGAATATTCTTAATATCGCCCTCGTTGATGTAAAAACACTTTACAGATTTCATAAATTTATTTAAAACATTGTAGGCATCTGTCGCATTAGTAACGTCTGTTCCGTAGCGTACTCTACTATCAAGCTGCCTTTTGACCGACCCACCAACACCATCCGCAACACTTTTGCCATGTCCGCTTTCGGAAAATGACCATGTGGAGAATTTTAAATTAAGTTTATCTGTGAATAAATTTAACAAATAAAAGTTCTTTTTTTGTCTATATTGGCTGGTGGGGCCGTCGGAGAAAAAATGGATAATATTAATTGGGTAATTTTCTTTGGCGTATTTTATAATTGGCAATAAATGTGCCCAAATGGCATCTGGCTCATGAGAATTACAGTCGGAAACCGAAGCAAAAGTTTGACATTTGTCTTTAAAAATGATTATCCCAGTGTGTATAGTAATAGAGTTTTTTGAGGCACCGAAGTGCATTGATTGTATTTCGTTCGCATACTTACAATCAAAATTTTCAGAAAAATCACACAAAATGATAACTTCGTCGTCCTTTAAATTTGTAACGCAATTTCTGTGCTGTCTTTGTTGTTCCTTCCAGTTGAAAAAGTGTATTTTAAAAAGTACTAAAGCATCCTCCAATTCAGTTATTAAACTACTAACAGTCCCGTTTTTTCTTTCTTTTATAGTTTTTTTTGTCATAATTTCCCGACCTGCTTTTTCATATCTATGATCTGTTCGTACCCATTTCCACCATTGAATTCCTTCACTAGTTTTTTCTACGTTATATTTAATTTTTGGAGTTTTACAGTTTATGCATTTACCATACATACAATCAAAACATGTCGTATTGCAAGAAAAGTTGTTTACCATTTCCTCAACATTTTTGTAAAAAAGGATTTTATTTAATTTTAGAGCCTGCAACATGAAGTCAATATTGCTGTGTTTGATGCACATACAAGTATCTCTAGAGCCTATAGTTGGAGATAAAACGTAAAAAGGTTTACTTCTGTAAAATGTTGAAAAGCTATGTTTACCACCTTCTCTTTTGTAAATTTGGTAAAGATTATATAAAGTGTCAACCATGTATCTTATTTGCATTTTATTTTTGCCTTTTGTTCTGCATTCTCTTTTTCCTGCAGTACACCTAGTCACATCGTCACGAAGATAAAAAGACTCAATTTCTTCTCTCACTTTTGTATTGACCTTACGTGGTTTAATAGCAAACCTAATCCCTCTTTTGAGTCCCAATATTTTATGAGTTTCATATTTTAAATAACTTGTCTGTGTATAGTTTTGTAAAAATTTTTTCACTATATTTTTTCTTTCATGAGTCTTACAATGGTTCTTGTATGTGTCTTTAATAGATTCTTCTAGCTTTTTTCTGTCTTCTTCTATGAGTTTAACCTTCTCTTTCAGTACTATGAGTTCCTTTTTTTGGCATTCTAAAGCTGTCTTGTTTCTATATAATCTTTTCCTTAAACTTCCTATTATCAACGATAGCTTCTTTTCTCGTGATTCAGACTTTATTAGTGAATTACTTGCATGTCTTAATTTCTTCCTTAAATTAATACTTATTTTTAATTTTCGTATTTCTTCTATATCTTTCTTTGGTTTCTGTTTGGCTTCGTTTTTTTTCTTTTTTTGAGCTGTTTTTTGCTGCCTCCACTGTTTCCTTTTCTTTTCTTTCTCTTCATCAGTGAGATCATTAATTTTTTTTTGACATTTTTTTTACTCTTTCTACTTGTTTTTTCTTATATGCATTATATTTTTCTGGATCCTTTTTGAGATTCTCTCTGAATCGTTTTGCACGTTCTGCTCCCGTGAGTGGCATTTTTTCTTAAAATATATTATTAATTATAATATTGACTGAAACAAAAAGTTAATTTAATTCACACATTCACACATACACTCACATGAAAAAAGTTTATTCATCATAAATATACACTAAAATAGAAACATTGCATCTTAATAAAATAAATATTAAAAGAAAAAAACTAAATATTCCACTAAAATATTTTTTATTCAATACCGATCGTAGATGCATAATATATATCATGTTTCCCGTAAACAGTCGGGTAATAGGAAAGATGAAATATTTTTGTTTTTGTGTTTTTTTAAGAAATCCATGTTGAATAGACAATTGCAAATTCTTGCATATAAATGTATATTTAAATTGACAGTTTAAAAGTACATTATTTGCAATAAATTTCAAATTAATTAAAATTGTGTTTAAATTATCTAATACACTAACGGTCTATTATACATGGAATTAAAAAATATATATATTGCATCTACCCCATTAAAAAACCTCCTTGCAGACACGTCCTTATCATTCCATTAAGTAACGTCCACGTTCCGCTTATATGTAACGTTCCTTAATGGATATTACGAATCCTAACCTTAAACTATTACTAGTTATTTATTGACAAATAAATAGCAAAATATTCCTTCTTACTTATTTAAAGTATAATCGAAGATAACTAAACTGCAAGTAAATGATAAATACACACGACTAAATTTATTACTTACCAAATAATGGGCAGTTCTTAATGGAACAATTTTTCGGCACTATGTAGCCCCAAGAAACAACGTAACGAAATGCGTCATAACAAGCCGAAACAAGATGGTGGGATGGTTTGGAATAGAATCAATGTTGCCATGGTTAAAAAAAAGCACAGACAATGCGTTTCTAAGCCACACCCTTTAATTTTTATTGCCAATTTTTTATCGTTACTTAGCGGGAAATTCCGTCACTCCTGTTTTAGTGGACAAACTTTAAATTCATTTTATTTATATTCAATTATTTATTAAAACATATTGTTAATTAATTATTAAAGAAGTAACAATTTGGTTTGGACTGAAAACCGTAAATTATATTCAAAGGTATTTTTGGGACATTATTATTCACTGTAAAGATAGCAAAGTGTTAGGTGGACATCTAAATTTGCGTGTACCTTTGATACATTTTTGCCAATATTTTATTATAACAAGGAACTTTAAAAATTTATTATATTTAATTATAATAATTAATGCTTTCTCTATTAGAAATATTTATCTCACTGGTGAAATGTGACAAGGTTACTGAGATATTAACTATCAAAGTTGGTGGACAACTCATTTTACGCATGACATTTTTTTTGAAAAACGCCCAAATGCTTTTGATTTTCGATTAGCGTTAACTCGATTTACAAGATAGTAAAGTTATTCGAAAAAATTAGTGGGACTCGCACTCAGCACACAGACCTAACGTAGACCTATCGATTAAGGTCATTTTGATTTCAAAAATCCTCCGATGGAGTGCTAAATTTGTGCAGGCATATATTACCGCGAATAGTTTTTTTTTAAAATATATGTCGTCGGCTTATCTTAAAACTATTTGCCAGCGTCAAGTCTAAAAGTCTCGTCAAAGTAAATAGTCAGTACAGTCCATGAGTCATGTCAGTCGATTCAGCAAAGTGGTAGAAGCTTTACTGAAAGTTCCTAGGGAGTTTTAGCGGGAAACACAAAATCGCTCGTTTTTAGAAGTTGTACCACTTGTGCACGTTAACGAATATTAATTAATGGATAATATTCTACCATTATTACACATTAAGAACCGAGATAACACAATTTTATGAAATACGTTAACGAATATTAATTAATGGATAATATTCTGCCAATATTACACATTAAGAACCGAGATAACACAAATTAATGTAAACTTACAAATTCCACAACGTCACCCATTGTACACCCTGACAAATCTCCCGCGATTAGTTTCCTTACCTTTATTTAACACATGACACTCAGTAGTGGTACTTATTATCTATGATATTTATCATCTATAATATTTATCATCTATGCAGTACCTACTTACCTAGTTGACAAGGTATTTCTGGAAATGAAATTGCAGACAAAACTGCATATGATGGGGTCAACGGCCTAAATGTCAAAAGTGTAGTGAGAGTACCTATGACTGACTTTTATTATAATGTAAATATGTCTTTAAGAAAAATGTGGGAATATTTTTGGAATGAAGACCAAAAACTCAAAGGAAAGTGGTATGGACGGATACAAAAAAAGTTAGAAGTAAAACCATGGTACCACGAGCTGAAGATAGCTAGCCGTGATTTTATCACAACTATAAATAGACTGAGATTTGGCCATAACTCTGCACCTGCACATCTTATGAGACTAAACATAATAAACAGTAATATTTGCACATTTTGTAACGTTGAGATCGCCGACATGAACCACATTTTCTTCAAGTGCCCAAACTGCGCCATTCAAAGACTAGTGTTGGTAAGTGAAATAATGGAAGTCAGTGATACCTCCCGCCGCCAATTATTGTGTGATTTGCTCCAAAATAAAAAGTGTTATAGTGCGTTATTCAAATATATAAAAAGTACTGTGGGAACTATTTAAAGTGTATATTTAAAAGAAGCATCTCTAAAATATAAGACTTGGCTTAAAGGTCTTGTTACCAGGCCATTAAATCTTCAAAAAAAAAAAAATTTCTTCGGCTTAAACTGAAATCACGCAACATTGTAAAAAGGAACTTATTTTTATTTTGTTTGATTAGACTTCACAGATATAGTAGTGGATTAAATAACGGCTTTAATATCCTTAATTAACCATCTCTTGACGCTTCGCATGAACTTTGGTAACCACACTGTATTTCAGTTCATATCAAGGTAGGTACACTGACTTGTTGTTATTTGAAACAGGTAGGTATTAAATTTTATTAAGTATTTATTATTTATCAATTTATGTTTCGTTTTCTCACTTGCACTACTCAATATGTTAAAATCGTTGTGAGACTTACGTCGCATTTTGATTAGCTTTTACCTTGGACATTGTTACTTCAGGCATGAGAACCTTCCCTGTGATAGGATTTATTCCACTCCCATTTTCTCCGGGTAGCCAGGATGCCACCATAGAGTAGTGAGTCAGAAAGGGATATTTATAAAGGTTCCCTGTTACTGGCTCTGCCCAAAATGACACATTCCTGGTCTGACTGTATACTTTATACATTCCACAGGAGGTATTTATTGGTAAGTATAGCTCAAACTCACTTAGGGAGACTGCGGTTGATGTCACTTTGTATACCCCGTATTCCTCATCAGCTATATTTGTGTGTGTCCCTGAGAGATATTGGGCAACTTTTCTAGACAAGTCAGGAGGAATCAAGGAAATCCACTTTGTGAACATAGATTCACACATGACCTTCTGGAGCAATCCTAAATTTTTGTTCATTTGATCTACCACAAATCTCTGTTCATATCAAAGTTGGACGTAACTTGTGGAGGTGTATCTATGGTATGATTGCCCAAGGTAAAGTCTTAGCCTCCTGGTAATGAAATCCTTTCCTATAGATCTTTTTTCCCTTTTGTGAGAGACACCTTGATTTTTTACTACTTTTACTACTTTTGTCTGGTGGGTCTTGGGCCTTAGCCCTGCTGGGGTCTAGTGGTCTACAGTTAAACTCGAATGGCGAATCTATCGTTTTATCATTCAAGTTCCCAACAGGAGAGTATCTATCTTATCGCATAGTTATGAGGTACCAGGTATTCGTAAAAATGTAGAATTTGGTAGGAAAGAATATTCTTTCATAAGTAGACTGGACAAATGGCTAGAATAGACCAAGAAGCTCAAACAAGGCTAGGTCTTTAAAGACCTAGCTTCATCAACGGTCTTGTTTTAGAACATAAATATTTTTGTTTTATGCTTGATGTTAAACAATTCAGTTTTTGATACAAGTACAATATTATGTTGTTGATATAGCTGGTTACCTTGTGATTCTGCTTTGCTAGTTGGTTCTATGCCTTGTAGTGGACATGATGGACATAGTCATTCGTTCACTATACTCAAACAAAATCCAAAAAATAGAACAGGAAACATTAAATAACTTTTTTTTTTGAGGCCTGCGACATCATGTGTGTGGTTTGTGGTTCTAACAGATCCTACTTATGATTGAGTGGTGATAATAATAATACAGCAACAATTGTGATATTCCTCTTTATTGGAACATATGAGACAGTTGTTTAAGAGCGTTTACGTCTAACCCGTAATGTCAAGTTTCAGGTAATTCAGTGCAACTTTTACTCACACAGAAGCAAGTGCGTCTGTGTGCGTGAGTTGGTTCATTATAGTCATATCAAAAGATTTTGATCCGTGCGGATGCAATTCGTTCGGATGCGAGTCGATTTATTATTATTGATTTACCATTAGGTACATTTTAGCATACTATTACTACTAATCCACTAATGCATTTTGTTGAATGTTTTATGTTATTTTATAAAACATAAAATGAGTGATATGAAATTTTGGGCAAAGTTGTAATTTTAAGTAGGTACAATAAGTGATTGTCGTAGTGAGACATAATTATCAAATGTTTATCATTGTATTAAAATAAAAATAAAATCGGTTTTATATTATTTATTCAAGTGTAAGTAATCCTACTAATATTATGTACGCAAAAGCTTGTAAGCATGGATGTTTGTTACTCTTTCACGCAAAAACCACTGAACGGATTTTAATGGAACTTTACAACAATATAGCTTATACATCAGAATAACACGCAACAATTTATAAACACATTGTGAAAATCCAAGATGGCCGCCGCCGTAGCCGGCCGGTAGTTGTAAGAAAAATTGCAGATTACACATTTTTCTTACAACTACCTCAATATGGATATCAAATGAAGGGATTTGATTGGTAGAAAAGTAAAAAACTAACACAATTGAAAATCCATTTATATAGATAGATGTATTAATACAAAAAGTAGTAGGTAGTGCTTCTCAGTGGCATCATCGATCTGGACTTTCGTGGGTCTACAATTTCTGGAAGCAGACATTCATAGTAATATTTATACAATCTAGTTTGCATTTCGTTTTGCTAAAATTCATCGTCACGAGTGATTTTTTCAATTTTCAAGGGAAATTGTTCACCCGTCCAGACAGCAAATAAACATAAATTCTTCCTTGTTACATGTAACTGACCCTGAATTTGAAAATACCACTCGTGGCGACGGTTGATAGTCCCGTTTGGAAGCCAAAACTTAATTTTTTTGGCTTTGATAGCATCTTCAGCATTCATACCAAATGCTGAAATTGGACATTTAATTTCAACAAGCCCTTCCTCAAAGACGCCATCAGGTGAAGCTCTCAGAAAAAAAATTTCTTCATCAATGAACAATCCACATTTATGTACTTTTATACTTATCTGTTCTTCAAGTTGCCGGATAGCAGTGGCCTCATTGATCTTTCCGTGCTTTATACTTTTTATATGATCTAGTGAATAGGAATATAAGTGGCTTTTGACTAAGGGAGCGGAGCTTATGTTTTGTCTTCTTTTACAAACTTTGCCGAACGATGATGCTGTAAGAAGACATCTTCTCAATTCAAGCCAAAGTGGGCTTTCTGCCTGAAGAATTGTATCTCGTTCCACCTCTTCTCTATTATTGACCTTGGATAAAAATATTGCATTTAAGTTAGTTTATTCTAATTTGCGCAAATATTTGTGCTTATACAAATAAAATTCTAGTGCTCACCTGTTCCTGGAGATTTTGGAGAAAAAAATTTTTGGCAATTTCATAGGAATCTGCAGGCATGTCCGGTCTTTGACACTCATCGCCGTAATCTGCTTTATTATTGTCAAAATTTAATCTCTTCCTAGGACGAAATATTTTCTCTTTTTGCTTTCTTTTAAGGCGAGTCATCTCAATGCGTTTCAATGAAATACCTAAAAAAAGTATGTTAGTCGGAACAAATAAAATATTAATAAAGTTAGGGAACAAAATAAAAATAATCGAAACTGCACCTGGACTCCTATGAAATTTTGATTTGTAAATGTTGTACTGAGGTCTTGCGGAATTAAAAGATACTACTGCGGCATGACAGCGTGCCGTTTTTGAGTGAAAAATTTACGCGCTTGCCACCGACTAACTTTGCCACGATGCTATTAAATTGCTCAGCTCGGTTGTTGGTCACATTATGAAGCAAGCTTTTAGAGTGAAATGCTATTTGAGCCGTATGACTCATAATTTTATTTATCAAGGACCGTACTTTAGGGACCATATTATCCTCATCATTCCGGTTTCCAGTACAGTAATAGGTCTCACAGGCGTGGTGGTCACCAAAAATATCCATCGGACTATTTAAAATATCTTTTTTTAAATTTATGATTTGTTCAGCAGTGGTCACATTCTGCGCTTTGCGAAATCGCACTGCACTTTTTACCGCTATACGAAGCCTTTTTTGTCGTTCGGTGGTGAGCAATTTTCTCTCATTTAGAGGAATAGATGTATCTTTGCTCACATTAAGAATCTTTCCACAGTAGTCCCGGAGAAGATGGTTGGTACATTCGATCTTACTAACTTGATAGTTGGGATATGGCCTGCTTTCTAATATTTTTTTAAACGTACTCGCGTCACCGTCTGCTATCAACGTACCGTAAATTACGTTTTGCCTCGCAACAGACGTTTTAAAACCTTCGACTATGACACTTTGTTCCATACTTGTCGAAGAACCAGTGTGATTTTTATGACACTCATGGTTCGCGGGAGGCTCACCTTTGACTGCTGCTCGGGCGCAAACTACACAATATTTATTTTTAACGTCCATATAAATTACTTTCCCTGTTTTATAGCCAATAATAGCTGCTACACCCGACGAAGCAGAATAGTTGCTCTTGTACGATCTTTTTGACCAACAGCAGTCAGCAATGACTGTGACAACAGGAATACCGTCTTTAACTTCACCGCACGCAATAGCTTCAGCAGCTTCTTCTTTTGCAGTCTCTTGCATACTATCTTCAGCAGCAGTTTTCCACCATTTTGCTACTTCATCGTGATATTTAGCATATGCATTTTGAGTAAATATGGGTAAATCTATGGATGCCAATAATTCATTTAAATTCGATCTTCCACACCCAATCGTCATAGCCCCAGTTACAGCGCCATGATTAACTCTCATATTAGAATTGGAGCTATTACAGCTAAACAGTTGGAGATCTAAATTACACATATTGCATTTCATGGTAAATGTTGATTCCAAGCCCACCTTACGTTCCCTTAAGAATTGTAAATTATCAATAGTACATCCCATTGCTCTATTATGGTTATTGATTACCTTAATTTCGTCAAAAAAATACTGAAAATCAATTATTCTACGGCCTTCAAAAACCATATTAATTTTTGTTGGAATTGCAGCCTCCATAACCTACAGATAAAAAAATATGTTGCTCAACACTACAAAAAAATTGTAGAATTACTATGATAGAAAACCTCATAGTATCTAGTCTAGTAGTTTGGGTGTATAACCTCGTTCAAAAACTTACTAAACTCGGTAGTTCCACGGTTTCAGATAAGCCCAATATAGGATTCTGAAAAAAAGGGAATTTATTTGATATATATTATGATTTATGACGGCATAGTAAAGAAAAAACTGCTATTAAAATACGTTCAATTCAAGGTACCTTTTCTTCGTGTTGGTTTTCACATTCATCTTTTTCAGTTATTACTAAACTCGATTGTTCCACGGTTTCAGATAAGCCCATTATAGGATTCTGAAAAAATAAAGGAATTTATTTGATATATTATTATGACGGCATAGTAAAGAATTATTATTTTTTAACAAAAAATTTTAACTGACTTGAAAGAATATTAACTAAGAAGTATTAAATAATAATTAATAGTGCCTTTTCCAGAATTCGTGAAAATCTCAACTATTTCTGTACATAGGTATTATAATCTTCACTATTTTGAAGTCGGTACCAGCCAATTAAATCATGACTTCAGTCAATGTCAGAATATCTGAAATATTTGGGACTGGTACCGACTTCAAAGTAATGAAGACAACAGAAATAGTTGGGATTTTCACGAATTCTGGTAAAGGTACTATTAAAGACAAATAATTATTTAATACTTTTTAGTTAATATTCTTATTGATTTTACCTTGGAAGTCAGTTTAAATTTTTTGTTAAAAAATAATAATTTCACCCTTTTTAGTTTTTTAAATATTATGGTAAACACATAAGACGTGTCAGTTGCAGATAGATATGATTTAGGCATGAAACTAGCACATCTATTAACTGTACTTAACTTCGGAAGTCGGAAGTCGGTCAAAAAAATACTGCTATTCAAATACAATTCAAGGTACCTTTTCTTCGTGTTGGTTTTCACATTCATCTTTTTCCGTTATTGTTTCTTCAGTTGATTTACTTTTATACTGCCTGAAATAAAAACAGAAAGCACACAAAACATGTTATTTGTAAGGAATTAAATGAAAAAAAAAAGTTGAAGTAAGGATAACAGTGATAATTATAGCAACCTTTTAGCCTCTCTTGCGTTTTCCAAACATTCCAAATTTTCAACATTTTTGCGTTTTCTTTTCTTTGCTAAAAATAACTTCATTTTGTTTCTCATTAGTTCTGTAATGTAATGTGTTTTAATAGTAAAATTATTTTCCGCCATAAAAAACACATACATAAAATATAATATATTACTTACCAACAAAATAAAATATTTTACTTACCAAAGAACCAAGACTTTTCGATCACGCTATAAATGTTCACTACTCTGGTATGCGCGACAAAGGTTAACAAAGGTCATGCGCGGCACGGAGCGATACGTCCTCCCTCCAGCAAGCCTCGCGGCGGACTAATTTGAATTGCTTTGCGCGCAGCGATTTATAGTAGTTTTAAAATATTTGTAGAAAAAAAATAACAAAATATTTGTTGGTATTTAAAAAGTATATTTTTAATTAAAGTGTTCTTCTATCATATGAAGCTATTATTATATTGAAATAAGTAAGATAAATAGGTAAAAATAAGGTTTTAAATCCTTGATATTTCTCATTCTTTGAATTGTAATTACTTATAGTTAAATACCTAAATGAAATATTTTTTTCTGCTAACTATTTGCTTAAGGATCTTGTCAATAGGTAATTATTTTTTTCTAATTAGATCTGTCGCTGGATTCGTAAACTTTAAGCTTCGAAACTGATGCTAAAACGGAATTTAAGAAAACGTCTGTTAAGGTATCGCGATTTAATGTACAAATACTCTAAAAATCGTATTTTTTTCTCTGCTAACTATAAGGACAGTGAAATTTCCTATAAAAATAAGTAATCAACATTTTTATAAAGATAAGTGGTTGATGACTTATTCAAGTTTGAAAAGTACAGTTTTAAGCCAAATTGAGCGTGAACGGCGTAAACGCTCTTAACACAGATACTTATTACATGAAAGATGCATAACACATATATGTCTACACTATACTGCCGTCATAAGAAAGGAAGACGCATCTACACTGAGCTTCAATCAGAGTAAAAAAATGTTTTGTGTTGCTTAAATATAAAAATTCGCTGCTTGTAAGATAATAAAAAAAAAACAAAATTTAGAAATTCAATAATGCGTGTGTAAACTAAATCTTTTACGTTGTAAATAAAAAGTATGAATAAATTATTTTTTTATTGTAAATATTAGACATTTTCCTTTTCTTCCTAGTAAAAAATATTCAAAAAAAATCGTAATACTACAATGAAAAGTCGTGTCTGGCTGGATGCGACTTTTCAATTTAGTAATTTATGTTCTTTTCTACTTAGTTTTATTACGAAACCAGGATTTAAATAACTAAATAATAAAGTCATTTCTAGCCAGATGCTGCTTTTCAATTTAGTATCTTAAATTTTTTCGAAGAACTTGAAAAATACTTGACTAAAAACATCCCTATACCCTAGTTTAAAATAACATTTTAAACCTTATAACCATTAATTTTGAATCATATTAGCACAGCTCTGCAGTTTAAAGGAGAAAAACGTACGTAATAAAAGACATATTTTAGAGAAGACATTATTTTATATTTGAAAAAGAAAATATGAGCAATTCTAAAACTTACCATAACTTTTTATCAATTAAAAAACACTTTTTGGCTCCGCCGTATTGCGATAATAACTCTTACATAAACCTAAAATTAGTTTTTAAGTAGGAACTTTCCTTAATCCTTAATTCTAATAAAAATTTTATAAAAAATAGACTGTAAGTTATGCTTATTTCTAATACCCTGGTGTATTTAACATATTGGGAATAAAATTAAGAATAAAAATATCAGTCTTCATCATTTTGAGTGAGATCAACACTATTATTATTAGTTGGTAGATCATACCAAAATAATTTTCGGTTGTCAGGCATTAAGGATGTCAGACGTTGTATGATTGCTGACTTGCGCTCGTGAGTAATGCCTCTATATTCCGTCTTGGGGTTTGGTGGTGGTACTCTGCACATTTTATATTTTTTACTTTCAAAAAGTCAAGAGTGTACTCTTCCTCTTTAAAAAAGTCAGTCTTATAGCGTAGAACGTGGGTGCCTCTTTGTAAATATTTTAAAGTAATCGTTTCATAATTAACTTCGACTGAATTGACCAGAAAGAGCAAATACGAAACTAAAGTCCAATTTTTATTTTGCCCTGCACAGTTGTCCAACCAGAGAACAATATGTTTCAAATCTCTATTTGTCTGAAAAAGAGCTCTGAAACAGCTGGTTATGTCATTCACTTTACGACCTGAGACAGCTTCATGCCATATCGCGGAGTAGGTTTGAGACGAAGTGTTGTTTTTTTTGTCTCCAATTGGTACGAAACTTTCGTTAAAAAAGATTAATCTCGGACAAAACATAACAATTTTAAATTGTTCAAGGCGAAGCAGCATAATTATTTTTTCCAAATCAACCGCATAATAAGCTTCATCAGAATTAGCGTTCGCTATATTTTGTTTTTTAACATCCGTTTTGTAGGCATCCCTGGCTGATATAAATTTTTCTCGGTGCCGTTCGTAGTCCCGGCATTCTTGGCAGTTTCTGTGTCTTTTTTCATAGTGCTCTGGATTGTGAATAAAATATTTTTCACACGTCTCACATTCTTCGTTGCCCAATTTCGTAAAAGATATATGGGTAATTCTCATTTTTGATACAAAAAAGTTGTAAAAAATCCTAAACGTCTTTTTGAGCAATTTGATGGTTGATTCTATTAGTTTTAGTCTAGTTCTAGATCAGAAAAATATTCTCCGAGCTTGCAGCCTCCTATATATAGAGAAATAAGGGGTTTTAAAAAAAGTGCCCTCCATGGTAGTGACTTAAGTTCCATGGAAATGACATTCCATATAATAAGTGAATCCATGGCTGTGACATAAAACAAGGAGGTGACTTTTCTTAAAAGTAAAATGAAATTTTTATTTAAAAAATCAACTTTATTGTCATTACTGACTAAAATATGTAAACTAATATCACAAATTTACTTCTATTTAAATGAATTTGTGTAATTACTTAAAAAATAAACTTATTTATTTTTATAAAATTTACTTTTACACAGTAGGTAGCCTGAGATCTTAATTATCACAGTCTCAAAAAAGTCTTACTGGTTTCAATAACAAAATATTCTTACACTAAAAAAAACAAAATAACAAAATAAAAATTTTTTGGCTTCAGCCCGAGCTTAAATAACAAATCACTTTGTCTACCAAGCGTTCTTTACTTTTGTGAAAACACTTGCACAGCTTAGTTTAGTTTTAGACCTATTCTTAATAATTATTGCAGTCTTAGTAATTTCTTATCGTAATTAGAAGAAAACATTTGTAATTAGATATAAAATCAACAATATTGACTTTAGCTTGAGCTAAAAACGGTTTCTAGAGTACATTACTATATTTTTCAATGTCGACATTATTAAAAAGCAATTCACCTCGCCTACCCGGTGTAGGTTCGATCAAAATTGCAACAACGTCATTACACGGAACAGGAAATATATCCTCAGGTTCTATCCAACAAAAAATAGTGTGTTTGCTTATAACCCTTATTTTTTTCGTGAACTTGACTTTAGGTTATAGAACCTTTAGGTTATAGCCTTCGAATCCAATTATTTGACCAACAAAATGCTGCTCCGTCTTCTTTGACAAAAATCTTGTAACTACCCACATTCCTTCCTTTAGAAGAGCTGCGGAATGTGCATTGCCAGATTGTTGTTCTTCAGTTATAGACTCCGGAACTGTGGACAAATCGGTCTCGTAACTGGAACCACTATTATTGGTGGCTTCAGATGCCATACCATTTTCCTGGATAGTAATAGGGGGATCATTGGTGAAATCGTAGAATCCAGTCCCCAACTTATGATGAATGCAAACTTCTCCAGGTCTGCAAGTAAGGCATGTCAACGTTCGCAAGAAGACTCTGTTACTATGCGATAAGTCCCATGTAATCTGATGAATTTTCATAGTTCCAGAGATGCTCTTTCCTGGTTCCGGCAATAATTTATCCATTGCATCTGTCTGTGTTTCATTCACGACAAACATTGTAACGTTGTTTACATTTTTTTCCAGGGATTTAACGAAGCTAACAAAATCTGGGATGTCTTCGCCTTGAGCAACTATGCGATCTGCTGTACGTTTTATAACTGCTCCTACGCCATCCATAGGCCCCTTGCCATGTCCAGCCTCACTAAAACTCCATGTTGCAGTTTTGAGTCGATACAGTTGCGTTATGTGTTATGTAAACAAATAAAACGCCTTATTTCTGTACTGAGCTGTTGGTC
This sequence comes from Phengaris arion, assembly GCA_963565745.1. Taxonomy (NCBI): domain Eukaryota; kingdom Metazoa; phylum Arthropoda; class Insecta; order Lepidoptera; family Lycaenidae; genus Phengaris; species Phengaris arion. The sequence continues at coordinate 26,863,370 of OY751436.1, forward strand.
CGTCACTTAAGACGTGTAATGAGTCCATAGAATGTAAGGTGCGTATGTGGTCAAGAATTTTTTGCATGTGAGCAAAAACTGCACTGGCATCGTGACGCAAACATTCTGAAAATGTACAAAAAGATACACATTTTATCATTTGAGTATCTGGACATTTGTAGTAATAGACACCGGTATGTAGATTTATCTGCTGCCTTGACGCTCCAAAATGAACAGCTTGAATTTCGTTTGCATATTTACAGCAGTAATTTTCCGAAAAGTCCACTTGCATAAAAATGTCTCCTATATTAAGATTGGACTTCAATGCGGTAGTAGCCTTATATTTATGGGTTATATTATATTCGTGAACCAAAAACTTATCTAAAGCATCAAGAAACTTTAATATCAATTTCTTTTTCTGTATATTAAATTCAGCCTTCACAGTTCTGCGTATTTCCTTTTCTTTGCCCTGTATTAGTGTCTTTTCTTTTATCACTGTCCATAACTTGTATGTAGTTTCAGTTGAATCATCAAATTCTCTTATCATTGGTACTCTATTCTTACATATCTCGCATTTTCGTAGCATACAAGCTTCTTTATTCATGTCACAAACTATTGTTTTGCAGAATTCCCTTAAATTCTGACCAGAAATAATATCTAGGCATTTTAGTTTGTCGAACATTAGCTGTATATTTTCATGAACGACGCATAAACATGTATCCCTTTCAGAAATTTTTCTTTGTACAACCCAAAAGGGTCTTAATCTACAAAAAGTAGCAAGACTAATTTTTATTGACTCCTGTTCAGATTGGTATTTCTTATAAAGGTTTACCATGGTATCAGCCAAATATCTCTTCTGCTTCTTGAGTTTGTTTTTGACCACGCAATCCTTTTTTCCTGGACACATTTTACTGTTGTCATCTCTTTCTAGGAAGTCCGTTACAGCTGTGCGAATCATTTTCACCTTTGATGTTTTATTTATATAAAGCGGGCTCTTCTTCTTTTTAGTGATATTTTTACGTTTTTTGCGCCTTCTCTCAGTAGTTTAACCTGTAAAGTATGTACTTTCTGTTTCAACACCTGTAGCTGTTTCTTTTGTTTACTAATGATCAAACTTGCTTGCTCACGAGTTTGCCTTGCGAGTTTAAGACCTGTTATCTTTTGTCGACTTTGACAAACAGCACGTGAAGAGCTTGATCCATCCTCTCCAGCAACAGATACAGGTGCAGATCTAGGTGACCGTGTTGGGGTTGTAATTTCTCGCAAACCAGCTTCATTTTCTTTAGATAAATTCATTAATATCGAGGGAGATCTGCTAAGACTATGTGCTTCGTCATCTGTTGTGTCAGGTGTGTTTTCCCTGAGGTGTGCCAATAAAGTTTTGTTACGTTTCTGTTTCAATCTACTTCTAGCTTTACGCTCTTTCCACGCTTTGCGCTGGTTCCGGTGCTCTCTGGGTGTCATATCACTGACAAGTTTTATTTGCTGCTTTTGTTTTTCGAGCTCGAGCTCTATCTTTAGCTTTAGAGGCCTCATATAAAGCAGCGTCAGCTTTAATACGTGCTCTCCGTTTTCGTTCGCATTCACGTTTTTGCAGACGTATCTCTTCCGCAATCTTTCGGACTTTCTTTGGTTTGACCATCTAAAACAAAATAATAATAACAATGCAAAATACCCGCAAACCACAGCCATTCGTAAGTAAAACTCACTTCCATGGATCCATGGTCACTTCCATGGGTGATTTTTATCCACGGATCCATGGATGTGACGCCCATGGAAGTGACTTTTCGTTACTTAAATGTTCAAACATAACCTCCAAATCAAGCATGGTTATACAAATTTTGACAAGCGTTTTTCGATACAAAAACACATTCGAAACACAAGACTAAAGTTTATAATTTAACTGTACATACCTTTGACAGTAACCACAGTAGTGACTACTTATGCTCGACGAGTTGTGAGAATAACAACTAAAGATACAATTTTCTGATAACGCTTACGTCGCCGGTAAAATCTGACAACTGAAGTAAAATGTCGCTTTTTTTTTAGCCGTGCGACGTTTCTTTCTACGCGAATTATTTGCCATTTAAAAAACTATCGTGATATCATCCATGGAGGTGACTAAAAAAATCGATCACAATGTTTTTAACAGTATTACATATGAGTATATTAAGGTTTTGACCGTAATTTTTTTTTATTTATATAGTTTATTTAACCTGGTTTATGATGGCATTCGGAAAATATTGTTATTCTAGTGATATATTTAGTTATCAATTTAAAACCGTATATAAAAATGGAGTGATCACACACATGGAAGGGACATTTTTGACTATTTCATGATCAAAAAATTTATAAGGCTGTATATACTGTAAATTGAAAATGCTTCTTTATGGAATATATAGTATTTTATTAATATTTAAGGAAAATAAAAATAAAAGTTGATACTTATGTACCATCACTGGAAAAAATGATGATCACACGCTTTTTTTGGAAAAATGAGAATTACCCATATTTAATTTTTTCACAACTTTTCTGTAGTAATCATAAGATATCTGTTGATTGTTGGGAAGCTCATTCATGTTTTGCTTTTCGCAAAAATCATTATACATTTTAGTCACAGTTAGATCAGATGAAATATATTTTCTATTTGGAGCGTGCTCTCGTCTGTAGTGAGATATTGATGGATTAAATGAGTTTATATGTTCCACAATTATAGAATCGTCGACCTTTTTTGGGTTAGGATTGGTTCCTCGTCTATCCACCGGGGCAGTGTTGCCTGTTACGTTGTAGGCTGTCCTGACAGATCTATCATTATTACGACTTGTAACCCAAAGTTTCTAGAAAGAAGGTTTTTGCAAATATTCAGTTTAGTTCTTATTTCAGTTGACAGAAAATAAGAAATGGCACATCTCGTGGAAGCTTTCGGTTTTCACCAGCAACGGTTTTTCTCTTAATCTGTTCTTTAGATGTATTATTTATAATGAAATATTGCTGCTCTTTCCAAGACATATTTCTAAAGAGAAAGTTGATATTTTTTCGTGTTTCTTCTGTAAAATAGGTATGACATTTTTTTTTACATTTATTGTTACATCCTGGCTTAAGCACATATTTAGTCTCCATATCTCTCAGTTTTTTCATTTGTTTTCTCTGCGGCTGTGACTCATTAAACTTCTTACGCTTTCTAGGTTCTCCTTTCTTTGTTAAATTTTGTGGTTCATTTTCATAGTCTGAGACTTCAGGTGATTCCGGAACAGTCATATTACGCGATTGTGAATTGGGGATAAAATCTGCAGAATTTGAATCATCAGAATTTTGTAGTAGCTCTATACTTGAAGGAACGTAATCTTTATCAAAAAGTGAATCGTCGGAGTCAAAATCTATGTCACTGTTAAATGGCTGTGACAATTCTAATGAATTGTCAAGGATCAAGGATGTCGGCTCACTATGGGAAGTAATCGGCGTAGGTTCTTGTAGAGCAGATGTAGTGGAAGATTTATTTTCATTGTCTGACAAAAACAGCTAATTATGTGAAGAACTCGAGGTAGGTTCTTGCAAAGCAGAAAAATTGGTGGATGGCTTCACCATCGACATTATTTTTGAGCATCGGTTAAGCCTCTCAGACTGTAACAACAAAAAAATACAAATGATTCTAATTCGTATAATATTACCAACCGACCGAATCGATTCTCCATCTATTTTTAATTAAAAACATCTACAACATTATATTAAAATAAGAAATGCGGGCAGCGTTTAGTCAACATAAACGTATTTCCCAGTTTTCTTCCTGGATGATTAGATAAGAGCAAATCATTTTAACATGTTATCTACCTAACTAGTGGTAAATATATAATACATCTACCACTGTACTAATACATCCGTTAGATAAAAAGGCACACTAGGTTTGCATTTCCATGTTGATTGAATAAAATATAATTACGTTAAACAGATGTAAACGCAGTGTGTCTTTCGTATGCCTATAAACACTGCACATGCCGCGTAAATAAACCGCGCGCTTTTAAATTTTGACTTACCATGTTGACGTAAATCTGTATCGCGGAGCTGCGCGCGCGGGTATCCCCTTCGACGGTCTGGACGCAACTGACAAAACGCTCCCCTTCCCAGCCCCGCCCACTAACACTACAATACTAAGTAGAATAGACGCGACTGCCACATGCGTCTGAGTTGGTAGTAGTCATACTACGATGAAATGTCGCATCTGCGCAGAAGCGTCTTTTCTTCTTACGATCATGCAGAAACGTCTTTTCTTTTTATAAGCAAGTACAATTTTTATAAATAAATAAGACGCTTCTACTTAAATGCGTCTTTTTAAGTTAGTTTTTATCAGAAGCGTCTTTTCTATTTAGTGGTTATAATTTCTTATTGCAGATCTGTCTTATTTCACTATGGTTAAATAGGGCTGTGCTTCATTCCGTACAATAATAAAAATTCTAGTAGATTTCTTCTTTTAGAATTCTACTTTTTTTGCTTATTCCAAATATATACAGGGTGCAATTAAACCTTCCTGCCAAATTTGGATATATTGATCCTTGTTAAAAATAAAAATACACGTATTTTTTCTTTTATAATCACTCAGTACTAAAATGTTGAGAAATAGCTTCCGAAAGTTATCCTAGAAAACACCACAAAATATGGACGCCATGCGCCGCGCCGCCCGGGAGCTTAAGCGTATTTCATTGATAACAATAATAATTTTTGTTATTATTGTAGTATCGGTGTAGATGGTGGTTGATACTTAATGTGATGTTGGGTAAATAAATATTATCTCAATTTTAAACAGTAAACAACGTCATAAATCGTCGGCTCTATTCTAAAAACATCAATAAAAAGGGTTTAATATTTTAACTAATTTCTAACAATAACTTATTATTTATGAACCTGTTTACATCTTACAGCTACTTCTAAGAACACGGCAACAATAGACAATGGCTAGTAAAAAGTAATTCTTAAAATCAAAAACTTAAAAACAACAACAACCGTGTACTCTTACCTAATCCAGGATTCCCACGATCATACATTATCATAAGTTACTTTAACGGGCTTAGGACCGTCAAAATGTAAAGGACGTAGGTATGTTTAGAATAAAATTAATTGATACACATCAAAAGAATGGAAAAATTACAAATTTTCAATTACGAATAATAAGCACTTTAGAAATTTAAATCTAAACCACATCCTTTGCATTTAGGCGTATTTAAAAAATTCAATCAACTTATGTACAACTAATTTAAAATCAAAACAACCCATCTCTAAATCTTATTTACATAATTATTTTGTCTACACTTAATAGTACCGTTTCGCTCTAAGCAGAGTCTAGCACGTTTTTGCACATTGTCTTTGAGTTTGTTAAGCACAACTCTGTCACTTTTCACTTCATCAAAGGCACGCTGAATACGCGATTTTAGGTCTTCGAGGCTTGGGACCTCATCTACGTACACTCGCCTCTTAATCTCACCCCATAAAAAAAAATCACATGGAGTGAGATCTGGTGACCTAGGCGGCCATGGGCCGGACCCCCGAGATCTATCCAGCGATCACCATATTCGCGGTTTAAATAATATCTAACAGCGGCGGCGTAATGTGGCGGTGCACCATCCTGCTGGAAGTAGAACTGCGGGTGGCGAATGAGTGCGAGCGGCACGTTGTCCATGAACTCCGGAATAATGTTTTCTAGCATTTCCAGATAGGTTATTCCGGTCAGCCGCCCCTCGATGTAATAAGGCCCCAGTATTTCATCACCGACAATGCCGGCCCACACATTAGCACTAAAACGCACTTGGTGGTAGTTTTCTTTTATCTTGTGTGGGTTTTGATACGACCACCAATGCTCGTTGTGTTGGTTGTACAAGCCAACACGAGTAGAAGCTCATCTGTCCACAAAATAACTGCATCAGGGTGTGCGATTAGCCACTCGCAGAAAGTGCGACGGGGCGCGGCGTCTGCTTCGTTTAAAGCCTGGATCTTTTGGAAATGATATGGGTGTAAGTTCACAGTGTTTAATAACTTCCACACCGCAAATCGACTCAGGTTAAAGCGGCGGGCGGCATCTCGGGTACTCGCTCGTGGGTCTCTTTCAAAGAACTCCAAGATGTCATCTTGGAGTTCACCGGTAAACTCGGCCTTCCTCCTCCTAGAGCGTGTGCAGGTGTTGCGAACTGTCCATAGTCCAATAGTCGTTGATTGATGGACAAAATTGTTTCGCGACTTGGTACAGCTGCAATCGTGAATCCGCTGTTACGCAGACGAGGAAGGCTTTCTTGCTCGTACAGTCTCTCCGCGTAAACTTTCGCCACTTAAAATGTAGCATCTCACCATCTCGTAACACTCGCGGTTAGAGTACATTTTTGATTTTGTCACAGACACTTAATATCACGAGTGCGGCGGGCGGCGATAAACAAAATAATTGCATCATTGCAATGCACAATGCAAGCGCATGAGCCGTACTAACGGCGCGTGCAACATGCCCCCCCGCCGCCCGCGCGCCACCCCCCGCGTCACCTTCGCTTTATCCCTGTGCCGGTCTTTTGCCGACTCCGCGCGACAGACTGGCGCCTAAGTAGTGTATCCATTCTGTAGCGAATTTGGTTGGAATAAAATATGTTATTGTAAAAAAATTAACACCCTATTTTTTTTGGTTTAATGGACTCTCCTAATGATACCTAAGCCCTAAAAAAAATTTGGCAGGTAGGTTTAAGTGTACCCTGTATATAACTCAATTTCGAAAAAAACTGTAGCTGCGTCTTTTTTTGTTATGACGGCAGTATACAGGGTGTTCGGCACATGGATGGACAAACGAAAACCGTGGATCCGTGGAGCCTTCTGCTATACATTGAGGCCTAATTACAAGACTCAGGTCCAATAGTTTTTTTTTAAATAATTTTTTAAGTTAATTTCGAAAAAAGCCAGTTTTCAAACTTCAAACGACTATAAATTTACTTTTAACATTGAAAATCCAAACATGCTTTTGTAATAATAATCTGGATTAGTTGTAGAATCATATTAAATTCAGTTTTTTAGCAAATGCTATGATAATTTAAATTTTAATTTATTTCCAAAATTTATTTTATAACAATTGTTCGAATTGGTGCCCTTGACTTCTTATGCATGCTCGGCACCGTTTTAAAATTTCCACTGTTGTTGTTTGAAATATCATTTCGGCTTTCATTTTTTCGAATGCTTCATTTATTCTAATTATTAACTGCTCTCGACTGGGCACCACGGTTGCGTACACTAGCTCTTTGGCTCTACCCCAGACGTAAAAGTCTATTGGGGTAAGGTCGGGCGAGCTTGGTGGCCAAGGAATTGGACCACCCCGACCGATCCACGAGTTCGGGAACACATTAAGGTATTCCCTCACAGCTATGCTCCAATGGGCTGGGCAGCCATCGTGTTGGAACACAAAAGGTCTGTCTTCTTGTAATACTTCTTCTACTAAACCGGGCAAATCATTTTGCAGAAATTCTAAGTAATTATTTCCATTAATATTGTCCGGTAAATAATGCGGCCCGATTAGTTTATTTCCAATGACCCCAGCCCAAACATTTACACTGAATCTTCTTTGAAATTTTCTCGGTCTCGTCACTCGTGGATTTTGGTTTTTGGGTGCCCAGTAATGGAGATTATGGTAATTTGAAATACCTTCCTTATCAAATTTTGATTCATCTGTCCACAGAATACTTCTTAAAAAGTTTTCGTCTTCCACGTCAGTGTGTAGTAGATGTCGACAAAATTCTACGCGTCTACCAAAATCATTATCTTGAAGATCTGAAAACAAAGAAAAAAGGCTTGAGAATTTAAAATAAGGAAGACTAGATCTTGGCTTTGGTATTTATTCAGTCTCTTTACGGAATTAAGAAAAATCTATTGTATCCATAGACCATACCTTGCACGGGAGTGTAATGGAAAGCATGTTGCCGATTTTCCCGGAGAACTGCCCACACTTTCCATATGCCAAGGCCCAGCATTGCAGCTACCTCTCTGATACTTTTATTAGGGTTATTATTAAATTCTTCTAATACACGTTCGTCTGTAGCAACATGATGTTGTCGTACATTCACCCTCGGTTCTTGATAACGCAAATTACCCGTTTCTCTAAGTCGTCGGTATGTAGTAGCAAAAGTTTGGTGGCTAGGCAGTCGACGGTTAGGATAGCGCTCTTGGTATAGTCTTTGTGCTTCACGTCCATTGCAATTAGCGGCTCCATACACCAACAACATATTGGCGTATTCTTCATTCGTAAAAGAGGTGGTCATTTTACGAAAAAAAAACAACAACGTAACAACAAAATAACAGAAAACTTAACAAACTGAAGCAACAACAATAACGTAAAACGATAACAAAATCACAAAACGAAAACAATAACAGTAAGCGCAACGGACACGTCAGATCGCAGAGGCAGTTAAGACTCGACAAATAAGTAAAACAATTTTTTCCAAAATTAACGTTTGACTGATAAGGAATAGACAAAATCATTGAAATCATCCTATCAAACAATAGCGCAATTGCAGAGTGAAATAACAACCCTTTTTCTACCTGCTATGTACGTACGGCTATTGTCCAAATTCAACAAAAGAGACAAGAGATAGAACCGTGACTGGTAAGAGAGAGATAGACTATTAGCTCCCACGTGTAGTGTTAGTGAACATACCGAAAGCAATTATGACAATTTGGCTTGTACTTGATTTAAGTTTTCGCAAATTGAGTCTCATGAATTAAGGCCCCGTTAGTTTAAATTGCGATTTACTATAGTTATTTTTAAACAAATATGTGCAAATTGTATACCGATATAAAGGGTATGAACCACAGATGTTTACCTAGAATTTTAAGTGCTCTAAAAATCATAGTCTTTTTTTTAAGAATTTCAAAGTGGAATATGAAAATTATTTTTTCACTTTGTTTATCGTTTAAGGACTCGTACGAGGGGCGACTGAAAAGTTTTGAGCCTAAGGTATTAAAAATGCTGATAAAAATGTACAAAAAAATTATTTTTCAATATAGTCTCCCTGTATTTCAATGCACTTCTTACATTTATTGTAAAGAGCTTTTAACCCAGTGAAAAAATATTCGCCGTTTTTGTCTTCAAAATGTTCATCTACGGCCATCTTCATTTCTTCGTCATTGGAAAATCTCCGTTCCCGTAGGTCTTTTTTCAAATTTGAAAAAAGATAATAGTCACTAGGAGCCAGGTCAGGACTACAGTCCTGAGGAAAGAGTCCAGAGGAAATCAACCACCCACCCTACAGGGTGGGTGGTTGATTTCCTCAAATCCTGTCTCGGCGAGGGCACGCCTTGCAACTCGCGCAGTGTGGACGGGCGCGTTGTCTTGCAAAAACAGGACTCCTTTTGTCAGTTTGCCTCTCCGTTTCTCAACAACCACTTGACGTAACTTTGTCAGCAATGCGGCATAGTAGTCTCCGTTCATTGTAGTATTTTTGAAAGGTAATCAATAAACAAAATACCTTCCCAATCCCAAAAAACAGTGGCCATGAGCTTGGACGCCGATCTTTCCACTTTGAACTTCCGTGGCGGCTTTTCTCCCTTTTCTATCCACTGCATTGACTCCTGTTTTGACTCCTGATCGTACTGTCGAATCCAGGTTTCATCAACAGTAATAAGGCGAGAAAAAACGTCGTCTGGATTATCGCCACAGATGTCCAAAAACTCCTGTGAAGTTGTGACTCGACGTTGCTTGTCCAGCGGCGTCAGCATTTTCGGCACCCATCGCGCGCAGACCTTTTTCATGTGCAGGTGATCATGCAAAATATTTCCGATTCGTTCCTTGCTAATGCCCATGGCTTCAGCTATCTGCCACAACTTGATTCGCCGATCTTCCAAAACAAGTTTTTTTACTTTTTCAATGTTTTCTTCGGTAACAGCGGTGTTTGGGCGTCCTGACCTGGGGTCATCTTCGAGTGACTCCCTGCCAAGTTTAAACTGTCGGTTCCAACGTTTGACGGTAGCAAATGAAGGTGCAGACTCCCCATAAACAGCTGTCATCTCTTCAAATATTTCCATCGGTGTTTTATTCTTCTTTGTGAAGAATTTTATCACAGCTCTGTACTCCAATTTCGTGCAAAGTGCGGAAGACTCAGACATTGTGACGTTTACGATTCAATTACTAAAAGCGTAATGATGGAAATGACATGAAATTTGACATTTATGTTTCTAAGGATACCCGCAATTAGTGGTATGATGCGCGAGTAATTAGTTGTACTTTAAGGTACTTAGGCTCAAAACTTTTCAGCCGCCCCTCGTATCTAATTTTATATCTAACATTTGCTCCAAAACTGAATTTAATATGATTCTACAACTAATGCAGATAATTTAAACTTTTTTCGAAATTAACTTAAAAAATTATTAAAAAAAAAACTATTGGGCCTGAGTCTTGTAATTAGGCCTCAATGTATAGCAGACAGCTCCACGGGTCCACGGTTTTCGTTTGTCCATCCATGTGCCGAACACCCTGTATATAGCCTTATGGTTAACTAAAATAGTCTAATCAGTGTGACCAGATTTCATTTGACGAATCTACTGTTTGTGCAGGTTAAAAGCTCAGGAATTCTACCAAAAGAGAACGAGGAAATACTAAAAATCTATTATATTTTTTTGCTGTTGTGTTACAACATAAACACATGAATGTTTTTTAGATTAATTTATTAAATATAAAATGATAAATTCAAAGGAAAAATTAGATTTTTTCTCATACATATTACATAGTAATTTCAGAAGCCATTATGAAATAAAAACAACGATTGTGCCTTAGTACTTTTATTAAATACAAATTTTTACATTAAATGTTCAAAGTTCCTACCTCTGACCATAACGCACAATCTGCACCGCCTAATAAAACTTGCTCGTAATCGGCGGAATGCACCTCTGTTATTTTGAATTTGTAACTTAGCAAACTCGAGCTTTTGTCGTAGTTCTTGTTCGGTGTTATTCTCTCCTTGATACACTATTTCTTTAAAATAGCCCCAAACAAAAAAGTCCATGGGATTAAGGTCGGGCGACCGGGGTGGCCATGCAATAGGTCCACCTCGACCAATCCACCGGTTAGGGAAACGCTCGTTCAAATGTTCTCGAACTGCTCTAGTGTAATGAGGCGGGGCGCCGTCTTGTTGCAGCCACATTTTTGCCACTCTATCTTCAGGAATCTCAGCTTCGTTCAGTATTTGGTTCAAATTATTTTGTAAAAAATTCAAATACATAGCACCATTCAGCCTTGGTGGCATTTCATGTAGCACAAGCTGCTGGTCAATTATTCCACCCCACATGTTTATCCCAAACAGATGCTGGAATCGATCATTTCTGATGATATGTGGGTTCACTCTGGAGTAATAATGTAAATTGTGGATGTTAAAAACTCCCATTCTTCTAAAATTTGACTCATCAGTCCATAACACTTTGTTGAAGAACTGCGGATCCTCTCTGTGTCTTCTAAGCATCTCTCTACAAAACCTCACTCTAGGTTCATAGTCAGCTGGCAGTAAAGCTTGCACCCTTTGCACGTGGTAAGCGTGAAATTTATTTCTTTTAATGATAAGCTGCACCGTCGATCGTGGGATCCCGAGATTTCGTGATGGCAAAGTTGTAGGTAATAAAAAGATCTACAACTTTTGTATTTGCAATTTTTTCACATAATTTAGGTGAAAAATTAAAAAAACCAAGTATTTGGTTTTTTATTTATCTTTTTCAAAAAATTTTTTTTCTCTATGAAATTTGATGAAAACTTACCTTATTATGTCCCAAATACACTGTAATTTATTTGGTTTCAAATATTTATTTTTTCGCCTTATTTTAACTAAATATCAAAAAAGCACCCTAATTTTCAATCGAAAATTCTGACGTCAATTTTGACGTCAGAAATTATCAGCTTTTTTCAAAAAGTTTGAGGGCTTTTTGTTCGTTGAAATATGTACTTTCTGATGGTGTAAAAAAATATACATTACTATAGGAAATGTTCTCATTAAATGCTAAAAATTGAAAAAAAATCAAATTCAATTTTTTTTTAATCACTATGTACAATTTCATCAAAAAAATGTGATTGCTGCATTTTTTTTTAGTTAAAAAGTTTATTTATTTTACTCGAATTACATTCATGTCATAGAAAATCTCATACAATATAAATATACATGTAAATCGTACTATTGAATTTAGATACTTAATTCTGATTACGTTATTCATTATATTTAAAAAAAAACGTTAATCTTGTTATTTATAAATACCTTATCTGAAATTCTAATCAGTTATTCATTAGTTTTTGTCCCTTTGAAGGCATTTCTTCATTGTTACATTCGACAAACCTTTCCAACTCTAGTTGATCGTCGAAATCTTCAAGACCATCATCTTCGTCTTCAATGTTATTTCCAGTCTGCATTGGTTCTTCATCCACAATTTCATCTGAATCATTTACTTCCTCGTAGATTTTTTCTTCCATATTGGAGCAATTTTCAGAACCATGACAATTAGTGCATAAGTTTGTGCATTTTAAACCATGTTTTCGGCAGCCACATTTTAAACTGTTACATCCAGTTTCACAGCTGCAGCAAATAGTTTTGAGCAATACTTCCGGAATTAAATCCTTTTCTGTAAATTTGGGCATAATGCCACGCTGATGTTGCTTCCAGCCCCAATCTGTTGCTGTCAATTCGTTACCCAACCAAGTTTGAAGCTGATAATATGCTCTGTAGCAATGTTGTTCTGCTGCTCCTTCTGTGGGTTCGGTTTGCCAAAATGAAGGATGATTTAATTTTTGCCAATTGATATTTTTGAAATTAATATGTATTTTTGAAGGATTCATGTTTGAAACTATTAGACGTGAAAAATAGATCCTTTCCATTTCCAGAGCCTGGTTTGAGAAAATAAATGTCATGATTATTTGAATTTAATTGATTTAAAAGGACCAAAAGATCAATATCCAAGACCCACAACTATGACAGTTTTATTAGTATCTCTGGCAACTTCTATCGGAGTCTTAATTATGTCAGCATCAGCATCTTCTTCAGCTTGTTTACAGGAAAATCCTTGTAAACTTTGTAAATTTGTAAAATTGTAAACTTTTAATTATTTTATCCTTGTTTTTCTCAATAGATAAAAATTTTTCTTGCGAAAATGGAATTTTTGTATGGTTTTGATAATCGAACTCTGGAATATTGTCTGAGGTTTTTCTACGATTACGTTCTCCTCTTTTAGTTGAAGTAGCTGCTGGTACTGTTGTGACAGTAGCTGATTTTTTAATTTCGGGGTACCCATCAAAAACAATATAGCTGCTTGCTGCGTAATGTTTTTCTACATAGCGCAAATATTTATGAATGACCTCTTCCACCGTTTCATTTTTCTGCCAAATTACTTTGTGCAGTAAAAATCCACCGTCGACGACATGCATTATGCTGTCAGAATGCGTTGGTCGATTCACACTCACAAATAATTCGTAGAGTTGAGATTTTACATTTTTCCTGAGGCAGTTTTCTGTAAAAAGTGACAATAGAAAAAAGGTGCAAGCTCGTATTCTAAATAAGTTTCCTTATCTTTTTTACTGTCGATCGTTAACGATATCCTTTGAAATAGCAATAATGGATCGATGGCTATAATATCTTCGTTTACTTTAACGGAAGATTGAACCGCTTTGAGAGACAAGACTTTGTTTTTCCTTTTAAATTTTACACTGCCAAAATTCATTCCAACAATAGCTTGCAAAGATTTTTTTCCTTCTTCATACGCTTCATGGCAATTTACAGAATCATTGCCAATAATTCCAGAAAAAATGGACATGAAAAGTTCGCGGAATGGAGTGGGGATAGGGTAGCTCGCTTAGTGTCATACTAATTGAGCACTCATAATTAGTATATATATAAAATCTCAACCCTATAGCGCCATTCGTTTACGAGTACTCGCCTGCTAAACAAGTCAATCCGGAAGCAAACTGCAACTATGGAGAAAATTGAACATCGCGCTGTGATAAAATTCCTTACCAAGCAAGGAAAAAACGTTCAAACCATTTTAAATGAAATGGAAGCCGTTTATGAAGATCAGTGCCCTGGTAAAACAATGGTTTATAAGTGGAATGGACTTTTCAAACATGGTCGAGATTCAATTGAAGACGACCCTCGCTCTGGGCGGCCAGTTGAGGCCACCACATCAGACATCGTCGAAAAAGTCGAAAAACTTGTACTGGAAGACACACGTTTAAAGAAAAAACAATTATCTGCATTTGTTGGAGTATCAGATACAACCATTTTGCGGATCCTGCACGACCACTTGGGCATGACAAAAGTCAGTGCGAGATGGGTGCCGAGAATGCTCACGCCGCTTCAAAAACAGCAGCGCATCGACGCGTCTAAGCACTTTTTGGAGGTGTGTGGAGACAACCCTGTTACTGGAGATGAAACATGGGTTCATCACTTTGAACCTGAATCAAAACAGGAGTCCATGCAATGGCACAAAAAGGGTACACCACCTCCCAAGAAATTCAGTGTCAGAATCGGCTGGAAAGTTGATGGCCACTGTTTTTTGGGATTGTGAGGGAATATTACTGATTGATTATAAAGAAAAATGTACCACTATAACCGGAGAATACTACGCCACAATATTGGAAAAGTTAAAGGAGGCAATTAAAGAAAAACGTCGTGGAAAATTGGCCAAGGGTGTGTTGCTTTTGCAAGACAACGCGCCGGTTCACAAGAGCCGAGTTGCCATGGCTGCTCTTCACACGCATGGATTCGAACCACTTGTTCACCCACCCTACAGTCCAGACCTGGCCCCTAGCGATTTTTATTTGTTTCCAAATTTAAAAAAAGAGCTAAGGGGAAGGAAATTTTCCGACGATAACGAAGTGAAGGAGGCAATTTCGGCGCATTTTGAGGCCAAAGACAAAAAATATTTTTTCGATGGTTTAGAAAAATTAATCCATAAATCAAATAAATGTATTACACTTGGGTGATTATATTGAAAAGGAAAAATAAATTTATTGTTATATTTTATTAACAATCCTTTCATTCCGCGAACTTTTGGACCTCCCCTCGTAATGTTATCAGTCTGTGGAAAAGGATCATACCTGTTGAAAATTTTTTGTAATATTTGTAAATCAGCTACATCTCTTTTTATTCGATATTCCCTTGAATCAATGTGTTCCTCTGTACTTGCAAAAGAAACATTACAAAAAACTTCCATTTCATTGCAAACTTCGACAAGTATGATCATTGTTAATACGAATTTTGTTAAAATACTTTCAGACATACCACGACCATGTGTAAGTCCACCCTGAGTTTTCATAGATCTCATCAAAACTTGTTCGATAGTCATATCCGACCAAACTCCCGACCAAAACTTGTGAGTACGTCTAATTGTGAAGAATCCTTCGGTGAATCTCGTAGATTCATAATCATCATTTATTGTGTCTTTAAGTTAACGCATATCTTGGAGATAAAGATGGGCAGATTTTGCGTATAAGAAGTGCCCACTTGCATGAAAATAGGGAAGCATTCTTTGCACGCATTTTAAATGTAATTCCCAATTACCTGCACGTTCAGCCCGTATGAAATCATTAACCAATGAGATCATTTGCCAGTACTGCATCCAAAGTTTTGCGGTAGGACCTTTTTTTGTACTAATTTTAGATGCTCAATAAATTTTTCTTTTATGATCTTAAAATCTTCGTCATCTTCTTCAAAATTTTCTGTTCCTAAATCCTGCAAAAATGTATCCATTAGCTCTTTTCTGTGTCCGATAACTTCATCGATAAAAAAAATTAATTCAGACAAGGCGAGCTGTACTAGAAAATGTCTTATTATAATGTGTATTTGTTGTTTGCAAATTTTGAATAAGACCATGCAAAATCTGCCGAAGAAATTTCATAGTTGTCCGTAACATCTAACATATCTTCTATCTGAACTGTTTTCAATCCATCGAAACTTTTGTTTTCATAACGTTTCAATTTCACAAATCCAATTTCGCCTATCTCTTGAGAAGATGGAATCTGTTTTAATCTAGAGATGGTTTTCTTTGAAGTAACATTTGACGCCGATATTTAAAAAAACTTTCAAAGTTTCAGGAACATCCTTAAAAAGATTGCCTTCATTTAAATCTGGAATTTCGTAGTAATTCATATCGTATACTTTTGAACGTATATCTTCTAAAATAATTTCAGCAGCCATTTGAACAATTCTAGTTCGTTCGTCTTCTTTACTTTTTAATCTTTTTTCATACCAGTCTTTGCAGAGTTTCTTACTTGCGGTACTATTTTTGTACAAAATTATCATGTCTCTTTTAATTAAATGACAATCGATATCGTTCTGAAAATGCTCTTTCAATTTATTTCTAATAGTTGTGTAATCTGGGAGATCTCCTGAAAATCCCTCTTTTATTCCATTGACAGAAAATTAACATTCTGTTTCGTTGTCAACGATATAATTCATAAGATAATTAAAAAAACTCTTAGTGTTTTCACATGCTGAGCGACCTCTTTTTCTTTCTGTCCTATTGTTATAATAATTAGCCATACAAACAGTGTCATAATGAGTTTTTACTGCGACTAAATCAGGCACATTTCTTAAACGAGCTGAAATGTTTTTATCGCAATCATTTAATGTGTTTTGTTTTTGAATATGCTGTAATATATTATCTCTTGTATCGTTACTTTGAACTGATGCAATTTTATCTTTTGAAATATTACCGAAAAACCCACCGCAGAGAAAGCAATGAGATTGAAAATTAAATGTAAGAGCGTCCTTATTTATTTCTTTTCCTTCCTGTGAATTGTCTTGTCTTTGTCTTGAGCTACAGAATGTAGCTATTGCAGTCTCATCATTATAGTGACTTTGACAAGTTCGATGAATAAAAGCTGATGTTAATGTTTCAAATTTTTTCATCGTGAATATATTTATGTATAGCCGTCGCGTCGTCGCAAACACGTCAGAACTTGAAACTTTCGGAATCCGAATGACGCGTTCACTTCGGATGACGTCATCGGCATAAATACCGGTCTCAGGTGCAGATATGCCGATCCATTGGACGCAGTACCATAGAAATTAATACAAAGCAACAAATCCGTACGCTCCGTATCCGTATCCAGTGGACGCGCAGCTTAAAAGTGAATGATGTTATTATCACTACTGATGGCATTTAACGACAATATACCACAACTGTGAGCAATTTGTGTAGACGCTTCGTGCTTGTTTGATGGTACAGGGTCATCTGGCTGACTTGATGTAGCTATTTCCACTTCATTGGCTGATGGAGGAATTTGACAGCTGGATTCAGATGTGCTTTCTTGTGCAACAGAAAAATCAAGTCTTTTTCTTAGTCTCTGCTCGTATCGATGTGCTCTTGATATGGGTGTTGTCAGTTTAGTCCAAGGAAAAACACTAGGCACAATGCCTTGTTTTAAAAAGCGATGCTGCTGTTGATACCATGCAACACATAAGAGGTACTTATTTTAGTTTGTCACTTTTGGTGGTAAAGGTTAGATTTTTTTTGTTATTTTAAGGAAATACCGTCTTTATAAAAGGCTAAAGCTTACCTGTATATGCAGATTCTTCTATATAATCAGATTCTTTAAAATGATCTCTGCATATCCGTGAGTATTTTGTTGCAACAAAGTTCTTCCGCCATATCGCTGTTTCCCATTGTTTTTTCAGGCCGGGGTTTTTGGGGAATAGGTGAACACCATTTTATTACAACCTGGTACGGCAAAAAGAGGTGTATCTTGAGAAATGTAATGAAAACTTATCGATAACCATAAGAAAACACAACAATTTGTAAGGAAATGTCAGTTCAGCTTGGCCGCATCGATGATGCGCCCTCTACAGGGATAAATTGGCAGTGTGGATCCCCATTTACAAGAGCCACATCCGGGACCCAGTACAACAATAACATCAGAAGACAACCTCGATCATTATTTTCAAGATATTCGACAAAGAAGAACTACCGAACAAAATTTAGCACATACATCGCTAACTATACTTCTCAAACATTTTTTAATGAGCCAATCGTACCTACTTCAACAAACAATTTAGAGTATTGGGATAAAAAGAAAATTACTAATCCACAATTATATTTATTATCCAAAATTATTCTTTCCACACCACAAGTTAGTGTAGAAAGATTATTCTCGTCACTCAAATTTGTTCTAAATAATTTAAGACTTTCCTTATCTGATTTAATTATTGAAGACATTTTGGTAGTCCGAAACAATAATCTAAACGGTCAGGTCATTTAGAGTATTGCAATCGTATCAACAGTAATCCTTAAAATCATATATTATAAGATTTATTAAATAATAATTTGTCATGTACCAATCAGTTTTCGATGGATTCCTCTCGATGTTTATTTCTTAAAGATTTTACATACTTCTTTTTTTTGTTATTGTCAAAAATCCAGACAAAGAACTTATCATAGTGATATAAAATGAAGGGTCTTTCACCATAGATCCTATTATATCCACTGCAGTTTCTGCCCTTATTGATTTCATAGATTCTATTGAGCCCCTATACTCATACTCAAAATTTATATCTATGATTTGTTCAGCAGTGGGATTGTAATTCTGCAATCATTCTCTTTTGATTCCTGTACAATTTCATAAATATCATAATTGCATGATAACATAGGTTTATCCCAAGTACAATTTGATTCGTAATATAATGCACCTTCTTTGACAATGCTAAATGATGATATTACTGCTCTGGGTTGCTCTAGGCAATTAGAGCAAGCATAGGACATACTAACCTCAAGATCACAATGAGGTTTTTCAACAATTAACTCTTTTAGCTCAACATTTCCAAATGTTATAGAAATATGGCCTGTTACCCTTGATTCATAGGTTAACCAGTCTTCAGCAAATGTAGATTGTTTAAAGATATCCTCCGAGAACAATCTATATGGACTTTTATGTGATAATCTTCTAATTGCAGGTTCATCTGAAATACATTTAACAACACAACTGCAACACTGCAATCTATAGAATTGGTATAGAATGCGATCTTATTATCTTTAACATCAATTTGGATATCACCTATCATATTTTTAATAGGCATATTATGTGGGCTAGTTTCCAGGCTATAGTATTTCTCATTGTACTCTACAATGGAACTTTTGACGTGAGGTATCTCATAAGAGGCAGAATTGACATAAATCGGCATATGCGTCATGATTTCACTTAAAATATCATTCAAATCATACTTTGGATTATTTGTATTAAGTTTAACTTCCTTTGACACTCCTTTGTAACTCACAGTTAGTACACTAGACCATAAGCTTGAGATTGGTCCGTATATTGTACTCATATAATTTTGGTTTGGATTTATTTCCCAGCGATACCAAACGCATGAGGTACCGTGTGCACATAATCCAGTGCAAGATACGCTAGTAAAATGACATCCATAACCATTAGGGTTGCTACTATTCCTTTCCAATGAATTCAACATGTATCCATTGCCGCACTCTGATCCATACCAACATTTACCAGAGCCTAAACAATTCCATGTCATTTGGTTTGTTATCTCGTAATCGCAAGTCTTATACAATTTGCTGTATCGCACTATGTGTGTCAACCTACTAAATTTTATAGACAATTTTTCATTATTTAGATCATGAAAGCAGACTGTTTCCCCATCTCCAATATTCAGGGAGTATGTGGACAAATCATAGCACTTGTTATTGTAGCATATTCTTCCATTGCTTTTAAGGTACAGCATTTGATCACAAGCATATGTTGTTGCAGGTAATGCTGCCAATATAGCAGTTGCCCTTACAATATTGCGTGCTGGGGAGTACCTTGCTCTAGGTGCTGGTGTCGGCCTAGTTAACAACAATCTTCTGATATTTCTAGTATTTCTTTAACTTCTCTTTCATCATTTGATCTATTGTACACTATGTCCGCATATATTTCAGTGTCAATTGGATTGCTCCCTGTTAGAATCAATCTCTTCTTCATGATCTCATCCATTAATACAGGGTTGCTGTATTTAATGTCTTTGAATTTAACTTGTAAGTTTGACCCTGATATCTTATTGTACCTATTGATTCGTTTAGCCCTTCTCCTGTCTGATCTCATAATACAATGAACTATCAAGCACACAATCAACATAGATATCCTTTTTCTGTATCTAATGATGCATATTATAAGTGTAAGTAATGAGATTATTGTAGATATTATGAATCCAACAATAAGTGGTACCATTTGATTTCTACACTTTAAAATATATTGGTTGTAAGCACAATATATTCCACATGTGGCACAATAAAAAAAAGACACCAATGTTTCAGATACCATATTGTCACACTTCCATTGTATTAAGCCAAACATTAAAGGTACTTCTAAATATTAATATAGGCTTCGGAACGCATACAAGCTGGTACAAACTGCATTTCGCCAATCAAAAGTAAATCTATAATTGATAATCATATTCACTAGCCATCAAAATATTGATCGGTAACTTCAATTTAATACAAACATGAATTTTTAATATCTTTTATCGCATATGATGTTTATTTATCATTACCATGTGTTTTCGATAAATATAAGTTTAAGTTAACGTACTAAATTTTAATTTTCGTCTGTATATTTCGAGATATCGACTTTCGATATTAACTATGATTTTGTCGCTCTTTTTTCTATAATTAAACGCTGGAATTTAACGCTGGGAATGTTTGTATTCATTTCAGCTAGATGGAGCTCTAATTTGACGATTATTTGAATGTGTACACTAACTTTTGTACCGGGAAGTGTCGCTTGTACACCATGTGTACATAAGCGATGAGCTCTCATTGGGCGTCGATTTGACCGTCTAAGGTGACCTTTATTTACTTTATGCTCTGTTATTTTGTATCTGTGTACACTTAAATTTTGTAATGATGCCGAAACCTAAACCTCAGAACAAAATTTTTAAAAAAAAATGAAGAAGAATAAGAAATTCGACCGAAATTAGTAGTAAAATCCTTGTTTATAAATACTATATTTGTGCTGCAGAAGCGAGCTGTTCGGGCAATCTACAAGCTGGCCCCCAACACTTCATTAAGAGAGAAGTTTAAAGAAACTGGAATCTTAACTGTAGCTTCTCAGTATGTTCTATCAAATGTATTATATGTTAAAAAAAATTTAAACCTATTCAAAAAGAAAAGTGACAACCACAATAGAATTACCCGAAATAAGCATAAGCTTGATGTACCAGTGACTAGACTTAGTAAAGTTAAGAACTCGTTTAAAGGCCAGTGTATACGCCTATACAATAAGATCCCAGAAAGCGTTCAAAATTTTTCAATCAATTTTAAAAGAGTAGTTAAAGAACGTTTGTGTGCTAAAGCCTATTATAAAGTTAATGATTTTATGAATGATAGCACACCATGGGAAACCATGGGAAAAAGGTGACCCCCTGCAAGGCTACTTCTAAATTACATATATTATTGTACTTTTGTTATGTAGTTTTAGTCATAACATTGTTATATATGCCTTTTTTATATTTTAAAAGAACAATTTTTCATCTTTTTGATAAAAGATGGCCCCGCGCGAGTTTCTTACGCCGGTTATTCTCGCCGGGCTAGTTTCCGAACCGGTGGTAGGCATCATGTAGATCGACGTTCAGAAAGTGTATGAAAATACCTATTTTGAATAAAAAAATTTGACTTTGACTTTGACTTTGATTTTCCCGAAAACCGGTGCAGGTGAAAATTTATAAATAAAAAAACGCATAAATAATTAATAAAAGAAAATAATTTTAAGCATAATATGTGAGTGGGGTATAAAAAAAGGATTGTCATCAATGAAAGGATTAAATAACGCTGTGATATGGAGAAATATGGAGAAATAGGTAACTAAATATTAAAATAAGGTTATGTTGACATATGATAACAGTATAGAGACACTGTAGTCTCACGCCTATTAAATGTGTACTTGGCGCGAGACACTGCCGTGTCTCCGGATTTGTTGTTTGTTCCAGCTGATTGTTGGTATTTCGACTCTTACCGAATGGTAGGGAGCGTTATCCATGACAACCACACATCCTGGTTCTAGCTTAGGCATTATATTAATGAACCAATGAAGGAATCTTTCACCATCCATCTCTTCATGATAGTCTTTTGTAGACTTAGATTCAAATACTAGTAGACCATCTACCACGAACCCTTTGTCGCTGCCAATGTGCAATACAATTAACCTTTTACCTTTTCCTGTCGGAGCCTTTGGACCGGTTGATAAGCCATCTAGAAAGGCTTGTATTTTATTTTTTACCGTTGTATCCAACCATGTTTTTGCCTTTACGTGTCCGGCGTTTACCCACGTTTCGTCAAGATAGTAAATGGTTTTATTAGCGTCTCTGTATTCTTTTATTTGCCGAAGATATTTACGCCTCCATAAAACAATATCTTCCCTTTCGACTAACAATGTTCTATTATCCTGTTTATTGAAATCGAAACCAAGCTCGTGCAATATTTTATGAAGTGTAGTACGTTTGAAAACAGGAATATCTTCGTCAGCTTCGCAAATTCTCATAATTTTGTCCAATGTCGGGTAGTCATTATTTAAATATATTGAGTGAACTTTTCTTCTTATTGCACATTTGTCTAGCTCATCTAATTTATCGACTGTGGATAGTCGAGCTCTTTTTTTCACGGGTGATTTTAATGTGTTAGTATCCTTTTGTTCTTTAATAATTTTATGAACAGTATTTTCGGACACATCGCATGCACTTGCTGTTTTTATGACTATGCTCTCCATAGTTGCATTTAAATCACACAGTTTAAAGTACTTATAAACATTGTAAATTATGTGTCTCTCTCCGCTATGGATTATTGATCCACTTTTATTCTTTCGAATTGGTGAAGTATTCATTTTCAAATTTTATTGTTGAACGAGTCACGCAAAATACACAACCGTTTTGTTCGAAGGTCAGACTTAACTGGTCACTGTGAACTCGACTTTCTAATTTCTAGCATTTTAATTGGCTGGGGGGCGTGGCCAGGCCGGCGGACAACGATGACTCACTATTTTCTTAACGCGAACGGACTATAGTGAAACTAGTCACAACAATAAATAATAAAATACTATTGTTTATTTCATGAAAAAACATGAATATATACTAAAATATAGTTTGGAGACGTGTGCATATCGTATGCAATTTGGTTTCATAAATTACTATCTACCCCGAAACCTATATGTGGCTGTGAGGTTTGTTATCTTATATAAAAGAAAATTTTCATACATCTTATCAATATACTAACCACAATAAAGTAGACTACAAATAGAACTATGGCTCATTTCAGTAATTGTCGAAACTGTATTTGAAAATCGAAGCGAAGAAAAACCGACATACTGAAAAATATACGTCTTTAGTGGTGTCATAATGATATATATATATATATATATATATATATATATATATATATATATATATATATATATATATATATATATATATATATATATATATATATATATATATATATATAATATGATTATTTAACAATATGGAAATAAAAGATAATGTGTTGCTTTACAACTAAAGAAACAACATTTAATGCTAATATTTCACAATTTAAATAATATTTTATACAAATAATTCATAAGAAATTAAATATAAGTCTCATTCCCTTGACAGTTGACATTCATTGTCAAGTCTAAAAAACAATGAGGTTACATCTCCCCCTCCAGATCAGACTCCGACCGCTGCAGCTGTAAGAGCTGGAACAATCTTTGTAATGTGATAGAAATTTGATTCACACTTCTTATGACCAGTGTCTACTCTGTATATAGAGTCAGATATCTTTTCCAAAACCTCAAAAGGCCCAATCTTTAATTCATCTAACTTTCTTCTATTAAGTTTATTTCCATTTTCAATATATACGAAATCACTAACTTTCAAATCTAGATCTCTCCTCTTTCTATCAAATTTTTGCTTATTGTATAAATGTGACTTCATAGAATTTTCAAATGCTAATTTTCTGTTCCTTTTTAAATCTTCAACTGTAGAATTTTCTTTTAATTCAGCTGGTAGAAGGGTGTAATTTTTGCCTTCCAGAAGATATTGAGGTGTAAACTTTGTAACAGTATGCTCTGTCTCATTATATCTTTTGATACATTCATGAGCAATAGTTGTCCAGGCTAAGTTTGTTTGTTCTTTTCATTTATCTTACATCTTATTTTATTTACAATAGTTTGGTTTAATCTCTCATTTAAACCATTTGAAAACGGCGCATTCACGGCAGTAAAAACTATAGTTATATTTTCTGTATCTAAAAATGATTTAAATTCTTTTGAATTTATACCTGGATATTGATCAGATAAAATAATGCCAATCTTATGTTCCTGTGTGACTTTCTGCAATAACTTTATAAAACCATTTGACTTCTGTGTTTTCGAGATCAAAATGTAAGCATATCTTGTAAAGTGATCCACTAAAATGTGTAAATATTTTTTTGTAGATCGAGATCCACCAAATCCTCCAATAGTGTCTATTGACATTATTTCATAAGGACATGAAGCTGGTCCCAACTGAGACAATAATCCATAATTATATTTACCTCTGGACTTATTTCTTATGCACACTTCACATGTGTCACACATATTCTTTATATTTCTCATCAAGTTATTTGCTTATTTTATTCCTAAAATGAGCTTATTTTATTCCTTATCTGTTCTGCTCCTATGTGACAGTAGAGGTAATGAATATCTTTTATTAGCTTTTTACTAAATTCTTCCGTTAGTATGATTTTTTCTTTTTTCTTTGACTTTTTATATTATATTAAATTTTCAAATTTTAATTTATTTTTATTTTGTCTTATGTATTCATTTCTTTGCTGATCACATTGAATATCTTCTATTGTAACAAAATTTACAATTTTTAAGTTATCATCATGATTACAGTCTGGTTCCAATACTGGATTTCTACTAAGACTATCAGCTTCCAAGTTATATTTACCCGGCGAATAAATAACTTCAAAATTGTATTGAGATAAATAATATGTAAGATCTCCTAGTTCTTCATCTGGTCGAGATTTAATTATAATTTTTCTAAAGGCTTATGATCTGTAAAAACTATAAACTTTTTCCCTAATAACCAATGTTGCCAATACTTAACAGCCTCCTTTATAGCTAAACATTCTAAGTAAATAGCTTTTTTCTTTTTCTGAGTATCATTCAGTTTTCTTGAAAAATATGCACACGGCTTTTCCTCTCCATTAAGCTGTGGCTGTTTCATGACAGCGCCAATACCCAGTATGCTGGCATCAGTATAAATATGTATTGGTAAATCAGGATCAAAAATAGTTAATATAGGCTTCTGGCACATTAAGTTTCTAATCAACTGAAAAGATTCTTCACACTTTTTTGACCAAACAAATTGTTGCCCTTTTCTCAATAAATTATGTAAAGGGTCTAAAATAATTGATATATTTGGTATGTATTTACCATAAAAATTGATTTTTCCTAAAAAATGACGTACGTTCTTTTGCGTCTTTGGTACAGGAAAATCTTTTATTGCAATTAAATTGTCTTTCAAAGGAGTAATCGTGTTGTTCTTAATTATATGACCAAGGTACTTTACTAAATCTTGTGCAAAGTTACATTTTGAAAATTTTAATCTGAATCCTTCTTTTGATATTGCTTCTAGTAGTAATGATAAATGTGTAATATGTTCTTGAAACGTCTTAGAAAAAATCAAAATGTCATCAATATAATTTACAGTAAAGTTGGTTAGTTTGTGCTTCCTTATTATATTGCTTAATACTCTTTGAAAAATTGCTGGTGAAGTTTTTAATCCAAAGGGTAGGCAGGTCCATTGAAAATGTCCATCTTGAGTTACAAAGGCTGTTTTATGTCTGTCTTCAATTTTGAGCGGGATTGACCAAAATGCCGAATTAACATCAAGTGTTGTAAAGTATTTACAATTTCGAGTTTTCACCACTAAGTCTTCTATTAAGGGAAACGGTTGTGACTGTGGTATTACAATTTTATTTAAATCTCGGAAATCAATGCATATTCTGGATTTCCGTCCGTCTTCTTTTTTATATGCCAGAGTAACAGGTGCTGCAAAAGAACTATACGATTCTTCAATCAAATTTTCTTCCAATAATTTAGCCACCTGCATTTCTATCTCTTTTTTATCTTCTATACAACATTTATATGGTCTTTTAGCACAGTACTTATCGACCAATAAATCAATATGGGCTTCGTAATCTTTTACTCTACCAACATCGTACTTGCCTGTTGCGAAAAGTGATTTATATTTTGATATAAGGTTATCAATCTCATTCCGTTGATACAAATTAAGGTGATTCACCATAATAGTAAAGTCTTTTTCCTCTAGATGTTCGTTAAAATTAATTACATATTCCTTGTTTGCTTTGTCAAAGTTTTTTGTTCTATAAAATGTCTTTGTTTTATGATATGTCTTATTCTCCATAAAGGGAATACTTTGTTTTATTTCTAAGTGTTCATCTTGAACAAGATGAATTTTTTTTATTATGTCTAATCCAATCAAAAAATCGTAATCGAAGTTTTCTTCGTCTACGACAAATACATTGACATTTCTCTCTATATCGAAAATCCTTATTTTGAGTGTTATCATACCAACACTTTTTTTAACACCATTAATCGTCTTGAGATTCGCATTTATACCGTTCTTATTATTTTGACTACCTTTTAATGATAAAATTTTGGAATTTATTAAGGACACATTCGAGCCCGAATCATAGATCCCTTTTATTTTTAAGGAGTCATTTAATTCAACTTCAACTTTGATTAATGGCGGGATATCAAGTTTTTTGGATCAATTTCATTTAATTCAACTTCTAACTCTGAATTGTTAACGTTTCTTATGGGGTATCTGTTTTCTGCTACTCCTCGTGAGTTTCTTGTATTTTTATTTTGTTTTTCTGATTCTTTGTCAGCATTCTTTCTAAAGTTGTTTTTAACATTCTTTCTGGTAACTAAATATTCTAGACCTCTTATCTGGTTAAATAAATCTTCTGTTGTTCTTAAAATATTTCTGTCAATTTTATTTATCACAAACGTAGGTAGTCCCGTTGCAATCAAATCAATCAATGTACAAACATCAATGTTTTTGTTCACTTCCAATAAAAGTCTCTCCTTTTTCAAGGCATAGTCTAATAAATAACCTTGTCTGTATTGAAATAAAATTGTATACTTGACAGGTGACCAACCTTTGTCAGCATAAGTTTCACAGAAACATTCCTTCCATGTTTTCCATTCCGAATTAATTGTATATTTAATCATCATGGAGGTATACCAGTCTAGGTCCTCTAAAAACGCTCTTATAATCTCAATTTTCTTTACATCTTCAACAATTGATAATCGTGAACATTCCTCTTCAAATCTATTCATCCATTGAGATGCATTAGATGTCCTCCTGTTAAACTTTTCCAATATAAATTTGTCTACTATATTTCTCGAAATTTGTGGTTTATTTGATTCCATGCATTTATGTAATAATTCTGTCAAATACTCTTTTGAAATTCCTATATGCTGTGGTGCTCTTTCAATTTTTGAAGTTATTTTCTCTAAAAAATATCCATTAAATTGAATGTTTCCATCGTCATCTATATAGGTATCATGTATTTCTTGTGTCATTGTAATCCATACTTGTCTTCTCTCATGCCTTTTCATCAATGTTTTTTTATATTATCATATACTTGCGTCTTAAGAATAACATCATGTAATTTAGCCGGCTGAAGTTCTTGCGGAATCAAGTATATTCTTTTATCAGTATCAGTAATCGAAGTTAAGCAGATAATATTAGATTTTGGATCATCACTTGCCTTTACTACAAATTCAAATCTCAGTTTTTCCATTGTTCATAAGTTATAGCGAAAATGTTGTTTTATAATATGATTATTTAACAATATGGAAATAAAAGATATAAAGAAACAACATTTAATGCTAATATTTCACAATTTAAATAATATTTTATACAAATAATTCATAAGAAATTAAATATAAGTCTCATTCCCTTGACAGTTGCCATTCATTGTCAAGTCTAAAAAACAATGAGGTTACATATGAGGAGGTGAAGAACAAAACCTCACTTTTCCACTTTTTTTAATATTGAAGAAAACAGTAAAATGTAAATAACTAACTGACTACGACATCTGCATTTTGGTTTGATTGTGTCATATTATGCTAGAGTTACAGTCAATCTGATGTGCAAATGGCTGATAAAAATGATAAGAATCTTAGCTAATATTTTGAAATGAAATTTGGAAATGTGAGGTTTTGATTAAATATTTTTGGAACTTGGAACTTAACTTTGGAATAGACTAGTGGAAAAGCGAGGTTTTGATGTTTACCAAAAAAAAAGGTGTGGTTTTGAAAATGACTGAAAAGATAACCTTTTAAAAATATATTTTTGTTCTCCTTACTGTATGAGCACACACACATTCTTATTTTAATTATCACAATCATTAATCATCAAATTAATATTATTAGCCTTATGACAAAATCATTCATCACTTTAACCATCACCAATATCAGTATCTAAATCCTAATAATATTAGTATCAGGTTCAAGACAATCACAATCTTCATCTTCACTGACATCTCCAACTTCTATCGTATGTGAAGAATTATTATCCAAGATACCAACATACCATTGAAGCTCTTCAATATCCTTCCACTTATCTCCATATTGTTTTACCAATAAATTGTCAATGTCTTTCTTTTTAGCATCTGCTATGTCCCGTCCCAGAGATTGTAGTTGTAGCAGTTTAGGATGATTTTTACCTTTTTTCAGTAATATTACTCCGGTGTCGTTGTCAGTCTCATATTTAAATGTTTCAAATAATTTGGTCAAGTAAACTATTCTTTGCCCAGCTCGAGTTTCTTTTAATTCTTTATAAATGCGTATTCTTTTTAAATTTCTGATTTCAGGTACTTTTTTGTAGTCCTTGCATAATTGTTTCAAATCAAACAACTTCCAGTCTTTTCCAAGAAGATTGACATCACCAAATTGTGAGAACTTATCCAAATACTCATCTTTGGATGTAATTACTGGGAATTTTGATATTTCTTTTTCCAAGCGACCAAACACTCTATCGGCTGGTAAAAACGAATGGCCTCTGACAGGATAAGTTATTTGAATATCTTCTATTTCGGGAGGGGCATGATTAACCAACCAAAAAATTAATACATGAACAATATGTGAGTTTTTATTTTGCCCGCCACATCCATCACAGAAAAGCCGTACATATTTTTACCTGTATAATCCTGCTTCATTAAATGTTGCAATAATGCTGATCCAATTTCAGTGGATCCCCGTCCAGATTGATTTTCCGTCCAGCAATAAAAGGTTGGATGTCTTGCTTCCATATCTACAATACATAGATTGTATAAACTTAATTGACAACTGTAAAAAGCATCTTGGATTGGAGTTCGGGGTAAGGGTTGTACTTGCTGAAGATCAAAACAACACCGAAAGATTTGTGGATCATCTACCTTTGTTAAATCATAGAAAGCATTTGCTCGCAATTTGTGAATTCTTTTTTCTGTTATTAATTTTTGTTTTTCCTGAGCATCTTTGCAGTTTTTAATTTTATTTGCAAGCAGTACACAAGCAGAACATTGATCACTTGTGGGTGCTCTGAATCCAATGTTGAATTTTCCATTAAAAATTCTTCTAAATAGACCACATGATACTTTTAGATCAGTTCCAACAGAGTTGTTATACAGCTTGAACAACTTTTTGATGTTAAGTGAACTGTCCAAATATATTCTCTTTGATTTATTTCGAGAATAATGGCTTTCTTTGGCAGGTAATTTCTCAATAAATTGTATGACACTTTGTCGTTTCTTCTCAAATTTTTTTTCTTTGTGATCTCCACCTCTTCCTTCTTTAGGAAGGGTGCCATTAAAGACATTTTTGCAGATTGTTCTCAACCTAAAACTTTTGATTGAAAAAGTTGCCATGAACAGACTTTTGCAAACTTGAACCAACTTGTTCTTCTGTCCAGTCAAAAAGAAACTGGAACATAATTTTCTAGGTTTCGAAAGAGATCCTTTAGGTTCCTTGATTCTTTGAGGTGTGTATGAAGAGACCAATCTTGTCAGATAAGTATCTTGTGCTACTTTTGTTTTGTTTTTATAAAAAAGCTTTCTGTTCTTGAGTAGTATGGGAAGGCTTAACTTATTGCATTTGAAAACACTTTTCGTGACATGTTTACAGTTTCTCTTCAAATTAAGTGCAAGTGGATCACTATCCACATACCTGTAACAGGAAAAATAGGTAATTAAAAATATATTTAGGTTTCTTTATAAAATTCCCGCTCAAATTGATGTGAAATGTCACTTTGAAGCTGATATTGTAATTCGTTTACGTCCACGCCGTGGCCTTGTTTTTGTACCACAATTGATCGTTACAACTTCAGCAGTCCCGTCTTCATCCATTTCGATATAAATTTAACAGTAAAAACTGCACTTCAACACCTAAATAAGCAACCGAATACTCGAAGTTCTAACTCGAAAAACTTTGTTAACCTAATAGTTTTGACAACAATGACAACTTGAAAAGTAAGCGTCAAACGTCAAATAGCTGAAAAAATGTTGCCACACGTATGAAAAATAAAAATTACCGTAAACTATTTAACAAAAAGACCAGACATAGATGTTTAGCACCTTTAATCTAAACTCAATTGTTTTTATGTGGTTTTGATGAAGTCTTAATGATACCGTTAAATTGTACTCCAATAAAGTGAGCTTTTGAAAAGTATTGAGGGAGACTGTTTTTTTTTTAGTCTAAAGTGTGGTTTTGTTCGAAACTCTATTTGAAATGAATAAATTTTTATAAGAAAAGATGTGTTTTAGATAAGGTTTTACTTATTTGCTTTGATCAATTCAACATTTTTTTGCACATAGACTAAAAAAATATATTTAAAACAAAAATGGTAAAGTGAGGTTTTGTTCTTCACCTCCTCATATATATATATATATATATATATATATATATATATATATATATATATATATATATATTGATTTAATTTATAATAAAGAAAACATTTTAAGCTTTTTAAAATGACATAACACTCATAAGTTACTATAAAAATTATTGCATAATAAACAAATAACTTCAGATGCATTCTTAGAGGAGAAAACATATCTTCACATTTTGCCATATATTCATAATTTGCGCACTGATGCCGCAACAAAAAAATTTACCCAGCAAATTTGCATTAAATTTGCTACAAAATATAACTAATTACAGAACTTATATATCGATAAACGTCAAAACTCTAAGAGTGTTTTCACACGACACCGCGGCGGCAGCGTTTTTGGCCGCCGCGGTGCCGCAGGAGCTGCGGCGTTTCACCGCAGAACCAGCGACACTAACGCGGGCTACGCGGCGCAAATATAGACTAGTCACGCGCGATCCGTCGGACAGAATGGATAGTACCGTGGCGCTGTTTCTTTGTGTTCTGCGTCGTCGTCGTAAAAAGAGAAAAACAAGAACTATTTGGATACATCCCTTTATATCTTCCAGAAAAAGTAACGGAAAGTTTTATTGTGATTATGAGAGTTTGAGAAGAAATCCTAAGAAATTCCGTAGTAGTTTTCGTATGAGTATTGATACATTCGACCAACTATTAGGACGCGTTCACAACAGTTTGCAGAAGAATTGTACGAATATGAGGGAATGCATTTCACCTCCTGAAATGTTAATGATGACATTAACGTAGGTAAAAAAAACTACAAATACAATCAAGTTTTATATAATTCACATTAAGGCACAAAATTTAAGTAGTAGGGCTAATATTAATTAAATTCGGGTAACATTGGTGATGCGATCTGTGATACAGTACTCGTAGAAGACGTGTTCTGATAATTATCGTATGTCGTTGTATATCCAGTCTGATATCCGTAATTAGATGTATTTTGCCATACTGCTGTAGGGCACTGAATTTCGGTTACAATTTGTAGTACTCTACTCTGAAACTGCAATACTTGTTGGTCATTAAATTTTTATAGACTTGGCAAAATACTTTTAAAAAAAGATAAATGTCTATTATCCTGTTCTTTTTTTAAAATATTCATAACTTCGGTTTCGAACTCATCTGTTTTGCGTTTGCGATGTGAGGTCTTTGAAGTACTCGGTTGAGCTTGCTGTGCATTAGTAGTAGGAGTAGGAGATTCCTCACGTGGCTGTTGAGATGATTCTTCTTGATTTTGAGTTGTTGCAATACTCTATTGTGTCTCAGATGGTGCAATTTTTTTCAAGAAAGATAATTGTTCAAACAAATGATATTTTTTGGTAGCACTTGCAGCTGATCCTGATCTCTTTGTTTTTATCTTTGTTAGGTATTTAAAAAAATTGTCCTTCACATTCTCCCATTTACTAAATACAGCTTTACCTGAAAAAATAATAGTCACTCTAGATAATACTTTTATATTTGTTTTTCAGATATTTGGCTAAGGGACATACATTTACTGATCTGCACGAAAATTTTAAGCTTGGAATATCTACAATAGCTCAAATAGTAAGACGCACATGTAAAGTGATTTGGAATGAACTATCACAAGAATGTATTCCAGAATTAACAGAAGAGAGATTAAAAGAAATCGCAAAGCAGTACGAGTACAAAGCTAACTTCCCTCACTGCATTGGCGCCATGGATGACAAACATATCAGAATGATTAAATCAAACAATAGTGGGTCGATTTTCTTCAACTACAAAGAGTTTTTCACTATAGTATTGTTTGCTGTAGTTGACGCAGACTACAAGTTTATTTATATAGATGTGGGTGCGTATGGAAAAGAGTGTGACTCAACGATTTTTCAAAATTCTTCATTATTTGAGCATCTAGAACAAAACCAGATACAACAACCGAACCCAGAACCAATATCAAGCACTCGAAGTGTAGATATGCCTTATGTTTTCGTTGCTGACGAGGCTTTTGGTTTAAGTTCAAATATCATGCGTCCTTATAGTGGAAGGAACTTGCCTACAGCAAAACGTGTATTTAATTATCGCCTCTCAAGAGCCAGGCGGTACGTAGAATGTGCCTTTGGTTTATTATCAAATAAATGGAGAATTTTCCATCGACCCTTGAACGTGAAAACTGACTTATCAATCGACATTGTTAAATGTTGCTGCGTTTTGCATAATTTCGTCAGATCCAGAGATGGAGGTAATTCTAGGGAATCAATGGCGATTGTAGATCATGAAGACGTGATCACAGACATTACACAATCACAAGCTGTAAGAAGAGTTCCAGCAGCCAATGCGAAGAGCGAAGAAGGGGCATTATCTTGGCAATTAAAAGTAATTTAATACCTATTAAATCTGTTATTATGTACCTGTATTTAAAAATAACCTATCTACTTGTAATACAAACAATAAGTGGATAAATAAATAAATCTTAACAAACATATCCTTGTCTTTATCACTGAGCGCGTCGAATTCGGAATACAATATAATGCAAATATCTTTCCATGCTGCATTCGAAATGTTCTTATATTTCAACTCTTCTAAAGATTTATCCCACAAGACTGGCCTTTCACGAACCAGTGAGATTAAATTATCGATGTCTATGTTCTTGATAAATTCAGGTATGTCCATTCTGATAAATACTCTTTGACAGGCACCGCGCGCGACGTACTTCCTCTCCGTGTGTAAGCGACTAACTAAACTCGTACATTAGTTGAAAACTACGGCACCGCTCGCCGCTGCCGCCGCGGCATAAAGACTCGCCGTCGCCGCCGCGGCGTCGTATATAAAGCTCCATATAAATCTAAGGCAGACTCGCAGCGGCGCCGCGGCGGCGACGGTGCCGCGGCATAATGTGTAAGAGGCCTAATCTAAAATTGAAGATAAGGAAAAACGACATACTGATGTACGTCTCTAGTGGTGTCATATATGAAAAAACCCAATATATAATTAATTCATAATAAAAAATATATATTAAGCTTTCTAAAATGGTGTAACGCTTATTTATTCCTCAAAGGAAAGTCACTATAAAATCAAAGTTAAATGTCCACATTTTAAGAATATTTTTCAACAAATTTTCATTCAGTTTCTTTGAGCGATTTTTTTTTCAAAAATAGGGACAGACACAAGTGAAAATCGTTTATATTTAGGTAGATTGGTCCTTTGTCTACAATTTGAAGTACAATTAGGGTTGCCAACCGTACTATAATATATAGTATTGTACTATATTTCGAGCCTGCGTACTATATACTGTTGAACTATTATATAGTACGCAAAAATACTATATTTTCAACACTGAAATCTAACTTGAAACAAATAATTCTTATTTTTTAAATTTATAAACGCGCTTCGACATATGACTTGACGTCTTAATAATAAAAAATAAGTTGACACTTGACAAATTGTACAAATTGACATTGACAATTGACATATGACATAACATGATATTGACAAGTGACAACCCAAAAGCCAAGTGAAAACCCAAACCTCGTAATGATTTGTTTTGGTGTTTATTTTTCTCTTTGGGGCATTATAGCGCTATTTTCAATTAGATTTGTTTTTTCTTTTGAGAAGTTGAAGTCCTAAATAAATAAGTAGTCATGGAAGAAAGTGGTACTGATGACGAAAGTGTGTCAAGTTTAAATGCAGCGCTAACACCGATTAAAAAGCGTAAAATACAGAAAAGACTTCAAAAATATAAACCTGAGTGGGAAAGACAGCATGACTGGATTACTTATGATCCCCAAAATATCTACAATGTAAAATGTAAGCCATGTAATGTAACATTTTCTATCGGGAAAAGTGGCATTGGCCAGGTGAGTTATTTTATGTTGTTTTGTTATAATAGATATCTCCTCTTGTCTGTTGTTTTGTTTTTTTTTTTATTAAATTAATGCCTGATTTTATGTGGATGTTCATCACTAATTGGTGGTGGTATTTGAGATGCTTTATGAGTCATATCCAAAAAAGTTGTACATATTTTACCATAGTACTGTCTTTTAAGTGGTATCGCGATCATTTTGCTAAAATAATAATAGATCTGTCATCCAAACTGTATAATAATATACTAATCTAAACAATTCAGCAATAAAATGAGCAATTTTTAAATAAATTCTAGCCAAAAAAACATTTTTATTACATCAAAATAGCGTAATTTACGAAAAAAGTAGGTGTCCAAAAGTTTTATTACCTCTTAAAATCGGTATTACCAATGATTTTCTAAATATTCTGCTGATTTAAACAAGCTACACCAATTGAAACTAAATGAACCTATTGATTTCATGCTATTTGTTTTATACATTACATAAATAACTATTAAAAAGCGTGTAAAACTATGTGTCCTGTTCAATCGAACCATTTACTGACACTCATTTAATGACACGAATTTCCACTTTAGGTTTTTTACAGTGCCTTGGTAGTTTTATGGTTTTGAAGGTGGCAACATTGGCATGTATCATAGACAAGTTGCTATACTGCCGCCATTTTTGTTTTCGTGACATTCATGTTTTCACGTGCGTTTGGTGTGTGTGGAAAAAAAGTGTGACCTATTTACTGACGCTCTTTAGTTGACAGAAAAGTGAGTAAGGTTACAATTTATATTACATACGAAATATACCATATCATGAGATAATGTAGTGCCGAAGTTAATAATTTAACAATCTGAAAAATTATAGGAAAAGTTAGGTTATGGCACGTCAATTTCTTGATACAATTTCCTGACTTCCTGACGTCAGTAAATTGTAAATCATGGTTAGGCCAAGTTCACAGCATGCATTTAGATGTTTATACTGTTTGATGTCAATGAGCAGTTTTCTTTTAGGTATTGACAGTTTAATTTTGATTACAATAAGAGATGGCGCTACCATTTCAAATAGATTTTTTTAAGCTTGTCCATGTCAGTGGATTACGTTTAGCCAATGTTATGCCGCGGCCGCATATGCGTGGTGCTTCGCGCTAAGACCGATACTATTGGACGATCTGCGTGTATCATCCAATAGTGTCGTATCTGGCAGTAACATAACTATGTAATACTTACGTAAATATCCGTAAACAATGGAATGAAAAGAAAAATGTTGTTGAATACTATACTTAAAGAAAACTGCTTATTTTTTTTAGTGTTAGCTGTATGGTGTCATTTCCTATGGAAAGCAAAAAAAGTTTATTGATTTATTTTGATTTATGAGTTTTTTTTTTAACTTTTAGATGCCGTTAACTGGCGCAGAGCGCCAAAAACGTTATTTAGAACGTTTGAAAATAGAACAACCAGAGAAATACGAAGAAAAGCGAAAGAAACATCTTGAAAAGGTCAAACAGCGACAAAAGAAAATTTCAAATTTAACAGAAGAAGAAAAAAACATTCAAAGAAAAAAATGGCGTGAAGCAAACAAAAAAAGAAAAGATAAGAAACAAGACATTTTTCAAAAACAAAACGAAGAAAAACTAAAAAAAAGGAGAGAAATTCGAGCTGCTTTATACAGAAGTAAATTAAAAACAGAAAATGAAGAACTACGAAAAAGTGTCATAGATTTGAACCGAAAAAATAATGCTCTTCAAAAGAAATTATACCGATGTAAGAAAAGAAACAAAGAATTAAGTAGAATAATTAATAATCAAACTGATTCCAAAGATGTTCAAGAAGAAAAAGAAGAAGTGTTCAGCGAACCGTTTTCTAATAATTTGCAAGCAGAAAGGACACCAGTTACTACTCCACTAAGTAAAACTATCTCTTTTGTAGATTCATTGTCATCCACAATCCCAGAAAACGATAAAAATAAAATTAAAAAGAAAATTTTCGAGCTCAATGTATTATCAAATTCCCTTGAAACACAATATAAAAATACAAACTCAAATGTAACAAAAGCGGAACTCAAAAAAATTGCCGATAACGAGATGACCAGAAAGTATCGTATGAAATCCAATTTTTCACTGAAATTAGGTCTCAAAGGAAGAATAAGAAATCTACAGGGGTCTAAAAACCCAAACAGAATATTAGAACAGGACATTAGGAATTTTTTCCTTCGAGATGACATAAGCCGGTCTACAGCAGGGCGAAGTGAAACCAGGACTCTGAATAAGATAAAAATGCAAAAACGGTTTTTGACAGACACTTTAGACAACTTGTACAAAAAGTATCAATTAAATGCAAGGAAAAGCATCTCGAACAACTTTTGGGCGATATAGACCATTTTATGTTATAAGCCCCAATGTAAATGACAGAAACACCTGCCTGTGCACAAAACATACAAATTTACAATTGAAAGCAGACAAACTCAAAGCTTTAGGAATACTTACAACTAACTCACTGTCACAGCTTGTGCAGGAAGTTGCTTGTGACTGTAATTCCAAAACCTGCATGTATTCTTCTTGTGAGTTTTGTAAAGACAAAATGCCAGTAATTAACACTGATATTCATGACAAAAAGGAAATACGTTGGCAACAATGGATTTTAAAAAACCATGAATATGTCAAAGGCAAACCGGGATATTCAAAGACCATTGTCACAAAGAGATATACGAAAAATGAATTTACTGGAACTTTAGAAACTTTGGTGAAAAAATTCAAAGAAGAACTGTATATCTTCAAGCGTCACTACTTTAACATAGCAACTCAAGCGTCAGCATTCAAAATGTGCAAAGAAACAGTGAAAGAAGACGAGATTATTATAATATGTGATTTCTCAGAAAATTTCACATGCAAAATGTCTGAAGAAATACAATCTGCCCATTTTGGCGCAAGCAAAAATCAATTTACTTTACATACTGGGGTGATTTACTTGCAAGGAAACAGTCCTATCTCATTTTGTACTATATCACCATCGCTTTCTCATGATCCAGGTGCGATTTGGGCTCATTTGAAACCAATTATTGAGTACGCTAAAGAAAGATGTCTAAAGGCACGAGTTATTCACTTTTTCTCAGACGGACCTTCGACGCAGTACCGTCAGAAAAAAAACTTTTATTTATTTAATAAAATTATTGGTGAAAGCGTCTTTGATTACGGTACTTGGTCCTTTTTCGAAGCTGCGCATGGCAAAGGCCCTGCAGACGGCGTTGGTGGTGCAGTTAAAAGGAAGCTAGACCAATTTGTTGCTTATAAACATGACATACCATCTGCAGAAGCAGCATACACTCTACTGAAATCACAAGAAACTGGAGTGAAAATATTTTTTATTCCGGAAGAAGATATAACCGCTATTCAAAATACAATACCTGATGATCTAATACCTCTGTCAGGAACAATTCAAGTTCATCAGATCATTACACAAAACTGTGATGGGTCGATTTTTTATAGGGATGTAAGTTGTTACTGCGAATCTAACAATAGAGGACTTTGCAAATGTTTTGATCTGAAAGAACACCAACTAATTCGTAAAAAGGAAACCGTAACTAATAAAAGACCAGCAAAGAGAGATAGAAAGAGAAATACGGACTCTACAGACACGGAAGTGGACTCTGATGTAACATATGCTGAAACTAGTGAAAGTGAAGGATATGAGATTAGCGAAGATCTAAGCAGTGAAGATGAAAGAATATATAAAGAGATAAAAGACAATGAAGACGGAAAAAATACAATTCCCAAAATAATTAGTGAAAAAGAGAATAGAAGACTTGGACTTCATGAACCAAATAATAGCTTAATACCATCTCGCCATACAAATATAAAAATATTAAGTGATATTGAGGTTGTCAATGTCTTAGACGAAAAAACTGGACAATTCATAATAAAAGCAAACAAGAATGTTGTCGATACCGTTTCCAAAGATGCTGAAGTTCCTATGATTGGAAATTTTATCCTAGCAAAATTTTATACGAAACAGTCAAAGAAAATTTACAGATATGTCTGTTTAATCGAGGATATTTGTAGAGGAAGCATAGTTGTAAAGGGACTGAAGTCTAAAAAAAGTAAAAATATGTTTCGAATTGTTGAGGACGATATCTCTATAATAGATTTTAAAGACATCATTGAGTTTTTGCCTCACCCTAATAAAGTGAATGAAAATTATATTTTTGGGCGAGCTATAGATATTAATGAAGCATGAATAAAATAACTTGTTTAAGTATTTTATACTAACAGGCAACAGATGCCTTTAATAACTATTGATAAATACTGCCTAAATAATATTGTCTCACAGTCATTAAATGTAACCTCTTGTTTTAAATTAAAGTTTTGGATTTTGCATAGCCAATTGCTTTCATTGAAATCAAACCATTTATTTAGATAGTCTAAACACTTATCAATGAAAATCAGAAAATTCTTTTGAATTTCATTACTTTCTGTGGGAGATTTTAATTTCAAAGACTGCAACATTTTTTTGGTTTCATAACCAAAATACTTATCTTTTTTACGTTCTTCTAGCGCCGATTTTAAAGTTGACATAATATTATACACATCTAAGGCTGTAATATTATTGCCTTCTAATTGTTTAACAGCTTTATGAAAGTTATGTAAGCAATGGCTTGCAAAATTCAAAAAGATTTGAACTTTACTATTCCCATTGATTTCATTCATCATCAAAATATTTTGAATATGTATAGGATAGTCCTCTAAACTAAGAAAATAATCATTCAAAGCCTTCCAATTCAAAAGTATGTTGTCCACACAAGGTAGCAATGAGAGCCATCTAGTACCAACATGTTGTTTCAATTCATGCCATTCACCTTCAACAGCAGCAACAAATGTTTTAAGTTGTTCTCTACGAACTGCGGAAACTGAAAAATGGCTGTAGATTTTTATCTACCATATATTTCTGTATGGAGCAGCAGTGTTTTATGTTTGCTGCCATAATCTTCACAAAATAATGAGAACAATCGGGATTTTAGTGGTTGTCATTTGATAAAATTAATTATTTTTACCGCTTCATCCATAACTAATTTTAGATTTGACGGCATTTGCTTCATCGCAAGTGCTTGTTTATGCAGAATACAATGACTGGAACTTCAATTAGGCGCTTTATTTTTTATGCATGACACTGCTCCTGCTGTTTTACCTGTCATCGCCTTGGCCCCATCTGTACAAATGTCAATGCAATCGTTCCAACTGTGATTATTTTCTTCAAAAAATATGTTTATTTTAACTTAGACTTTAACTTAGAAATGCAACCCTTTGCACAATGTTTACAATTTTTTTTTTTAATTTTAATCTACCTACACCTGATGATGACTTTGTCGAAACCGGTCGTGTAATATATAGATAGAAATTAATGTAAAATACTTATTAAAGTGGAAATAGTGCAAGAAGTCCTGTGTGTTATTACTTAGAAATGTCACATAACATAAAGATACTTTTATATTAAAAGGTAAGTTAGAACTAAAACATGATAATTTTTGACTTTCTTACTTAAAAAATAGTCAATAAAAAAAATTGTTAGAAATAATCAACATACAAAAATAAATCAGCAAAATAGTTGAATAATATCTCAACTCTAAACCTACTTCACAAATTGTTGAAAAAGTCAGCATAAAAACATGGAAAATATTATTTTGTAACAAAGTCATTAAATCAGTCTTTTTATTCTCTTTAATCTGTATTTTGGTACTGTATGCTGGCTTTGTATGAGGAATGGTTAGTTTCTTCGCGAGAGTAAATTACCTTCCTACCATTCAGTGTCCGTGTAAGAGGTTTTGTACTTTAAAATATTTGGTCTATCTTTGGCAATAGTCATCATTTTTACATCTGAGATCTTTATCTTATTTAAAGTAATACCCTTTTCACTAATTAAGCTCCTCACTGAAATAAAATCATCGTATGACAGCTCATGTACTCTCAGTGCCTCCCCATTTTTTTTAGCTTCCTTAATTATGTTACTTAATTAGTACATATTGACTAGGAACGTATATTGGACCTGACTTCAACGATCGCTTTATTTGTTTTTCAATCACTGAGTGCACGGAGTCGCCTTAATTTTGAGTGTGGCCTGTTACTAAAAACTTATGAGTGATCGAATTAAGTTTATCGTATTTCATTACTGCATACATGTACAAACCGACGATATACTTATTTTTGTTCTGCCCGCAACAATTGTCCGAATAGAAAATTAAATCAATGAGGTCATTGCCGGTATAACTATGCAATTATTTTTCGATAAATTTAAACAATTTTAAACAAATATGTGCAAATTGTATACCGATATAAAGGGTATGAACCACAGATGTTTTCCTAGAATTTTAAGTGCTCTAAAAATCATAGTTTTTTTTTTTAAGAATTTCAAAGTGGAATATGAAAATTATTTTTTCACTTTGTTTATCGTTTAAGGACTCGTATCTAATTTTATATCTAACATTTGCTCCAAAACTGAATTTAATATGATTCTACAACTAATGCAGATAATTATTACAAAAGCATGTTTGGATTTGCAATGTTAAAAGTAAATTTATAGTCGTTTGAAGTTTGAAAACTGGCTTTTTTCGAAATTAACTTAAAAAATTATTTAAAAAAAAAACTATTGGGCCTGAGTCATGTAATTAGGCCTCAATGTATAGCAGACGGCTCCACGGGTCCACGGTTTTCGTTTGTCCATCCATGTGCCGAACACCCTGTATAATCCCAAGAATAAAGCAATTCATCTTTACTTTCCGGCCATTTCCACGACTTCAAAGATTGTTTCATTGAACGAATTATAGCACCTTCCTCATTTACTGAGACTATAACACCGGGATATAATTTTTCATCGTATTTAAATATTACATACGAACCCTGGGTCTTTTTAATAGGTTTTAACTTAGGTAGTCTTGTTTCAATTGTAGTGCTATTGCTCTCTTTAACATTATTTACCTTCCAATGTTCGTATGATTCGTCATCTGATGTATCACGTACAGAGTAATCAGTCTCACAATTGCTTTCATCTTCTAATTCTTTTTGATTTTTCCTTGTCTTTTTCGTTTTTTTTGCAGAATCTACAGCAGGAGCTTTTCCTTTTAAATGTTCTCTGAAGGTTATGATTTTTCACACATAAACATTGGCAGTATACCTTCGGAGAACTAGACTCGCAAAAGCAACTCAAATCGCGATATGCTATAGTATTTTTCATTGCAGTGTTTCTAATCTGGTGTAAATTTATTGTCCCTGGTATTGGCGTAAGTTCTATAGACTTTTCTATGACATCACTTTCCGGATTAATGGCGGTTTCGGGAATATAAAATATTTTAATTTTAGTATCAGACTGACTGGCACTGTGAACGCCGTTTCCGCGTCAGGTATGTTTTCACCGTAGACCACTTTTGCGTCTAAAATTCTTTTTATAGCTCCGCCTATGCCATCGGCAGCCCCTTTACCGTGGGCTGCCTCAAAAAGTTCCATGTGGAATTAGGGAAGTCCTTATTTTCTTAACTCTTTA
The DNA here is from genome assembly GCA_963565745.1 of Phengaris arion. Lineage (NCBI taxonomy): Eukaryota > Metazoa > Arthropoda > Insecta > Lepidoptera > Lycaenidae > Phengaris > Phengaris arion. The sequence continues at coordinate 26,905,619 of OY751436.1, forward strand.
TTTGTATATTCTAGATTTTGTAAAGTCCATTCATCCCAACAAACGTCATCATCCATATTAATATCGCATTTTTTAAATTCAATAGATTTATTTTTACACATAACACAGTCATTGTAGGCGCAGTCTTTAGACTTTACATCACACATTATATCAACTAACAGATCTTCTGTGTTCTTAATTTCAGTCAATCCCAGAGAATTCAGTTTTGTCAATTTCATTGCCATATTATCATGTTTTATACAAGCGCATGTTTCGCGATTGCTCAATTTCGGTTTCAAAATATAAAAAGGCCTGTACTTTTTAAAAGTTGAAAACGAAAGTCGTCCATTTTCTGATTTATATTTTTTATATAATTGTCTTAAAGGCTGCAATAGATATCTTCTCTGTTGCTTTTCTTTCTTAAGAATTTTCACTTCTTTCTTCCCAGCTGTCGCCCTACTTACGTCGTCTCTCTCGTAGAAATCTTTTAACGACTTTATTATAGCACTTCTTTTTTTTCTTCTCTTTTTAATGTCATGGTTATGACGTATTTTTCCTTTTAGTCCTAAGTAGCTCGCCATCTTACTTTTTAATTTATTTTTCTTCACTACGTCATTTTCAACAATACTTTTAAGAACGTCTTTTTCGTTATTCGAGCAATTGTTGTATTTTTGTTTAAGTGAATGTACTAAAACATTATGTTCGAAAACTTGTTTCTTAATTTTTTGTTTCTCTGCATCAAGTACATTTGAAAAATTGTCTTGCACATATATGTCTGTTTTTTTACATGGCGTTAGTTCATGTTCAATTTGATTCGTTTGTTTCTGAAGTTCATGTTTTTGTTTGAGTTGTTCTTCGACAAGCGCAGTAATACTCTTAGTTAAACGCTCACACTTTGCTTTGTATCTGTTAAGCTGTTTTTGTAATTTTTTTATGTGTTTTTTCTGCGAATCTATGGTGTTTTGCAATTTGATATTTTTACGATACACTTTTTGGTATGACCGTTTTTCCTTCCGTTTGTTTTCTTGTTTTTCGTCATCTTTTACATTTTCTTTCACATTTTCTTTTACTCGATTTTTTCTTTCTTCGGCTACCCATCTCTCACGCTTTGCCTTTTTTTCTTCTTCAGTACAGTCCAAGATCTTCTTCTTTTTACTCTTGGTCCTTTCAGCATTCTTTTTTCTCATAGCTTCATATTTTTCTGGGTCCGTCATCTTCAGTCTCTCCCTATACTTACGTTGCTTTTCTGCAGCGGTTATAGGCATGTATAACAATAACATGTTTTATTAAGTTTGACATTCTTCCTGTATTTAACTATAACTAGGGGCATATTTAAATTCATTATAACACTGGACATAGACATCTTTTAAATGCAGAATGTTGTAGGTATATAGTCTTAGACGAATTGCTGGAATTCATTAGTTTAGTTTGAATTTATTAGTTTAGTTTTGTTGCCCATCCCCTGATTGACTTAAGTAGTCATTAGTCGCTCTTCTTGTCATTTGTTCCAACACCTAGAAACGGTTAAAAATTGATTCCCGGAAATAAGCAGACCGAAATTACTTTTTGTGTCTGCACTAAGCTTTAGGTAACACAACCGAAATATTGTGTTACTGTGAAAAACACAACCGAAGTTTTTTTCGGTTGTGTTACCTGCGTCACGAGTAGGGTTGCCAGCTCCAATTTTATGTTTTAGAGGATTGGGTAGGACGAAATAAAGGATATGAGCTGTAGATAAAGGACAAAATTTTTTATTATGGTATCAGTGGCGATATTTATTTTAAAAAAAAAATAAACAACTAGTAACTTGCATTAATTAACAAAGTATATCTAATTATTAGTTTTTTTGTAATACTTAGTATTACTTGTGGCAGCTTTAAGAGCTTCTTCGTTTTCTATAATAAAATTATAAAATTGTTTACATGGCATGTTTAAATTTGTTTTTATTTGTAGTTCTGCTTTTACAGAGTTTATATCTAACTTATTTCGGTTTTTGGTCCACGTATTCATACACAAAGAAAAAACCCTTTCAGCTTGAGCGTTGGAAACTGGGATGGAAAATACGAATTGTATTATTTTTAGCAGATTCTCTTTTTCATCCGTCGAGTTAAGAATCTGAATCCAATTTTCATAAACACTTTTGCACTCCTTTTCATTTATAATTTTTGTTATGAGCGGCTTAATAAGACAGAACTCTTCAAACAATGCATCAAGGTTTACATTAGGTATCTGCAGTTTCGACACACAATCACACAAATCTTGGTACTTTAACTCTTTGGTCAGTGTCAGCGGCTGCAAACAATGGAAATTACTATTTTCCGAAAAATCAAACCGCGTTTCTATATATCGAGGGTATAGTGCTAAAACCCAATAAGTGTGAGATTGTTACTTTCGAGATATTCAATGTTAAAGGTTCAAGAACAAAAATAAATATTTAATTCAAATAAAAACATTAAAATTAATATTTGTTTTAAAAGCGTATATATTCTTTTAAAATAAAAACATATTTTTAAGTCTCTAAAGCGGTTAATTTTTTTATAAAAATATATAACTTACGTAGGGTACCGACTTATTGGGTTTTCGCCCAAACAAATAAGACATATTTTGTATTTTAATCAATTTATTTTGAAGAAATTTAACAAAAAAGAACAGTATTTATTACTCCTCCTCACTCTCAAAAGCCGGTTGTTGGCTGTGTGTCTTCATATCTCGTATCCACGCATGGAGTTCTTCGGGTATAATAAGTTTTTCGCACATTTTCATGAGATCCTTCTTTTTTGCAATACTTATAGGAATACGAGTAGAATATAAAAGCTCTATTTCAGGTAATAATTGTAAATTAACCGAAGGCGGGTTCGAATATCGTTTTGCTCTGGTTTTTGGTGTATTGATATAATTCTTCAAAATATCAATACTTCGAAAATTGTTAGACATATCATAATTATAATACAGTTTTAGGTCTCCTTTCACGTATTTAATTCGTTTTATTTTTAGCCAGTTTACAGTTTCATTCATATTATCCTTATTTTTGTTTTTTATAATAGCAGCGCTTAGGTTTTTCAAGTCTAACATCTCAATGAACTTAAATTCTCGGACTTTATAATTATTAATCTCTATTGTTTGCTTTACCTCTTCTTTTGTGATAATTTTCGACCTCTTCTTCCTAGCGGCTGTAAAAATGTTCTTCCATTCACTCACGCTATTAATGGTTTTATTTTTAGACGCTGCTTCAATAGCTGCATGCATGGAGTCGACCTCCATATGAGTATGACCACTTTCCAAAAATTTCTGTTCAATTATATTCAAGTGGTCAATTTTTTGAACAGCCCAGAGCAAAAGTGCTGAAATGTTTTGATTTCTATTTTGCCCACTGCAGGTATCAGAAAAAATGCTCATTTCTTTGACGGATTGAGGTAATTCCTTTGATAAAAAGTAATAAAGGCACGTACCTATCTCACAACTACCTTTTTTACCATTTACTTCGCTCCAACACAGACAGTATGCGTTGTTAGGTAATTTTGCTTCATAAATAGTAAAATTATACAGCACTAACTTCCTCATGTAATATAATATGCTTTCCCCTCCACTTGGTATCTGTAATACTGCCTGCAAATCCATGGTAATAGACATAAACGACTCGTCTGTATTAGCGCGAACTTTGTCGGCATCTTTTTCTGCTTGACATATTTTTTTACGTTGTAAATGCTCCTGGTATTCTTCTTCAAAATCTTCTTTTGACTCAGCTTTATCATATTTTACGCAAATATTGCATAGATCTTTTTTAGGTTGGAAAAAGCTAAAATTATACGACTTATTAAATACGTTACGATACATAAACGATGAAACTGCTACCCTACCTGAATCTTTGCATAATTCTTGGTATAATCTGTACATGTTATTTATAGATTTTACATCAGGAGCCAAATATCTTTTTTTGCTATCTTTACGACAGTAGTGAGACTCCATCACAGGAAAGGATTCTATATGTTGTTGGACAAATGCAATGTCTTCCGGGTTAGTTTTATTAGGCGGTTCTTTTTTTCCACGTTGATCAGCACTATTGTAAACTCCAAGTGAGTCTGATTTGTTTACAGCGTCAGTAATAACATCTACACTAATACATAAGGTTGCTTTAAAAAAATTCAGGCAGACTTGAATATTTTCATGATTCTTTCTAAAAAAGTATTTTTTGTTGGTCATACGATCTTTTTTATTGGAGGTTTTCTGCAATTTTCTGGTCTTTACTGGCTGAATTTTTAGGCATGAAAGAATAAAGTTTTTCTTAGAAATAAAGTCCAAACTGTAATAATGACGACACAAATCATTTCGTTCTTCAAAAGAAAACTTTTCAGTACATTTAAATGAGCATTTAGCACATTGTATGGACTTAGGGACTTTGGCCGATCTAGTAACACCGTTTGTAATGTACGATAACCCTTCAGCCTTTCTAAGGTTATTTATATTACGTTTCCACTCTTTAGGCTGAGCTCTCTTTCGTCGCGTTAAGGGTTTGACGGATAACCAAACTCTGTCCAAAATATTCTCAAGAATTAGCATAACGCATTCTTCATCAGCTTCATTGTCAGAATTTTCTATATTTGGAGACTCAGGAATGATCACATTGCAGTCAGGTGCGGAATCATTTTGAATGTTTTCGTCCGAATTCGGCACGTAAGTGGGATCTATATCTGAATAGTCGCTGCCAAATAAACAGTTTTTACCTCTAGATTTATCTGAAAAATAATATAAAAACAAACAGTATAATAATAAAACAAACATAATATTAACATGCTTAAAGTAAGATGAAATAAAAAATACCTTTATCCTTGAAAATATTCTTCGTATTAAAAACCATATCCAGTTGCGCAATATTCAGATCTGATGAGCTATTTGAAATGATGTCAATGTCATTTAAGGACATTGAGGGCCCAGCAAATTAAAAATAATAAATTAATAAAAAAATATTTATATACCTACAAACTCACAAAAAATAAATTGTTTGTAGATAACTTACCAGTGAAATCTTGTATACTATTATTTCGACATAAAATCTCCGTAGGCAGTTCCATTTTATTATTCACGTCAGTATCTATACATAGAAGTTTTGATAAATAAATAAATAAAATAAAACAGTAAAAAGACACTGAAATCCAATTCAATTCAAAACTGTTGAGTGCATCTTAAAAAAATAATAAAATAAGTGGATACTCCATACTAGAAACTTACAAAAAATGCTTGTTAACTTACCAGTAACATCTTGCATGATACTATTTTGACGTAAATTCTCCGGAGGCAGTTCCATTACATTATCATCAGCGCCAATATCTAAAAATAGATTTTTTAATAAATTATTAAATAAGAAAATCCAATTCAATTAAAACTGTTGACTGCATTTTAAAATCTCAATAAGTATTTGTGGTAAAAGCCAGTAAGTCAGGCCAAACCGCGATACTCGTCTTGCTATCTCGCTTCTTTGATAGCGCATGGAATGAAACAGCGGCGAGAGTCACTCATAGTTCTCCGAACTTCTAGGTACATATCAAACCAACACTATTTATATTACAATTATTTTAAAATATTGATTACATTACATTAATTACTATTTTTGCAAGTATGATTCGTTAGGTTCATTTCATTGCGAATGAAAATTAAATGAAACTACTAAATAAAGTGTGAATTTACCTGTTATTAGCTGTGTATTGCAAGCTAGCTGCACTAGTCTTCTTCCTCGATCACCCATCTTGTGTTTGATACAAATAAACAGCACTAAACACAATACTTTTAAGAAATATTCGCGCGTCACGTGCCCGTGTACGATGCTCGTTGCAAACTGTCAACACTTGCGCGTGTATTGTAGATCAAACCGAATTTATTGGGTTCTTCCTCAAACAAGATTTAAAGAAAGTCGGATGACGAAGCGGGCAAAAACCGTATAACTAAATATTAACTGTTAATTTCGAAATATAATTAAACAGTAAAAGCCGACAAATATTTTTATTTGGTTTTAGTATTTTTGGTTTGTGTGTTGTCTTATTTATTTAACTAAAGGTAAAATCCAATAAATACGAATAATGGTTATTACCATAAGCCTTTAAGTAATTCTAATTGAAATATGTAAATACTAAATACAGATAAATCATATTTTGTGGTTTTAGCTTAAAGGAAAAAAAGGACTTAGAAAGTTAACACGCTTTATAGTTTTTTAGTTTTTCAGTCATGGCTAAACAAGAGCAATTTATTGGGTTTTTACCTCAACTAACTTTCTTTACACTGTGAATTCTGCTTATTTGATTACACTACTAGAAAGAGCGCAAAAAACATATCAAGATAAACTAAAAAAGCATTTTTTGATTTTTTGACACTTATTGGGTTTTAGCACTATACCCTCGATATGTCAGAACATTTTAATACCACTCTAAAAAAAATAGTAGTGTATTTTTTAGCCTGAGAAGTAGACATTTTTCGAAGCGTTTGCTGGGCTGCCATTCCAAAACATGCGTCTTCAATTCGTTGGTTCATTTTTTGCTTAAAATTATTCATTATTTTGTATACATCGCACATTAGGACGGTCGAGCCTTCGAGTTGACGGATAGTTTCTTCAAAAATTGTCAACGTGTTGTGAAAAAAAGCTAAATATAATTCTGCTTCTAACACTTCGGTACCAGTTATATTTGTCTGATAGTATTTCAAAATATGATTGGAGACTTCAGAAGCTGAAAAAAAATATGCTTGCACAGCAGGAAGATTTTTGTAGAGTCGATCAATGGCAGGATACAATGACAGCCATCTTGTCAGGACATGTCGCAGCAAAGGTGCTTATTCGATGTCTATAAAGTCAAACATTTCCTTAAGCTCACTGGTTCTTTTTGCATGACTTGAAAAATATGTAAACGTCTTTGTCACAAAACTTTCAATGTCAAATTATAACTTCCCAAAAGCGTATTTCGCGGTGTTGTGAACCAAATGAGCCAAACATCTAGCTTCGAGTATGTGATCATTCTCATTCTTGAGAAGTGTGTAGACAGAATTAAAACGACCAAAATTTACGTTAGCATTGTCAGCTGAGTAACTGGATATGTTTTCAATTTTTTAATTGTTTCCAATTAGTTTATTTTTCAAATTGACGAATATGTCATTAGAGGTCTCATTGGCATCTTCGTAAAAATCCAAAAAGTAGTTCTTCAAACCATCTTCTGGAGTAAAATATCTTATAACCAATGGAAACATTTTTATGTTTCCGTGATTTGAAGCATCTGTTCCTATTGAATAGAATATATCATGATCGACCAACTGCTTTACCGCTGGTTTAATTGATAAAGGAGCTAGTACAAAAGATGCTATTTTAGTTGCTTTTGTCCTTCCTAACTGCATGTCCCTAGCAATTTTTGAATCCGGATAAACAATGGGAGCCTATTTGCTTATGCAATCCAGAGAAAGCATCGAATGGCCATGCACCACGTTATGATAAACGTTCGTGAGCTCGGCAGCAACAACCTTCTTTAATTGTGTAGACGATGATGGGTTAGATTGAGTTCCGAAGAAATGGTCAATGGTTTTACAAGTTTTAGCCAACTTCACTTTATTCTGGTGCTCGGTACCTCGATCGTGTTGTTTGAGATTGCTTAAACCGCCGTTACTAATCATAAACTCTTTTTTGCACATCGTGCAATAAGCCTTAAAAATATTATCTATAGAGCCTTACCCATGAATAAATGTCACTCCATTGCTCCCTGTATTTACAAAGACGTTTTCTTTTCTTTGCGCTGGATTCACCGCCACTATTGTTATCTGAAGAATCTGTATCCGAAGACATCGCGTATAATAATTATTGTTAAATGAATTACCAATAAAACGCGCGTGACATCAACTAGCGAAGTGAACGCCACGCCGAATGACACTCGAGTGACTCGATTCGCGACGATACTACCCGACCGATTCCTCATTCCCCGCCCCCGCCTAGGCCACCGGCGCGCTCCACCGGCGCCGCGCAGTTTTTGAATTTCGCGCGAGTATTGTCCTTTATTGAACATTTTAAATTATAGGACAAGATAAATTATTGGGTCTGAAAAAGAGGACGTCCTTTAAATTAAAGGACGTCTGGCAACCCTAGTCACGAGGTACAATAACCTAAAAATCATACATTTAAATACTAGCCAAACACAAGTTTTAATCAGTAACCACTAGATATATGAACGTCTTATTAAATAATATAAAGAGACTTAAAATATTATCTACTTACCTTGACGAAAAAGTTTCTGTAAATTCAGTTATTTAAAATTTACACTCAGACCTGTGATAAACAACACGATGTGTCAAGCTGCAAAATGGCGGAGCCGCTATTGCATTTATGACATATTGAACAGTGATACCAACCTTACAAAAACGAGGAATGTTGCCAGCTTAGAAAGATAAAATACTACCAAATATCGGTAACATCATTCACAGCACACACAACCGAAATGTGGAAAACCGAAAAATGGAGACACAAAGTTTTATAAAATTTTTGAATAGCTTAAGCTTAGTAAACGAAATGAATATATGTTTTTATTGTTCATTAATATTATTGTAAGTGTTAAAATATACAAACAAACATCTCAATTGAATACTTTTTAAAATAAAGCTCAAATCGCAAGGGGGTGCGTACTGGAGACACGTGACTTGAGTATGAAGCCAAAATTTATTGAATCAGAAAAATATACATTTTCTAAATAAAATGATTGTTATTTCAATTAAATTACTTAAAGATTGTTAAAACAAGATTAAAGACTGAATCTTAATCCAATTTCAATCCCTTCATTAAGTCCGATGTGACACAATTAACAACAAAACTTAGGAGACATAATATTTTGATAAAAAGATAATAAATAGATGTACTATTCTCGGCCTTACCCATAAAACAAGCTCATCTTGTTTACCGACTGTCACACTTACTGTTCCATGAATGTTATTAAAGTATCAAACTGAGAAATACTTGTTTTCATCATTTATATAATTTAGATCTTTACACAATTTATTTTGAACGATATAAATGCAAAATAGGCTCTTGTAGAATTTTGGCGACATCTGTGAATGTCACAAACAATAGCACAATAATTTAAAACCCGTCACAATCTTGATGACAGCGGCTCCTTAGCAAAATAGTGTACTGAAAATGACATTCAATTAAGTCGGTTAATCTCACAGTGAAGTCGTGCGTCCAACAAAAAATAATAAACCGTGCTCACGGTGAGGAAACGCTTTCGATTAGTTAGATTCATAGTAGGGATGTCGATTCTTTCCGAAAAAGATCGATTTTTAAATCGATTCGAATCTTGACCTAATGAATCGATTCAGAAAAAAATCGAGGTCTATAAGCTTTCGCTTTCCGAAAAATCGATCTTTTTTTCAAATTTTCTTTTATAATGTGATATAAATTTATTTTATTAAAAACAAGATAAATATTATAATTTAACGATCTCTATCAGTAAAATCAGGTAATTCGATAATAAAAAATATTTTTATTACCATATCAAACTAACAGATCAAGACGTATAAAACAAGACATTTATTTTCTACATTTAGAAGTTTTACAAAGTTAAGAAAGATGGTTGACAAAGTTAATAGATAATGTAGCTTATAGTTCCCAATGCTTAATATTTAAACTTTTTAAAAACAGCAGTCTGTCAAGTCTACCGGGATCCAAGCGGTTTCGCTCATCTATTGCGATGTTACCGGCAATTGAGAAAAGGCGATCACAAGGAACAGATGTTCCTACGAGACTCATATACATCATGGCTATTGAGTAAACTAGGTGATAAATAGAGTTTTTTTGTTCTTGCCAGTAGAGTATAGGATCATACTTTAGGTGCACAACTACCTGCGATAAATAGTGTTTAAATTCTTCGTTTAAGCCTTGACTTTACTGTGCATGTGCATTATATATAGAGAGTTGCTTTTTCACAAGCGACCGGTGAAAATCCCAAATTCCTTTTTTCATATCATTACTAGTCTCTTCAATGGCGTCGACTTCTTCGCTATTATTTTGTGGAAGTTGTTGCCGCGCGTTGTGTTTAGATACTCTAAAATTGAATTGTTTATTCTATTTATTGCTCGAGAACAGGCGACATGGTCAGTAAAATATTTTTTTTAAAATCTTGGATCTAAAATGGTCGCAGCAGCTAACAAATGAACTTGTTCGACACTTCCAAATCTTTTCTTAAGGCCGTCCACTATTAAAGTTTTTGTTTTAGCACCAATATCGGTTGAATTTTTCATTGTATAATATGTTTCAATCAGACAAGATACGATTGGTTTAATTTTACTGGCTGTAACAAAGTCTTCTCCAGATAATTCCTTAGTTATTACTTCTAATGGTCTCAATATATTTATAAGATCTTTTATGGATTCAAACTGCTGTGCAGTAAGCATTGTTGGCGCTCTAGGATACTTGAGTAATATTGGCGCAATTATTTCAGATAATTGAACAAATCGGTCTAATTGATAAAAAATAGAATTCCATCTGGTACACACAGATTGAATGAGTTTGGTGATTGGTGATTTGGTGATCCTGAGCTTTCTTTAAAGCGTCAGCAGCATTTGTATTGTGCTTAAAATATGTAGTATTATCTTTGATAGCTGTTAGTAAATTCTTAGCTTCTTCTAGTCCATCCTTATTGTCAAATGGTTTTGATGCTACTAGGATTAATGTGTGAGCAAAACATGGCATGTGTTTATTTTTGCCATAAACATTTGTGACTGCTTTAACGATATTTGCGCCATTGTCCGTGATAATCGCTACCACTTTATCATTTGTGATGTCCCATTTTTCTGTGATATCAATAATTACTTGTGCTAAGTAGTCAGCATTGTGTGGTTCTGTTAGAGCAGTTACACCGAAAATTATGCTCATTAATTTATGCTGATATATACAATGACCAGTTAAGCCTAAGTAGCTTTGATTATTATGCGTGTCGGTCCAAACATCTGCAGTCAAAGATAGTGCTTCTACTTCTTGTACTTTTAATTTCAGTTGTGCCGAAAGAATGTCATATTTATCATCAATCATGTGGGTAATTGTTTTTCTGGCTGGAATTTTTTATAGCGGTGCCACTACTTTCATCAAATATTAAAAATCATATTTTTTCCACAGTATTTAGAGGCAAGCCATCTTTTGCTATCATGAAGACTATTGCATTAGCTAGTTGACCACTTTTAACACCATTATCTGAAAATTAATAAAAAAGTTACAATTTTTGATACTGTACCTATATCTCACTTTCATGAAAATTTATTACAAAAATATTTCAGTTTTATGTCTTACCTCGAAATGATTTTATATTTGTTAAGCAAGATGTCAATGTTAGCTGTTTTAAGATTGATACAGAGACGGAAGAAAAAGCCACGCTTTCAGTATCCGAATTATCAACATTTTTTGAATCTGGAACTGGCAAGCTGTCTAAAGCCATGTCATCAACAACCTAAAATAAGAAACATATTACTTCGATCGCAGTATTGAAGAGTAATTCTTATTTTGTTCAAACTCAGTACATTGGAAAAGAAAGGATGTGATATAAGAAATACAGGCTCCACTAACTTGAACATTACCATTTCGTGAATTACTACAATTGCCACCACCACTTTCACTCTTCTTTTTGATACTTACTGTCTTAATTGAGCCATATAGTTCCAATAGCCGCCAACTCCACACGGGACAAATTTTCAGTAGAGGCAAAAACCGGTTTCTCTGTAAATTTAATACTTTTTTAGCAGTTTAGTGGTTATATTTTTTGAGAATATAATTTTAATTCGTTTTAGACACTGTTTTACGAAATATTATTATGTAAAAACGAGTTATTTGTATGTTAAAGATGGACCTGGCGGATTTCGAAATTAATCACTGGAGTTGGCGGATTATGGAACTAAATATGAGTGGATTTAGCGGGCTTTGTAACTAACTGTCGTTTTATTCAGATACAGGATGCTTAAATAAAGGTGATAAATTTTTGTCACATTTTTATTATCAATTAAAGAGAAAATTTAAACAAATTGACTATTTTCTTCTATCATTTCGCACTCATAATCATTTTCAGTATTTTGAACTTGATTGCCGTTATTAAGAAAAGCCAGCTCAGCAGTATGGTAAAAACTTAAATCAGTTAAATCCCGCCAATGCTCTCCATAATGTTTCTCTAATAACTTGCAGACATCATTCACCTTCTCCTTTTTCAAGTTTGTGCCTACAGGTAGTGCGATGGGTGATATGCTAGAAACAGATTTACCTTTCTTAGTCACAAGCTTTTTTTCAACTCTTTCGTTTCTATAATTTTCTTCTCCTTGAATAGCAACATTAGTTTTTCCTTTAAATAACAATAACCTCTTTGAAAGGTTAAAACCGAAATGCCAATTACCTGGAGGTCTTAGTACATTGTTGGTCTCAGCATTCCAATCTAGAACAGGCACTTCTTCTGACAAGTGAAATGTTTTCGCATAAAGTTTTAAAATTGCAACATACTCCTCCGGCTTCATGATCACTTCTTTTCTCCGAATGTCTTTTTCAATTATGGCGAAAACCCAAACCCTATCGGCTGGTAGAAAAGAGTGACCGACTACTGGGAATATTATTTCCATTTTTTTCAAATGAGGAGGTGCATCCGAATATAACCACTTGCTACACATGCCAATGAGTATTGTGTTTTTATTCTGGCCACCACAGCCGTTTGCAAATAGTCTTACCTTTTTACAATGTACGGGTATGCTTAGGCTTTTCAAAGCGTGGTAAACGGCACTAGCTATTTCATTTGATCCTTTTGGCCTCTCTGTCTCGTACCAATAGTAGGACCATACATTCTCAGTAGTTAACTTACTTTTAGAATTCCCGATTACAACAGTGAAATTATAAAAATTATACTGCCTCCTAAAGTATGCTGACTGATCAGGAAGTTTTGGCAGACAATGGTTCTTTTGGCAATCAAAAGACAGTGTCATCACTTGATCGTCGTCATCCTTCAGTAAGCTATAAAAAGCTGCAGCTCTCAAACTATGCACTCGTTTAGCGACCATTAAAGACTGCTTTTCTTCATTAGTTTTAGCCACCTTTATACTTTCTAATAGTTCGGTACAGCGAGAACACACGTCAGTCCGGGGATTTCCAAAACCAATGTTGTAGTTTACATTCAATTCTTGTCTGAAAAAAGACTGCTTAACTTTAAGTTCTGGTTCATCTACACTTTTATTGTAAAAACGCCACATTTTTTTAATATTGAGATCACTACTCAAGTACAATCTTCCTGCTGATTTTCCTCGGCACTAATGGGATTCTCTGCATTGAAAAGACTGAATAAATGTGTTTATAGCGGCACGTTTCATTTGATTTTTTTGAGATCGACGATCTCCACCTGAAGCCTGGTGTGATCTCCAGTAATTCTGTCCTTTTTCACGTTTAAAATAGACATAAAAGCTTTTTTGCAGACACGTGTACAATATTTATCTTAGTGCTGCCATCTGGCGTCATACAATAATATTAACTTCTCTTAGTTCTATAATTGTTCGCTGTGTTAGTGTATTATTAGACATTTTAGTTTTGCTATCTACCACTAGATGGCACTGGAATCGTTCTAGATCGCGCTATCGAAGTTACGTAAATTTTAGTATAAGTATCGTCATACATTTAAATAAAAAACTTCGATCCGCACTCAAACCCGAGTTTCATTTGACACACCTGTAGGCACCTATACGAGTTTGTACATGGTCCTTCGAGCCGGATGTCAATCGCGAAGTGCCGCGTAATTTTTTACGGGAAAACTACTTGCGGGCAGTGGATCGCTGTCGCAAACGCAAGTAACAGGAGCCAGCCGAGGCTAAGTGCAGCATCGGCGAGCTTCAGACCGTGTCTTCGGGTGGAAGGCGCTGGTCAGGTCACGGTGGGCGGAGCCCGCCCATCATCAACACCAGCTTCTGGCGCGGAAAGTGACCCGCGGAGGTGCCTCAGAACAACTGCTGCAGGAGCGGATCAGCGGCTACTGAGGTCCGAGGGGAGTCAGGGCTTCCCTCCCTCGGTACATCACCAAGTGCGTGTGATTAGTGAGTGATAGTGTGTGTTCGCTATTGGATTGATCCTGTATCTGGACAACTGTAAGTAATTTCAACCTTATAACTTAAAGGGAAATAACTTAGAAGAATTTCAAGCAAAATAAGAAACATAAAAAACTTTAATATCTTGGACTTAGAATATTTTGTGAATTTTGGACTTTAAAAATTTGTGTTAATTTTAACTTAGAATATTTCACGTAGTATTTGAACTTAGAGAAATAGAATAATTTTCAATAAAACGGAGGTACGGGGAACCTATGCCCGATTTTTAAATTTTGTAACAATAAAAATACTTAGAAAAATTTCGTGAAAATTTGTACAACATAAGATAACTTGTAAAACACTTACAATATTTTTGTAAAAATTTGTAATACTCTTGATAAAAGATCTTAAGTTAATTTTCACTTACCTTTTAATTTTTAATCATGGAAAACATTATTAACTTTCAAGAAAACTTGTACGAACGTACTAAGGCGGGTCAATAAGTCCGTGACTTTTTGAATTTCTAACCTCCTTACTGAAAAAGCAACAATACTCCTGTCAACAGGCATCTGTCAGTTGACTCCTATCAAAATTTGAACTTGCTGCGTCAGTTAGTTTGTGTTTTACAGCTATCTTTATCAGACTATAACTTAAGGAAACAATGGAAAAAAGTGAATTTCGTGTGCTTATTAAGCATTATTTTTTGCGAAAAAAAAACCATTACCGAGACCAAGGCTAAGCTTGATAAATACTATGGGGACTCTGCACCATCGATTTCAATGGTAAAAAAGTGGTTTACTGAATTTCGTTGTGGCCTTACAACCACTGAAGATGCCTAACGTCCTGGACGCCCAGTTGAGGTCTCTACACCCGAAACAATCGAAAAAATTCACGATATGGTGTTGGCCGATCGAAGATTGAAAGTGCAAGAGATTGTGGAAGCCATAGGCATCTCGCATGGCTCAGTGGTTTCAATTTTGAATGATCACTTGGGCATGAGAAAGCTATCCGCAAGATGGGTGCCGCGTTTGCTCACAGTCGACCACAAACGCAATCGTGTAACAACTTCACAGGAAGGTTTGGCGTTGTTTAATCACAATATGGAGGAGTTTTTTAACCGTGGACGAAACATGGATCCATCACAATACACCAGAGACCAAACAACAGTCAAAACAGTGTGTTTCTAAGGGTGAATCGGCGCCAAAGAAGGCCAAGGTGGGTTTGTCAGCCAATAAAGTTATGGCGACTGTTTTTTGGGATGCACGTGGGATAATCCACATTGACTATCTTTAAAAGGGAAGAACAATTAATGGGGAATATTATGCCAACTTATTGGACCGCTTCAATGAGGATTTGAAAAGAAACCGACCTCATTTGGCCAAGAAAAAAGTTCTTTTTCACTAAGACAATGCAAGGGTGCACACATGTGCAGTTGCCATGGCAAAAATCCATGAATTGGGCTATGAATTGCTCCCACATCCATCCTATTCTCAAGATTTGGCTCCGAGTGACTACTTCTTGTTCCCAAACCTGAAAAAATGGCTCGGTGGAAAAAGATTTGACTCCAATGATGAAGTCATCTCGCAAACAAAGGCCTATTTTGAGGACCTCGACAAATCATATTTTTTGGAAGGGATAAAAAAATTGGAGAAGCGTTGGACAAAGTGTATAGAGCTCAAGGTGGACTACGTTGAAAAATAAAATGATTTATTTATCAAAAAATCTGTGTTTTATTCCAAAAGTCACGGACTTATTGACCCGCCCTCGTATGGTAAAGGCAAAAGCTAATTTTAAGAAATCGCCCAAAGAGCGCATTACCAAAGAATATGTAGATGGTAGACTAGAAATTCTTGAACAGTTGTGGTTTGAATTTTTGTCTGGTCACAAAGACTTAATGAGAAATTATCCAGCCAAAGATGTCAAAAGCTCAACTTATGTTACCAATGATTTTTATGATAAGGCTGAAGAAATTTATTTAGAGTATAAGTGTGATCTCAAAACTTTATGTAAAAAATTTGAATCAAAGGTAACAGTAAAGGGTAATGAATCGATATCTTCAAATAAAACGCATGCAAACTATCCACAAATAAACATACCTTATTTTTCTGGAAATTACCAAGAGTGGACATCGTTCAAATCTCTCTTCAAGTCTCTTGTTATAAACAACGAATGTTTTGATGAGATTCAAAAGCTACACTACCTCAAATGTTACCTCAAAGGAGAAGCTGAACAATTAATTAAACATGTAGCTATTGAAGAAGGAAGCTTTGAGCGTTGTTGGCTAATGGTGAATGAACGATACAACGACAAAAAGTGGATATGTCATCACGTTCTAAAAAGACTTTTGAGTCAGAGAAACCTCACCACCGAGTCCAGTAGTGGGCTTAAGGAACTTGTAGACACTACAAATGAATGTATAGCTTCTCTGGCAAGTTTAGGTATTAAAGTTGACAAGTGGGATGTAATTGTAATACATCTTATCAATCTGAAGCTAGATCCAGAAACGCGACGTCAGTGGGAGTTTTATTGTACCGCAAAAACTACTTCTGACGAATTGCCCACTTATAAACTTTTTGAAGGTTTCCTTAAAGAACGGTTTTCAGCCATTAACCGATTGTCACAATCAAGTAATAAACCTTCTAATATTACTACTAAAATAAAGTCTTTACATATTTCTAATACTGTAACTTGTGTCCTCTGTAAAGACTACCACAGAATTAACCAATGTACGCAGTTTCATAAATCGTCAGTTGACACACGCCGCCAAATCGTCACTGACAATAAGTTGTGCTTTAATTGCTTGGGTAGTGGTCACTCTGTCAAAGAATGCCGCAGCAAGGTGAAGTGTCGGGTGTGCAAACGAGCACATAACTCTCTTTTACACCCTAAGGGTGACAACAACGGAAACAATGAAGCAAGTGAGAGTGTTGCCGCGTCTAATGATACTTCCACGCAATTAGTCTCATGTGTTTCATCTAGCAAAGGTACTTATCAGCAAGTATTACTTGCAACAGCTTTAGTTAAAGCATCTTCCCGAAGCGGAGAAAACTTTATATTACGAGCCTTAATCGATCAAGGATCACAGTCTTCATTCATAACCGAATCGGCTGTACAATTCCTAGGACTGAAGAAGATATCAGCTGAGGGACAAGTATCATGCTTGGGTGGCAGTGCAACCATCGTCTCCAAAGCAACAGTTGATATTCAGCTCCAGTCTCTATATAATCCCTATTATAAAATAACAGTACGGGCATACGTGATTAATAAATGTATCACGTCCTTTCTACCCAGCAAAAGGGTAGACACTATACAGTGGGATGAACTACATTCCCTTAATTTAGCTGATCCGGAGTATAATATTCCGAACAAGATCGACATCCTTTTGGGCGCAGAAGTGCATGCGCAGATAATTAAAGACGGCCTCAAAAAGGGACCGCTTGGCACACCTTTGGCTCAAGCAACGAGCTTGGGATGGATCTTATCAGGTGTAGTCAACGGTAATGCTAAACCGAGTGGTCAACTTACATCACTACATTGTTGTACTCGCTCGGACGATAGCAACAATCTCTTAAAGAAATTTTGGGAAATTGAATCAGATATTCAAATGCCAAAGGAACGTTTATTTACTCACGATGAACAACGATGTGAAGAATACTTTGCGAAGACAACACGTAGAGATCCAGATGGTCGCTATGTCGTTCGTCTTCCGTTCAGGAACCAGGATCCTCAAGTAACTTCTTCACTGGAAATTGCAGAGAAAAGGCTGAAATCACTAGAACACAGATTAAATAAGGATAAAACATTACAAACTAAATATAATGAAGTAATAAATGAATATCTCATTCTTAATCATATGGAACTTATACCTGAAACAGAAATCAACAATGAAAATGCCGTTTACTTACCACATCACGCGGTCGTGAGAGATGATAAAACGACTACAAAGGTGAGAGTTGTTTTCGACGCGTCCTGCAAAAGAAAAAATAACAAATCACTGAATGATCATCTCCTAGTAGGACCGACAATCCAACCAGAACTTAGACATATCATCATGAAGTGGCGCACGGCACCCATATGTCTTTCAGCTGACATTATTGAAGACGGATGAACGGGACAACAATAATTATCAAAGAATCCTATGGAGAAAAAATCCTTATGAGAAAATAAAACATTATAGACTTACCAGAGTTACTTTCGGTACAGCTTCTGCACCTTACCTGGCTGTAAAGGCACTCCAGCAAGTAGCGCGTGATCACGAAGAAGAATATCCTATAGCAGCTCAGAAAACATTAAATGATTTCTACGTAGACGATTTTATGAGTGGAGTTCAAAATGTGAACGAAGGTATTAAGCTGTTTAAGGAAATGAATGAGTTACTAGGTAAGGCGGGTTTCAAACTACAAAAATGGATAAGCAACAATGAAAAACTTAATGAACTAATGGAAGGAAAGGATGGAACGACAGGAAAGGGAAAGGATAAGGAAATAAAGGAGATGGCAACGGTCCTTGCTCAAGTGGAAGCATGTCTGAACTCTCGTCCGTTGTCTGTGATCAAGGACGATCCAGACACCATTTTGACACCCGGACATTTTCTCATCGGAGAACCATTGGTAACAGTTCCTAATCAGAACTTAGAGACATTAAATGTAAGTTCATTAAGGAGGTGGCAACACGCTCAACGTATGCTTCAGACTTTTTGGCGACAATGGTCGCAAGAATACCTCACCAAATTTTTGGTGCGATATAAAGCGAATTCAGCGTCCATTCACCAATTCAAAATTGGTGACACTGTTATCATTAAGGAAGATAACATGCCTCCCTGTCGCTGGCTTTATGGCAGAGTGACTGCCACTCATCCTGGCAAAGATAATATAGTACGTGTAGTTACTCTTCGAACGAAGTCAGGTTATCTTAAGAGACCTACTTCAAAACTTTGTATACTTCCCATTGCGGGATAAATATGTACCCATAAAATTGTTCTAATGGTTTAAAATAAGAAAATGTAGATATTTACTTTTATACAGTCCACTTACTTGTTTGATATGTAACACTATGGCAATCTAAAGTGTATTTTTAAAATAGACTTGTAATTTTTATTTCAAATTTATTTATAAGTCCAAAGGTCTTACTTAAAACTTTGGCCTTGGTGGGCGGCATGTACAATATTTATCTTAGTGCTGCCATCTGGCGTCATACAATAATATTAACTTCTCTTAGTTCTATAATTGTTCGCTGTGTTAGTGTATTATTAGACATTTTAGTTTTGCTATCTACCACTAGATGGCACTGGAATCGTTCTAGATCGCGCTATCGAAGTTACGTAAATTTTAGTATAAGTATCGTCATACATTTAAATAAAAAACTTCGATCCGCACTCAAACCCGAGTTTCATTTGACACACCTGTAGGCACCTATACGAGTTTGTACACACGCACATTCTTTCCGTCTGTTTTTTTGTAAAGATAGTATGTTACACTCATGTTTTTCAAGCCTCGGGTACCAGATTTAGGCCGATGTCTTTGAGTGGTTTTTGTTACACAGTACTTCAAAATAAAGTTATTTTGGTATATTTTATTGCTTTTAGCATAAAAATTCTTGTGTATATTTAGCAAGTCACTCATTGAAAAAGAGCCACACTTTAAACTTTTTGTATTATGTCTACATTGTGGAAAAACTGGCAAATTATTGGGGGTGTACCTGAAAAAAAAAATGTTAAGGAGTATCATCCGTCATAAGTAGATGACACTGAATGCAAAGCTTCATGTCCATGCTGCTAAGTGCTAACCGTTAACCTTCATGTCATGCTAACCATAAAATTATATTTTCATCGCAAATGAACTTAGATGCAAAATTTTAACTGTGAATGATAAGAGAAAGTGGTTATAAAAGCTTGTAATATTAATACGTAAACACGGATTACCATGTCAACAGAAAATTGTTTTTGTTTTTACACTTAAATTATAAAATATAAATTAGGTAATAAATAAACAGTTTTCTCAGTTATGTAATAAAAAAAATGTGAGTGCTGATGTTGTCACTGTCAACAAGTATAATCACTCTGTATAAATTACACTAGCCCAACAAAACTGACAAACTTTAACATACCTTTCTTCCTTTATTTTGTTCTTCTTCCATGATTCTGGCTGAGATAATCTTTTTCTGCCTTTATTCCGAGCTGATTTCTTAACTTTTTTAGTTAATTCTTCCATTTTTTAAATATCTTTTCGCAATTATAAACTGGACAACATTCACGGCTTTTTCACTGAATCGCCATGATGGACGCCACGAAATAACGCTTCGTGATTGGTTGAAAACGGATATGGCGGGGTTTGGAAAGAATTGTTCCAGGAGCTGGCGGTTTTTGGAAGCAATTCAAAACTTTAATGTCAAATTTGTAGGGGATTTAGCGGCTTTTGGTATAAGACTTCTTTGAATGAAAGAACGGAAATTTTATAGACTATATAAAACCATCGACAGCTTATTTTTTCTATAATTATGGAGCTGGCGGGTATTGGAACTATATGACTCAATTGTTGGATGACGTCTTAATAAATGATTACGCAAGATTGTTGTGTTTCCCTTAGTTTTTATTTCCTGGTGACAATTTTTGCATTTGCCACATGAGTCTTTTTTTATGAAATGATTCCAAATATCACTTTTACCCGACATGCTGAAAAAATACATTTTTTCGTCATTAAACTTGATAAACAATGTAATTTTTAGTAATTAGTTACCTACTAGTTTTAAGTAATATTCAAAATCCTATTAGCATTAATTAGCATCATTTCTTAAACAATTTAAAAGAAGAGTTTATATGAAAGATTAGTAAAACATTTAAATAGTAAAACAATCAAATAGAAATAATAGTTTTTTGTATAAAAAAACCTTTCTAGCGAGTAGATTAAAGAATATAGTATCAAACCTGAATCGATTTATCAGGTTAAAATTCGATTTAATTTAAAAATCGATCTATTTCGGAAAGAATTGCTCATCTCTAGCCTGGCGTTCTTACCTACCAAATACTAATGTATTGTAGACGAGTAGGTGAGCGATTTTACTTGATTAAAATAAGATTAAAGTGATTTCGGTAGATTATTTTTAAAAAGATAAACGGGGCTTTACTATTACTTTCTATGTAAACAAAATAAATAATTTGAGGTTATATAGATGAATGGACATAATAGTAGTAGTAGTTATGCTCACTTCCATAAATTTTTGAATAATTAATTCTTTAACCGACAGCACTTTTATAATACGAGTACATTCAATTAATTGTAAATATTTTTATGGTTAAAAAAAAACGTCGATTTTCAAAGGTGAAAAATCGATTCACTGAATCGATTCAATACTATCGATTTAAAAAATCGATCTTTTTGGCTCCAAAAATCGATTCTTCGATTAATCGATTTCAGATCGCCATCCCTAATTCATAGATGATAAGTACTACTACTGGTTAGATGAGATATTGACTCACATTCACATGCTTTTGATTTTCGATTCGATTAGCGTTAACTCGATTTTCAAGATAGTAAAGTTATTCGAAAAAATTAGTGGGACTCGCACTCAGCACACAGACCTAACGTAGACCTATCGAATAAGGTCATTTTGATTTCAAAAATCCTCCGATGGAGTGCTAAATTTGTGCAGGCATATTTTACCGCGAATAGTTTTTTTTTTTAAATATATCATCTCAAATCAAATCAAATCATTTGCCAGCGTCTAGTCTAAAAGTCTCGTCAAAGTAAATAGTCAGTAAAATCCATGAGTCATGTCATGTCAGTCGATTCAGTAAAGTGGTAGAAGCTTTACTGAAAGTTCCTAGGGAGTTTTGGCGGGAAACACAAAATCGCTCATTTTTAGAAGTTGTGCCACTTGTGCACGTTAACGAATATTAATAAATGGATAATATTCTGCTAATATTACACATTTAGAACCGAGATAACACAAATTTATGAAATCTTACAAATTCCACAACGTCACCCATTG
This sequence comes from Phengaris arion, assembly GCA_963565745.1. NCBI lineage: Eukaryota > Metazoa > Arthropoda > Insecta > Lepidoptera > Lycaenidae > Phengaris > Phengaris arion. The sequence continues at coordinate 26,927,633 of OY751436.1, forward strand.
TACTCCGCGGCAAAACTCCCGCGATTAGTTTCCTGACCTTTATTTAACACATTACACTCAGTAGTGATACTTATTATCTATGATATTTATCATCTATGCAGTACCTAGTTTACATCTATGGTAATACTTATCATCTGTGACGCCGGCCATTTCTTCGGTTTAAACTGAAATCACGCAACATTGTAAAAAGGAACTTATTTTTATTTTGTTTCATCACACTTCACATATATAGTAGTGGATTAAATAACGGCTTTAATACCCTTAATTCACCATCGCTTGACGCTTCGCATGAACTTTGGTAACCACACTGTATTTCAGTTTATATCAAGGTACACTGTGACTTGACTTGTTGTTATTTGAAACAGGTAGGTATTAAATTTTATTAAGTATTATTTATCAATTTATGTTTCGTTTTCTGACTTGCACTACTCAATATATTAAAATCGTTGTGAGACTTACGTCGAATTTTGATTAGCTTTTATGTCTGGCGGGTCTTGGGCCTTAGCCTTGAGGTCTAGTGCAAAGAGTACATTATTATTTACGTGAATAGAGACCTCACTCTCTTTATTTTGTGGAAACCGCAATAAAGCGCCATCTGTAACTGTACGACGGTACTAGTACTATGGATTCTAGTATTACTATAGGTACCTAGTTAAAGATATAATTAAGTGTAGTTTAGATGTACATTTAAAATTAAAATAAAAGAACAGAATTTACTCTTTATAAATTTTATTTATTACAAGAACATTATTTTCTTTTAAAACATTTAAAGAACATTTTCTTTGCCTTTAATTGGTTGGTGTCCTCGTCATCATCACAATCCTTTTTACCGCTTAAAATTTTATTAATATTTTTATAGTAACTAATGATGAATGAAAAATCTGGATAACAAATTTATTAAAAAGTCTATTAAAGTTTCTTTATGGGTTTCACAGTTAATAAATTGGAAATCAATATTTACAAAAAATAATGTTTTAATGAATTGTTTTATATTGTTAATTTTTAAATTTGATTTATGTATTTAATTATAAATGTCTTGAAATTCAGAAATGCATTTTACTAATGAGTAACTCGGACTGCAAAGCCAGTTCCTACCAGCATACTCCCGACATTTAATAAATTCTACTTCGCTTGTACAAAACAAATCTTCTTTACATTTTTGGCAGTTTTTAAAGACTGTTTTTTTGCCTCCCTTAAAAAGTAACCACTTACATATTGCAGTGGTGCAATAATTTGTGGTTTATTTTTAATTTCTATTGGTATTAGATTTATGTTTGGGATTTCTATTATGCTGGTTGGTACACTGTCTTTGCAGTCATCAGTGATGACGAGGGCATGCAAAGTTTCACAAAATTATTTTTCGCAATTTCTTCCTGGGGCATGGACACTAGTTAAATTGTTTACTAACAGAGTAGCATATGTGGACTCAAATTTTTCAGGTGAAGGATTTATATAGCGGGACCCCTGAGCCCTAATCGCACCGAAAAAATTTTCTAAAGAGTCTTGATTTAGGTGCCGCATCCAGACCGAATTTATATTATAATTGATTTTTAAAGTTTTTAGTAAATTCTGTATTCCGTCTAGTGTCCATGCCCAGTTATTCAAAGACACTGATTTGTCTGTTTTACCATTTTTTCTAATAAACCTCATACAACTAAGGGTTTTTTTTGCTTCCCCCCAAAACGTATGACGTATGGACTTCGGAGACACTGGTCCAAGAAGAGGTTTTCCAAATATTTTTCGACCTTTGCCGAAACTCCCGTTCACTGAGTCAAATAGCTGGTCAAAAAAGGCTAGTGCATCCGCTGTGTCTCGACATTCTGGTGGCAAAATCCCCTTATCTGTGAATGAAATAAAATAATCTTTATAAAAAACTGTGAACTTGAAAAATTTCAACATGTTATAAGGTAGAAGCACCAGAAGATGGCCACTTTAGTCAGTTCCTACCCATTACCGCGCTCTAAATATATAATTTTTTAGAATATGTTCTAGATGATAACGTAAGCCGATGGTCCGACATCTAATAACTGTGAACTGTTAAAAAACGGCTTCATTTAAAAAAAAATAAGACTTGAACAATAAAAAAAAAAAAAAATTTAGTAAATGGCCACTTGAAAATAATTGAAAATTAGTAATTGGCCACTTACCCCACCAGTAGTTGCCCATTCAGTTTTTTTAGTTATTGATGGCTTTATTATTAAAAAAACGTGTTAATATGAAAGGAATAAATTTATTTAAAGGCATAAAAGTCAAAATTATTAATTTCAGGAACATGAAACAAATTCCGCGTTTTGCTGGTCTTCTGCGGCTCTTTTATGCTAGAAATAACGGCTTCCCAAGTGTAATCTAGAACATCAGGCCGTTCTGGCCACTTCCAGAGTCTTCCTACTGGTGCCATGGCCGAAACCGAAGCCTTCTCTGCGTACGCTTTGATAATTACGCCTGGGTAGAACTTGGAATCATATTTGACAATGACGAATTCACCATCGATTTTTTCAGGAGGACTGAAGTTCCTGTCACTTTTATTATCTTCCTCGTCATCTTCCTCCATGTCACTTTCTCCGGATGTAACTTTCGTGCTGGATTCAGAAGAAACAGAACTGAAGCTTAATTTCCTTTTGAATTTTTTGCCCTTCCCATTTTTTATTTCTTCTGTCTTACGACGCTTGAGTGCTTCTCTTTCCATTTTTTTTGTTCTTTCTGTGCAATTTTTTCTGTTTTCTTACGCTGCCTTTCGTTGGCTCTTTCTAATTTGAGTTTCGCAAAGCTTTCTTTTTTTTCAATTTTTTGTCGTAAATAGTTTGAATAGTCTTCTCCGAATGATAGTGCAGGCAATTTCCCTTGACTTTCTTTTGGTCTCTTTGCTAATTTCTGTAGGTTTATAAAAGAAGTGTTTTTTAAATGGACTCGGCACGAGATAGCTACGTGCAGTATCAGCAGTTGATATTGTATATTGTCCAGGTAGTTGGCATACAGTTTCAAGAGATGTATTATGTAACATATCAGCAGTGTTCCGATCAGGAAGTGACTGAGGCACTATGTCAGCAGCGTTGTCAAGGAATACGGCTACCGCATTAGCAGCATCATGAAGGTCATGAAATGTGTCATTAGCGAAGTCAGTAAGATGGTCACACGAGTTTAAGAGATTGTCATCCATAATTGGAGGCACTACAACTTCATTCTGATCTACTACTTCATTGTGCGCTTCGACTTCATTCTGCGCTTCGACTTCATTCTGCGCTACAACTTCATTCAATGCTACATAGCTGCCCTCATCGTCCTGTTTTTGGAGACTGGCCAGTTCAGTGACTGTAGTTTTTCACAAACTGTACAATGATTTATCGGCGTTATCACCCGACCAATCGCCCACTGTAGATTGAAAGGCATTCAAAGTGTCAGCGCACATGGACTCACTGAGGAACCTTAAGCCTTTCTGTAAAAACGAAATTCTTTCTGTATGATCCTTCTTCTTAGTAGTTTGCCCTGGGATTGTGACAGCTTGCGAGTTCCATGGAACAAGACCGCATTTGCGGAAACCATTTATTAATAAATTGGTTGTCAAGGTTTCTTCTATCACTTCTCTAAGGATTTTAGCAAAGTCTTTTTTCTTTAATATGTGACTCTCCTCGTTTTGAATTTTCTCAATCCGCCAACTGTGCACACGCTTCCTCCATGCTACTTTCAGAGGTTTGAAAACAACTACATCCATTGGCTGAAGAAGATGTGTAGAGTTTGGATGAAGCGGAATCAACATTTTGCCTTTCTCTTTACAAAATTGACTACATTGGTACGATAGGTGGGATTTATGCCCGTCCACAAACAATATTACCGGCAGCAGTATGTTATTTTTTATAAGAAAGAAAATATCGGCTATAAATTCAAAAAAAGCTTCGCACGTCATCCACCCAGATTCCGTTTTTCCTAGCCCCCATTGTGATGGAAAATTTTCTGAAATATCTGAAGGAATCCTTTGATTTGTCTGTTTTACCATTTTTTCTAATAAACCTCATACAACTAAGGGTTTTTTTTGCTTCCCCCCAAAACGTATGACGTATGGACTTCGGAGACACTGGTCCAAGAAGAGGTTTTCCAAATATTTTTCGACCTTTGCCGAAACTCCCGTTCACTGAGTCAAATAGCTGGTCAAAAAAGGCTAGTGCATCCGCTGTGTCTCGACATTCTGGTGGCAAAATCCCCTTATCTGTGAATGAAATAAAATAATCTTTATAAAAAACTGTGAACTTGAAAAATTTCAACATGTTATAAGGTAGAAGCACCAGAAGATGGCCACTTTAGTCAGTTCCTACCCATTACCGCGCTCTAAATATATAATTTTTTAGAATATGTTCTAGATGATAACGTAAGCCGATGGTCCGACATCTAATAACTGTGAACTGTTAAAAAACGGCTTCATTTAAAAAAAAAATAAGACTTGAACAATAAAAAAAAAAAAAAAATTTAGTAAATGGCCACTTGAAAATAATTGAAAATTAGTAATTGGCCACTTACCCCACCAGTAGTTGCCCATTCAGTTTTTTTAGTTATTGATGGCTTTATTATTAAAAAAACGTGTTAATATGAAAGGAATAAATTTATTTAAAGGCATAAAAGTCAAAATTATTAATTTCAGGAACATGAAACAAATTCCGCGTTTTGCTGGTCTTCTGCGGCTCTTTTATGCTAGAAATAACGGCTTCCCAAGTGTAATCTAGAACATCAGGCCGTTCTGGCCACTTCCAGAGTCTTCCTACTGGTGCCATGGCCGAAACCGAAGCCTTCTCTGCGTACGCTTTGATAATTACGCCTGGGTAGAACTTGGAATCATATTTGACAATGACGAATTCACCATCGATTTTTTCAGGAGGACTGAAGTTCCTGTCACTTTTATTATCTTCCTCGTCATCTTCCTCCATGTCACTTTCTCCGGATGTAACTTTCGTGCTGGATTCAGAAGAAACAGAACTGAAGCTTAATTTCCTTTTGAATTTTTTGCCCTTCCCATTTTTTATTTCTTCTGTCTTACGACGCTTGAGTGCTTCTCTTTCCATTTTTTTTGTTCTTTCTGTGCAATTTTTTCTGTTTTCTTACGCTGCCTTTCGTTGGCTCTTTCTAATTTGAGTTTCGCAAAGCTTTCTTTTTTTTCAATTTTTTGTCGTAAATAGTTTGAATAGTCTTCTCCGAATGATAGTGCAGGCAATTTCCCTTGACTTTCTTTTGGTCTCTTTGCTAATTTCTGTAGGTTTATAAAAGAAGTGTTTTTTAAATGGACTCGGCACGAGATAGCTACGTGCAGTATCAGCAGTTGATATTGTATATTGTCCAGGTAGTTGGCATACAGTTTCAAGAGATGTATTATGTAACATATCAGCAGTGTTCCGATCAGGAAGTGACTGAGGCACTATGTCAGCAGCGTTGTCAAGGAATACGGCTACCGCATTAGCAGCATCATGAAGGTCATGAAATGTGTCATTAGCGAAGTCAGTAAGATGGTCACACGAGTTTAAGAGATTGTCATCCATAATTGGAGGCACTACAACTTCATTCTGATCTACTACTTCATTGTGCGCTTCGACTTCATTCTGCGCTTCGACTTCATTCTGCGCTACAACTTCATTCAATGCTACATAGCTGCCCTCATCGTCCTGTTTTTGGAGACTGGCCAGTTCAGTGACTGTAGTTTTTCACAAACTGTACAATGATTTATCGGCGTTATCACCCGACCAATCGCCCACTGTAGATTGAAAGGCATTCAAAGTGTCAGCGCACATGGACTCACTGAGGAACCTTAAGCCTTTCTGTAAAAACGAAATTCTTTCTGTATGATCCTTCTTCTTAGTAGTTTGCCCTGGGATTGTGACAGCTTGCGAGTTCCATGGAACAAGACCGCATTTGCGGAAACCATTTATTAATAAATTGGTTGTCAAGGTTTCTTCTATCACTTCTCTAAGGATTTTAGCAAAGTCTTTTTTCTTTAATATGTGACTCTCCTCGTTTTGAATTTTCTCAATCCGCCAACTGTGCACACGCTTCCTCCATGCTACTTTCAGAGGTTTGAAAACAACTACATCCATTGGCTGAAGAAGATGTGTAGAGTTTGGATGAAGCGGAATCAACATTTTGCCTTTCTCTTTACAAAATTGACTACATTGGTACGATAGGTGGGATTTATGCCCGTCCACAAACAATATTACCGGCAGCAGTATGTTATTTTTTATAAGAAAGAAAATATCGGCTATAAATTCAAAAAAAGCTTCGCACGTCATCCACCCAGATTCCGTTTTTCCTAGCCCCCATTGTGATGGAAAATTTTCTGAAATCTCTGAAGGAATCCTTTTATATGGATGTAGCACAGTTGTTGGTGCTAAATTTCCAGCAGCATTACCAGTTACAAGAACAGTAAGACACTCTTTGTCATCAGAGTTTACCTGTTGATACACGTTTTTCGCTCCTTTTTTTGCTAGAACTTTGGGGGTTTTAGGGGCTAACATAAATGCTGTCTCGTCGCAGTTGAAAACGCGGCTTGGATCCTGCAGAATGTCGGCCCAACCTTTTTCTTTCAATTTATCTTCAACTTTCTTAAACCAGCCCTGTATAGCTTCTTCTGTGACAGCTGCCCTTGATGATGTTAGATTCTGGGAAGTTCTTGAAGCTATGCCCTTGTTTCTATTCATAAATAGTTTGAGAAAAGTTTTCTCTGGCATAAGACAAGAATAATAATATTCTTGAAAAATTTGCAGTCACGTTTTAAATCATTTAAATATCGTTCGATACTAAAAAGTAACTGGCTTTGCGTTATGGGGAAACTAGCGGCCGCCGAGTCGTACACCCACTGATAAATCCTTTGTTCTTCCTTCGTCAACATGGTAGCAGGACCCATCTTCCTCTCCATTGGTGATTTGCCGGAGATTTTATTGGCAAGCGTTTGGCGAGGAACTCCAAATTTAGTCGCAGCTTTACGTAAAGACGTATTGTGAAGCCGAACATCGTCGATGGCTCGCTCCATGGCTTCCTCCTCGTAATTTAGGAAATTTCCTTTTGATCCAGGCATCTAAAAAATAAGTTCTTAATTAACTGAGTTTAGTTAAGTAGGTTTTTATGACGTCCAAAATATATACTTTTAGTAGTTGGCCATAACAAAGTCTAGTAGTTGCCCACCCCGGCCCATTACTTAAATAAAACAAGCAACTACCAATATTGTAAGTCTATTTCAATTCCCAACTTTTCTCATACCCATAGAAAGCAATAGAACACAAAATAACAATAAAGACATTAAGTGCTAGTAATTGCCAGGCCGGCTAACTACTAAATTTGATCAACCTTAGGTACTAGAAATGGGCCACCCCTCTCTTGATCAGTTTGTAAACAACAACGAATTTTTATTTAGCAAATATGTATCCTAAAACTTCATAAAATGCAAAACAAAACAACAATTAATGGAATAGTAAATTATTACTACGAAAATATCTCAATACCAAACCTATTTTCTAATTATATTTCATAAGAAATTACCTTAGAATAGCTGACAAAATCGGTGTGTCACAAGTCGTCATCCGCCATCTTGTAACTAAGCGCGCCAACATGCGCGCGTTTTCTTAACACTCTCCCAGATGACTGCTGTAGCTCAATATGGTATTGGTAGTTGAAAATACAGTTTCAAACTCTTATAATAAAAACTTTTTTTAAAAGTGGCTAACTACTGACGCATGGCCATCTACTAGTGATTTTACCTTACCTATATAATTAAACGTATTCAACTTTGATAAATACTTTTGTAACACAATATGTATTAGTGAATAAGTCGTTGGAGAGTCATAATTAAATAAAAAAGCATGTAAACAATATATTTTATAAGAACACATATATGTATTTTTTAAAAATATGTTTAAATAGCAAATTCAGGAATGAAAATACAAATAATGCAATAGAGAAAAGTGAACAAAGAATAATACAAGTACTCCCGGAGTAAAGGCTCCCATTAAAATTTAAAGATTAAGGGCCTGTTTCACCACTTCCTGATAAAGAGCCGGATAGGCTATCCACAACATATTTGACAGATACTCCATACTCTATCTGTTGCATAAGATACCTGGTGGATAGCCTATTCGGCGCTTATTAGGAAGTGGTGAAACAGGCCCTAAGTTTAGAAAATTATATTACCTGCCAGATATCCCATTGTCTTTGCAACAGTCTGGCTAAACACTTGCGCAGCATATTTTACTTTCATTTTAGCTATTTTGTTTGGCACAATATGGTTATCGGTCATTTTAGGAATTAGTCTCATTCCTTTATAACCTGGATTTTCTTTATGTAACATCTCTAAATGCTCCCATTTGGCAGTTTTGCTTTCACCTTTCATTTTAAACTTTAAATATTTCGTTATAAGATTATTCCTTATACATTTTAACAAATGAGGTGGATCATATAAGGGCACTATTTTTTGATCATTTAGGATAATTTCATTTTCTTTCATTTCTTCACCTTTTCTTAATAAATATGCTTTCGTTTCTTGTACTAATATGTTTATTGCCGATCGGTTGTTAGCACCCTGGTCACAAATTGTAGCGACTACTATTAAACCAGTCTTTTGTACTTCTGTTAAGTTACATTTTATTTGCTTGGCTATCTCTGGTCCTTTTGTGGCAGCTGACGAAAATGTGTAAGAAATAGGCTGTTTAAAGTTTTTCATTAAACCTCGTAACATAAAAACTTGTGTATGGTCTGCAAAATCTGATGTTGTTTACAGACCATCAGTGACAAAGCCAATAATTTTATCTTTTCTTTCATTATATTGGATATTGGCTTTCAGTGCCATTTAATCAAATAATAAAACACAAACTCGATCTTCAATTTTAATTTTTTCTGCTTTGATTTTTAATTGAGCAAATACTTTTTTTTGATATTCCTGGTTGAACATTTGCTTGTTGAAGCCACTTTACCAGTGTTTGCGGTGCTGGCAAAATTAACATTTTTCTTAAAAAACGATATGATTTATTTTTCAAACACAGTGGTGTTTGAATATAGCTATATACGACGATAATATTTTTTCATCAAGGGTAAAACGCCGGCCTTTGTCCTTTATTTTTTAATTCTCTGAACTGCATCATGGTCAGCAATCTTGCAGCACATGGCAAATCTTCCATTACCTTTCGAAACTTTTCACTAGAAGTAATATTTCTAGCTGCTTTAAGCGTCGCCGATTGTGCCTTCATTTTGTTTTTCAATTTGCTCAATTTAACTCGCAATCTTACAAGTTTATGATATAATTCCTGTTCAACCATAGTCATGCCTTGCTTCTTATTTTTCCGAACTGAAATGTGAAATATAAACATTTTGAGTTAAGAAAGCAGAAATTAATAAATGGCCAAATTGTAATGCTTTTAACAAATCATTTCATATTTCATACAAATTAATAAATCACATCACATTTGCGAAAAATAGGATTTATACTTTTATTATTTATACATTATAGTCCAGGTTACCTAGAACAATATTTTTTTTATTACTATCAAGCTAATATTTTGTTTGAATTAACGACATTATGGGTACCTCGAAGCAACACAAAAAGAAAACGAGGTAGGCCACGGAAAAGATGGTCTGATGATTTCAGAAGAGTTGCAGGCCACCTCTGGCTAAGACTAACCCAGGATAGGGAGAAGTGGAAGCATCTAGGGGAGACCTATGTGTCATCAGGACACGCTGATACCTAAAACCTACACAAAAGTGCAGTGATAACAAACACTAGTGCACCTATTTTACCACTTACCGACAAGCACAAGAATGTCATACCTACGTAACTATTGTATCAGCAAATGGGTTAATAAAATAAAATAATAACTAGCCAACTAAAACTTACAGGATGTAATTCGATTGTGGGAATCGCAGATACAATAGATATGCACAATAGATACTCCAGAGATGGCTAGTTATTATAGTATTTAAAAATAGATCCAAGACAGACAGAATTAAGTAAAACCTTCGTAGTTATAAACTGAATACTCACCATTACACATAAATTTCTGTTCTGATTTTTTACTACGACCCATTGTATTTGTCGGAATATTTTCTTTATCGTCAGCTTGCATGGCTACATCAAGAGCAGTATCTGAAATTAATTTTGAAAACATTTAATTAATCAGATTAAAGGTAAACCATAGGTTAATACCATACAAAGATTATTAAGCAACAAAATGAACTAATCGGGGTTGTATAATAATGACATTTTTTTTGGGTACAAACCAGGGTTGTTGCTGATGCACAATTTTGTCACATTAGCGGATGCTGATGCTGATGCTGATTTTTTGTAATAGACATCAGCGGATGCTGATGCTGATTTTTTGTAATAGACATCAGCGGATGCTGATGCTGATGCTGATCTTATGTTTTTTCTAAAATATGCTCATTAATATGATTTTTTATATAAATATTATAAATTTTCTTCGATTACATATTTCAATAAAAGATAAAAATTAATCTGAAAGTTTTACGAGGGTGGGTCAATAAGTCCGTGACTTTTGGAATAAAACACAGATTTTTTGATAAATAAATCATTTTATTTTTCAACGTAGTCCCCCTTGAGCTCTATACACTTTGTCCAACGCTTCTCCAATTTTTTTATCCCTTCCAAAAAATATGATTTGTCGAGGTCCTCAAAATAGGCCTTTGTTTGCGAGATGACTTCATCATTGGAGTCAAATCTTTTTCCACCGAGCCATTTTTTCAGGTTTGGGAATAAGAAGTAGTCACTCGGAGTCAAATCTGGAGAATAGGGTGGATGTGGGAGCAATTCATAACCCGATTCATGGATTTTTGCCATGGCAACTGCACATGTGTGCACCCTTGCATTGTCTTGGTGAAAAAGAACTTTTTTCTTGGCAAAATGAGGTCGATTTTTTTTCAAATCCTCATTGAAGCGGTCCAATAAGTTGGCATAATATTCCCCATTAATTGTTCTTCCCTTTTGAAGATAGTCAATGTGGATTATCCCACGTGCATCCCAAAAAACAGTCGCCATAACTTTATTGGCTGACAAACCCACCTTGGCCTTCTTTGGCGCCGATTCACCCTTAGAAACCCACTGTTTTGACTGTTGTTTGGTCTCTGGTGTATTGTGATGGATCCATGTTTCGTCCACGGTTACAAAACGGCGCAAAAACTCCTCCATATTGTGATTAAACAACGCCAAACCTTCCTGTGAAGTTGTTACACGATTGCGTTTGTGGTCGACTGTGAGCAAACGCGGCACCCATCTTGCGGAAAGCTTTCTCATGCCCAAGTGATCATTCAAAATTGAAACCACTGAGTCATGCGAGATGCCTATGGCTTCCACAATCTCTTGCACTTTCAATATTCGGTCGGCCAACACCATATCGTGAATTTTTTCGATTGTTTCGGGTGTAGAGACCTCAACTGGGCGTCCAGGACGTTCGGCATCTTCAGTGCTTGTATGGCCACAATGAAATTCAGTAAACCACTTTTTTACCATTGAAATCGATGGTGCAGAGTCCCCATAGTATTTATCAAGCTTAGCCTTGGTCTCGGTAATGGTTTTTTTTCGCAAAAAATAATGCTTAATAAGCACATGAAATTCACTTTTTTCCATTGTTTCCTTAAGTTACTGGATAGTCTGATAAAGATAGCTGTAAAACACAAACTAACTGATGCAGCAAGTTCAAATTTTGATAGGAGTCAACTGACAGATGCCTGTTGACAGGAGTAGTGTTGCTTTTTCAGTAAGGAGGTTAGAAATTCAAAAAGTCACGGACTTATTGACCCGCCTTAGTAATTAACCGAAAAATTACAAAATACTTAACCTAAGTATTATCAATATTGGAATTGTATTAAAGGTAAATTGTATTTTATAAACAATAGTTGAGCTGCTTTTGCAGCTTGTAATCTATTTCGGGAAGGTTTGTATATAATTCCGGCACTGCTGAATAATTGTTCGCTGGGAATACTTGCAGGTGGAGGTGACAGGAATCTGTTCACACAGTGTTCACACACTGTTGAATCAAGTTCACACAGTTTTCCATCAATTTCCATTCTTCGGGTGCCTTCTATATTATGGTTATTACTGTAAATGCTTAATGAATCCATGACCTTCAAAAATCTCTCCATCATATAAAAAGTACTATTCCACCTCGTAATACAGTCTTGAAAAACTGTTAATTTTGGTTGACTATGGCGTTCTTGAATGGCATTCAATTCTTTTTGAGCTATTGTCGAGTGATTGAAATGGTTTGCAATTTTTTTTACTTTTTGTTTAACATCAATTAGACTTTGGTGCGACTTTAACCCATTTTTCAGGCATAATTGAAGTTTATGCGCTGTGCAATCTATATCAATGAACTCCGATATGGTCATGGCCCTTTTCATGTTTGATCCTTCGTCTCTAATAATGCAGTGCACTTGATCTTTGGAAATACCCCATTCAGTTAACATACTTTCGTATTTTTGGGAAATAATATCTCCAGTGTGTCTATCGTCGAAAGTTTCACATTATAATATTATTGACTTCAAATTTTTCTGTAATGCCGTGACATGTCAAACTCAGCAAAGAAACATTGGCACTGGGGTCCGTCCAAATGTCACTTGTAAACGATATATGTTTGAATTCTTCGATAATTGTTTTCATCTTAGTAGCAACTTTCTCGTATAATTACTTACACACATAGTCAGTGAAAAAATTGCGACCTCTTAAATTATATTTTGGAATAATTGCTTGCATCAATCTCCTGAAACCAATACCTTCCACAAAGTGGGAAGGTAAATCCTGAACAGCGATCATCTCGCCAATTAATTTGTCAATATTTACAGATTTTGGATTATTTTTGTCAAATTGTTTATCTTTTTGCAGTGTCTCCTCTATTGATAATTGTTTTTTGGCTTGCTCTATTGGTGTTAGTACTTTACCTAAAACAAAGACAAGTACTTATTTTAATAAGTGGCCAAACAAAATAAATTACTTTGACATAAAAAGAAAAAGTCTTAAGAAATGTGTAATAAATTTTAAGTTATTTTACTCCTACCATACTGTACCATATTCGGCTACAGAACCCTAAAAACTATATACGAGAGAAGATTTGTCAGTAGGTAAAGGCCTATTCAAACCGGAGCGGTATCCGCTACCGCCGTGGGTAGCGGTATCCCGATGAGTACGCGATTCCATACTAAATTACCGCTACCCTCGGCCGCGGCGGTAGCGGATACCGCTCCGGTTTTAATTGGCCTTAAGTTATGCATCTAACCTCTAAAAATTACTGGACCGATTTAGAATTAAAGATTTGACCATAGAATGCTACACGACATTATCCCTGAACATAAACATAGGCATAGATTTAGGTATTTAAGTATCTCAGAAACATCTACGCGAGCAACAAAGCCGCTGGCTGAATGTTAGTCAGGCGGTAATAATTTGTGACAAAGTAGGCATATAGTTAAGTGCATTTACTTACATTCTTTGGTAGAATTTGAGGCTTGATTTTCAGTTTCACTTGTTAAATACGTTAAATATTCTTCAGGATGTTTTGCCTTCAAATGATTTTTAAGTGACGTGTTTGTGCGTCCTTTGCGTGAATAATTCTTCTTACATATATTACAATTTGCATAATACTAATTTAAAATATTTCCATATTTCGCTTTTTAACGGAGGAGACATTTTAAAATCATAAGCCACAACTGCAGTTCACAAAAACAATGCACTATAGCACTACGAATTGTTTACAATAATCACGTAAGAGCGTCGAGCGAACACGTGACGTTTTATGATTGGACAAAACTCGCAAGCGACAGAGACACAAGATGTTGACAATACACCCACAACAGGGGGACATGTCCCCCGGTGGGTGTATTGTCAACATCTTGTCGCAACATGTTGCGACTCGAACATCAGCGTCAGCATCAGCAACGATCAATGCGGATGCTGATTGTGATGCTGATGTGAAAAATGAAGCTGATAATCAGCTGATGCTGATGCTGATGCTGATATTCGCAACAACCCTGGTACAAACTAGCTTCTACTAAGGATTAGGACATAGGATACTTTTATATAGCGTAGTTTATAATATAATAATACTTAGTTATAGGACGTACTTATAAACTCTCTATATATTTATATAATACTCACCACTATGCATCAATATATGTTCTGATTTTTTACTACGACCCATTGTATTTGTCGGAATATTTTCTTTATCGTCAGCTTGCATGGCTACATCAAGAACAGTATCTGAAATTAATTTTGAAAACATTTAATTAATCAGATTAGAGGTAAACCATAGGTTAATACCATACAAAGAAAATTAAGCAACAAAATTAACTAATCGGGGTTGTATAATAATGGCAGATTTTTGGGTACAAATTAGCTTCGGAAAGAAAACAGTTTTAATAATATATATTAACATGACATATTATAACACTAACAATAGAACACAAAATAATTGTTTATATAAAGATTATGACTAGACTAGTTGTCATAACAAACTATATAGATATATATATACTAGATATATACTAGACTAGTTGTCATAACAAATACATACCTCTTGAAGTTGATGGTAAGCACTCTGATGACTATTGTGTCAAAGTCAATGGCCTTCTTTCTTTTAAGAAAAACGATGTTTTTGAAAGTTTTAAGGGATCTGTAACAAAGAAATAGATATTAGATGGGGATAGGGGTATAGATACTAATGTAATGTTTCAGGTCATTCAAACTCACTTCAAATCGCACTCTCAAATAAAGTAAGCATTTCATACAATAATTGGTTACTTGGCCGGTCTTCTTTATTTTGGAGGTTTAAAATTGTTATGTTACCTTCTCAAAGATTCTAAGATTGTACACCCTGGTCTAGTGGTCTACAGTTAAACTCGAATGGCGAATCTATCGTTTTATCATTCAAGTTCCCAACAGGAGAATATCTATCTTATCGCATAGTTTTGAGGTACAAGGTATTCGTAAAAATGTAGAATTTGGTAGGAAAGAATATTCTTTCATAAGTAGACTGGGCAAATGGCTAGAATAAATCAAGAAGCTGAAACAAGGCTAGGTCTTTAAAGACCTAGCTTCATCAACGGTCTTGTTTTAGAACATTATTCTGAACATTTCTGTAATGTAAAAGATCTATATTGCAGAATGGATTTCTCATGTAATCAAGTAAAAGTTTTTGTTTTATGCTTGATGTTAAACAATTCGGTTTTTGATACAAGTACAATATTATGTTGTTGATATAGCTGGTTACCTTGTGATTCTGCTTTGCTAGTTGGTTCTATGCCTTGTATTGTTCTACTCTTAGTAGACATGATGGACATAGTCATTCGTTCACTATACTCAAACAAAATCCAAAAAATAGAACAGGAAACATTAAATAACTTTTTTTTGAGGCCTGCGACATCATGTGTGTGGCATGTGGTTCTAACAGATCCTTCTTATGCTTGAGTGGTGATAATAATAATACAGCAACAATTGTGATATTCCTCTTTATTGGAACATATGAGAGAGTTGTATAACACAGATACGTATTACATGAGAGATGTTTAACACATATATGTCTACACTATATATAGCCTATTGGCTAACTAAAATAGTCTAATCAGTGTGACCAGATTTCATTTGACGAATCTACTGTTTGTGGAGGTTAAAAGCTACTGAATTCTACCAAAAGAGTACGAGGAAATACTAAAAATCTATTATATTTTTTTGCTGTTGTGTTACAACATAAAAACATGAATGTTTTCTTGATTAAACTATAAAATAATAAAAAAAATAAGGAAACCACCATGAATTAAAGAAACCAATGTTTTTTTAAACTTAATTCTAAATAAAAATATAATAAAAATAATAATAATAAAATGAAACTTAAAGTTAAGATTCTTTGTCTTTATGTTGGGTGACATTGTCATAAAGCTGTTTTGAGTCTATTAACTTGATTATACTTCTGTCAGGATCAAATCTGCTACATCCTCGAACTGTCGTAACCCCTCTTATCTATGCATTATTGCAGCAACATTCTTATTATTAAATCGCTTTCTATCTTGATTTTTAATCCTATTAATATCGGAAAACATTCTTTCTACTTTGGCATTTGACAAAGGCAGTATCGTCATTTGCTTCACAAATCGGGACAAATTGCCATACTTTGGTTTGCTATTCGCATCACAGATTTGGCTGACTTCACTCGAAAATTTATCCACCATAAAAGTTTCAGACATTGAACTAGAAGTTGACAGTAAATTAGACACGAAAACATCGTAATTTTAATTCCCTATATGGGCATTTTCTTTTTAACATTTTCGTATAAATGTATTTCTTTTACATTATAACCCATATTTTAAATAATTTAAAAATAAATAGTAACTTAGGTACGATTTTTGGTCATGACCGTTACTGAAGAATAAACGGCTCCAGAAAGAAAACTGAATTTATGATTGGGCTTCATTTGATGTGTATTTGTTATGCCTATCAATAAAACCTGAAATTTCAGTTATGTATGCAAAATTTGCATTAGATATTGGCAAAAATTGTCATAACCGTTACTTGTTACGAAATCGTAGACGTATATCTTTTTAAAATCAATAACAACTAGTGATCGATCTAGAATACCATACCAACATGAACCTAAAAATGTATTTGTTTTAAAAGTGTATAAAAATCTATTCAAATTATCTTAATAAAGTATAGAAAAATCATGAAAAACTATTTTATGTTTCGAGGGACAATCCCGTATACTAGACTAACCAGTAACGGTCCTGACATAGTAAAGTTGAGGGCACACCGGTTTAGAAAAACACATTTTTCAATATAAATTTTTATTCAAATGTGTAAAATTATTAAATGCACATAAATTTTCTAAGGCACATAAGTTTACTGGAGATCATATAATCAACAACTTAAAATTTCAATGAATAATGTCTTATAAAATTAGCGTAATTAAAACAAAAAACAATAACGCACGTTTTTCATTGTAAAAAGAAATACAAAAATAAATGTACTGTAACGAATCTTCTACAAAAATAATGACTTACACAAAGGAACTTTCTTTTCGATTTCTTTACGCGAACAAATTGCAACTAAAAATTATTGTTCACGTATACCTATGTTATTATAGAAGGTAGCACTTAAATCTAATAAGGTATTTTAAAATGGCACAATAATTGTTCGTACCTACTTATTATCTATAAAACAACAGTCTTCCTTAATACCTATTAAACAACAGTCTCAAATCTTAATAACAATTAAGTCTTTTAATATTTTCATTACTAAAATCAGATAATCTTATGCAATAATATTATAATAATTAGTCTTAAAACGACAACAACAACTAAAACAAGCAGCTTTAATAAAAATTATTCAAGTTTGAATGTTAAACTTTGAATTTTACAAGTTTAGAAATATTATCCATTTTTTAAAGGTAGGCTAGGCAATTTTTAGTTTTACCCATCACTCATACAATATTCACATTCGTCTGTGACATAATGATCGTATATAGAAAAATCACAATTATAACACCAGAAATTTACTTCTAGCAGTACCTTAATATCTTTTTTGGTCATTGGTAAGCAAAAATGGTATGCTCTGCACCCTTGTATAACATATTCATCACAGTTGTGACAATTTTTTGTAATAATAAAATGTGTTTCGTCCCATGGCCACCTCAATCCATAGTAATAATAGTGCAGTAGATCCTCCTTTGTTAAAATTTTGTCGATATCCACTGCAATAACCATTTCCGTGGAGTTTACTACTACTTAACAGCAATCAACTCTCAAAAAAACAGAACCCTGATCACTGACAAGAATAGCTCGTTCAATCTGCAAAAGTAAAAACATAGAGTTAATGAAAACATTTAAGCCATAACGAAACACTGTTAAAGTAAACCTTAATCGCTGTCTCCCAAGCACTTATAACACAAATAATCAATAGTTAAATCCCCACCAACACACTCTTCGCAGATTTTTTTTTTGCAGAGCATACATTTTGCCTTTTTGCTCAGTATTGAGCAATCACAGCCACTACAATTTAGGAATTTGATATTTTTTTGGTACAGTTGCATTACTCTTGTAATTTTCTTTGGTACACGTTTGTTCTCTTTTTTGCCACTTAATGTATCACGTTTAGTAGAACTTGGTCCTGGATTACATGATTCATAGGTTATTGGCAAAACATCCACAGTCCTGATTGTTTCTGGAGAATTTGAGTTTTCGTCAGGTAAAATATGTATATGCATTAAATTAATATCTATCAAATCTAAATCAACATCAAAAGGCAAATTCAGGTTTTCTGACGCAATATCCACTGTATCAACTTCATTTGAACAAAAATTCGGATTCAATGATACGATTTCGGGGGTAGCTAATTCATCCACAGGCAAATTTAGGTTTGCTGGTGTTACGTCTTCTATAGGCAAATTCAAGGTTCTTGCTGTAATTTCCTGAGGGTACTTCGGCATTAGGTAAGTCGGAGGTTGTTGGTTGTGTTAGCAAAGTGTCTTTAATTTCGGTAATCGATCTGACGCAGTGAGTTTTCAAGCCAAAGCAGCTGCATACACCTTTAAGTTCTGAGCAGAAACAACTAATATCCCTATAGAACAAGATACCGTTTCCTTTTGTAATTACCTGATGAATTTGCAGGGTTCCCACCAATGTCGTGATATTATTTGGTATCATCGAAACAATGTTATTTATTGCTTCGTCCTCGATTAACCAGACTTTCACAGTTTTCATACAGGCCTTTAAAATATGGTAAGCATCGGAAGCGTCTCTAATATCTTTCCAAAGCAAACTTGTCGATCTAAAGCTCTTTTTACCGATCCACTTATACCATCGGCAACTCCTTTTCCGTGGCCACTTTCGAAGAATGACCAAGTCACATACTCGAGTTCCAGCATTTGAGTGAACAGGTCAATCAAATAGAAGTTATTTTTTTTTTGCCTGTACTGAGATGTGGGGCCATCCGAATGGAAATGTATAATTGTTACTTGAAAATCAGCCTTTATCATCTTTAGTACAGGCAGTATATGTGCCCAAATAGCTGGCGGTTGGTGCATGTTGTTATGGCATATAATACAAAATGATTGTGATGTCTCGTGGAGATATACCATTCCGGTGTGTAGCGTTATATGGTTTTTAGAGGCACCAAAATGCATACTTTGTATTTCCTCGCTTAGTTTGGTCTCATAATTCTCCGAGAAATCACATATTACCACCGCTTCGTTCTTTTTCAGATGATTTATTATATGTTGGTATTTTTCTTGTTGGTGAATATTATTGAAATAATGGTTCTTGAAAGGTTTGAGGTCGTTTTCAAAGTCTTGTAATAACTGATTAATAGTTCCGTTTTTCTCTGCTTTCACTGTTTTCGTCGTTGTCTTCTCTGTAGTTTCTGATGCTTCTTTTTTGGAGTACTTATGATTAATTGTCTCCCATTGATACCAGGTGGCATTTTGATTTAATTGCACATTTACATCATATGTAATGGGAATATTTTTGCATTTCGTGCATTTACCATGCATGCATTCGTAAGATTTCAAGTCACATGTTTGTAATGCAAGTATTTTTTTCAAATTGGCGTTTTCAAGTACACAATATTTTTTTAAACATGCAAACTTCATTTCTATATTATTATGCTTAACACATACGCATGTATTTCTGGATCCTAAGTGTGGTACCAAAACATAAAATGGTTTGTACTTATAAAAAGTAGTAAATTTATATTTTCCACCTTCGTTTTTATACTTCTCATAGAGGTTCTGTAGGGTGTTCAGTAAATACCTTATCTGCTGCTTGTCTTTGTTATATGTGCGACATTCTTTTTTCCCAGCCGTACAGCGGCTCACATCGTCCCTGACGTAAAATTTTACTATTTCTTCAGGTACAAGACTAGCATTCTTCGGCTTTGGCTTCTTGACTTTTCCTTTTAAGCCGATTAATTTGGCTACGTAAGATTGTACTTTGGCATTTGTAATTAATCTTTTTAGTATTGTTTTTTGGGAGCGTTGTTAACATGCGTTGTATATTTTTTTCATTGTATCTTCTAGAACTTGTTCTCGTGCTATCATTTTTTGAATTATATTCTCTCGCTTTTGGATCTGTTTTTCTGCATCTTATTTTAATCGATAGTTTCTTTTTTTCAATTTTTCGCATAAAGTTAGAAGTTGTTTTATCCGTTCCTCTTTTTTTTTAGACTCACTGCTTAATTTAGAGCACTTAGTTCTTAAATATTTCAGTTTGGAAGTTACGG
This sequence comes from Phengaris arion, assembly GCA_963565745.1. NCBI lineage: Eukaryota > Metazoa > Arthropoda > Insecta > Lepidoptera > Lycaenidae > Phengaris > Phengaris arion. The sequence continues at coordinate 26,947,863 of OY751436.1, forward strand.
CCTTGTTATCAGTCTTATGTGATTCTTTAGTCTCGTCTTCTTTTAAATTGGTTACCGTTGCAGCAGTTTTTTGTTTTTTAGCACGTTGCTTACGTTTCTGTTTTACCCACTGATCTCTTTGACTTTTCTTTTCTGTATCATCTAATTCCGAAATCTTTTTTCGCCTTAGCTTAAGTCTTTCTATATCCTTCTTTCGATACTCTTCATATTTTTGGGGATCGCTTTTTATGCGTGCTCTGTACCGCTGCATTTTTTCTGCATAAAATCCATCTTAAATAACTTTTTGGAATAGTCTTATTTTATTAGGATTTTATCTCAGTGTGCCCAAATACTTATATTGTCCTGCCCGTTACTATTTTGGTCCGACTCATACGTTACCACCCATTTGGTAATGGGCAGGACGTAACGGTACCACACCTTGGCTTAAATTTTTTTCATAACCTTAAAAATGTTGTTTGATAACTGAATTGTTCTTGTTTACCAAAACCCACAAATAATTTCGTCACGCGAAACTATCGTTGCTTTGACAGTAACATTAGAAAAAACATTTTATAAACGTGAAACAATTCAATCGGCCCATTTTCATTAATCCAGCCATAAGTAAATTTCCAATATAGCTTTTCATTTCCATGTGATCTGTTGGTTTACAATCTCTTTGTCTTGAATATTTATCTTTCAAATAATTTATTTTTATGTTAGTATATTTGCTAAGAAATTATATTATATTATCGTCCAGAAAAAATTACAAGCAGTCTGCAACGGTGGTTTTTGTCTAGCTATTCCTTTTGGGCCAGGAGGCACAAATATAATATTATGACTCCGAGTTCTACCTCTGTTCGAAGGAGCAGCTTTCGACCAAATAGTGTCGTCAACTCCGACATAAAAGTCGGACCGTCGGATTCGCTGAGGTGGTTCTTCAGATTCTGAACTATAAAACAAAATCTCATTTGGAAGTTCTTCGTCTTGTTCGGACTCCGAATGATGATCCTGCTCCTCAAGATGGTCTTCTTCCTCGTTGGAACTCGACTGATCATCGAAAACTTCACTTTCGTTATCACCTTCAGCCAGCCACGCCTCAATCTGAGCCTCTTTTCGACTATTCATGATTTACTGCAAAAAAATCATACTAATATCAGTTTTTTTTCTAATAACTCTAGAATAGTAATTGCAAAACAATAATAAATGAAGTATAGTACTAATTTATTAAATTAAATGCTTTGAATATACAAAAATAAAAATTATATAATTTCAAAAATACTTACATATTCGACGACCATAATTGGTCGCGCGGACTACAATTGAAGTCCGCGTACTTTGCTAGCCTCGTGTGACACAACCACGCGCAGTCGACGCTAGCGCAGCACTGAGCGTGTCCTTGAGGTAAAAAACTTCAAGTACACGGACGCGCAAGAACTACACAATAATACTTTTAGAAAAAATACCTATTTTAAAGGAGTGGGCTACATGTGTAGCCCGCGCGACCACTCCAGGGTTAAATAACTTCTTTTTTGAGGCCTGCGACATCATGTGTGTGGCATGTGGTTCTTACAGATCCTTCTTATGCTTGACTGGTGATAATAATAATACAGCAACAATTGTGATATTCCTCTTTTGGCTAACTAAAATAGTCTAATCCAGCGGTTCTCAAACTGTTTTGGTGACGGAACCCTTTTGGAAAGCAAAATACTTGACGGAACCCTACAATAAAACAATAGTTTTTAAAAGTGTATTCTTTATTAATAAACATAATAAAAGTACAATGTAACAGTTACTGGTTATTACTTACTTTAACATGCCACATGGCAAGTACATTATTACAAGATATTAAAAAAGAAAAAATCTAACTAATGGGAGGTATGAAACTGTTTATTATTTTTCATTAATAGGTTTGATAGAACACAGTTGCAGTCTCATATAAGGTAGGCGTCCAGTCTATTACGATATTTTGTTTTCGTGGCTGCATACGTTGAGAATCCTGTTCCGCACAAATATGTTGTTGGGAACGGGAGAAGAATATTCAGAGCCATTTTGCCAAGCAATGGATATTCATTACGAATTTTGCACCAAAAATCGTTGAGAGGCATCGTTTTGAACAGTGACTCCATACTTGTGTCTGATGACATTTCTAAAAGAGATTCATATATCTCGTTTGACATACTTTCGGGCTTTTGCAAGTTGGGTAAAAAAGGATTATGAATCCATGAATTCAGTTTTATTTTTGTATTCTGTTCTTCGGGAAAATACTTTTCAAAAGATGAGCGCATCGAAGTGAGATATTGGACCAATTCTTCAAACATATCATCTTGAAACATTTCTGAGTCGTTATCGCTAACAAACTCACTGAGTGACGTAAAACTTTCTATTTCTCTCTTATCAACGCAAACAATCCAAAAATCTAATTTTCTTTTGAAGGCAGTTATTTTGTTATAGGCCTGGTACACTGTTGTCTGTTTACCTTGCAATGATAAATTTAATTCGTTTAGTTTTTGAAATAAAATAATACAATCGGAACGACCAAGTTTTATCATACAAACGGTCATTCAAATTAAAAGAAGTATCAGCTGAAAGAAACATTTGTAAGTCCGCTCTAAGTTCAAATAGCCTTGTTAAAGTTTACCCCGAGACAGCCATCGCACTTCTGTATGGAGCAGCAGTATTTTATGTTTGCTGCCATAATCTTCACAAAATAATGAGAACAATCGGGATTGTAGTGGTCGTGATTTGATAAAATTAATTGTTTTTACTGCTTCACCCATAACTAATTTTAGATTTGACGGCATTTGCTTCATCGCAAGTGCTTGTCTATGCAGAATACAATGGCTGGAACTACAATTAGGCGCTTTATTTTTTATGCGTGACACTGCTCCTGCTGTTTTACCTGTCATCGCCTTGGCGCCATCTGTACAAATGTCAATGCAATCGTTCCAAGTGAGATTATTTTCTTCAAAAAATATGTTTATTTTATTAAAAATTTCTTTCCCGGTAGTGTTTGTGGGCAGCGGTGAATACATAAGCATGTCTTCTTCAAAAGAACTTTCATATGGATATCTCACGATAACCAGCAAGATAGACCAGAACCAGACCAGCGACATCAGTTGACTCATCCATTTGCAAGGCTAATTGTGTTTTTGTAGACGTGTAACTTGTTCTTGTTTGACGTAGCTTGCCAGATCACGGATTCGCTGTGAAACAGTATCGTTTGATAGCGGCACAGTAGAAAGATGCTTTGCAGATGTTTTCATCGAGCATACATTTTGTTATGTCTAACACACATGGCTGTATTAAATTTTCAGCGATAGTGTGCGTTTCACCTGCTTGTGCAATGCGATAGCTAACTAAATATGATGCCTCCGTGGCCTTTTCATTGATAGTTTGTGTTACATGCATCATATTTTTTTGACTTTCCAATAAGTGTTATTTTCTCCGAACAAAAAATTCTTTATTCTTTTCTTTAGACTCGTGGTGTACAGTTTCTAAATGTCGGCGCAATTTGGCAGGTGCCATGGAACTATTAGTTAGTAGTTTACTACATAGCATGCAGAGAGGTGAGCTGTTGGAATCAACAAATCCGAAACTGATATATGATTCAGCATACTTCCTTTTTTTCGTCTTTGAAACCGTGGAGCTTGACGTCGTGGCATCATTGTCTGGATCGGTAATTGCTGCATTCTCCGCGCGTACTGCTTTTGAACATTCAGCGTCATTAGAAGATGTTGTTGCAACACGTTTAACGCCTTTAAGCCAACGTTCCATTCTTCTTTATTAATAATGTTACACGTCAGGATGGTGGGGTCAAAATAATGCACAATCGTTACTGCTTATAAGAGACTTAGTTTAGTCCAAAGAAGAAATGTACAAATCTGATACAATCAGAATACAGCAGGCAGTAGAACAATTAACACTAGTAACATATCACGTTTAAACTTCGCAATTCGCTAGCCAGCTTGTATGTAGTTAGGTAGGAACTTATCGCTCCGAACGCTAATCGTCAACTGACTGACGTGGCGCGACGCGCGATCGCCGCTTTTATAATTAGTCCTAGACTCGATCTCGAACATTCTCAAAAATACTCGATTCGGCGCCTTTGATAAACAAAAAGCGGAAATAAAATTAGAAATACAAAAAATGCGTTGTAAACAATCTCGACTTTATGTTTTGAAGTTAGAGCCGAAAGTAGCTTGTTCACAACTATAGTGTCTAATTCAGAGGCGGCTTTTATCAAAGGGACTGCGCGCTCACAAGTATACGCGCGGCGGCGGCGCGGCGGCGTGCGGAGTCAAAACGTTCGACCAGAGAGAGGTGTTTTGATTTTTTATTCTTGCGGAACCCCTACAGGGGTATCGCGGAACCATAGGGTTCCGCGGAACACACTTAGAGTATAGCTGGAATAGTAGAACAAAGGGGTGAGCCAAGGAGAGGGTAAAAACCGGTTCCATTGCTACCTGGCCGTGGAATTCAATAGAATGTCCGTAGCCCATTTAACTACAAAGATCACATTTTAAGCCATAGTGCTGAGACCAATATTATTGTAAAATTACAAGACCTACAATGATTTTACACGAGTTTTAACTAAAATTGATTTTAATTATTTTTTTTGAGTTCAATTTACCATATATATAAATATATATATAGGCTTCGTTGAACAGATCAACTACTTATATGTCCCTTAATTGATCATCTGATAAAGACTTCTTCACCCATAAATTATGCCAAAGGTTCAGTTCTCCGGTGATAACCAGGTTATAAAATTCTTGGAATGATGCTGCGTTCTTGTGTAAGTCTGTAATGCTGGTTTTGGTCATATACAAGGGATGTAGCTTACTTAAAGCAAACGCCGGAGTATTTTCTTGGGAGAATTGAATATTCAACGATGAAATGAGTGAATCAATGTATGGTATTATCAGGGAACGCCGCCAATATTCGCTATCATTGTCTGATGGTGGATTAGTTCTATGTGCTTGCTTGTGAGCAAGACGTGGAACCGAAATTCCTATGTTCAAATCAATTGCAACAACTCGCGCTTTTTGAAGTATTTCATTACTTATTCTATCAGGAAACTCGCAGTCATTTCTGAGAATGTCCTTGATATTTTTGATGTGTTCCCCCACCGAGATCATGTCTATCGATTTAGCTTGCAGTGTGTTAACTACTGGTTCTAAAACTGTTGAATATTTGGCCATTGTTTGTAGAGCAACAATACACACTGGTTTTGTAACGGCTGAATGCAACTGATGTGCAGATTGCCTGGTGGCATAATTTTCCTCTACGGATAACGTTTCTAGAGATTTCACAAGCTCTGGGAAATGTTGAGAAAACTTTCTGATTGATTTATATTTTTCGGACCATCTCGTCTCACACAATCGTGATAGGTTTGGAGCGTAGTTTCGACGTGTAGTCGATTCTCTAAAAACGTTATAACATCCTTTACAGTGGCGACAGTATTTCTAATTTCTGGCACTGCGTTCGCATCATTCACAACAAGGTTGAGTTGTGACTTGAGCAATGAAAATATAAAGCACGAGGATATTTTTTTCTCAAAATGGCTTGTACGCCACCCTCTTTTCCTGCTATTGTAGAACAGCCATCGAATCCAAATCCTACGCAATCTTCGGTTAGGAGGTTATAACTAATCAAGAAATTGTCCATTGATTCGGCAATTACTGAAGCATTTTGTGCTTTTAGTTCAACGAACCCTACAAATTCTTCTCTGATTTTCCTTTTGCTTTCGTCGTAGAACCGCACGCCTATTGACAGCTGTTCTTTCCCAGCTACGTCTACTTAGCTGTTTCATCAGCTAAGACTGCGTAAGCCATGGTCTTCTGAACCTCACTTATTATATGTGTCGATACATATCAAACGCATCATCTGCCCGGTTCCTATATTTGAAAAACGATCCGTTCTAGTTACGAATGGTGGAATATTATACGAGGCGTAAGCTTAAACCGTTCCTATAAAAAACGTCTCGTTAAGCAACTTACCGTCGGCTTGCTACTAACGGACGGTAAGCGTAATGTACGAAGAAGACAGTTTAGGCCGTTCCTATAAATATTTTAAACGTCAGTAGTTTGTCATGATTACTATTCGTAATGCCATACGGTTACCTGTCAATTTCGGTCGGTTAGTGTCTATTTCACTGTTTTCGCTGCAAGCTGCAAGAAATTTGAAGAAATGTTGAGTTCAGACAGTGATAGGGAAATGTTCGATATTATCACCACGGACTCCAGTGAGACTGATTCAGAAGAAGATAATAGGCGTGACCGAGTATATAAAGAAAGAGTGAATTATTTAGCGACGCTGGATTCGTACGAATTTCAAAGGAGATTTCGACTTGATAAAGAATCTGTTGAACAGTTACTATTTGAAGTTTATCCACACTTAAGAGTAACAGGAGCCAGGTTAGTATGTTGGAGGCATTTGTACACCGTCAAAATATATACTATGAAAACATAACCTCATACCTACCTAAAATAAGAGTAAAAACTCCATTATAGTGAAATAAATTATTGATGTTATTTCAGAAATCATGGGATATCTCCACTACATCAGGTATTGTTGACATTAAGGTTCTATGCTTTAATAACAATGTTGCTACATCAGGAGAAGAACCAACTTCGCCTTGAGGGTCGAGCGTTTGGAATCTCGTCATAAAGTGAACTTTAGTTCTTTTGTGGTGAGAGTTCCAACCCATCATTTACCGACCTTTGAGAAGAAGGAGTTCTTGCCGATTGGAGTCGTCTACAGAAGATTTAGAGGACGACTCCCGAACACTTCGCGCCCCACGTCGCAGACAATACGTGTTTAATGTTAGTGTTTATTACATTATATTATGTATGTTAGTCTATAAGGTATAATATGGGCCTTTGCAGCCTGAATAAAACGATATTTAATTTAATTTAATTTAATAAAAAATTAGTTTCAAATTTTTCACTCTGATATTCGCAGCTCTTTTACGAGCAGCCTTTTTCAAATTGTCCTATTTCAATTTGAGTTGCTCTCGCTGCCGTGGTATTTGACCACATTTTGAATTAAATGTGTTGGTCAAAGTAGCCCAACATTCCTCTTTTAGTTTGTTTGTGGCCGCATGAGCCTCTTTTGTTGTAAGTATTGGGTTGCTTTGTATGAGATCCACAAGCAGGGCAACATCATCCTTACTCATAGGCTTCTTTGTTTTCTGTAACAGAAATATACCTAAATAAAGTAAATCGTCAAAAATGTTGCAATATTTTAAGCGGCAAACATGCAGGTACAGTTTTTTAGAAAAATATCAAATTATAGATGTTATCTGTACTCACCGGCGTAATATCCATTTCAAAAGTTGTACGTAAAACACTACTATTTTTTTATTTTTTATTTTTTTTAATGTATTTATTCAAGGATTTTACATAATTGTTTTCTTATTCTAAAAACCGCCAAACTGCATATCAGTTTGTTGGCGATATTTGTAACACACATATATATATATACATATATATATATATACACACACATACATATATATATATATATATATATATATATATATATATATATATATATATATATATATATCTAATTATACAATATAACATACAATAATAAACTATTAATAAACTAAAAATTCAATAACAAAATATTTTTCTTCTTTTATAAAACAAAACAAAACCTTATAGTGTAGTATAATAATTTTAACATAATATAAAGTAAGCTTAAAATTAATAACAACAATCAATGATTAATTATGTGCTCTTATAAAAGAAAATTTATTACCATTTAAGTATACTATATACAGCCTTTTTCCAAAAAATAACTTTTACTTTTGCTTTAACTTAGTTTTACTTAGTTTTTTACTGTCACCCCTTATAAAATCAATTTTATTGTATATACTAGGAGTCAAATATCTCCTAGTTCTTTTGCCATAGTAGTTTTTTATTGCCGGTATTATATATTTACCCTGTGTAATATTTCTTGTGTTATGTTGGTGATGATCTATTAATTTCTTATGAGTTTCTATGTTGTATTGTTCTAATGCTATTAAATATTCTACTTTTGCGTGAACTGGCAAAATTTCGTATTTATTGAATAATTTGTCATAATTATCTTTGCACGTTAATTTAACTTTTTTACTTGCAAAATATTTAATTAGTCTAACTTGTAGTAGTTTAATTTTGTCTAGATGAGTTTTAAATGTTAGTCCATAGCTGCTAATGCCGTAGCTGATGAGTGAATCTGCAAGTGCGTAATAGACTACATACAATAACTTCCTACTTAGAAACTTGCTCAGGTGAAAAAACTTTCCTAAAATTGATTGTAATCTATTACTCACTTCATTCACTTGTCCTTTCCAACTAAGATTGGTGTCTACTATTAGTCCCAAGTATCTGTATTTATTTACTATTTCGATTTGCGTACATTGACAATTATATTTATTACTGTGTAAGCATTCGTAGCTATGACCAATTATATCTATATTCATATTATTATTCTTTGGATATTTACTATAAGGTGAAATAATATGCATAACTTTAGTCTTACTGAAATTTATAATAATTCCGTTATCATGTGCCCACTTGGTTATATTTTCTAAGTCTATTTGCATGTAGCGTTTTGCGTCTGTCAAGGTTTTTGTTGCGAATAATAAGCACATATCATCAGCAAACATAAATGTTTTACAGTATTTTATGACGTTTATTAAATTATTTACGTGCATGGTGTATCCAACTGGACCGTAGACTGATCCAGTGGGCACGCCATCAGTTACGCTTACCTCATCCCCAGTTTCTCCGTCTATCTGGGTACGAAGAAAGCGGTCTTCTAGGTAACATTTAAACCACTTTTTGACAGGGCCTCTGATACCACAGTCATCCATTGCTTGTAAGAGAACGTTGTGATCCAGGGTATCGAAAGCCTTCTTAAAATCAATAAACAAAGCACCTACAAATTTACCTTCGTTGAGGCTGCCGTTGACGAAGTCGGTGAACTCTGCGAGGGCTGTGGCAGTGCTGCGCCCTCGCCGGAATCCATGCTGCGCGTTCGATATTACTTTGTGTTGTTCTAAATACTGACTTACCTGACCTACTATAACTTTTTCTACAATCTTATTGATAACAGATAATATTGCAATTGGTCTATAATTACTATAGTCTAGATGACTTCCCTGTTTATAAATAGGACGGATTAAAGATTTTTTCAGCAGGCTTGGATATACTCCTTTTTCTACACACATATTAATAAATTTAGCCAATACAACACTTATTTCTTTTTTTACTTGTTTTATATCTTGTACTCTTATTCTATCTATACCAGGCGCTTTTTTACAATCTAATTTATCTATATGATTTTCTATTGTATAAGCCTTTACTTTCTTAAAATAAAAGGACTTATTACTCGGTACTGCATAAAAATTTCTATTCAAAAATTACTATTGCATTTATGCTTAATGTTCTGTATTTCTTTAGTAAAGGTTTCCGAAAACTTATTACATATATTGTGCATTATATCAGTCTTTCCTAAGTATTTTATAATAACGTCGTCTAAACTTTTTTTAGTATTTCCTAACCACTTATTTATATTACTCCAAATTTTTCTAAAATCATTTTTACAATCATCAATTTCTTTTTTCCTGTAGTTGTTTTTAGCAATATCTATTAATTTATTAACTTTATTTCTATATCTTGTGTAAATCAGTCTGTTATTCATATTGTTAGGTGATGATTTCCATATTCTAAAAAGTGTATCTCTATGTTCTAGTTTTTTCCTAAGGTCTAAATCTACCCACGGCTGTGTTATTCTTTTAGTAGTTAATTTTTTATCAATCTGACTTTTATTATAAATATTTGTGAAAATGTTGTAAATTTTGTCATACAATACAATAGGGCAATTTTCTTGCATCAATTCCGACCAATTTATTAATTTTAGACCTTCGCTAACTTTTTTGTCATCTAAAACGGTTTTATTTTTGAGTTTACAATTACTATTACTTTTATTGCTTAAAATTATATTGTCCTTTTTCATAAGATTAATTCCAACCATGTAGTGGTCTGATAAGGTACAATTTAATAAATGTGCATGGGCGTCAATCATTCTACCGCGACTAGCTCGTACAAATACATGGTCGATATTCGACGTCGTCACCCGGCCGTCTACGATGGCTTCGCGCGTCATTTCTGATTCAGGTATTGCAGAATCCAGGCCACTTTGACACAGCATAGTTTTGTAAGCGGTTGCAAACGTGTTGTCGTCTTGTGATATGTCAATATTTGTATCTCCAATTACTACTATTTCTTCGGATGGTGGTATTTTCTTTAATATTCTGTCTATCTCTGATATAAAAGTTATCTTGTTTGTATTTGGTGGCCTGTATATAGCTAATATATTTGTTGTATTGTCTCCATTCTTTAATTTCCCATGTGTTATCTCGGTTGCAATTAGTGATGGCATTTCTACAGTGAATGGTATATCTTCTTTAACATACACCAATATTCCTCCACCTCTTTTATTTTTCCTTGTATTTGGGTAAACTATATAACCTGGGATCTTGAATAGGGACACTTCTTCTTCTTTTACATTAACTTCTGTAAGTATTATTACTGATATTGTTCTTTGGATTATACATTGATTCATCAGTACTAGTAGTTGATTGAACTGTTTTCGTATTGATCTAATATTTAAGTGAATTATATTCATATTGTTTTTTGAGAACTGCTGGGACCATGAGCTTATGTCTTCATATTTTTTGTATTGTAAATCGGAAAGATCCGAATCTGCATTTAACATATCGAATGTTGCCGTTTAGGAAATAGCTTGATGTTATTCTATGCTTTGTAAGTTATTGTTTATGTGCTGGTTTTATAGGATTGTTGTCTTTGGTCTGAGATAATAACTTAATATCATTTTCATTTCTTACACGGATTACCTTCTCATTCTCATTTTCTTTTATCAGTATGTTACTATTTTGAATCCATATATATTTGTAGCGATGTTTGAGTTCATTTCTAGTTTCCCAAAACAGTAATCTGGTCGATCTCGTTATATCCTCATTAATGTAAATTGGTGTTTTGTTATCATTGCCATAGACGTCGCTGTTTGTCAGGCGAGTCTTCCGTTTTTGCAGCCATTGCTCACGAGCTTGTTTTGTTTTTAATTTAACTATCACCGAACGTGGTCTATCTACTCCCGTCTTTGGCATACTATAGGATCCAATCCTTTCAACTTCTTCTATTTCTTCTGGATTTAAGTCAAGTTTCAAAGCAATATTTTTCACAACTTCATTAATGTTTTCATCTTCTTCGTTTTTGCAAAGGCACGCAATTTCTATATTTTTTTCTTTTTCTTTCTTTTCTAGGATATTTACTCTCTCCTCTAATGCAGAATTATAGCTTTAAGTTTATTTTCGGCTGTCTTTTTAAATTCTAGCATTTCTTGGTACTGCTCGGCATAAAAATCTACAGTCTCAGTCAATTCATCGATTTTCTTCTCTAACTTAAAGATTACCTCCAGCTTCTTATTCATTTCCATAAGTAGAGATTCTACACTACTAGCCTTTTGCAGATCTATAGTTGTCGCTTCGCTACTAATTTTTGAGCTAGATCCCTGACAATCATCACATATTTCAGTTTGTAAAACTTTCTTCTTTACGCATCTCTTATGGAAAATACTGTCACACATTCATTTACACTTCAAAGTATCATCTTTGGACGTTGATAAGAACAGCTTACATTTTTTGCACTGCACCATTTTGCCGTATCTCCTCTATTTGTATTGAAGCAATAGTATGGTTTTTCACATGCACCGCACCAAAGCAATTTATTGTCAGTTCAAATTTAAATTATATTTATATAGTCAAGCGGAAGAATATTATTTACACATGCAATCACAAATGTTCAAGTGCAGAATAAGCAAAGTTTGTAGTTTTGTAATATTATTAAATTATTAGTTCGATATTGAAGGCCACAGGGTCACTGCACTCCACGCGTCCTCGAAGCGCCCGCCGGCTCGGGCCGTGCGCCAGGCGACCGTTTGAATTTTTTTTCAAATAAAAACGATGTTTTCTCGGGAACCGTAAGGAGTTCAGTACATATATTAACACAGTTTTGAAGCTTGATTTACACAGATTCTATTAGTATATAATTATATTGTAAACATTAACTTTTACCACTAGTTTAGATTTAAAATTTACGGAGCAAAATGATACGCGCCTACACTCTGTGACGACGACGGACTAGAAACTTTATTATACTTTCTTCTGTAAAAGTCGTAATAACAGAGACTATATACGTACTTTTATTTTGCAAAGATGATGGATGTCATCAGTCGAACAAAACAAAAAGGCGCTTACGTTCCGTTCCCGTTCTTGTTATGTGTATGCATTCTACTGTATTTGGTAAGAAAAAGATAAAATAACACGCAGATACCTGCGATTGTACGATAATAATAATATTATTACGATAAAAAAATTTATTACCATCAATCATATTATGTGAATCTAATTTATTATGTCTTGAATTTTGTGCCATTTTCGGTTTCAATTTTGCCTATAACGAAACGCACAACTGAGAGTGAGGAGAGCAACGGTATTTGAACGACCGACGGACGCTCGTCGATAGCAGGTATAGAAAGTTAATTGTGGAACAGTATTTACGACTCGTAGTCGGTTGTAGAAAAACGGATAGTAACTTTTATACCATGACGATCCGTTGATTATAGGAACCGGGCATAAGTCACGCATAAAGAACTTCTGGGAAAACGCGTTTGTTTCAATTTGCTTTTCCATGACTCTTGAATACAGAGCAATACTACCAACACTCTCATATGTCTACTGGCATTATTGTCAAAAAAATGGGTGAAACAACCGTCAGATATTAAATTAAACCGGTTTTTATTTTGGACTAAAGCACTTTTGATGGAAACGATGTGGATTTAAGCTTGTTTGAAAGCAAATGTTATTGAACTTAAGTGAATCTGAAAAAATACAATGTGACTTAGGTCGGTTTGATGTAATTGAGTAATAAAGGGAGGTAAACCTAAAGTTTTGAATCTTAGGAATAAAAGAAACACGCATATTTTTTATTTATTTCGGTTCAAATGTAACGTAGTTACATTCCCTTTCCATAAAATCGATTATTTCGGCGTTTTTCGTGGGTACTGAGGAGCTGTAGGAATTGTTCACTGGCCATTATTTTCTTTATTTGTGGACCAATGAAAATACCAGCTTTAATTTTAGCCTCTGACAATTTCGGGAAAAATGATTTTAAATATTGAAAGGCCTCAGAGTCTTGACGCAGAGCCTTTACGAACTGCTTCATCAGACCTAATTTAATGTGCAATGGAGGCATTAAAATATGATCGGGCTTCACAATCGGTTCATTTTTGACATTATGTTGTCCTATTTGAAACTCGCTCCGTTGTGGCCATGAGTGCTGCTGGTAGTGAAGTGCATCGGCTCTACTGTCCCATAAACAAATGTAACACGGATATTTAGTGTACCCGCCTTGCATTCCCATCAGAAATCCAACCATTTTGAAATCTCCTATCACTGGCCAGGCGTACTCTTCATATTTTAAAACTTGTAGCAACATTTTAACGCTCTCGTAATTTTCTTTAAGCATTACAGAATGAGCAAGGGGAAGAGATGGAAATTTATTTCCATTGTGAAGAAGAACTGCCTTTAAGCTTCTTGTAGAGCTGTCGATGAAAAGACGCCATTCAGAGGGAATGCAAGGGATTTCGATTGCTTCAAACAAACCTTTCACATCATTGCAATAACAAAGTCCGTCTTCTTTTGTAAAGAATCCAGAAAATGTTTTATGACGTGTTCTTTGGTCACTTATTTTAACATCGCTCTTGAGCAAATTCCATTGTTTTAGTCGTGAAGCTAATATTTCTGCTTTAAGTTTAGGTAGATTTAAATCTCTTACTAAGTCATCAAACTCTTCTGAATTAATTAGATGTGGTTCAACAGATGGTGATGTGATCACGAACTCGCTGTCTCCGCTATTACTAGATATTTGTGATAGCGGTAACTGCTCTTCTGCCTTCCGCTTTGGGTTCGAAGGCACAGGGAAGTTTTCACTGTGGGGTACTGGAGCAGACGTTGATGGTAGGTTTGGGTATTCAATCTTTTTGGCATCTTTACCAGTGCGACGCTTACTTGGATTTACTACACAAAAATAACAATCATGGATATGGTCAGTTGGTTCCCTCCATATTCTTGGTACAGCAAACTTCATACTTTTTTTTTTCTCCACGGTACCAGGCTGAAAAAAAATTGACATTATTTAATAACGAATGACACATTTAATGTGTGTCAGAATAGGTATAGTTATATATATAAATTTTAATGAAAAGTATGATGTATTTTCTTACCCTCTAAAGTATTTTTGCAGTTACTACATGAGAAATGAGGTGCCCATACTTTATCTTGACTTCGCACGGGTAAATTAAAATAAGCTTCATAGGCTTCACAAAGTCTTGTATTTGACGACAAACAAATTTTTTTGGCTCTCACTTTAATGAATTCGCCGCAAATATAACAAAAAGAGTCCCCCGTGGACTCTTTTTTTTTTGCACTTTTTGGAAGACATTTTAGGCCTCCCGACACATAAAATACGTTATTCCTTTGCAAAGCGCACACTGCCGTTGACAGTTTGTCACTCCCGCTACACACCTACAGCCCCCCCTGCCCCTCTCCTGTATCTTCTATGCAACGGCTCCTAAAAAAACTGCTAAAACACTATAATATTCGTTTTACATTGTGTAAAGGTACAAGAGCAAACTTTATTTATTATAAATAGAGTTTCTGCTTCTTTTTCGATGTATACAATCAGAAAATATTCACTAAATAACAGACTCAAAGAAAAATATTTTTTTTGTTGACTTGTGTAATAATTTAGTTTTTTTAATAAGGAAAAAACAGTAAATTTGTAATATTATATTACATAAATATTTATTATTGATATAATATCTTTTTATTTTGATTTCTGTATTTCTTATCTTTACGCTTTAGTTTATAGTTGTCAAAAGTTTAAAAAAGAGGAAGGAAGGGTATATATGGCACTTCTTTGAATGACATTTCCTTTTTAGAATAAAATTTTCTATACTCAAGATGTAGTCGTTATAATAATTATATTTTAATCCCGTGTTCCACGGTGAGTATTTTAAGTATCTGTGTTGTGAATATTTGGAAAATCATGCTTGTATTAAAACGCATTAGTCTTTCATGTAAACTATCGTCTTGGTAAATTAGTTGTCAATTATTTGATTAGCCATACCACGTGCTCAATTTGTAGTTTCATCTTTCCAATCTAGCACTATTAAAATGTTAGGATGTTTGTATCATATTGGTTGTCCTTAATATCATCTCATCTTTTTTTTTATTTCTCCTACCTTCTTTGTAATGGTCACACAGCCCGTGATTTTGATCGTTGGGGGTAAGATCACACAGGCTGTAGGACCGGACTCCTACCGACACGTTATCGTGAATATTTCAGGGAACTTGGTTACGGGCACAAACACCGCCAACTACAGCATTCGAGGCACCAATTAAAAGGACTTATACCTAGCTGGAGTTCTGAGTGCTTATATATATCGGACTGGGACTTTTTGAATGATTGAAGCTACCAGAAGTTGGAGCCCCATCTCGCTCTCTCGCCGCGTGCTAGACTCCTGGACTAAGGACCGGACTACAGCTAAGTCTCCCACGTGGTTTAAAGCCCCTTCACCCCTATTTTTTCTTTTTTTAAATATATATATTGTCACGGAGAATCTCTTTTTTTATTTTTTAATATCACCCGTAACACAAAGTCATAAACCGATTTAAATAGGTATTGTCATTATGATTGTATGCTTATCAGCTATTAGGAAAGAAAGGTTCAACAATAAAAATGCCACAAGAATTCTTTACTTATAAGGACATTATATTCCTTCCTACGTAGTTAGGTACTAACATTGTAAATTCTTACAATCATATCAATAACAAATTATATAATAAGTACATTTATTATTATCAGAAGGCGAAAATTCAGTAAACCCTGATCCAGTAAACGATAACGATAAACAAAATCCAAAATTTCTTCTGGCATGTACTCAGGATCATCTTCATCTTCTTGTTGTTCCGGCAAGTTTTCATTATGAGCCAGTACAGTTTTGTAGTATTGTATATCAGGCAAGTCACTCCAAGCTTCACCATAATGTTTTTCGAGTAGTTTTTTTAACATCTGTTAGTTTTTCAGTTTTAACATTAAATCGTGCTTCTATTATGTTTGGTTGGATTCCGGATATATGTTTCCCACGTTTACTTATTGCATATGGATTGCATATGTTATTTCTGTATGACATTTCTCCTCGAACTAAGATTTTTCTCGACGACGATCTGTTCTATTTAAGATAATACGCTTCGTTTTACTTATTTGAAATTGAAACGTTTGAGTGGTTTTCAACACATCTTTGCATGTACTCTTCCAATCAAAAATTGGCACCTCAGTGACTAAACGCCGGATAGACGCATTAGACCCCATGATATCAATATAGGTCTGAGGGTTAGATATAGTTTCTAATCGTTTTATTTGTTTTTCCACAAAAGCAAATACCCGATCTGGTGGGATGAAACTATGACCAGTGATAGGATATACAATTTCTACTTCTTCTATGTTTTGTGTTGTTTCATGCAGCCATTTAGCAACCATTCCCAGCAATATCGAATTCTTATTTTGGCCGCCGCAACCGTCAGCAACAAGCCTTATCTTCTTTTTGCCATCAAGGTTTACTCGGTTCAGGCAGTGATATAAACAAGACGATATTTCATTAGAACCCTTGGCTGCCATATCTTCAGTCCGAATATACGAAAAAACATTATCTTTAGTCAGACTTGCGTGAGAATTTCCCTCGACAATTGTAAAATTATATACAGGGTCTGTCGTAAATAATGGATAACCCGTAAACTGGAGTTGGTCCGGATGTGAAACTGTAAAAAAATCGTATTTTCTTGCCAGGGTTTCTAACCATATGAAAATGGCGTAGCATTTTATACTTTTTTATAAATTTCGCTACTTTGTTCGTTCATTCCGTTGCCATTTCATCAAATTCAGGTATTTCTGTGTGATCACACCTGTCCCTGTCACCTGTCCGCAACAGCCAGGCTTGTGCATAGAATGTTTCAGAGCTTATCACAA
Source organism: Phengaris arion (assembly GCA_963565745.1). NCBI lineage: Eukaryota > Metazoa > Arthropoda > Insecta > Lepidoptera > Lycaenidae > Phengaris > Phengaris arion. Next base: position 26,965,007 of record OY751436.1, read on the forward strand.
ATATTAGGTGGTACTTCACTTGTTTATAGGTACTGATCATTAAATAAGGGTTGCATTCCACTTATCAAAAAACTTTATCCAATGTACATTTGATCAAAGAAATAGAACAACTTCTATTGATAATTATTGTACGGTATTGTAATTTGATCTAATTATGTTGATTTTTTAACTTTTATCTTTAATGTAAGTAGTAACTATCATATCGTACACACAATAAGTGTTTTAATAAACACGTCGATTCCTCAATTCAGTCTTATTATTTCAATTGATATCACAACCTGTAGGAACTCAATTTCTTTCCTCAAGATAATCACAAAAACCGAAAAAGACAATCAAGCTAACTAATTTCTTACGTTTTTTAAAAATATCAATGACAGCTTTCATTTTATTGTAACGAGCGTGACCCTGATAATTTGATAGCTCGCATGCTACAACACTCCAAAATATTCATTGCATCGAATTTCAATATTTGTATTGTTGGTACATGTCAACCCTGGTTCAGTCATGGTACCAATTTCTTTATATTTATTAAATGCTGGCCTGCCGTCAGTCATGGTGCCTACATCCTTTTTATCAAACTCATCCATTTGTTGCGAATATGTCCATTTTTGGGAGTTAGGTACATCTTGTATTTCTGTAAATATATCTTGCGGAGAGCACGGTGACCCTGATGCGTTCGCGATGTATTCTGAAATAATGATCAACAATTATTTGAAGTCGTATATAATGGCTACAACCCATACAAAAAAAAAAATAAGTGTCTGTTTTTTCAATATTAACAACTTAACTGTCCAATGAGTCACATATGACTCATGGTGCACTTTTGGAATAAGTTCATGAGTCGCAGGTGACTCAAATTTAGATGAGAATTCGGGATATATTTTTGTTATGAGCGTGACGTAAAGAAGTAACAAAAATTACGTGAACGTGTGGCAAAAACCCTAACCTCTAAGAAAATGAAAGAAAGGACATCATTCATTTTGGACCAAAAAATGAAAGTGCCGGCCAGAAAAAAAAACTACGATATTCGGATAGAATACACAATTTCTATCATATTTTACTATGACGTCCAATCTGTGCGCACAACGGTTACGTCGTAATAACATAAAAAATAAAATATTTTTTTATTAATTCTTTGTTGTTAAAAAAAGATTGGAGTGACATTATAATATAAAAAAATATTATATTAAAACTTATTTAGGTACATAATCGCAAAATACTCAAGGTCAAAACCTAGTGGTCAAGATATAAAATCGTACTATTTAACACATTCATATTTATTCTTTATAATAAAGAATGTTGTCTGTTTAGAGTCAAACATTACAGGTTACTTTCTCTCAAAACTTCAAATGGAATTCCGAGAACTAATGAAAAGGGTTAAGGGACGGCTACCTGGGTGCGTGAGCGCATTGTTATTGGTTGCCGACCGCCCGCCCGCGCTACGCCAGCGGCCAGCCAGTCAGTTATCCATGCAACTTTGGTTACATCGGACGGCTATCGTGACAATAATCTCTTGTTCTTAGAGCGATATAATATCAAGTGTATTTAGCGAAGCTTAATATCTGACATTATGAACGTACAATTGTGTATTTCGTGTCGTGTGCCTATTGGTGATCGCCGAAGTTATAGTTGGACATCCCGTGAATCACAACACATCGAAATCGCACAGTTTGTTATTGAAGATCTACTGGGTCATCAGGTGAGGATTATATTATCGCTATAACGAACGAATATGCCTAAGATATTTACTACGAACAAACATCATAACTCTTATGTACATAATGTTATAACATAAGCCGCATTTGCTGCTGTGTTTTTTAACAAACACAAGTTTTCAAATAAAGAGGGCCCCCCGCCCTCCGCAGATATATTATTTTTTTTATTTAATGATATATTACTAAGCTAATAAACTTTTTTTTTTCAGAATGAACCTACAGATGTTATATGCCGACCTTGTTGGCAAAGGGCCGAGCGGCAATATCTCCGACGTCAACGTGAAGTGCAGGAAGAACCTGACAACGAAGAACCTGATGTTGCAGACGAAGAAGTTGACGCTGTGCCTCATTCTACAGTTTTACCTGGATTTGTACGAACTAGTAATACGGCAAACTCTTGTGTATTTCAACACTGTGTAGACTCAACAAGACACAGAATACCAGAAAACATTATTCTACGTGTTCTTTGCCGATACAGTGTATTCATATCAGAAAACAGTCGTGTTTGCAGCGAACACCTCGAGCAAAATGAATGGCATTTACTTGCTATGCAAGACAATTTAATTCAAGATTTTAATTCTGCACAGATCGTTAGTGCGCTAAGGTTGTTAATAAACCACATTTAAACGAGATTTCCGCCTGTTGAGAAACGTTCATATTAATATAACATTGCACTATATGTTTGAATATTTTAGAAACGCAGCAGCATTAATAAATGCTTATCACGTGTTGATAGTAGATAATGTCCATGCTTCTGATTTTTTACAAATAATCCGGGAAAGGATAAACATGCCCAATACACTGGCAGATCTTGTCGCCAGACGTAACTTGAACAGAATGAGAGCACAGTTCCAGCCCATGTCTGCAGATATGGCTGAGTTTAATGACTTTCCTACGCTGACCGAAGAAGAATTAATATTATTTAGCCTCGGTATATATCAGCTGAAACAAGCGAGAAGTTACTATGGAGAGCATGTTCAACCAGATGGAGTTTTTAGCATTGAGCTAAGTGGTGGAATTCCTCTAGAGCTTGTAAGGGAATTGGAGGGAGAGGACTTGTGGTTGATTCGAGGGCGAATACAATCCCGACACATCCGATCTAAAACATACTATGTGTATATTGCTCTGGATAGAACAGCAACCGGGCGTCGAACAATAAAACATTACTATTGCACATGCCATATAGGAATGAGAACCATCGGATGTTGCTCCCATACTATGTGCATAGTCTGGTACATGGGTTATGCTAGACATGACCCTTACCTCAGCCCACCCGCAATAAGTTTAGATGACGTATTTGTAAGACTAGAAAATGTTTAATTGTACGTCATTAACTTATTATTGTTATTAGCCTTTATTCAGAAGAACAATACATTTATTTTATATACATTACAAAATATTCAAATCAATAATTGATTTTTCCGTTGCGCGGTCTCTGCTTCTGAGTGCCTCTTGGCAATGGCCTCCCCCAACAGCTTCCACTCACATCTCTGACATGCCACTCCACATACACTAGTCCACATTTTGCTAGCCATTTGTACCATTTCATCTTCCCATCTTTTTAGAGATCTGCCCTCTTTTCTTTTAGCCCTTCTGGGATACAAAGATGTTATTATTTTTGTCCATTTGTCTGGCCCTCTCAAAATCAAAACATGTCCGGGCCGGACATGTTTTGATTGTTTGTTGTTTCATTTCAATTTTTTAGTTTTATTTGTTACATCAGTTACACGTGTTATTTTTCTCAACTCCTTGTTTTCTATTTTGTCTATCCTTTTCTTTCCAAACATACTCCTCTCCATAGCCTTCGGCCCAACTTCCAGCATACTTGTATGAGCTTTTGTTAGTGCCCAAGTTTGGCACCCTTATGTTAGAATGGGTGGAATCCATGTATTAAATAGTTTTCTTTTGGTGCTCATGTTTATACTTATGCATTTTACTATTTCTTTAAAGGACCAGAATCTTTTCCAGGCATTGCCAATTTTTTTTTTTGTATATCTTTGGTTGTTGTATCATATATATTAGTTATAACCACTGATTCTAAGCAGGAATCTTGCGGTTAATATTGTCTATTTCTCCCAGCGCCATCACACCTTGCCAGAGTTGCCAGAGCGTTTTTTTCTTAGTAATGTTGTCATTACCTTGTAATATCGATCAAACAAAACAAATGCTGTTTAGTCTATTTATATTTCTTCTTCTTATATATAAAAATGCATTTTCAAATGTGTTAGTCGCGCTAAAACTCGAAAACGGCTGAACGTATTGGGCTGATTTTAGTTTTAAAATATTCGTAGAAGTCCAGGGAAGGTTCTAAAGTGACACGAAGTTCACCGGGACAGTTAGTCTTCTTCTTATATATAAAAATGGATTTTCAAATGTGTTAGTCGCGCTAAAACTCGAAAACGGCTGAACTAGTTGGGCTGATTTTAGTCTCAAAATATTCGTAGAAGTCCAGGGAAGGTTTTAAAGTGACACGAAGTTCACCGGGACAGCTAGTACTTGATACATATTTTTTATTTTTATTTTATGACTAAATATTTTTTTCCAATACTATTTATCAACCTTACCACTGTGTTTTACTATCAAGTATTATATCATAACGTAAGATATCCATGCTTTTAATAGTGACACTCCAACCTTTTTATCACAAAAGGATTATTTTTAAATTATTTTATTACGACGTAACCATTGGGCGCACAGATTGGACGTCATAGTAAAAAATGTTAGGAATTGTGTATTCTATTCGAATATATATTTTTTTCTTTCTGGCCGGCACTTTCATTTTTTGGTCCAAAAATGTATGAAACGTGAATGATGTCCTTTTCGCAAAAGTTTGTACATATTCTAAAGATATTATGAAAAGTAAAACTAAGGATTTCTAGGATTACAAATACTAAATTTGTATAAAATAAGACAAACATTAGAAAAATAAAACTTTTTATTGCGGAAAATATAAAAAAAGCTAGTTATGTTTTTCATTGTAACATTCCAAACAAAATGCTTTGTTACAAGCTTTGCATTCTGTGTGTACGTACTTGTGTGGCTTTATGAGCCAACTGCCCTAGAGTTTTTAGTTTGGCATAGCAGCCGCTGCATCTTTTTCTAACTAATTTATTGTTTGTGATGTTACGCGGAATTTCTCGAAGACTGTGACTAGAAGTGGTGGAAATAGAAGGTCTTGGAGTCAGAGAGAAGGAAGGTCTTAGAGGCACGTTAGATTCCGTAGTTGTCGCTGCTGGCCCAAGAAAACGACGAACAAATTTTTCTTGAACTTGTAAAACAGATAATTTTGATTCTGACACCAACTCATTATAGATGCACCTAGTATTAACAACGGCCACTTGAAATAAAATGTCTACGGCGATTTTCTTATACCAAGTTAGGCTTTTGCGTTAAGGACTATGAAAAGATGCGAGCTGGTCCGAAATGTCTATGCCTTTTTTTGCGTCATTGTAGTCAATAACGACGTCGGGCTTTATAACATCACCTCTTTTTGTTGTGACTTTTGACATGCCATCTCCATGACATGTAGAGATCATCAGAACATCACGCTTATCGCGCCATTTCAGAACTGTATACTGATTTTCTTTTTGCTCTCCCTTTTTTAGTTTTTTCTGAACCACTTCCTCTGAAAGATTTCTCTTGTTCTTGCGTAGAGTACCACAAAGGTCAGTCTTTCGTTCTTTTAGATATGTTGCCAGCGGAACGCTGGTGTAATAAATATCGGCGACTATCAGACGACCGTCATTCTGAAGCGGTTCAGTGAGTTGGATTACAGATGATCCAGGTTTATCCAAGCCTAGTAACTGCTCTGATACACCGGAATAAATCTGATAAGACCAAGTGTAGCTATTTATAGTACAAACTTTATAGATCTTCGTGCCGTAGCGATCGGCTTTGGCGGGATTGTATGTTCTAATAACCAATTTTCCGTGAAATTTTACCATGGATTCATCAACTACTATAATATCGTCAGGAAAATAAAGGCTACGAAAATTATCTACAACTTTATGTATCAGTGAATTTTATACGTTCGTTGCGCTCCAATAACACCAATCTGAACCTCAGTAAAGTGCCAGCATCTAAGTATGGTACTAATTCTATTATATGACATATTGATTCTATGCATAAGTGGATTGTAATATAGCAGATCTAATTTCCAATAATGTTCTATGGAGGGCTTAGAATTGAGACCCGTGTACATAATTACACCGAAAAAAGTCTTCATCTCCTCTCTATTTACATCTTTCCATCTTGTTATCCTGCTAAATTGTGAAGTTCGTACTTGTTTCAATAAATGAGCATAATTATTCGTATGAATCACCATTTCGTCAATCAAATCTCCGGGACCAAAATATTCATATATTTTTGTCAACGAAACTTGTCCATTGTTAGAAATAGCCTCTATATTTTGCACCCCATAATTTCCTGTAAAGGTTTCTCTACCTATACGTAAAACATCAGATTTCCACTCCGAATAAGGGAGGACAGGTGAAGATGGACTTCCTGGAGTCGACGATTGTGATGATACTGGTACTTGACGAGAATTTGAACTACTTGCAATAAAATTCGCAATTACCTCAGTATCTTCGCTGTCTTCATCGTCATCGCCGGGCTGATAATCATCATCACTGCCACTGCTGAATGGTTCTGCGTCGGAGTCAGAGTTTTCTAAAAATCTCAACAATTCTTCCTCACTGAGATTTCTTCGTTTTATTCGATTAGTACGTAATTATAAGCTCAAATGACAATGTAAATATTTTTTACATTGTCATTAAAGCACATTAAAACGCTCCATACTAAGTCGCTGCTGAAGAGTGACGTCACGGTTCAGTAAAGAGTCGTCGAAAATAGAAGGGCGCAAAAACATGTGCAAAAAGAAAATCAGTATACAGTTCTGAAATGGCGCGATAAGCGTGATGTTCTGATGATCTCTACATGTCATGGAGATGGCATGTCAAAAGTGACAACAAAAAGAGGTGATGTTATAAAGCCCGACGTCGTTATTAACTACAATGACGCAAAAAAAGGCATAGACATTTCGGACCAGCTCGCATCTTTTCATAGTCCTTAACGCAAAAGCCTAACTTGGTATAAGAAAATCGCCGTAGACATTTTATTTCAAGTGGCCGTTGTTAATACTAGGTGCATCTATAATGAGTTGGTGTCAGAATCAAAATTATCTGTTTTACAAGTTCAAGAAAAATTAGTTCGTCATTTTCTTGGGCCAGCAGCGACAACTACGGAATCTAACGTGCCTCTAAGACCTTCCTTCTCTCTGACTCCAAGATCTTCTATTTCCACCACTTCTAGTCACAGTCTTCGAGAAATTCCGCGTAACATCACAAACAATAAATTGATTAGAAAAAGATGCAGCGGCTGCTATGCCAAACTAAAAACTCTAGGGCAGTTGGCTCATAAAGCCAAACAAGTACAGACAGAATGCAAAGCTTGTAACAAAGCATTTTGTTTGGAATGTTACAATGAAAAACATAACTAGCTTTTTTTATATTTTCCGCAATAAAACGTTTTATTTTTCTAATGTTTGTCTTATTTTATACAAATACTAAGCCTTATCCTAGAAATCCGTTTTCATCAGCGACATTGGAAAAATTGTTTCGTAAGAATTCCGTGATAGAAATAACATAATCCCTATCATTATTCAGTAATACGAGACTTAAATCGAGTCTAGTACAGGTAAATTCAGTCATTGTTATCATATATGTATATTATAGACAAATATCCCTTGTCCCATTATTAAATTTTCTTTCGTAAATTTAAGGAACAAAATAAGTACGTCATTTAACAAAAAAATTGCATTTATTCAGTTGAACTATCAGAACTGTTATTAGTATTGTCATCTTCATCACTGCTGTCAGCACTCGAGAGATATTATTAATTCATTTTCAATAATATTGTCTATTCTCACATCTCGTTCAAAATCTTGTAAAATTATTTTCTTTGTTTTCTCTACGACTTTTCTCCAGTCTTCAAACTGCGTGTGCAGAAGTCACTACAGATAGTGACTTCTGCACACGCAGTTTGTAGCAGAGTCATCATTTTAGCAGTACTGAAGGGTGGTTCAGTATTGTTCCGCGCTGCATGACCCTTTATTTGTGCCCAAATAAGCTCGATGGCGTTATACTGGCCATGGTATGGAGGCAATCGAATAATTTCGTGTCCATGCTCTAGGGCTAGTTCATCGATTACATAGCGGAGCTTGGACGGCTTAGTTGCTTATACCAGATTTAACAACTCAACTTTTAATAAAGTTGGACTTGCATCCAGACCATTTCTTACCAGCCACGAGACAATGTCTTGCTTTTTATTTGCCTGGTGGTTTATCAACTTGCACAGAATGATACGGTGCACTGTCCATTTTAATTTTCGTTGGGTTTCTAAGCTGACTAGCAGCTTCTCAAACCACTCTTTAAAAACCTCAAAGATTACTTCCTCATGGTAATCACTTGTAGTTTTAGAGGCGAATGCGAGGAGGCAGTCTGGAATAAAATCTTGAGAAGCTGATCCCGCGTGACATATAATAAGTCGGGCTCCTTTTCCCGATGGAACTTTAGAGGTGGAGGCCGCTCGAAGTGCGTCGACAGGAATTACTTTCAGACTAATTTTATATATGCTCAGCTCATTGTTAAATAAAAACAAAATAATAGTAATAATATTTTATTGTATAATAGTTTTTACCTGTATTTTCTATTACATAAATGAATAGTGCTTTGAAAAATAAGACATATGCACAAAATTTCTGATTTCTCCAAAGTTTGCCCGTTTATGTTCATACATAGCATAGTAAATCTTTTTGTATTCGATGTAAGTAAACTAATTATGTAGGTTTTTTACACTAATGTTGTAAAAAAATTGAAGAACTAGAACTTTTTTGTGACTTCGAAATGCATATAATTACATTACTACACATAAATTCCTAATTCTTTTGACTTCGATCAAGTTGTAATACCTAATTATTTCTTAATTTATTTTAAAAGCCTATTATTTACATGTAGGAAAATAGCCTCCTGTGGAAATGGAGTGCCATGCTTTAGCACAAATGGGCCGGCTTGACCGGAAAAATGTAATCTTTGATAAACTTATACAAAAACTTACAGAAGTTATATAAAATATAGTATAAAACCAAAAGTGGCTTCGGAGAAAGATATTCCCGACCCTGATTAACTCCATCCGTCCACCGCCGAATGTGCCACGGTGCTGACATCGCCAATTCCTCCGCCTCTTCGTCGGACATCCCCATCCAGTGTTGCCAACTCAGCATAGAGTAAAACTGTAGATTTGCTTGAAAAAAACTGTAGAAAACTGTAAATATAAAATTAAAAAACAGTAAATCTACAGTTTTATCTTATATTATATTTTGTATAATTTTATGAATGGAATACATTATATGGAGGGTATTAAAAATAAGAAAACTCGTATAATTATCAAAATTTTAATCAAATTAAATGTTGTCACATTTCAAGTATCACTAGCTACTATGTTATTTTCAATTTCTAAGTCTTCCTGATTTTCCGTTTCATTTTTATTTTTATTGAATTCGTACATATTTTTATTGAATTTTTTTAAATGGTCATTTGTCACATTGAACTCGAAACAATTATTAATTTCTGACTTTGTGTGCAAGGTACCTTTTATTGTGGTCGTAGAAAGTTTATTTCTTAGTTTGGTTTTCATAACATTAATGCTCGAAAACAAACGTTCTACCGTAGCGGTACTGTGCGGCAAACATAGAAGCTTTCTGGTTAAAGTCGATAATAGTGGAAACATTGCAGAACCGTCGCCTTTTTTTAATTTGGAAACATTCCACCAAAATTCCTCTACATTAGGCGTATCAGTCTTATCAAAATTTAAATTGATATTACGCAGACTTCTCCATTCTCTATCTAATTCTGTTATATTTTCTGGACAAATACCTGGGAAATAATACAACATCTCAGAAATTGAAGTTATACGTTTTTGGGTCAAATCATGACCTAAAATCGCTTCTGGGTTCAACATCTGTAAACACTTCAGTGCCAGACGTTCTTTATCATCGAAAGGAAACCTTTGTTTGATTTGGACTAATGCCTCAATGTAAAATTCTTTACATTTTCCGTAAAAATTTGTCAATTTATCGTCGTCCAATTCTTGAGTGTCTTTTTTCAATCGAATTAAATTTGGTACCATTCCTCCAACATATGTTTCCATTAACGGTAAATGGATCTGCTCGTCATTTACATCAACACTTAATATTTTCTTTTCTTTGGCATCTAATATATCTTTGGTTTTGTTTATCTCTTCTCCTGTCAGTTCTAAATAAACCGGTTGTATAAAGCATTCTAAAATTGTCACATATGCTGTGTAGACCTGATTATATAATGAGTACAACTTTGGTTTTTCTGTTTGCATTTCTTTATTCAAATCTGTGAATATTGGTAGAGCAAATCGCAAGAATTCCAAGTATAATTCGGTTGTAGGTTCCATGGCTTTTGTTAAAATACTTTGGGCAGAAAGTAGACGATCTGTAAACACTGCTGATTGGAAATATAATTTTATAGCTGGCAGTTGTTCCAACAATCTATTTACAACATCGTTCAATGATAGCCATCTGGTTTGTGAGGGGTGCAATATTTTATGTGGTTTTATATTTGTAAACGCCTGAAAAGTTTTAAAATCACCGATGCGTTTAGGTGAATTTTGGATGTGATTGAAAACTTCACGGCAAAAATCTTCGAGACCTCTCGGTAACTTTTCACAAGCGCGAGATGCACAAAGCGCAAATGAATGACATATACATTTCATGGTGAAAAGATTAGGTATGTCATTCTTCAAATTAGTCATCATGGAGTTATTCCCACCGAACATGACGTTGGCGCCATCAGACGCAAATCCCAACATATTCCTCTTGTATGGAATTTCTTTCTCATTAAAATATTCGATAGTTTTTTGGTACAAAACTTTAGCTGTGCCATCGGTGATTGGTATCAGAGTTAGAAATTTATCTTCTACTTTATAATTTGTGTTGACTAACCTTGCTATTAAAGCTAAATGCTTGATTGTTGATTTATCAGTGCTCTCATCTACCAGCAATGAAAACTCGTTTTCCCTTAAATTTTTTATCAAGTTTTCTTCAGCGGTTGTTCCTGTCACATTTACTACAATGGCTCTTGCTTTTGTTCGGCTCATAGACATATATTCAGCAGTTTTTGAATCTGGACACACCGATTTTATTAAATTAGTCAGATGTGAGGCAACATTAAATGCAAGGTTATGTTCCGCAATAAAACATGCTAGTTTAATTTCGCCGGCTTTTGCCATTTGATGTGGATCTTGTGATTTTGATGTTGATGGGAACAAAGATGTGAGCTTAGGTTGCTTTTGTAATTTTTTACAGTTTGCTACGTGCTTTGATGAATTTTTATGTCGAATCAATTCTTGAATTCCGCATTTACGATCACAGTCACATGCAGAGCAGTAAAAATAAGTGTTACCTTTCTTACTTTTTACGAGCCATCCACTAAAATTTTCGTCATTGAGCCAAAAGTCAACAAATTTTTGCTCATATCTCACTACTTTCTTCTTTCTTTGTGGAGATTTATCAACATCTGATTCATCACTGCAACTATGCATATTCGTTAATATTTGCTCAACTCACAACGTCACACAATAAAAAAGAATCTAATCAGATAAGGAATGAACTAGATAATGACGTATAAATTATTGTTTCAAACGAAAAAGTAGTTACGGGGAATCCCCAGTAAAAATAAAAACGCAAACCATAGAGAATGTCGGTAAAATATTGCCGGAACGACCCACCACTAACGCCATCTATTAAAATATCATCTGACTATTACTTTCGGTGCGATAGTAGCAGGTTTTACTGAAGCTGACTTAGTGTACAGACAAATAAAATAGATGACGCTAGCATCTTGCATAAAAACTGTAGAAAACTGTAGATTTCGAGGCTTAAACTAAAAACAGAGAGGATCTCCTAAAAACTGTAGATCTACAGTTAAAACTGTAGGGTTGGTATCAGTGTCCCCATCGCTTCGACGCGCTCTAAAACGTCAGCGCTGTAAATAAAAAAAGTCTCGCGTAACTAATCGCGGAAAGACTTCTGGAATTTTTCTTTAGTTGCTTGAGTTACTTTTAGTAAGAAGGGCTGGTTTCATTTTAATGGCCCACACAAACACACTTGTACCCACACATAAAGTACATAAAAAGTTATTATTGTTATATTATTCTGCGTACAACGTTTCACCTACAGTCCAACTGTAAATGTAGATTATATATTTATTATATAAATACGATTAAAAACCTTGCCTCAGAGAAGGTGGTCCGTCGTTCGATAGGCGGAGAGTACCTCCGGGGGTCTGTTTTAGGGGAACAGAGTCTCCTGCGACTCTAAAAGACCCTCCGGGAGTTTTGTTGACGATGAAAGCTTTATAAGAAAAACAACACGTAAACCGAAGTTTAGAGCGGAGTATGAATTAATTTTTTTTGCATTATAGAAAATAAAAACTTTACTGTGTTTTCGGCGGTAGAAGTACTGGAGATTTGCTCCTGCCCTCAATAGCCAGGCCCATTATTAGGGCACGCCTCGCCACGGATGGTCTTTGGGAGGCGTCCGGCCGAATCGGGATCGGTCCGACCCCGACATTGATGTTGCTCTTTGTCCGAATCTAATAATTATCAAAAATATACGTAAAAGTGAAAATAATAAAACAGCAAGTAATTTAAAAAACCAATATTTTTATATTTTTTGACACAATCTTGCGATTTTATAACTTAACTTGACTTTATAAATTATAACATCCTATTAGACTAAGACTAAGAAATAACTTAAATCTAATAAAAGTATTTTTGAGAAAAAATCTAAATTAGGCTAAAATGTAAGAAAAATACAAAATACCATACAAATGTATTAGTTTAAACTATATAGTTTAAACTAATACATTTGTATGGTATTTTGCTTAGCTTAAAAAAGTATACAATATATTTTTTCTTAGTCTGGTACCTACTAGTTACTATACTACTAGTACTTTACACGGGACCAGATTAACGTGCTATAATAACGTCTTTAAATATTATTAACTCGTCAGAATCACCATATTACTTATTATATTTTTATTACATAGTACTTAGTTTTATTTTATTAATTAATAATTAATAATGTAAAAAAAAAACAAAATGTTTTTGGTGTCCGTACTTTTTGCGATGTACTGTGATTCAAATGTACTTACGAGCGCTAAAATTTTTAGATATTACAACAATATTTTTCTACAATTAAACTTGGATTTTCTGATTACATAATATTGTAATGGTCTATATTTAAACATATTTTAGCAATTACAACCATTATATTGACTTTTTCACCGAATTATATGGATATTACGACATCTGACATAAGAAATTTTACCCGATCTAAAAGTTAAATACTTTTTTCAATATCTTCTGTTAAAATATTTTATTATCTAATAATTTAATCATAATCTCCGTTTTATAAACAGTAATTTCATATAATAATCATATAATATTACTCACCTTTTATTACGAGAAAACAAACATGCCACTCACTTTACGCACTGTGTCATTCGCAATATTTCAAAATGGCGTGTAGAAACAAATGAATTCCGCAAAGATATTTTACTACTAGATAGTGTGATAGCGTGACCACTACAGTCTTTCTCGCTTCAACCCTGCTGTGTTGCTACCTTAAAAATCTTACCCTAATTCTCGGGTAATTTCTGTCGATAATTCAAAAGAAGTTCATGAAATTGTAATAATGAATAATTCAATTAATTGTTGGAACAAGATTAAAAATATTGCATGTCTCGTGATGATCGAGATGCTTTTTGTTAGAGTTGACTAAGATATAAAAAGTATATGGTGTTGATAATTGACGTAACCTCGTCGTGCTGTGATCTAAGGCAAAGGTTAGACGTTCAGAAAATACTATGATCATAAGTATTCATAAAATACTGTGGTATTTACTAATCGCGTAACGAGAGATCTCCACGGCGCAGTAAATACCCTGGAGGTCAAGCGGATAAGTGACCCTAATATGAAGGAATGTAAAATAAAACTCATTAATCAAATTCACACACTTTAATTTCTACAGACAACATACCAAATTACTATTGTCCCTTGAATAAAATCAACTTGAATATTGATGTCGTACTTTTTGCACTTCATTTGAAACATTTTTTAGAACGTAATGTAACTTCTAGGTATCTTAGTGCTACCGTTTTTATAAGTAGAGTCAAATGATTGTTTAATGCCCGGTTCCTATAATCAACGGATCGTCATGGTATAAAAGTTACTATCCGTTTTTCTACAACCGACTACGAGTCGTAAATACTGTTCCACAATTAACTTTCTATACCTGCTATCGACGAGCGTCCGTCGGTCGTTCAAATACCGAGCTCTCCTCACTCACAGTTGTGCGTTTCGTTATAGGCAAAATTGAAACCGAAAATGGCACAAAATTCAAGACATAATAAATTAGATTCACATATGATTGATAGTAATCATTTTTTTGTCGTAATAATATTATTATTATCGTACAATCGCAGGTATCTGCGTGTTATTTTATCTTTTTCGTACCAAATACAGTAGAATGCATACACATAACAAGAACGGGAACGGAACGTAAGCGCCTTTTTGTTTTGTTTGACTGATGACATTCATCATCTTTGCAAAATAAAAGTACGTATATAGTCTCTGTTATTACGACTTTTACAGAAGAAAGTATAATAAAGTTTCTAGTAGTGTTTTACGTACAACTTTTGAAATGGATATTACGCTGGTGAGTACAGATAACATCTATAATTTGATATTTTTCTAAAAAACTGTACCTACATGTTTGCCGCTTAAAATATTGCAACGTTTTTGAAGATTTACTTTATTTAGGTATATTTCTGTTACAGAAAACAAAGAAGCCTATGAGCAAGGATGATGTTGCCTTGCTTGTGGATCTCATACAAAGCAACCCAATACTTACAACAAAAGAGGCCAATGCGGCCACAAACAAACTAAAAGAGGAATGTTGGGCTACTTTGACCAACACATTTAATTCAAAATGTGGTCAAATACCACGGCAGCGAGAGCAACTCAAATTGAAATAGGACAATTTGAAAAAGGCTGCTCGTAAAAGAGCTGCGAATATCAGAGTGAAAAATTTTAAACTATTTTTTTATTAAATTAAATTAAATTAAATTAAATATCGTTTTATTCAGGCTGCATAGGCCCATATTATACCTTATAGACTAACATACATAATATAATGTAATAAACACTAACATTAAACACGTATTGTCTGCGACGTGGGGCGCGAAGTGTTCGGGAGTCGTCCTCTAAATCTTCTGTAGACGACTCCAATCGGCAAGAACTCCTTCTTCTCAAAAGTCGGTAAATGATGGGTTGGAACTCTCACCACAAAAGAACTAAAGTTCACTTTATGACGAGATTCCAAACGCTCGACCCTCAAGGCGAAGTTGGTTCTTCTCCTGATGTAGCAACATTGTTATTAAAGCATAGAACCTTAATGTCAACAATACCTGATGTAGTGGAGATATCCCATGATTTCTGAAATAACATCAATAATTTATTTCACTATAATGGAGTTTTTACTCTTATTTTAGGTAGGTATGAGGTTATGTTTTCATAGTATATATTTTGACGGTGTACAAATGCCTCCAACATACTAACCTGGCTCCTGTTACTCTTAAGTGTGGATAAACTTCAAGTAGTAACTGTTCAACAGATTCTTTATCAAGTCGAAATCTCCTTTGAAATTCGTACGAATCCAGCGTCGCTAAATAATTCACTCTTTCTTTATATACTCGATCACGCCTATTATCTTCCTTCTGAATCAGTCTCACTGGAGTCCGTGGTGATAATATCGAACATTTCCCTATCACTGTCTGAACTCAACATTTCTTCAAATTTCTTGCAGCTTGCAGCGAAAACAGTGAAATAGACACTAACCGACCGAAATTGACAGGTAACCGTATGGCATTACGAATAGTAATCTTGACAATCTACTGACTTTTAAAATATTTATAGGAACGGCCTAAACTGTCTTCTTCGTACATTACGCTTACCGTCCGTTACTAGTAATCCTCCCTTCCGTTAGTAGCAAGCCGACGGTAAGTTGCTTAACGAGACGTTTTTTATAGGAACGGTTTAAGCTTACGCCTCGTATAATATTCCACCATTCGTAACTAGAACGGATCGTTTTTCAAATATAGGAACCGGGCATAAATAATCTTGCTCTTTTATGTGGTCATACAAAGTTTCAAAACTATTTGTCTTAGAAAAATATTAAAAAATTTGCAGTATAATTGATAATTTTGAATAAAAATCATATATTTCTATTTACTTTTATTTAGTTATAACTATTCATTTTTACACTAATAGAAAACATCCTTCACACGGAAGCCATAGCAAGCAAGAGGCAAGTCCGAACATGTTCTCCTACTTCTTTTTATAGTTTGACTTTTTAATAACAAAATATAAAAGTATACATTCTAACACGCCTCCTTGCTTTTATATTTTGACAACAACTAATAA
This sequence comes from Phengaris arion, assembly GCA_963565745.1. NCBI lineage: Eukaryota > Metazoa > Arthropoda > Insecta > Lepidoptera > Lycaenidae > Phengaris > Phengaris arion. The sequence continues at coordinate 26,981,293 of OY751436.1, forward strand.
CTTATATAACATTTTATTTAGTAACATAAAATTCTTAATTTTAAACAGTATCTTAACTTTCTTCACAATATATATTTTTTTGTTTCCTTAGTAACAACAAACTACATAATTAACATAACATTTTGTTTTACAAACATAAGTTTAAATTATCTCTAAGTTGAACAAATTTAACATAGCCTAATGCTTTAGTTAACAAGTCAGCAATATTATTTTCAGACTCTATTAATCTCCAATAAGAGGTGTTATTTTGATATTCAAAGAAAAATGCCATTTTTTATTATAAATCATCAGATGTTTATTTCATTACAAAGAGGAAGGTATGCCGTTAATAGTGGAAAATAACATCAGGCAAATGACCACCACGGCCACGCTTACAGGACAAAATCCTTTTCATGAAATTTTCCATAACTAAATCGCAAAGTGGCTGCTCTATGTCCTCGATAGCCTCACGAATTCCATCTTTGAGGTCTTGAATCGATACTGGGCTGTTGGCGTAGACCTTCTCCTTCACGTGGCCCCAAAGAAAGAAGTCGCAAGGTGTTAAATCACAAGATCTCGGTGGCCAATTGTGATCACCTCTTCGAGAGATAACACGGTCCGGAAACTTTTCCCTTAAAAGATCAATGGTTTCGTTGCTTGTGTGGCACGTAGCGCCGTCTTGTTGAAAGTGAACGTTGTCCAGATCAATACCATCCAATTCCGGCCATAAAAAACGTTAATCATCTCTTGATAGCGCAATCCATTCACCGTAACTGTTGCGCCAGCCTCATTTTCGAAAAAGTAAGGTCCAATGACTCCGCCGGACCATAAACCGCACCAAACAGTCACACGTTGAGGATAGAGAGGCTTTTCAACAATAACTCTTGGGTTTTCTGAGCCCCAGATGCGACAATTTTGCTTGTTGACGAAGCCACCGAGGTGGAAATGGGCCTCATCACTGAAGATGATTTTTCGATGGAATTCCGGATCATTTTCATGAATTTCAACGACCCAATCAGCAAAGTCACGACGTTGTTGATGATCGGCCGGCTTGAGTTCTTGTGTTAACTGGACTTTATAAGCCTTAAGACCCAAATCTTTATGCAAAATACGGTGTAATGACGTTTGTGGAATACCTAATTCCAAAGAACGACGAGGAATGGACAAACCTGGGTTTTCTTCAACACTTTCGGCTACAGCAGCAATATTCTCGGCTGTTCTTGAGCGACGTGCACGGGTTTTATTCTTCTTATCACTAACTTGTCCCAACAGCTCGAATTTTTCCACCAATTTCTGTATTGCGGTCCGACAAGGTGCTTCACGACGACCCAAAAATGTTCGAGTTTTACGAACCGTCTCTGCCAAATTTTCACCATTTTTATAGTGAATTTTAATAATTTCAATGCGTTGTTGAAGCGTGTATCGTACCATTTTTATTAATGGCGTAGTTTCTACTTGTCAAATGCCAAGAAATGACAGCTTCAAAAGTGACATCTACCGAAATAGCGGGCTATTCAAAATAACACCTCTTATTGGAAAACCCTTTACTTCTATATGTTTTGAGTTTTTAGTAAAATTTCCATACTTAGCAATAGCTAAAGCTCCTGAATTATCCTCATATATTTAAATCGGATTACAAACATTTTTAAAAGCATCATTAACCAAACATATTAAAAATTTTATTTCTGTTACTGCTTCTGAAAGCGCAACATATTCTGCAAAAGTAGAGGATTTTGTTACACTATTTTGTTTCTTTGTTTTTCCTTCTTTCTTCTTTTTTTTTGTTTTATTTCCATAAAACAACATTACCAAACAATCTAATTAAATAACCTGTGGTTGACTTTCTGTCCAATATATCTCCTGCCCAATCTGAATCAAAATCTTAGCAATCTAAGAAAAAAACAATCTAAGATATCAACATCATTCTTATAATACTTTAATTTTAAATCTCTTGTTAAATACAAATATTTTAATACTCTAAGGGCATAATTAAAATGTGTTTTATTACAACAATTTTGAAAACGACTCAAGTAGTTTACACAAAATGAAATATCTGGCCTAGTTCCAGAGCTAATATACAACAGTGCACCTAGAATATTTCCATATTTAAGTTTTTTCGTTTAATTCAGATTTTTCTAACTTTAAGTTTAATTCCATAGGAGTTTTATACAATTTAGAGTTTTCAATAGCATATCGCTTTGCTAAAGATTCAATGTCATGTTTCTGACTCAAAGTTAAAATTTTATCTTGTTCATAGTTATACTCAATATCAATTCCAATGTAATTTTTAACTTTTCCTAAATCTTTCATTTTGAACTTCTCAGATAATTTAGTTTTAATCTCATGAATAACATCTATATCTCTACAACATATTAATAAGTCATCCACAAATAATAAGATGTAGATAACTAAAGAATTTTCTCTTTTGAAATAAAGACAATAATCATATTTGCACCTTTGGAAATTCAAACTATCCATATATTCATTGAAACATTCATACCATGCACGTGGACTTTCTTTTAGTCCATATAACGACTTATTTAACTTATAAACCTTTTCCGAGTCAACCTCATAACCTACAGGCTGTTTTACATAAACTTCAGATATAACTGAACCATTTAGAAAAGCTGTTTCTACATCCATTTGTTGGATTTCTAATGAATTTTGACAACAATATGATAGTAAAATTTTCAAAGTTGGCATTTTAGTTACTGGTGAATATGTATCATCACAATAATCAATCTGCTGAAAACCTCTAACTACTAACCTTGCTTTATATTGATTTTCATTTTTCTTTTTGAAGATCCACTTTACATCTATTACCTTTTTGCCTCCAGGTTTATCCACTAGTGTCCATGTATTATTTTTATTTAAACTGTTCATTTCACGATGCATAGCCAATTTCCACTCATTTGAATCCGAACAAGTCATCGCCTCCTGAAAATTCTCTGGAATCATAGCATCACAATAATTAACATTTGACGACCTCTGTGGCTCAGTGGTTCAGCACGTTGGTGCTGAAGCCGGGGGTCGCGGGTTCGAATCCCGCCGAAGGAACTAAAAAGTTTTTCTGTGTTCCTGGGTCATGGATGTGTATTAAATATGTGTATAATATAATAAAAATCTTATATATATGTATAGTATAAAAGTATTAAATATACTTCCCGTTTTCTGGTAAATGTAACACAAGTTCTTCGGATACTTAGCACGGGGCCAGATTGACGTGGTGTGAAGCGTCCATAGATATTATTATTATTATTATTAACATTAATGCAGTAATATCCAAATTCATCATCATATCTTTTTGGTGCTTTAATTTGTCTTCTTGATCGAGTCTCATTTCTATTTCTTTCAACATTTACACCCGGTTTCTGAAAGGCTAATCAAATAGTTGATCAACTAACACGTTGTTGAGTTAACAGGCTTGTTAAATCAATTTCCGTTTCTGAAACGCTGATTAGTGAAAAATTTACTAATCATTGATCAAATTGACATGACACATACAAGCACATAAAAGCCTTAAATAGCTTTCCAGAAACCGAAAACAGCGCTTGACATATTGTTTGACCATTCGTTTGACATTAGTTTTGTTAACTAACACGTTGATCAAATCAAACGACTGATCAAGCTTTTTGCAACTCAATTTACACTTGACAAGAGATTTGACCGCTGATTAGTTGATTTTCGCGTTGATTAGCCTTTCAGAAACCGGGGGTTAGTATATTATCATCTTTTGTCACATTATTTTCTATATTTTCATCACTAAGCATAATATCATCTTATAATATAATATCACATATTATAAGATATAATATAATATATATAATATCACAATGCCTTGCTATTATTACTTTATTATTTATCAATACTCTATATCCATTTTCACTATAACCCAATAATATTCCTGGTTCAGCCTTTTTGTCCCATTTTGATACTCTTTTTACTTCAGGAATTCTTACATAAACTCTACTGCCATACATTTTTAAAAACTTAAAATCAGGTTTACTTTTAAAAATATTTCATATGGAGTTTTCCTTTCTATTGTATTTGTTAATATTCTATTTTTGAGATAAGCAGCTGTTTTAATTATTTCAGGCCAATATCTTCTATTGACTTTAGCGTCTGACAATAAACATCTTCCCATATCCATCAAAGATCTGTTATACCTCTCCGCAGTTCCATTAAGTTCATGTACATATGCTGGGCAAGGTTTAATTACAATTCCTTTTTGTTTTGCAAATTGAAAAATTCTACTGTTTATGTACTCGGTACCATTGTCACATATTAATTCTTTTATAATTTTATTTGTTAGGTTATGTATTTCATTCACATACTGTACTAAGCAATCATATACTTGATCTTTTCTTTGAATACAATAGACTATAACTAATTTACTGTAGTCATCTATAAAACTTAAGAAATATTTTTCACCATGGTTTCCGATGGTCTGATGAGGGCCATTCAAATCTGTATGTACGATTTCAAGAATATCCCTTGCTCTTCTCCTGTTATTATGAAAAGGTAAGTTATGCATTTTATTTTCAATACATGTTGCACACTTTAAATAGTCTGACTCTATTTCTTTAGGAATTCCTTCTAATAACTCATTTTTACACATTGCTTGCAAATTATTGAAATTTATGTGACCTAACGTTCTATGTAATTTTTCTTTTATGGTCATATTACTTTTACTTACATTTGCTATCATCATTTCTTGACTAACATAACTTTTCATTTTATATAACTTTTCATCTTTAATTGCAATAGCTAATATTGTTCCATGTGAATTATATATTTTTGACAATCTTCCTTTTGACACAATGTTATGTTGATCCGTAATTTTTGCATAGCTCAATAAATTTGCTTTCATTCCTTTTACAAAAAATACATTGCTTATATTTATTTCAGATTTTTGTCCATAAACAGGGAAATATGTTTTAATATTATCAATCTTAGTCGCTTCTAACATTCTGCCATCACCAACTTTAACTTTTACAGTTTCTTTCAGGATTTCAAAAATTTCAAAGTATTTATCAGTGTTATTTATATGATCAGTACAGCCGCTGTCAAGTAACCATTCTATTTGACCAGTGTTTGTTTTCTCTGATGTGTTAATTGTTGTGCTGTTAGCAATAGTAGTATAAAAATTGTTACTCTAACTTTGAAAACGTGGATATTCTCTGCTTCTTTGAAAATGATTACTTTGAAATTGATTAGAATACCCACGACCTCTTGATGTATAAGTCTGGGTGCGACAATCTTTTGATAAGTGTCCAATTTTACCACATTTATAAAATTTGTATTTCTTATACTTTGGTTGTGTGTGAAAAACATTTGATTTTGATTCATTTGTCTTTTCAGGTGTACATTTTAACTTTATTTTACTCTTTAAATAATCAACTGTTCGTTCTGTTTCAGGTAACACATCTATAAGGTCTCCGATGTAGCTGTAGTTTTGTGGGAGAACTTTCAACATGTAATTTAGTTTTTCGGCCTCAGTTATAGATGCTCCTGCCTGCTTTAACTCATTAACAGTTTTCTCAAAATCATCAAAAAAGACGATAAGTCCGTGTAGTTCTTTAGTCTTATATTTTCAAGGTTATGGCGACATATAATTTGTAATGCCGTCGACCTTTTTTGGTACATGTTATCAAATTTCTGAATTATTTCATAAGCCGATTTTAAATCACTGATATATTTTAATTGTCGATTCGTAATGGCGCTATAAATGTAATTTGTCACTTGAATATCGCGATCATCAAATTTTTCGTCATCGGTGGCTGTCTTTGGCCCCATCACCACATCTTTACATTTTTTGAATTGTAAAAACTTTAGAATTCTTATTTTCCAGTTAGTATAATCAGTCCCGTCAAAAATAGGAATATTAATATCACCTTTGGACGCCATAGTTTTCTGCATGCAATCTTAATCTTGAATTTTCTTTCTTAATCGAATTTGTTTTCTATTTTTTCTTTCAACCACGCTCTGCTACCATGATAATTTTAAATAAAAATCATATATTTCTATTTACTTTTATTTAGTTATAACTATTCATTTTTACACTAATAGAAAACATCCTTCACACGGAAGCCATAGCAAGCAAGAGGCAAGTCCGAACATGTTCTCCTACTTCTTTTTATAGTTGACTTTTTAATAACAAAATATAAAAGTATACATTCTAACAATAATTTTTGGAAGATTTTGATTATTTGCAAAAAAAGCTGAGGCCCATGTGTTTTTAATAACAAGCGGAATTGCCGTTCAGTATAATCACATAATTTTATTACATCTTGTGAAATATAATTCAGTCCCCCCACATCTTTAAATATATATAATATAATTACTTATATATAATTTATTTTATTTTTCTTTTACAAAGGTTTACATGTTCACACTTTATTAAATTAGCACACACTTAGTCCAGGTCCATATTCAACCTTTGTGAGAGACTAGAGTCCGTACTAGATTAGAATCTGTGTTACAGATCACCAGGCCCTCACACATACATTAGTGATAATTTATCATAGACGACGTAAGACGTGTAGTACCATTCATATTATTTTAAAAGAAAGGAAACATAAGTTATAACTACAGAACTACAAAATAATTAAAGAGAAAAAACAAAAAAAAATATAACACATTACATGTGCGCACACACACACACACTTACATAAATATTACACATATACACAAAGATACATAAAATATGTAATGTAGGATGTGGTGTGTGAATGCAGCGTGGGTGCGTGTAAGTGTTTGTGTGCGTGTGCGTGTGTTCATATTATTCATTTATTTATGTTGTGTATTAGTTAGTAGTTGTATGTATATACATACATATTCTAGATAACATATATTTCAATCAGGCTTTCAGTATCCTCGTAGGTTTGTCCCAACAGCCACACGGTAATTGTATTTTTACATTTGGTCTTATTTAAGGGCTATATATGCAGAATTTATTAATTTTATTATATAAGTAAGGGCCCAAAAAGATGAAGAATCTATAAATAAAACTGGTTTTAGCGAAAAGCGTCACATTACATACATTAAGATTTCTTCTTTTAGATAACAGCTCAGTTTGATACTTAAGGCAGGTGTGTTGTTTTAGAATGATAGATTGAAGGAAAAGTTGGCGAACTGTTAGCACCTCACAGTACTCATATTACTTTGTCAGCTGTTAGCTTTGTCGGGTAGAGGTATGGTTTAAAAGTACAGATCTTGAAATTGTTCGTTGCGTCACTTCTAACTTCTTAAGATTAGTTTTATATGCACCACCCCAAACCAATATACAGTACATGATCAGCGATTGGCATAGCGCGTAGCATATTCGTTTCAGTATGTCCGGATCAACTACGCTACGCAATGTTTTAAATATAGGGAATAATTTCCTCACTCTTACAGTGGTTAAATCTATATGATCTTTAAAGTTTAGACCACTATCCAACAATACGCCCAAATATTTAATAACCTTTACTTTTTCTAGAGTATGGCAAGTACAACTATAAATATCTACTTTCTCATCGTCACATGTATGAATTTTAATTTTCAAGTTATTATCAATAGAAGGTTCTCTGATAGAAAATGCTATATACTTACTTTTTTCTGCATTTAAAGTTAATTAATTTTCTTGTAGCCAGATTTGCATACTGTTTATACCTTGTTGAGCCATTGAATATACCTGTGGCCATGTTTTGGCAGCAAATACGAGAGCAGTGTCATCGGCATAAGATATTATCTTCCCGGCACCATGATTCTTAGATAGGAGATCATTTAAGTAAACCAGGAACAGTGTTGGACCCATTATACTACCCTGGGGAACACCGTAGCACACGGTGAGTTCATTACTTCTATAATCACCCACCCTCACCGATTGAGTACGCCCCGTCAAATAATCCTTCATCAATTTAAGCTGAGTTCCTGTTATGCCATACGAGTCCAGCCTATCTGTCAGCTTGGATATGGAAACAGTATCAAAAGCGCGGGATAAGTCTATAAATATTCCTAGGCATTTGTAATTTTTGTCTAAATCAGTGGCTATATAATCGTTGACACTGTGCACGGCATCATTTGTTGAGCGTCCGCGTCGAAAACCAAATTGTGAGTCGGATAACAGGTTGTTTTGTTCAAGATAATTAATAAATCTATTATTTATAATTCTTTATAGTATTTTTTATAACCGCTGGGAAGATAGAAATCGGCCTATAGTTTTGCACTTGATCTCGTTTGCCTGACTTATATATTGGACATATCTCTGACCTCTTTAAATCACTAGGGAATACTCCGTAGTCGATGCACATACATAGATTTTAATGATTTAGGCGGCCAAAATTATTTTTGGGGTTATTTTAGTTCTAAGTTCAATTAAAATAAAGAAAACATATGTGTTTATAAAAACATATATATATTTGTCAGGTTATAAAGAACAGGTAATATATAACAGAGCTATATTCACTAAAAATACAAATGAATGGAAACAGAATTTAAGAAGTTTTCTTTAAATATAAAATTACATTAAAAATCGGTATCTTCAGGTCCAGATGTCTCTACTGACTCTGTGTTTGGGTCAGCAGGTAATAAAAGTTTAACAGTTTCAGGTAGAAATGCGTTACGTGAAGGTTTTCTTATTTGTCTCAAGCAACTAATGAAGGGATCTGAACTTAACAAAAGCCTATAATATACATCTAAGTTACATTCTTCCCTAGAAAACTTTCTGGCAAAGTTTAACCGGTACGATCGGAAATGCTTGTTCCGGGCTTCTGCAGCTTCTTCGGATAGCTGTCCAATTGGAAGCAGCGAACTTCTTATGACTTGGCTTCCATGTACCAATATCTTGTGCATTGTAGGCGTCATTGGGTGCCAACCATACTGTTCTACGTACAATTTTGCTGTGTCATACGCATACTCATCATATTTTTCAGCATCAATTTTATGGCCACTAGAAATAGTTTCTAAAATAACCTTGAATCTGTAAATCAATTCAAAGTTAATGCCTGTGATCTCTGAAGCCAATTCGGGGTTTTCAAAAAACCTCCGGCTTGTGTTGCCATCATTGGTGTTACCAAAGTTGGCCTTTGGCATGTCAATGAGCAAACCGGTTTCATTTCGAAATCTCTCCTGAATTTCCAACTTCTTTTGGGCTTCTAATCCCTTATCTTCTTCAGTTTTTCTTTCCCTGTATTTTTTTACAGGCAGTTTATAAGAAACGTGTATAATGCTTTCGAAAATACGGATCCGGGCGTGTAATACTGACAAGCCGAATTCTAAAGCTTGAGGGCTTACGCTATTTTTCTTCGACAGATCATTGAAGGTTTTCGAAGTAGCTCCACAGATGTAGCACTGGGATGTTGACTTTGTGTCTGTGGCTGCGTTGCACACCTTTCCGTCAATCATACTAATTTTGAGTTGGTGCCCAAACGAAAACTCCTCTTCATTTAAAGTAACAACTGTTTTGTTTAGTTGTTTAATGGACTCCTGCACATATTTTATCTCTTCTTTAGTTATATCCGTTGTTTCTTTTATAAATCGGAATCGAATCGGACGGCAAAACCTTGGCGAAGAAGGAGTTGGATTCTGCCAAACAATTTTACTGCCTTCTTTTCCACAAACAATGCGCAAAAGAACTCATAAAAATGTTGGCATCGGAATCAGTCTCATTATCGTAACTTTGTTTAAATTTGGATTGCTGAGAACCGTCACAACCCCATTTGCAGATTATTATTAACGATTTCCTTTCTTGCTCGTTAAGCCGGATTATCACATCTTCTAGGTATTTTGATAATCGTTTTACGGTAAGATCCATTAGGCACTGTAGATTACTTTCTGCGCAAGTAGCCGTAATTCTTAGGGATTCTTTCGGGGGGTAGCACTCTTGTTTTGCTTTCAAAACAAGATCATAGCATGGGAAATGTTGTGGATTTGTTGCCCTTACTATCTCATACTGTCGTCTCGTAAGATCAGCTTCAACAAACATCTTAAGTGCTTGCAGAGGCGTCAATTGAAGTATCTCATCGTTGTCCGTAACTCTACTGTAGGCTCTTCTATATTTACTAGCCCGTGTTGGTGAGTTCGTAATATCTTTAAGCACTTTCGAGGCGGTCCTATGTCCTGTTCTGCAAAACAGATGTAGAAGCGTGAATAATAACTTCATCACCTACGGAGGCCCTTATTTCTTCAGTTTTTCTTCTTTTACTACGCTCACTTAGTTCTCCAAAAGACTCGGGTGGTCGACCTTGCGAGGAGGCTGATTCAATGGGAATTTCGAATGTTCCCTCTAACCATGATTGGTTTATTTTTAGGAAAACATCTTTGTGTTTATTTGCCTTTGCCCATCGTTGCTTAATTTGTGATATTAGATAAGAAAATATTTTTTTAAGTCTTCTTTAGCCTCTTTGTGGTGCCCATAGCGCATAAGGAGAAAATTCTCATAATAGTCAAGTTTTTCATTTAAAGTTGGTAAAATTTGACTTTGTAGTTGGTCAAATATATATAGACGAGTCACTACTTTAGTACCCGAGGTAGTAGGTAGACCTGAAACAAATAAAAAAACAATTTTAATATAAAATATCGGACACTCAATAATTCCTATATTTGACAGAGCCTTTCAAAAGAGCTTCGCTCAAAAAAGCGCGATTTTGCGCGGCTATTTCTTATGGAATTAGTTAGTTACATATATGAACTATATAGTATAATGAAAATAATTACAGGGATGGACTCATAAGTACATGCAAAAGGCACTCGAATTTAAATATATCTAAAAAAATCTATTTTGGACAGAGTGATGTTTGTCGTGTAAAAAATGAATGACAGAGAACGTTAATAAATTTTTTCTGTAACGAAAACAAATTGTTCTTACCTGTATTATCGCAATCCATCACAGTTAAAACGAAAATATTAGCTTGAAATTAAAAGTGCACTTTGGAAAGTTGTAAGTTTAGGAGAGCGCCGAGACCCGACATGTACACACTTGTTCACTATCGAATTCCGACTGATCAAAGTCGACTCCCGCGCTTCAAAGGCGGGGAGAGGGGATGTTATATTGTACATAGAACTGTTGACTCTCTAATTTTAAGGTTACCTTACGATTATATTGATTTTTAAAATAGTACTTTTGGCCGTCTAAATCATTGAAATCTATGTATGTGCGATGCATAGGTTGTAAATATGTCGCTGCTCATACCAACCCCCCGGGCTGGTACAAAAGGGCCACATCTCAAAATCATATTTTTTTGAGGAGAGCTCATAGAATATTTTATTTTCGTATTTCTTATATTTTTTTAAAACTCTTTCTTTCAACGGTGTTGTATTATAATATATACATCGACGCGTTATTTAATTATCTTTCTATTGTTTCTATAAGCTCAATGATAACATTATTTTACAGATCAGTTCCTTTAGCATATAAAATACTTTTCATAAATATATTTATTATGTTATTATGTTGATATATTTATTATGTTGATTTAAAGGATACAAATCAAAAAATTAAAAATGTTTTATTAATTTTTTTAACAAAAATACGTTCTCTAAAAACCATATCTATGCTATTAAATAAAACATAAAAAATTTCACTTTTACGCATTTTAACTTTCTTATTAAATCAAAGAAAAAAAAATTATGACAAAAACAGTATTTTAGAATATATACAATATAATAAAGTAACAAAAATAAATGCTTCAAAAACTTTAACAGGCATAGATTAATATTATTTGAAGTATAAAGGACGGTTCAACAATCTTATAGACTTATAATTATAACAATTATGTGCTAAAATTCTATGAATTCCATGAATAGAAAGAAGAGATCAGCATGTTAAGTTATAAAGTATTAACTTAAGTTTAAGTTTCTTCTGGCTTAGTTCTAACTAAAATTTTCTTACTACTACCTATAAATTTAAAAATGAGATCAAGTATACATACTACAGTGTATTAAATCAGTCTGTGTTAAAGGCAAATGGTACGAATATCACATTTAACCTTTAACGATGGACACAATTTTTTTGTAACACTACTTTGGACAAGCGGTCTGATAGACCGCTATGTTTCGATGTAAAATATATTTAAATAAAATGACGTACCGGTTTGCTATAATTTTTACTGTTTCCAAGGTACATTAAATTAAAACATTTTTAAAGTTTTTGAAAAATATTTATTTCTTTTCTTACATAAATGAAGTTTAAAATTATTTAAAGGCACTTTTTGGTATTCATTAACTTGAGATCAGTTTTAGGATTTAAACTTATAATCAACTAAACTTTCAGAAAAACTAACATTCTTATCTATAAATCTAATATATCTGTTATGGACCAAGTGATAAATTGAGCAGTATACATAATGCCCGGTCATTATGAAAAATGCCCAATATGAGAGTGCAATTTGATAATAATTATTCAAATAATCAAATTGACCGGGCACTATACATATTGTCCATCACCTTGTGGGCAGAGTAATACAAACATATTTAATTACTATTTTTTATTGTTATTGTCATTTAATTTAAAATAAACTGAATATTAAACCACTTAAATAATCAGACTCATTATTTTGATTAATTACAAAGGACTTCTACCTTAAAAATCCACTACTTTTTGCATTTAAAACTTAAGGAAAGTCATATTATAAATATAACATAAAATATAATTAAATTTAAAACAAAAATTTCACAACATAATATCTTTGTTTTATAGAAATGACTTATTATTATAAAACATAAAATAAACTTAAGTTTAAGCAATCAGACTCATTATTTGGCATAATTAGCATATTCTCTTAATAAAATTCAAATGAAAATATTTATAAGTAAGTAAAATAGAACATAAAATTGAAAACAATAATCATACAATATGTAGCAAGTAACAGGTTTATTTATTAGAACAACTGCCACTGTGATGGCATTTTGAGGTACACAACTTCTTGGCTTTGCGACAACTACATTTATCAGACTTGCAACCACCTTTACAACCACATCTACTATAACCTTGCCCTCCGCATTTAGAGGACATCCTACAACACTCTCTCAGCGAAATCTCTGTCTCTGGAACATCTTCAGTCGACATAAATCTTTCCTTGCAGACAGTAAATTGGTTTCTTGAATATAGTTGATTTAAAACATCTTGTTTTGTTCCCAGTTTATAAAGGTTATTGGCTGTTAATGCAATAACTGTAGCAAGCATATTTCTTCCATCGCTACGAGCGCGATCAACATCGGGAACTCGGACTCTTACAGTGTCACCAATTGCAGCCATGGGATATTTAGCGCTTGATACATCCAACATTTTATTTGCTTGTTTCTGCAAATTTCTTAAAGCTAGTTTCCTAACTGCCATAACATTTTCTTTTTTGCGCTCTAGGTTTTCGTTTTCGTTTGTGGGTATTGGGTTTGAATCTGTATCTGAAGTTTTTTCAGACTCCTCATATAAGGTAGACTCCACTAGGTCAGTTTCGATGGGCTTGAGTTGATCATTTTCGGCGGACTCTACTTGATAATTTTCGGCGGACTCTACTTGATCATTTTCGACGGACTCTACTTGATCATTTTTGGCGGACTCTTTTTGATCATTTTCAGTGACAACCACTAGATTCCTTTCGGTAATAGTGCGCGCAGTAGATAATAGTTTCTCCAAGTCTTCTTCTGAATTAATATCAAGCAGAGCCTCATGTGGTATAGAAGAACTATTAAGCCCTACTTTCAACTTCGTTCCAAACATGGCTTCATATGGAGTACAGTTAATACCTGTGTGAAAGGCTCTATTTTTCATTAATTGTACAAAACGTAATCCTTCCGACCATTTCTTAGTGTTGTTATCCTCCAACCACGTACTCAGCATATTCTCTATGTCCTGGTTTGCTCTCTCTACTGACCCTTGGCTTTGAGAGTGTCTCGGTTTACCATGTACAATTTTCAATTCAGGCCACATGTCACAAGCTTCCTGAACAATTTTATTAGCAAACTCTCTGCCATTATCGCTTTGAAGAATGCTTGGTGCACCGTATATTGTAAAAATATCAAGTAGTACATATGCTACTTCTTCAGCAGGTTTGGTCTTGAGCGGACGGAGTTGCACAAATTTTGTGAGATGATCTTGGTATACAAGTATATATTTATACTGATTATCTCCTTGTGACTGCATGTCAATAAGGTCTACTTGACATCTTGCATTCATTTCGCCGCTAAGAATAGGTTTAACAACTAATCCTTTTTTTGGAACGCTGCGTTTCTTTTCACAGCTTTCACAAAGGTTTAAATAAATGACAATCATTTCCCTCGTAATATTTTTATACCGAAAATTTAGCTCCTTCTCCATCCGGTTTCTACCATCATGCCCTAAACTCAGATGGGTATCATGCAAAATCTGAAATATCTCGTTGTTTTTCACGTAGTACCTAATCATATTGTCTTTGACTGGAACAATCAATTTCTCTGTTTCTCCAACAGCCATGACGTCAAATCTTCGCAAACGCTGATAATCTTCGGGTTTTTTATGCGACTTCTTTGATTTTGCAGATTTAACTTTTCAATCATCTCAGTATAGCTTTCGTTGGTGAAAAACTGAGTATTTTGTCCTTTAAGTGACATTAATTCACTCAATCTTTCGTCAAATTGACGATTCATTTCGTTTAATTTCGAAATATCCATGATTAATTATTAAAATACACACTAACAGCTATTTCCCATTCGTAAACCCAAGTAAAACCCATTCGCGTCCGTCCGTATTCGCTTTACAATTCAAAACAAAACATAACAACAGCGCTTGAAGTCCGCCACACGAGCCGCACGCTGAATGGCGGTCTCTGATTGGTCAAAGCGTGTCACGCCATGCGTACTTCCCTCCCCGCCCTCGCACCGCGTTAAATATAGCTTTATCATCAAATTGCCCAACTGTCCTGTAGCAATATAATAATGACCGTGCAATGTGATAAGTAATGAAGTTAAGATAGTAATTAATCACTTAGCCCGATAAAGCTAGACATTATTCATAATGCTCGTGCATTATGAATAATGCCCGTATTAATCACCTGGTCCATAACATATCTACTAAATAAAAATCAACTAAAAAATTTTTCCAATATAAAATATAAAATTTCTGACAGTGGTTCATTGGCATTTAATTATTGGCATTCTTTGCAGAGAGGTTTCGAACACTGTAGGCATATGGCCTGTTTACAGTTTACACAAGTCAGAGTCTTTCTCTTTCGCTGTAAAGGACAAAGTCGACATGTCTTCCGGTTAGATGAACTAATCTCATGTGTCGGAGGTACTTCTGGAGGCATGTCTGCAAAACTCGCTGCAGTATCAGTTTCAGATCTTTTGTAAGATTTGATGTCATTACACATTACACGTCTTTGCATATGAGCAATAACTAGATTACGTGCTATTCTTTTTAAGAAATCACCTCTTTCTATTGCTGTGGTCTGGTGCTGGTTATACAGAACATACGCATTGACTCAAGACAGGTCGAGAATTCGATAAAAAATGACCATAGGCCATCTCCATCTCCCTCGTCGACTGCTTGAATAAATGAAACATTAAAAGTCTGTTTCGTCGATCCAACCTTTGTTAAAGTTGTAGAATTTTATAATTTCCGGTTTTTTTGTTTCATTATCAACAATGTTGTTGTGATGCATTGAAAATACCAAAACTACTGCCTTATCCTTATCGTGTCGAGGTATTTTGCGCGATTCGCAGTCGGCGCGACTTGGTTTTGTTTTTGAAGGATATCTTGCGATTTTATTATTAAAACTTAGACATATTATATATTTTATGAACCTAGATTAAATTTCCTATCGGATTATGATGCTGAATTTTATAAAAAAGAAAATCAACGCAAGAAAACTTGAATCAAACACAAAAAAATGTATATTTTACCAGTTGTTTTATTAAAAACCTTAAAATAAATCACATTTATATACTTATGTACTAAAATTTGTGTTTTTTCCAAAGTTCGATACATGGTTTTATGATTGAGTCACAAAACAGCCCACACTTATACAAAATAAGAACATTAGAACATCTTTTAAACAGATATATTAAAAGTGACCAAAAAAAAAAAGTTAATATCGACCCTTTTTAACTTGCTGGTAAAGCTACAGCTGTGACGAATTTAGTTAACATTTTTGTATTTTCTTACAGTTCAAGATGTTGGCAATCGATACCATGCCACATAAGTTTGTTTAAAATGGATATTATGAGTTTACAGTCCTTAGCAAAAAGCACTAAGATTTGAGTGAATACACTAGAGTCCTGCTAAAATGGCTATAGCTATAAAACTACACATTTGTTTTAAAATATTTTTGCTGTTCCTAAAACTAGAATAAATACTCTTTCTAACATTATCAAAATAATTTAAGAAATCGACTGCTTTCAATGTTTACTCTTTAGATAAATACGTCAAACTTTTCCATACTAACAAAAATTTATGACCATGGATACGCCATTCGCTTGACTATTACTTATGACTTTTTTACATTAATACTAAGTATGGCATTCTAAGGAATAAAGATGCTTATATTTGCTTTTAACCGACTTCGATAAAGGAGGAGGTTCTACGTTCGACTGTTTATATCTTTTTTATGTAGTGAACATACATTACTCCGAAACGGCTGATCCGATTTCTATGGTAAATGTTTTAAACACAAAAAACCGACTTGAAAAAATTGGAATAAAAGGAAATCCAAAACAGATTATATCACTACAAAGAATAAAATAAAAATAATTTCTTATCTTCTTTTGAAGTCTCTTCCGGTTATTTGATTGGAGGCTGGCCGCTCTCTGGTAACAGCATTCTTCTACTCCTCATGGCACCGATTTCAAAAGAAGATTAGAAATGAAGAAATTATTGTTCTTTTTGTCTTTGTAGTGATTAAATACGTTTTGGATTTACTTTTAATACTATTTTTGACAAAATAAAATTTTATGTTTAACTGTGATAAACAACGCTACATTCTATACACAGGGCCACATTACAAGCCGGGCAGTATGTTGACTGCCGCTTGTGACACAGGATGCATGAGTGCCGAATCCTCTCATTCCGCGTTGTATTCGGCACGAGCCCATATTGTTTCGGAAAGTGATTGAGGACTTCCTGTGACAATATGGGCCCGCGCTTCGGAATTGTACGTGGCACAATATCAACAGATGCGTTCTGGCGGTTATGGTGTTGCTCCAGCAACTGCGATACCAACTCCTTTCTAAAGGCCCGGTGGTGTCGGATGTGCCCTGAGCCGCTGTCCCGGTGTAAAATAAACGCATTTAAGGCGCTGGCATTTAACAGGCGCGTGAAAATTTTTTTGTACCAAATGTGAGTACGTTTCCGTTCAATTGGATACATACTCAACATCTGGTCTTTGCGGTCTACTCCGCCCATGCAAATATTATAGTCGTCAACGACGATGGGCTTCGTTTTCTCGTCTGCCGTGTGGACGGCGGCACCGTGGTATATGGATATCATCGCCACGCGATTTGAATCTCGTCATACCACGATGTCGACGTCCCCACTAGTGCAGTCGGAAATTTGACCCACCGTCATGTCCGACTCTTTTAAATTATTTATTAGTGGTGGGTACACCTTGGCGGTTAGTGCGCAGTGTACCAACACAATTAAACCCTATGGATTTTAAAATACGAGCGAGGGCTGGACTGTTGTAGAAGTTGTCCATCCAAACACAGTGGCCCTTGTTTTCGAGCCCCTTGAGGAGTTCGAGAACAAGATTCGATATGTAACCCGAAACTTGAGTTGGCTCCGTTGCTGCGCCTTCCTCTCTACCAGCATGCACCTTGAACCGCCAGAGGTATCCGGTAGACGAGTCACACACCTCGTAGGTTTTGATGCCAACTCCTGCCGCTTTATTTTTAATAAACTGCTTGATGGCAAGCCAGCCTTTCCACTGCGTGAGTGACTCGTCCATAGCAATATTTTTATTCAAATTGTACAACTGCTGAAAGCGGCTGTTGAGGTGCTGTACCACGGGAAAAAATTTGTACAACTTAGCTTGCGGGCGGGTTAGTGTCTGGGTGTCTATGTTATTTTCGACAAAATAAAGACACATTGATCAATAAAAACTGGTTATAACTCATATAACGCGAGAAAAAGGGACTCATGTAATTTCGTTCTTTTCCCAGTATTCTTTGATGTCCGATTTTATTGTTATGCCAGTTGCCATCAGTAAGGCAAAGTATACATAAGTGTCTGCGGTGACATCTTGCCAGTGCGATATGCGGCTGGTTGGTCCGAGACTGCCTTCACGCATTTTCCAATCCGTCAGTTGTTGAGCATAGCGATTGGTCTGGTCTCAGCTGCTATTTTTTTTCAATAAATTCGGGAGTCCAAATGGCGACAAAAGCCTTATATGGACTTTGAAAAATATCAGCTGGTCCCACTTTTTCTGCCCGGAAAGCTTCCTTTCTTTCATTCGGAGGCACCTGGATCATCTCCTGGATCATCAAAACGCAAACATTGTAATAGAACCAAAAATCTTGTTTCAGACATGCAACATCTGAATATTTCGCAGCCCGTGCCGTCCGTAGCAAAAATATAGCTGGAACTTTCATGGTTTGATTTTAAGACGGCAGAATAATAAAACAATCCCAATAGTGCATTCAATTCAATCATATCAATCTCCTTCAACTCAGGTCTATTCTGACGCTTGAATATTTTTGTATTCAGCAATTTTTGCATTCGTCCAAGTCAAAATAGTTCGCCGCATATCTTCATCTAAAAGTTTATTCCAAATACTAATTGGATTGTTTCTTTCTTCTTCAGATAAATGTAAGATAGGTCTGCTGGTAACAATATTGTGATGAGGAGTTCTGACTCTACTATTAGGTGGTTTACTAACCCATTTGTAGCTGTTTTTTCCGTAATAATAATTAGGTCGCGATTTCTGTATGTCTGCGAGCTGTGAAATAGGTACGTCATCATCTAAACTGTCAGTATCTACACTGTTGTTTCTCGTAATATTAGTCTCTGTGGCTAATTCTAAGCACTCCATATCTTCTTCATTATCCTCATTTTCGCTCAAATAATTTCTCATAAAATCAGCCTCCGAAACCAAGCATTCTTTAATAGTTTCTTCGTTATCCGAATGATCTGATGCTAAAAGAGCCTCATAAACCTCATTTTCAAAAGTTGGACTGTCGACACGTAACATTTTGTTAGTACGCTGTTTAATCGGTGACCTTGACATTCGTTTTGAGGTGCTAGCGCTCTCTTTGTTATTTGTTGACATTTTGAACCAAAATAATTAAAAAAAAAACAAAACACCACAAATTATTATTTGTATAAAAAACATTGACACGCGGTCTCACAGACCGCAGTGAAAGTTTAAAGTAAAATAACTTACCCAATTTGGAGCCGGCGATACAACCTCCCGCTTCAACACTCGTTTTGCTACTAATACTGAAGCTTCTGAGCGTCACAGGCGCGGGGAGTAAGGGGAAAGGGTTAAATTCGAAAATTAAAAATGGTAAGCGGTCTGTGAGACCACGCGTCCACAGTTAAAGGTTAAAGATTAACATAAAAATCTTCGTAGAATTTAGGTATCACATCTTTTTGTATTAGGTTAAGAATTCCCCGTGTTTTTGTTTCAGGAACTTTAAGTTTTTGTGCATACATTTTCTTCAATGTTGTAGGTGCTACAAAGTTCGACTTGGATTGTCTTTTGGTCAAAGTGCATACCGATTTGTACTCTGAATCATCGTACGAAGTCTTAAAGAAAAACTTGTTTAGGTTTTCTCTGTCAACTTTTAGATATTACTTTTAGATTTTAGGTCAGATATAAAAGTTTTAAAAGTTGACAGAGAAACTGTCAACTTTTAAAACTTTTATATCTGACATTCTCAACTTTTGTCCATCGTCTGTAATGGTGTAGTTGCCAACACAAAGGGGTTTTAAATCAAAGAAACTGTCGTGTGTCAGCTCTATAACAGTGTAAGGTGGGCCTTTTTTCTTGGCCGTTTTTATAAGTGTAACGTACTGATGTGGTATATAAATTGGCGATGATTTTAATGCATTAGAAATATTTCTCTCAATCATTGAGTGCACCGAGTCGCCCTCGTTTTGAGTGTGCCCTTTTATTAAGAATTTATAATAATAAATAAAAGAATTTGGAAACTCGCGAATAGCATATTGATACATTGCCAACATAAATTTATTTTTTTGTTGGCCACAGCAATTGTCACTGTAAAAGACAACATCGAAAAATACATTTGCTTTGTCATGCAATTTTTTTAAGTACATAAGTACACAAGAAACCTAATTCATTGACGCCTCGAGCACCTTCTCCCTCATGCCAAACGTAACAAATTGTGCTTTTGGTCTCGAGTTCAGTGATAGTAAAATTTAACAGGTTAACTTTGGGGATGTAATAAAAGCTTGAGACATCACCCCGGGGACACGGCATCACGGCTTGCAGATCATAGACAGCGACTATAAAAGTGTCACTGACGTTTTATTTATCTCGTTGCTTTTTGGCTCACGCGAGAGATTTCTCTTTAAGGTGCAGTTCATGCTTTTCTTGGAGTGGCGCTTTGTCTTGAGCATTAGCAAAGGCGACACAATCGTCGCATTGGTCTTTTTTTGGGCGCCAAAAAGAGATATTGTTAGTTTTGAAGATGTAGTTATATATCTGGTACGTAACAGAATCTTTTCACTCCGATTTGTATTTTTCAACGTAGTCTCTGTGTAAAGTAGCGACGTTAGTACCACCTTCAATGTACTCTCGCTTGGTTTGTGCGCGGCAATAATGACTCTCAATCCGTGGGATTGAGTCGATATGCATTTTAATACCATCAATTAAATGAGTATCTGTCTTATTGTGGGTACCATGTTTACCTCTATTGTCTTTTGTTTGGGCTCCTATCGAGTTGGAATATTCTTGTTGAACAGTTCTTATATTCTACGAGCTAGCAACGTTTTTGAGAGAGAATTTCAGGTCAAATTTTTAGATATTCTATCTCTCTCACTCTACCGCACGTCATATGGACTATCTGGCTGGTAGTAATGGTTGCGTTCATCAGTGCGCATCCTACCTGCACAGCTAAAATATCGCGTTTTTAAATCATTTTTGAAGTTTTTTTTTATTGAACTTTCCACAACGTAAATCTAATATTGCCAGACATTTTTATTGCTGTTTAAACTGTTCCAGACGCTAATTTCGAATTAAAAAAAAATCTTTTTCAAAATAATTCAGTATGGCTGAATTTTTTTTATAATATTATTTAAGTATCTAAAAACTTGAAATTAATTCACCAAACAATAATTCGGTTGTTAAACCTTCAGCCAGACCGATTTAAAAATGGAAAGTGATGTGGTATCATTTTGCTCGGTCTAAAAATAGTTGTCGAATAAATTACAGAGAAAGAATTAAAAATTATCGAATAAATGTGTGGATTAATGTAGTATCAATATAATTATTTATTGTTGAACAAAATTAAGATAATAATCAATCTCAAGTATGAAAATAAACAAAAATTATATTTTTCAATTGATAATTGTATCACAAAAAAACGGAGGCATCTTGATAATCATAATCATCATCATCATCTTCATCATCACTGCTGTCATTTTCATTGTCATCATCGTCATTTGGGTTGTCATCGTCTTGTAATAAGTTATTATCTGTAAAATAATGAAAAATTTAATAATCTTTCGGCAAAGAAATTTATTGGTATTTTATTTTTAATTTTTACCTTTAATAATAATGTCGGCAACTAATGATGGCAATTGCTCTCCAACAAACCAGACAAAATCATATTTATCGTCATTTATGGTCCAGCCGGAAGCTTGAGGTGATAGAGATGTCGGGTGTTTTAAATCGTTCCACTCCTACCACCACCACTACTACTACCTACCTACTACCACAGGTAGGTAAGATCAAAGTTACGAAATTTTTTTTCAAAATTATCATCTGATTTTTTAGACCGATAAGTATTTGAAAACAGATAGAACCGAACCTTATTGACGTTCCAAGAATCACGAGCTCCGTAAATATGACAAATTCACTTTTCTAAGATCTTAAATGTCTCCTCATTCAGCAATTCTTCATCATCTGTTATAATATTTTGACAGGCTAATTGATACTCTTCTGATTGCTCTAACAGTTTAAAAGGTCGAAGTTTACCTTTCCGGAAAAGAGATGGTGTGTAGTCGCATCCTGTGAGTGCATGAAAGCACGGTAGAGCTTTCGATAAAGAATTCCCTAGAATTTCGTGTACATGATTGACGCTTATAAATCGCTCATGATTCCCCACACCCAAATTTATCCAGATTTTTAGTGACGCATTCAAATGATCCATGTTACCAAGAAGTATTATTAAAATATCTGTGTCTGAGCAGCGTATCACAACTTCGCCATCGACATTTATTTGGCAAATGTGGTATATTATTCGAGAATCGGCCTCTTCATGTTCGTCGCAAGACAGTGAGTCTTCAACAGTTTTAATAACTTTATTATTTTCAACCCGGTATGAATAACACTTGTTGAAGTTCAGATAAATTATTTTATTTCCAATAATCGGAGCCATTTCATCACCAGCCCAATGGTCAATAAAAAAATTAACAAGGCCTTCTTTAAAATATATATTTTTAAGTTCAGCTACAAAATTATGTGGACGAATTTGATTGGGCCCGATTGTAACTTGACTAATTATTTCATCTCGACGTGAACGCTCAAAATCTTTGATTGACGGTGTAAAATACTGATCGAAGACAATATCGACACGGTCGGATTTAAATCGTAGTATCATACTCAAAAATTTTTTAGATAAAGCATCAAAGGTTATAGGTACTTCTTTCATTAAGTGTAACATGAAGAAACTATCTAAAATAACTGAATTAAAAAACGAAGGTGGCTTATCGACGTTATCACCGATTTTCTTCTCAATTAGTTTAAGTAATTGAGATTTGTCAGTTTTACAAATACTGCCATCTGCGTGGCACATTGATGTTGGCACTGGTGTCAATGGAAAAGTTAAAACTTTTTCGATATCAACTTTATGAGTTAACGAGATCCCTAACATTCTCCCAAATAAATCGCGTTGCATTCTCAGCTCGACAAATTTATTTCCAAGAGTTAATTTTTTTTTGGAGCCTCAGCGAAGTTAAATATTTTGTTTTTTTTTTCTTTTGTCAAATCTACATTCATCTACAGCACATTCAGTAATGAACTGTTTCCTTAACTCATCACCATTTTCTTCGACATTCAGTAGGAACTCAGCTATATGTTCAGAGACCGGCTTTCCAGTAGCTATATTATAAAGATTATCTTTGTTTTAAATCTGGATCGAACGGATTACAGTTTTTTTCTAAGATATCGATAAAATCAGCAAGATGTTTTTCAAAAATTTTAATCCGATTAGGTTGTAAGTCTGCGGAAACGTCTTGCAAGTGTCTTAATCCACAAACATCGAGAACATGGGAGATCAAAGCAGACCTGATACTGTGGCTTTTTGTCCAGCGTTGGCGTGCAGCTATCGAATTTGTAAAGTGTGTAATACCGCTGAGACGTTTAGCTGCATCTGCATTTATAGTCTGTTCCAATGTAAGATCTATTGGTATTCTTGAAAAAGATTTATCTGTTCTTTTAATTCCGAAACATCCAGATTTGAAGTCCTCTTGAAGTCCTGGTTGTGTTTCCTTAACATTCTTTAAATTATCATAATATTTAACACACCATCGAGCGTAGTTGGGTTGATTAAACATAAAAAATAAATTTGTGATTTTTGGAATTATATGCTTAAACATTTCAAAATCACCCATGCGTATGCTCCTTGATAAAATGATGTAATAATTAACTAGTTGGATGTACATCATGTAGAACTGAGCAGTTTTACCATGATCACCTTGTCTTGTTTTATCTACGAATTTTTGATACGAAGAGAGCAGTCGGGACAATACTTGATTCGGTAATAATTCAGCAGTCGTAGTTGAATGGGAAATTTCAAGATTTTGATATTGAAGAAGATAATCTATTATTTGTTCTTTTAAAAAACAGTGTTCGACTTGCTTTGTTTTTAAGTATTGGTCAAAATGTAATATTTGCAAACCTACAGCCATCAACGGATGCAGACGTTTGCAACGATTAAAATGTTTGCCATCAATGATTCCATTCACAGAACCTGATGCTATAATCGTACTTTCAACCATCATATGTGATAATCAGTGTGGATTATCACATATGATGGTTGAAAGTACGATTTTAGATTAGATTTCATTGATAAATACTCCAATCGCTTTAAAGAATGCCATCATCAAATGAAATGAGCCAAGATTGTTACGGGTGAAATTAAAATAAAAGATGTGTTACCGTGACAATATACAGTGTGACCCGCGTTAAAGTGCAACCCCGAAAATGGGTGAAATTAGACCGAAAATTATCGACGAAAATGGGTCTAAAAAAGTTCTAAAAAAAAACTTTTTTTTTATACGCCACTGAACATTTGTTTCCCGAATTTTGACCTCTATGTACAAATAAATTTATTCCTCCCAAACTAGCTGGGCGGTTATGATGAAATAAACGACAAATCAATGCCAAGTATTTAGTGATGAGGATAAAACAAAAAAAAGATAACAAAAAATGGCTTTAAATACTTCATTTTTTTAAATACTTGTGAAAAAAATCACTTTTTTTCACTGTTTTTTTCAATCAATTCAAATTTCTATCAAATAAACCCCTACATCTTGATTTGTTTTATAATTTATTATTATTCTTGACTGTATTAGCTTTCAAAAAATAAATAATCAAACATTGTATCTCTAAAAATACAGGAGTTACGGGATTTTTAAAGTTCACTACTCAGAATGGGCAAATCCAGGTAGAGACCCGTTTTTTATTCCTTTGTTATACCGGTGGCCGACTGCTATTGTACTTAATGCTTGGGGTGTGTAACGAAACGAAATAAGGTTCCAATAAGCTTATTCCGTTTTAGTTGACAGTTGAAATAAAACAAAAGTTAATCAAAAACAATGGTTTATTGTTTATTATTAATTATTGTTGACTAAGATTATAATGTATTAGGTTTTCGAAATGTGCTCCGCGTTGTTGCAAACACATTGCCACGCGTAATGATATGTGTTGTGTGGCCCTCCGTATAAGTTGCGATTTATTTTTCAATTCTTCAGCGCACCTCATGATGCGGTCATGAAGCTCAGCCTCTGAATTCACAGGTGCACTGTACACCTTTTGCTTCATGTGGCCCCAAAGAAAGTAGTCGAGCGGCGTCAGATCAGGAGAGCGGGCTGGCCAGCCCACTGGGCCTTCGCGCCCAATCCAGCGATTGGCATAATTATTATTTAAAAATTCACGGACATTGCGCCCGTAGTGAGCAGGGCAGCCGTCCATTTGCAAGTACATGCCCTGTCTCGATGCCAGCGGCACATCCTCTAACAGACGGGGAAGCTCATCCCTTAATAAAGTTAGGAACCGTTCCGAATTTAGTGTCGCTGGTAAAATTACTGGTCCTATCAACATGTCATCGAGTAGACCTGCCCAAACATTTATTGAAAATTGCACCTGGAATGACGAGACCCTCTTCAGATGTGGATTATCATGTGCCCACTCGTGCAAATTCCTAGCGTTCGTGATGCCATTCCTGGTGAACTTCGACTCATCCATCCATAAAATCTTTTTTAAAAATTGTGGATTGCGACGAATTTGTCGTTGTAGCCAGATCGACATAACGCACCTTGATTGGAAATCCATATCCCCGTGCAAATCCTGGACTCTTTGATAATGATATGGATGTAGACCTTCTTTCTTCAAGTCTACCTTCTACCCTTCCTTCCTCTTTTTTAAACTTTTGACAACTATAAACTAAAGCGTAAAGATACAAAATTCAGAAAGCAAAATAAGAATATATTATATCAATAATCAATATATTATGTAATATTATAATATTACAAATCTACTGTATTTTCATTATTATTCAAAATTAAATTAGTATTTTTTTTAGATTTAAGACGGAAAAATCGATCTACGAACTAAGTATTAAAGCAAGGCTAACGTCGTTTTAGTAAGGACGTGCGCCGATAGATGGCGCTAAAGCCTCTGAATGAACAGAGGAGATGTAACTACGTTATAAGATGTATGAAGAGATTATCAAATTTTGAAGTTTCTGTTGCCTGAATCTTAAGAACTATTTTAGCGATGGCCAAATCATATGTTACTTGGACGTATTTTTGGTTACATTCCACACCAACTTGTTGAGCCTGTGTCATTGTCAACTTCACTACTGATGTCTCTGTTGGTGACAAATTGATTGCAGTAAGGTAAGATACTTTTTGTTTTGGAGTATTAACCTTTATAATTCGACATGGCACATGGAAAAAGAGTGAAGTCATATGTAATAAATCAATAGTTTGTATTAAAGACCAAGTACTCGGAATAGATTGCTCTATGTTCTCAACAGGTGTTAATCGTTCTAACATATGTAATCGAGCAGAAATCGGAACGAGTTCAGGAACAATAGCTTCAAAGGTTCGTCTTCTTTTCGTTGGTGGTGGTAACATGTCGGACTGATCACTTCTAGAATCTACATCACTTTCATTAGGAGCATCATTATCAATATTTTGATATATTATACCAACGGTGTCATGCAAAGTTTCTTTTCCATTAAGAGTATCAACGTACCTATCAAAGTTATCAAAGGCTACGCCTGTGTATAATGATGATTTTCGCATAATGTCAGGTGGACTAATTTCAGAGCGATGAACAGATGAGTAAGTAGCTTCAGTTTCCAACTCCTCCAGTGTAGTATAGTTGCAGCAATGTCCAAGACGATTAAGAATGTTAATGATTTTTCTACTTCTTGTAAGACTTTTACAGTCATTCCAAGAGTTATATGTTTTGATGGTTTAATAGTACCATTAGTTACACAAAAAATAGTATCAGAGGCGATTGAGTTGCTTAATCGATCACAGTTTACACCATTTCAGCGACGAATATCTTTGCCTCCAATCAATACATTGAAAAACCGATCTAACTTTTCAGGAATGGTTCATTCACCATTGATTAAATCACTTGGCTTGATTTTTGAAGGTAATTTTAATTTTTCCATTTTTAAAATGGCGTTCCGCAGGACTAAAGCTACTTTATCAATAAGCTCATTTTCCTCGAGTCTCGTCAAATCATTGTCTTCTAATAAACTGCTATCTTTGTGCATAATAACTCTTTTTTTATTTTTTGTAATAATTTTGATTGATTTTTTAAATTGTTTGAAAATTTTTTCCTCGAGATAATGATTTGTCATTAAATTTACATCTGACTCAGATTGAAGCTTCCTGGATTTGTTTCTATATTTACCCCATTTTCAGGCTCAATAATTGTATTAGAAGTGTAAACTTCTTGGATATTAACTTCTGTATGTGAACTCTGAGATGTATTAGGTATCAGGCAGGGTTTTGCTAACATCTACTGCAGTATTTGACAACGAAGTTGAACTATATTTTTTTTTTAATTCGAAATTAGCGTCTGGAACAGTTTAAACAGCAATAAAAATGTCTGGCAATATTAGATTTACGTTGTGGAATGTTCAATAAAAAAAAAAACTTCTTAAAATGATTTAAAAAATCGATATTTTAGCTGTGCAGGTAGGATGCGCACTGATGAACGCAACCACTACCGCCAGGCAGATAGTCCATATGACGTCCGGAATAGTAAGAGAGATATTATATCTAAAAACTGGCCTACCTGAAATGCTTGTTTTCCTGACGTTGCTAGCTCTCGTACTATTATAAATTTGTCGGATATTGCGAGAGTATGCATAAAAAATATTTTGCAAACTCGAAGGCGCTCCTTATTTTGAGGCAAGTAATAAGCACTGTTAAGATTTTTCCCATCACTGCCAACACGAGTGTACCGATACTTTGGGGTAATTTTAGTCATGTGCTCGGGAACAAACTGTCTCTGAACATATAAATCAGCTGTGTCACAGTATCCTTCGAAAATTGACAGCCGTTCTTCATCTGTAAATTTAGTAGAACATTTAAACTTACATTTATCAGAACAAACAGGTCCCATTATTTTAGCTTCAAAATTTTTTTTGGATTTTGATAAAGAAGTATATGCTTTGCCACTATTTTTTAAAAACTTTGTGCGATTTTTCTTCCATAGCTCTGGGTTAACTCTTCTTTTACCGTTATTGCTGCTGCACTGAAAACCAGAAGTAACGCACGGAGATTGTGCATCGACGCTTGATACCTGTGCGTTGCCGGCCTTTTTAAAAGAGATTACGCTATCAACTGCATCGTGTGGGAAAGGGGATTGGAGGAGGAATAAGGGATAACGAGGGGTAAGGGAGTCTCCGGTCTCTCCGGTCGAGCCGGCGCAACATACGCTTTTGGTGATCTACTGAACGTTGTTGCTTACCAAATCGCATTGACTGCTTAAAAAGAGCTCCAGAAGCCCCAGGTTTTCAAAGTCAAAATGTAGGGCTCGTTCTCCCAATTCCAAGGTCTCACAAATAACAGGTATCCGAAACAGGTAGTTGTGTATAACAGTTACAGGTATAATAGGTAACGTCTTTAACCTGTTATAACCCACCTCTAATTCTGAAGTAAATAAAACAATACACGTGAGACTAGGCAGTTTAGTCCGATGAATTAGCCTGCCCATAGAAATAAAATTTTACACGCGCCAGACTTAAGGCTACGTTCCTGGCTACGAGCCTGGTCGAAGTGTAAAATGTCAGATTTGACAGCTGGGGCCTTACCATGAGGTCTTTCAATATTACTTTAATATTAATTTTGAATTTCGCGCAAACTAAAATTATCTTTTTGTATATATAAATAGAGATCATATTTGAAAGGTGTTTTGGAAAAACAACCATAGTCAAAAAAAACGGGAATGAGATTTTGATGTCTATGGATGTAGTGAAAGAAACGCAAAGAGACCTTAATACAGGATTTTTGAAAAGCAACCTTAGTCACAAGATATTCCATAGAAATGTTTGTATGATTGTTCGGAATAACAACCTTTGTCACTCGCTGCTTGGAAAAAAAACCATTGTCACAAATGTCAGTTTTGACTTTGGCGGTTTTTCTATGACAATCTGTCAGTTTGACTTTGAGGTTAGATTTCGTATTTTTTCTCGATTTTAACGAACTCGTTTTTAATAAAATTTTGTTTTTGGCGTGAATAAGTTAAAGCGTTTAATTATTTTCAAAGTAAATATGGACAATATCCAAAGAGACAGCCACTCAAATGTGCAGTGGGCCACAAAGATAGTGAAAAAGATTCCAAAGCGCGAATCTATAAAGAGACGGAAAGTTGCTGGTGAACCGCATGTCAATCACGTCGGAAATTCAATAAGTGGCGCTACTACAGGACCCGATTGCCAGTAATTATTACGAAATACTCGTACTTATTTAGCTATATAGGCTCAAGTTAATGTTATTTACCTAAAAATCAAATTTGCCTTGACTTTAAGTAGCTCTAAAATACTTACCTGCCTATTAAAAGTATGTGGTTCTCTATTTAACAGATGTTCGCGTTGTAGACGCGAACATCTGTTAAATATAGTGCTTTGCGTGCATTGCGTGCATTGCGTGCTTGCAATATAGTGCTTCTCTAAAATAGCACCAGAACAGAGGCAGGAGATACTTCAACTGTTTTTTAAATATCCTTGCAAGAATTACCAAGACGCACATCTCTCAGCTCTGATGAGCTATCAAAACATCAAACAACGACGAGCTCGTACAGAACGAGATGATAGTGATTGTTGATGCAGACTTTGCCCTTATAGGCAACAAGAAAAAAAGACATTCTGCAGAGGTTCCTTCAGATTGGGACAAGATAATCTGTGAGGCCAGAAAATATCCCACACCATTTATACTTGTATGTGCCACACAAGATTATTTTTTTAACATGAAGGAGGCACTTATGCCATACTTCTTGAAGACCCCAAAATCAGCTCTGAAGTTGCGACAAGCACGAATTATCAAGATAAGTGATAAGTACCAATATATAAAGGTGAAGAATACATTCTCAGGGCCTTCATTCAAGAGTGAAATACGTAAGCGTCTAAGCTTACCAAATGAGTTTGTCATGGATCCCTTATATGTTTCTTTTATAGAAATGACTGCTGGTAAAAAGACTAATTTGATGGCTCTCAGTAAATCTTAAGTACCCCTGAGAACCGAGACTATTATAGGAATTTATGCTCTGATGATAATGTGGAGTGCCATGATGATAATTTGGAGGTGGATGATGATTGCCTCCTACGAAGGGCCTAGTAAGAACTCTGGGAAAAACTGTAATTTTAATATAAACTTGGTGCATCAAAATTTACAAGGCATAATAGGGAAAGAATTAGAACTTGAGTTATTTTTAAATGAATTTAAAATTGACATTATATGCGTAACAGAACATTGGTTAAAAAATCATGAATTAATATTTAACTATTGTGATCACCAAGTAGGGAGCTCTTTCTGTCGAGAAAATGTCATTAGGGGTGGCTCCTTAATTTTGATTAATAAAAAATTGAAATGTAAAGAACGTAAAGATATTGTAAAACTGTCTAGTGAACGAATTATTGAGTTGGCTTGTATTGAGTTGAGCCACCTTATTATTGTATGCGTATACAGGCCTCCATCAAGCTTATACGATTCTTTTGAACAAATAATGGATCAAGTGCTGACGAAAGTATGTGTCTCTAATAAGAAGATTATTGTATGTGGTGATTTTAATATTAATTTATTAGACTCTAACTCCACCACTGTTAGATTCACATCTTTGTTCAAATCGTATAATCTAATTAATTTATTTTACGAACCAACAAGAATATGTGAAACAACAGCTACTTGTATAGATAATATTTTCACAAATGTCACTACTTTTAGGAAAGAAATAATTAATGTACTTAACTCTGATCACTGTGGACAGCTAGCATCATTTGATCTTAAATGTGATAATAATCCGATAGAAAATATTGAGTTTATTCCTGTTAACACAAAACGTATTGAGAAATTTAGAAGTAAATTACTTTCAAGTTTTCAATGTTTGAATGAGTCAATTAATCCAAATGAAACTTTTAATAATTTATTTAAATTAGTAAAAAACCAATTTGACTCTGTATTTACTTCTAAATCGGTCAAATTTAATAATAAAAGAAATAATTTTAGTAACTGGGCAACTGCAGGTATTATTGTTAGTAGACAAAGATTGTATGACTTGTATAACGAGAAGTCAATGAACAGGAGTGAAGCTTTTAAACTATATGTCAAGAAATACTCGAAGATTTTCAAGAAGGTATGTCAAGCAGCGAAGGTTCTTCACATCAAAGAAAAAATTAAGAACTCTAAAAACAAAGTGAAAACCACATGGAAAATAATTGCAGATGAGACTGGAAGAGTCGCCAGTCGCAACTCTAAATTTGAACTTTATATTAATGATAAAAAAGTTAGTTCTGACATTGAAGTTGCGACAGTATTTGAGAAGTTTTTTGCAGACATTCCGATCTCAACTACAAAAAACTTAAATTCATCACCTACAGTTGCCGAAAAATTACTTAGAGATAATGTGAGGGAATGTGATGTAAATTTTATTTTCAAAGAAATAGACTCTAGAGACATTATCAAGGCATTTAAATTACTTAATATTAAAAGTACAACTGATCTCTGGGGTATGTCCACAAAAGTTATAAACCCAGTAATTGACATCATTGCCCCTCACCTAGCATTAGTTTTTAATAATTGTATTAAAAGTGGCGTGTTCCCTGACTTGATGAAGCACAGCAAGGTGATGCCTCTCTTTAAAGCTGG
Source organism: Phengaris arion (assembly GCA_963565745.1). Lineage (NCBI taxonomy): Eukaryota > Metazoa > Arthropoda > Insecta > Lepidoptera > Lycaenidae > Phengaris > Phengaris arion. The sequence goes on from OY751436.1 coordinate 27,013,016, forward strand.
GAATAAAGCAGACCCAGCTAACTATAGACCAATATCCATATTACCGACTTTAAGTAAAATTTTTGAGAAAATTATTCTAAATCAATTAATTTTTCACTTCAACTCGAATAATTTGTTACATAGTAATCAGTTTGGTTTTACTAAAGGTCGGTCCACAACAGATGCAGGCATTAGTCTTCTGTGCAGTATATTTGGAGCTTGGGAGAGGTCACAGGATGCACTTGGTATATTCTGTGATTTATCCAAAGCATTTGACTGTGTGGAGCATGATACGCTGTTCAGGAAATTATACCATTATGGTGTAAGGGGCACGGCTCTAAAGTTTCTAAGCTCTTATCTAATAAATAGAACACAGACTGTAGAAGTTAATTCCAAAAGGTCTAATGGTACTAAAATTAAATTAGGAGTACCACAGGGGTCTATTTTGGGCCCTTTTCTATTTCTCATCTATATAAATGATCTACCTTATCTAGTTAATGATAAGCATGAGATAGCACTTTTTGCTGATGATACTTCACTAATTTTTAATGTGAAGCGACGACAATCTAACAATGACGAGGTAAATAGTGCTCTCTCAAAAATAGTACATTGGTTTAATGCTAATAATTTACTCTTGAATTCTAATAAAACAAAATGTTTAAAGTTCAGCTTGCCAAATGTTACGCAGGCACAAACCAATATACTATTAAATAATGAGAAAATGAAATTAGTAGACACCACTGTTTTTCTAGGTATAACATTAGATAGTAAGTTACAGTGGGGACCACATATTGCTAAATTGGCAGATAAGCTGAGTTCTGCAGCATACGCTGTTAAAAAAATTAGAGAAATTACCGACATAGAGACCGCGCGATTAGTTTACTTTAGCTATTTTCATAGCATAATGTCGTACGGCATCCTCTTGTGGGGAAACGCTGCGGACATTAATACAATATTTGTGCTGCAGAAACGTGCTATACGTTCTATTTATAAGATGTCGACTTTTGAATCTCTAAGGGAAAAGTTTAAAGAAATAAAAGTTCTGACCGTCGCATCTCAATACATTTTGGAAAATGTGTTATACGTAAGAAAGAATCTAAACAACTTCAAAAAGAAATGTGATAATCATTGTGTAAACACTAGAAATAAGAACAAGTTAGATATGCCAGTGTTCAGACTAAGCAAAGTTAGTAAATCCTTTAAAGGCCAATGTATACGCTTATACAATATAATCCCAGAAAAGGTTCAAAACCTTCCCATTAATAAGTTTAAAATAGTAGTTAAAGAACGTTTGTGTGCCAAAGCGTATTATAAAATTAATGACTTCATTCAAGACGGCACACCTTGGGAATAAGGTGGCTCCTTATCTTATGTTATTATTTGTTACATAGACATAAGCAAACATTGTAATAATTTTGATTTTAAAAGAATAATTTTCCATCTTTTTGGTAAAAGATGGTCCCAGACGAGTTTCTTGCCGGCTCTTCTCGCTGGGTTAGTTCCCGAACCGGTGGTAGGCATCACGTAGTAACGACGTTCAAAAAGAGTATTTAAAAATACCAATTTTGAATAAAAAATATTTGATTGATTGATTGATTGATTGATTGATTGATGACAACAGTGATGGGTGTGAAGTACAATAATGAAATATATAGTATTTAAGTTAAAATTATAGTTTATAAGTAAAATATTAAGTTAAGAAATAAATTATCTATCCTAATAAATTTTCTTTTATTTCATTTACCTAGTACTTGAAGGAATAATTTTCTTAAAATTTTTTTGGAAAAACAACCTATGTCTCAAATTTCTCATATAGATTTGTTGAAAAACTGCCTTTGTCAAACTAATTTTTTAAAAACCATTTTTTGCTTCTAACACAAAATGATATGATTATGACAATGGTTGTTTTTCCAAAACACCCTTCATTTGTTAAAATAAAATTCAGAAGTAAGACCTCGATGGTAAGCCTGTACATGATTTTCAGCTCTATTGTAATATAGCGCACAGCTCTATTTACAGTGCAGTTTTTTCATTCATAAATCAAAAAATCGCTCGTGAGAACATAGGCTTACGGCCCGTTTTAATAAGTACCTATATTATACCTATTGATTTTTTAGGTTTACGCGAATATTGTTCATTAACAACATATTATTAACAATATATTATACCTATTTGTTACATTATACATTATACCTATTTGTTAAAAACGTCAAATTTGTATCGCAAAGAACCGGCAAATGATTGAATGACGACGTTTTTAACAAATAGGATAGGTTATTGAACGGCCGGGACCAACGGGGTCTCTCTCTATAAAATTCTATTCTAATGCCGCCAAAAGGCAAGGGAAGAAGATGAAGTTGAAAGTAGACAAATAAAACAACAGTTTGTTAAAAGTTCATTGTATTTGTTTTGGCGGGGTTATGGCTAAAATAAGGTCCATATTTTAGTCATAACCCCGCCTATCTTGAGCGAGGTGATGCCGCCACGTCGAGTCGAGCTTCGGTATATCGATGGGGGCCGATCGAAAAATTGGCCGGCCCCGCGGAAGCTGCAGTATGGGGATGTCTACTGACGGACATGGCCACTGCAGCTCCCACAAGCGACGCTCGACTCTCGCTTTTCGCCTCAGCACCACCCTGTTATCGGCTCCTAGCCGCCTTATTTTTCTAAAATAAGAAATTGAAACTTATGTTTCATTAACGATTGAGATAAAGAAACAAGTAGTAGGTTACTTTTTTGATGACACTGCTTGTAATAATAATACTCATAGTACCAATCTGTAAAAATAGTTTTCTTTATAATTTACGTTTCATGATAAATTTCATACGGCCGCCCGCGCCGGTTATAAGAAAATTTATAAGATTAAATTTTATTTGCTATACCACACTTTTAAACAAGAATGTTTAACGGAGATGCGATGCTATATGAGAACAGATGCAGCCAAAACAGAACACAACAAAGAATATCTACTTACTGTGAAATAATAACAACCACACACACAAAAGTAAAAAACAACATCTTGTTTTCCCGTTGCACCATGGGTAAATATAAAAGTTTTGTACAAAGGTGACATTTGTTTGTCAAAACTTTTTTATTTTTTATATGGCGTTCGGCTTAAAACAATTTGCCAGTATCAGTCAGTCGATTCAGCAAAGTGGTAGAAACTTTACTGAAACTTCATCTTATTGAGTACCGAAAGAACACAAGTGTACATCAACGAATATCCAATTGTTATAATCTAAGCTCAGTGAATATTGTATAGTACTTGTAAGTTGTCTAGGCAGTCCTCGAATTGGACCTGATTTTTTGGCGTATTAGAGATGGTACAGAACAAAGCATGTTACAGTGGGGCCATCCATAAATTACGTCACACGTTTAGGGTGAGGGAGAGGGTCGAGGATTGTGTGACGTCACATTTCAAAATCTAATTTAATCTGACCAGAATAAAAGTAAAATATGTGACGTCATACTAGGGTCTCACAAATGTGACCAGCTCTGACAAGGACGGGGGAGGGGTCAAAAATTATGAAATTCGTGTTACGTAATTTATAAGGCGAACGGAATGGTGACGAAAAGTCGCTTAGAAACGGGAAATACCAACTACAGTGAATCGAGTGGCTAAAGTACATTACGTATTTTTGGTCGCTGAATCCGATATTTTTTTTGTTCTAAAATTAACAGCGTCATCGAGTAAAAATTGAGCTTTTTGTGAAAATCATTAAAAGTAATGATTTTTTAATTTTGCCTAGGTTAATGGTATCGATATAATGGTTCATTCTATATATTATAGACTTATTTTATAATAAGGGCCATTTCCTACTCGCCTATTAGTACTTTGGCGTAAAACATCAAAGGAAATTTAGCTATTGTCTCAAATCGTGAGACGTTTAACAAATACAAGCCGACACCCATTTTTTGTACTTTTCGGCAAAATTTATTGATGCCTTCTATTGTTCATAAATGTTACTATCGTTTCAAATCCTGTTAAGTTTTACAAAAACATGCCGAAACCCTTTGTTTGCAATTTGCGGCAACATTCATTGATGCTTTGTATTGTTTTTAAATGCTTTGTTCTCGGCTCAGCGAACTGAGCTACGAACTAGTTTTTAGCATACAAAATAATTTGAACTTTGAAGCTCATTCGCTATTTGTTTGCGCTTTCGGCCAGACCTATATCGAATACTCGAGAGAGTATTCGATATAGGTCTGGCCGAAAGAGAGAGATCTCTCCCGTCGCTCCCGTGCTCTGTGTGTTTGTTTCTTTGTGATTGACGACTACTGGCTCTCCTACTGGACTCTGATTTTCTTACGTTTGGAACCGCGTTGCTATCCCGGAACATTCTGACCTGTGCACTGTTTACTGGACTCGGTTTTAAGCTGCGATTGGTAGTGTTTTGTGTTACAATTCACGATGACAAGCTACTCAGATGAGGTTCGCCGAAACCTGATCGAAATCTTCGGAGAAGATTACGAAGATCTCCCTGGCTGTTCAGTGAGATCTCTCCCAGAAAGGCCTTCGACAAGTTCAGGCTACCCAGCGGTCGAACTTGAACAAATCCAACGTTTGGCTGATAACGAGGTGAATGCAGATGCAATCGATTCGGATGAAAAGTTTCACGACGCCGACGTTGGGTAAGTAATATTATTTTTTCTTTACTTAAATCATTAAAATACATATCGACGATTGAAAAGTAAAAATTACCAAGCGACATTTTAAGCAATATTGAGTTATTTAGAAATCTGAATTTTTTCTCCGTCGATTGGTCCTACTCGTGTAGCGCTACGACGAGTATAGTTGTCGCTTGGTATTTTAAAAAAACCTCTTATTTTCACCTTTTCGGCGTCCAAGCGACTGTAATTTATCTTTTTACAAATTATTTTTACTTGATCGACTTTTGATTTTACTTTTTTGTACTTAGTAAAAGCTTTGCCTTAGGTTACAACATTTATAACATTTATCCATTAAAAATGCAATATTAACTGTCAATAAATGTATTGACAGTTGATTAAGACTTTAACATACCTTCTAAATTCGTTAGAATGAAGTAGTTTCGACTAATAGGTAATTTTATAAAAAAATTTCGCAAAAAAAAAAAAAAAAAACTTTAAAACGGTCCAGTGTAAAGGTGCATACATGTCGCTTGGTAATTTATGCCTTTCAAACGTCGATATTATGTACCTAATTTAAACTCAATAAACTTATTAAAAGTGATTTCATCGTCTGCTTGTGGATAAAAAAAAATTTAAACTTCTAGTTTTCTAACCTTATACGTTCGATAGTGTCACGGCCTTAAAATATATTTTGTGATAATGTGACATTATGATTTGCCTTCGTAACATTTAATTTTTTGGCCCATTGTTAAATAACTTTACTAATACTACTATTTACTTTACTAATAATATTATTTAGTAATAAGGAATATTCGAGAAATTAAAATCATACTTTTTTTATTTTTATGATGAACTTGTTGGATTTTTGAATTCATCGCTTCTATTTAATTATTTTTTACGTGTTTAAAGTTTTTAACTAAACGCAAACTCAAAAATGTATCATACTTTCTAGCGGTAATATGACATCAAAATTAAAAGAAACAATATTTACTGTGCTAAACCCTTACTTTGTCCATAATTCCGTCATAGATTTTTGCTCGTGAGAATCGTATTAAATCTTAAGCTTAAAATTCAAATACCTATTCTTTGTCTTATTTAGACCATGACCTGTTCTTATTTTTTATATAAAGAGTAAGTGGGGGTTTGCCATGTACCTACATATTGTACTTAAGTTGCTTTATTCCAACAGTTTTGTATCATTTTTGGAGTCCACCATGTCTTATTTTTGCGTCATTTAATTGTCAATTTTTATGTTTTCATATTTAGGGGATAAGGACTTGAAATCTAGCATAATTCGTCTTACGTAAATAAGAAACAAAAGTCGTAGAATGGTTTATGTAAGACAAAAAAAAGGCATAGTCGACGCTCCCTAAATTGTCTTACGTAATATATGAATTGCCTATGCAGTGCCCCCATTAAAATTTTTCATTATGTTTTCTACAGTAACACTAAGTGTTCTTTTGCAATTTCCGCTACGAACCCTGAAAAACTAATGGTAAATTTTTATTTTATTTTAAATCTGTAATATCTTCGAAAATATTTATTAAAATAAAATTACATGCTGTAAAAGGGCATGTGGTGAAATTCGATAGGGTGCTGTATAGCTTAAAATCGATTCGTCAATAAACTATTATTTCTCGTAAAAAGTATATATATATAAAACCGCATTAAAATCCGTTGCGTAGTCTTAAAGATCTAAGCATACATTGGGATGGGATTGGGGACAGAGTACAGACATTATTTAACTATTCTCCCGGATATACACTGGAATGATAAACATTAATATAAAAGTCGAGTAGGTATTTTATTACGAAAGTAAAAAAAGAGATTTTTTTTTTTGATAATACACAGAAGTCCAATTGATGATATGTCACCACTAAAAAGTATGACACATATTTGAGTTTGCGTTTAGTTTCACATAAAACATTGCATTAAAACAATAAAAAATGATGTAAAAGAAGTGATGAATTAAACAAGTTCACCAGATTGTTTTTATGGTCAAATATAATGTATATTAAAAACTTTTTATTTTTATTTCTCAATTCCCTATTACTTGCCTTTGTAGCATAGTCGCGTAGTAGCAAGATTTTTAAGAGGGCCACACATCTAATTATGGATATATTTTTTTAGAGATGTTCAGAGTGGTAGCTGTAGTGAAGACAGCGAAGTGAACGAGTCGGAACACGATACAGCGGAAGAACCGGGGGACGAATGGACCCTCCATAGACGTGCAATACCACGTTCAGTTTTTGCTTCCCGTGAGGAGGTGCGGGTCGATAATTGTAACACTACTGCATATGATTTCTTTAGATTAATGTTCACAGACAATTTGTTAAAAAACATCGTAGAGTCCACAAATCAGTGCGCACAGCAAATTTTAAACTCCACGATGGCACCTCAGGCCAGAATTCGCAGGTGGAAACCTTTAACTATTGATAATTTAATAATATTCTTGGGAATATTGTTCCACATGGGACATATAAAAGTAAACCGCTACTCAGAATACTGGAGAAAAAATATTTATTTAATTTATTCCCAGGTCAATTTATGGCGAAAAATACGTTTTTACTTATTTTTAGATGTTTACGGATTGGTCAGCATAATTTAGACTCATTAATTGACTTTTTCAACAAAAGAATGGCGGAAATATATAATCCCGGCGAGGAACTATCAATAGACGAGTCCATAATACTTAGCCGTGGACGTAGCGGGATCCGCCAATATATAAAAGGAAAGCGCCACAAATCTGGCATCAAATTATATATGCTGGCCACACCGCGTGGCCTTTCCCTCAAAATCCATGTTTACAGAGGTAAACAAGACCAAGATGTTGGAGGGAAAGGCCACACAGAGAAGGTGGTGGCAAAACTGCTCGAAGAGCATTTCGGCACAGGGTGCCATGTATACATGGACAACTACTATAATAGTGTTGGTCTCTCAGAGTTCCTGTTGCGTAATGGAATGAATGTTACAGGAACTCTGAGAGCCAAACGTAAAGGAAACCCAGCAGTGGTTACCACCAAACTGCAGAAGGGTGGTAGCATCTTCAGATTCAAGCGCCAAGGTGTTTGTGTTTGCAAGTGGCGTGACCAACGGGACGTCTTAACTATGAGCACCCTACATTCACCTGAGTTGATGCCTGTCATAAATAAAAGGGGCCAACGCATACTAAAGCCAGAAATTATGATAAAATATAATCAATTTATGAGTAGTGTTGATAGGCAAGACCAAATGTTGGCCTACTACACTTGCGAACACAAAACCATGCGTTGGTACAAGAAAGTAAGCATTGACATCTTCCAAATGATGATGCTGAATGCCTACTACTTGTACCAAATTAAATTAAAAAAGAAAATAGGATTTTATGAATTTAGAGAAAGTGTAATAACAAAGATGCTACCACCACCACCTGCTCAAAATGGAAGTGAACGGGCCGATGGAGCCATACATTTGCCTGTTCACTTGCCCAGAGACCAAAATAATACTACTAAAAGAAGAAGGTGTAAACACTGTTGGGACACCACAAAAAAAAGGGTGAACACCCTTTGCTATTGTCCTCAAAATAAACCCGGCCTGTGCCTAGAATGTTTTCGGGCATACCATAAATATTAACCTTAGTTTGTCTTACTGTGTGTTCCATTCTGGCCAGACCACTATGCCAAACACGGTCACGGTTATGCCAGTAGACCGTTCGGATATGTACCTTTTGGTACTTCTACAAAGAGAAATAATAGTACTAAGTTAAAGTAAACTAAGCTTAATATTTATGGTATCTTGATCGTCGTTTATGATAAATCTATGTTTGTTTAGTATATAATTTAATATATTTTGTTAGTTAAAATAATAAACACTGATTGAGGATACTATGTAGTTTCAATGGGGCCGGCTAGGCAAAGGTAAAAGTAGGTGGCGCTGCCGTAGATGCGACCCTTTGTCACTACTTTTCAGTGTTTCGTGTTTTTTGTGCTCATTTTTTAACGTTTCTACTGTTTTTCTAACAACCTCGTCTTTTCTTACTGGACTCTGGACTGTTTTACGTATTGGGAGTACTGTTATACCCTATAAAACGCCGACCTTGACTGAGGACACGACTCTGGACTGCTACGTGATTTGGATATTGTTTTACCTGTGGAACGACGATTTTGGCTTCTGAACCCGGATAATTGAGCACGATGTATAATACTTGGAGATTACCAGAGATTAGACAAGAACTAAGGAAGCGCGGTGCCTCCTTACGAGGAAAAAAAGCTGACTTGGTTGATTAGAAATGTACGATAAACATTGTAACTTAGCTCAACCTGACCCTAATACCGAAGATGTTTCGATGGAGACACCACCTACCACCTCCTTCAAAGATGTGAACAGCAATACTGTACTGCTTACAATCAACACTACATTAATCAGACAGTATCTAAATTTTACTACAAAGAAATTGGACCAGGCTCTCCATCTGTATGAATCCAGATTTTTAACTGTGGTCAGATCATTTTGGACTGAAGACAGCTACTACATTAAAGGTTTTTGCAAGAAAACAATGAAAAATCTTCAATATGAAGTTAATGTAAAATTAAATAAAGAAGGGCCACCTGAAGAGTCACATTGTGAATGCCCAGCGGGGAGTGGAGTAAATGCAACTTGCAAACATATTGCAGTGCTTCTGTACGCAATTCAAAACATGGTGCAACAAAAATGCATAATATTAAGTGAGGTCTGAACTCAGCAACTACAAAAATGGAATTGTCCTAGTAAAAATACACTGGGACACCAGTTAAGGCTAATAAGTACCCAGAAAATGTCCATCCAAACGATTGCTATTTTCACCCTACCCTGCAGAAATTATAGACATAGAAAACTACAACTACAAAATAAGAAATCTAGTGCTGGCATTTCCAAATTCAACAATGCCCAAGAAGCAGTGTTATGAGCCAGCAAATCCTTATGCTGTTGAGGCAGACCATGACTATTTAAATGTGGATGTAAAAAGAAACTTGTTACGAGAGCTAAAATTAATTGACATCACAGAAGCTGATATAAAAAATATTCAAGAGGCCACCACCACCAACCAAGCAGAATCAAAGGAATGGCATCTTCAAAGAAAAACAAGACTAATAGCCAGTGTTTTCCACACAATTTGTCACTTGAGAGAGACGACGAAGGCAAAGTATGCCAGAGAAATATTTGTGAGAAAAGGCTTTTTATCAAGAGCCACAACACAGTGGCACTGGCACAATATCCGGCAATCACTGACTTGCAAATCAAGCCTTGTGGACTTTTCATTCATCAGTAAAGAAAGACCATATCTGGCTGCTTCACCAGATGGGCTACTAGGGTCCCAAACCCTCATTGAAGTGAAGTGCCCTTATGCCAGTCGCTTTAAGAAAATAAATGCAAATACGGTGCCATATTTGTTTGAAAAAAATAGTGCTCTACAACTGAAAACAAATTCACCCTGTTATTATCAAATACAGGGCCAATTATACGGTACTGGCAGAGATTTTTGCAATTTAATAGTGTATACATTCAAAGACTTAAAAGTTATTTTTGTTTCAAGAAATGATGCATTCATAGCTAATAATTCGTCGCCTTGGAGGTCAACTAGTCTAACCCACAAATTTTGTGAAAATGAGTTATTTATACCAAACGATTTAGAAACGATTAAAGTCTACGGTGGTCAATCATTCTAAGCCTCAAATATTAGTATTAGCTCTGTATAAGAAATTGTCAATCATTCTGGGCCACATATGCATAAATAGTCAAAAGTTCTATGCTGCAAAGGCCTTTTGACTCCCAAAAAATCAGAGGCACTCCCAAACACCCTAGCAGTAGTCAAAAAACTCAAGCGTACTTAGAATAGTTGACCGCTGGCCGTCAACATGACACTTTTTTGAATAGTGTTGTTTCATCTCTCTTACTCCAGTCAAAATAAACGAACAAGCAAGTATTGTGTAGTAGTTTGACGTTTGACAGTTGACACTTGACAAGCTGGTTTTCAATAGCGTGTGTTGAATTTTCGGATTATAAAATTGTTTAAATACTTTATTCAGTGTATATGGGCGCCACAATTAATAATTAATAAGAATGAGGTCGATAAGGTCCTCTCGAGTGAAACAAATTATGGAAGTGGTTTTAATCACGCGTAGTGATAGTGAGGATAACCTACAAAGTAAGTAAATACTATTTTTTTTACTTGCCTATTTATTAATACGCTAGAATATAATAGAATTCATTGCTTGTTTAGTTAAGTAAGTAGCTACTGTGCATTCATTTACCAGGAGATTGATATCTCGAATGAGTCGAATGAGTGCACAGCATGTTGATACATGCTAAAAAGGAAGGTGTCGAAGGAAGAAATTTGTGATCGAAGTAGCATTTTATGATAAGGCTATACACACAGGCATGTCCTGCCTACCTGCCCTACTCAATAATTGATTTTATTTTATAAACCCTGACCAAAAAAGAGGGTTGTTGTGTTTAAAGCCACTGTCTGTCCGTCCATTTGTCTGTCTGTGGCACCGTAGCTCTGAAACGGGTAGACCGATTTCAATGCAGTTATTAAATATACTTAAAAAATGGAGACTTTCAATTCGATACGTCCGTAAGTAATATTAATGTAATTGCACTATATTCACATAATATTATAACAATCTTTTAGACTTTTAGTGTTAAGTTTCGGGGGTTTTTAACGTGGTTAGGTTATCTTTGAGAATAGTGATGTCAGTAAGTACCTTATTTTTTTAACATGAAGTACTTACACTTGATTATTTTTCGATGTGCAGAACGCGCAGCCACCAAAAGACATTGGATTTGAAAGTGCGTTTTCAAAAAGAACTAAATATTGTGTCTCCTTCATTTCTTCTAAATTTTTTTCCCGAGGGCAGTGATGATAAAAAATATTTTTGTTTTTCAGACCCTGAAGAGAATGAGTTTGGGACTCACCACACTGATCTTAAAAATATGCAGGGAAATAATAACGATGTTGGAAGTAGGTTGAATTTTATATATCATAGCCCATTTTGAAAATGTTCTATGCTTTCCCTCTAATTGTTGCAGGTCCTAGACAAAATGAGAGTGGATTACACTACTCATTAGAGTAGAAAGACCTTATCCAGAATACTTAGATATTGAATTTGAAAGTATATTTTTAAATAGCACTAAAAGTAGGTACTTTATTGTTTATTGACCACACATTTTTGTTGCAGATTCAGATCAGTCATATGATGTCGAATGTGCAGAGCCTAGTTATGCAGTTACTGTACAAGAAACATCATCATCTACACACATTTCGGACAGCGATGAAGACTATAGGCCATTGTCACAAGAAACAAGGAGACAACTTGCACCCAGGGACCACCAGTGCTTACCCTTTAAGGGGTTTTGATTGGGTATTTTGAAAGGCTGGCTTTTTTTTTCGGGCAATTGGCCCACCACACTTACCCACCACTGCAACTCCTGTGTAGCCAGGATCGACAGTGGTAACCAACCGCAAAAACCCTTTGATATGATCTCAGGGGTGCCCGGGGGACATGCTAAATCTGTCTTGGAACCCGCAACGAAATTAATCAGAAGATTGTAGGAGGAGTAGGAAGTATTCCAGTTTCCCTCCCCAAGCAAAGCGGGAGACAGCAAAAATTGTGATGACAAAAATTCAGAATTAAAGGGGAAGCACCACGGGAATAACATGTTTTTTTTTTTTATGACTACAAGACAGAATGTAATTAAATGTTTTAATTTATAATATGACAATTGATTACAATGCATTTATAATGACAAAAAAGTGTTGCATTGTTTCCAATAGTACTTATGACAAAAACGTTTGAAAGCAAAGGCTGGCTACTTTAAGTTAATTAAAAACCCTTATGATGGGGTTACACTTATGATTTGGTAATCCGTTGAACGGAAAACCCTTTCAAAGGGTTTCCCAATAAATAAGTCGAATAGTAGTTAAGCACAACGAAAAAGCCGTATGGATTGAATAACCTCATCTAAAAGGGTTACCCCTTCATAACCGCTAACCAAGTAACCTCTTCGAGCTACTTTAGATTGTAATTCTTTACGAATAGGGTCAATTATTGTATGCGTTAGCGTACGCTACCGGCTGGCGCATGCGCACTGCGTGAGCTGTGTTCAACTCGATCACTACTTGCACGCAACAATGTACGAGGGGAGGTCCAAAAGTTCGCGGAATGGAGGGGATGGAGTGGGGATAGGGTAGCTCGCTTAGTGTCATACTAATTGAGCACTCATAATTAGTATATATATAAAATCTCAACCCTATAGCGCCATTCGTTTACGAGTACTCGCCTGCTAAACAAGTCAATCCGGAAGCAAACTGCAACTATGGAGAAAATTGAACATCGCGCTGTGATAAAATTCCTTACCAAGCAAGGAAAAAACGTTCAAACCATTTTAAATGAAATGGAAGCCGTTTATGGAGATCAGTGCCCTGGTAAAACAATGGTTTATAAGTGGCATGGACTTTTCAAACATGGTCGAGATTCAATTGAAGACGACCCTCGCTCTGGGCGGCCAGTTGAGGCCACCACATCAGACATCGTCGAAAAAGTCGAAAAACTTGTACTGGAAGACACACGTTTAAAGAAAAAACAATTATATGCATTTGTTGGAGTATCAGATACAACCATTTTGCGGATCCTGCACGACCACTTGGGCATGACAAAAGTAGTGCAAGATGGGTGCCGAGAATGCTCACGCCGCTTCAAAAACAGCAGCGCATGGACGCGTCTAAGCACTTTTTGGAGGTGTGTGGAGACAACCCTGTGCAGATTTTGGAGCGGATTGTTACAGGAGATGAAACATGGGTTCATCACTTTGAACCTGAATCAAAACAGGAGTCCATGCAATGGCACAAAAAGGGTACACCACCTCCCAAGAAATTCAAAGTGTCAGAATCGGCTGGAAAGTTGATGGCCACTGTTTTTTGGGATTGTGAGGGACTGATTGATTATAAAGAAAAAGGTACCACTATAACCGGAGAATACTACGCCACAATATTGGAAAAGTTAAAGGAGGCAATTAAAGAAAAACGTCGTGGAAAATTGGCCAAGGGTGTGTTGCTTTTGCAAGACAACGCGCCGGTTCACAAGAGCCGAATTGCCATGGCTGCTCTTCACACGCATGGATTCGAACCACTTGTTCACCCACCCTACAGTCCAGACCTGGCCCCTAGCGATTTTTATTTGTTTCCAAATTTAAAAAAAGAGCTAAGGGGAAGGAAATTTTCCGACGATAACGAAGTGAAGGAGGCAATTTCGGCGCATTTTGAGGCCAAAGACAAAAAATATTTTTTCGATGGTTTAGAAAAATTAATCCATAGATCAAATAAATGTATTACACTTAAGGGTGATTATATTGAAAAGGAAAAATAAATTTATTGTTATATTTTATTAACAACCCTTTCATTCCGCGAACTTTTGGACCTCCCCTCGTAGTATACCCTGGATCCAAAAGCACTGAACAGAACTCCTCAGTCTTTAAAGATATGCGTTTGGAAAACAAATGCGCTCACGCACACACAAGCAAAAAAGTACGCTACTTTTCGACAGTATCGAACGAGTCGTCGCGACGACTAATCTATACTAACAAAAAGTAAAGTACTTTTTTGCTTGTGTGTGCGTGAGCGCATTTGTTTACTTTGAAGTAGCGTAGTTTATTAGGCTTCAGTTCAAAGTTCAAAGTTTAGGTTTATTATTTGATCTGAGATGTGATTAGGTTAGGTTATTTAAGTAGGTACATTAGAATTATTATCTATGGTTACATTGGCGAAATCCAATAACCTGATACATAAGACGGTATATGTATGCCCGCTTCACGGCTTGCTTCAGCAATAAGTAGATATAGGCAATTACTTACTTTTAATAGTGCGGCTAACACACGCCTTTAGGCTCTGTTCCTCCATTATTAAAAAAAAACTTACTTTAATATCAAAAATACGTCACGCGATCACTGAACTAGTAAACAAGCAAGCGCTGCGTTGTGCCGTGTGCGATCTGCGAGAGACGCGAGGAAACGATAATATGAAATACCAATCAAAAGTCAGAACCAAGAAATCGGACGTGTGTGGGGATAAAACCTCTTCAATAGCGGAAACCCAAACCAGGAAGCGCTTTCCCTTTCAAACCCCCGGTAAGCGCTTACGTTTTCGTTAGTGTTTCCCAATTCATAGGGTAAGCCTTATTTTGGGTTACCCAATCAATAGGGTTTCCCAAATGGTTATGGTTACCAAATGACCTGGGTTTCCTTTTATAAGGGTTTTGAAATTAAACGTGTTTTCCGGTCCCTGCTTTAAATATTATTACATATTGTTATTATTATCAATCAATTGAGAATATTTATTTTAATTGCTATTAGTTAAGTATTACGTTTTCACTCTTGTGGACGGAATAGATAAATATAATAATAACTTGGCCAGACTTGGCTGGACAGCGACATGATAAAGTTGTTACACCTATTTAAGTGAAATAAATAAATAGGTGTACTATTTATTTATTTATCTTTGCTCACATTACTTTGTTGTTTGGCATCCAATCTGATAATTATTGTGAATCATGAAAATCTGAGTTATACAACACAAATGAAGGTAGGTAATATTTCAGTTTTGGCACTTGGTAGAACACGTGGCACGTGCTATATTAAACTACTTATAAATTGCTTAGTAGATAAGTATAAATTAAGAATCATAAAAAATAACTGTTGCTCAGGCGGGACTAAATTACACTGGTCAAATGAGCACTAATGAGCAGTGTTAATATTATGTTCGTGTCGATTTTTGGTTATAAAAGAAATGCCAGTTGACTCTCAATGTTTTCACAACTTTTGCATTAGAAGTTCGATTGCAAGCAGCTAGGCCACCAAGTGTTCAAATATTCGACCAACTTGTCTGATGTCAATAACTTTACTAAGAAAGTTTATTGAATTTCAGACGCATCTTCCAGTTGACAGAACGGAAGAGTCCTGAACAACAAAAGAATGGATTTCGAAGAGGTGATAAATAAGGCAGGAGACAAGGCCTCTGTTTGGCACTACTTTCTAAGAAACAAAAATAAAAGTGAAGCAAAATGTAAATTATGCCAAAAGATATTAAAATCAGGCAGTGGTAGCACGAGCAGTTTACAAAAACATTTCAACAACGTACATAAACTCAGTTTAGAAAGTCCAACTACGTCAGCACAGGGTGGTGCATCTACTACAAAAGAACTTCCGGATCCCGAAATGCCGAAAAAGAAATCTAAATTGACCCATTTTTTTGAGAGTGATGCTAATCCAAGTATGGAAGTAATGGTGTCTCGTATGGCTTCGATGGATGGAATCTCACTAAGAACATTTATAGCATCTCAAGATTTAAGGTACCTTTTTGAAGAAAGCGGCAATAAATTACCCAAGACTGCGGATACCATTCGAAACAAGATTATCAAGGAAAGTGAAAAAAGAAAACTAGAGGTGATTAGTGAGATTAAAGCGATTCTATCTCATGAAAAGAAGTTTTCAATATCATTCGACGAATGGACATCCAATCACAACAGAAGATACATAGGTCTTTCATTGCATTCACCAGATTTTGCTAGAAACGCTTTTCGAAACCTTGGTCTAATAAGAATTCATGGCTCCATGAATGCAGCAAAATGCGTTCAGTTAATTGAGTCCAAGTTGAATGAATATGGCATATCCTTAACTCAAGACATTGTTGCTCAAACCACAGATGGCTGCAGCCTTATGGTTGCATTTGGGAAGTCGCTCAAGTCTTACCATCAGTTATGTATTGCTCACGCAGTTCAACTAGCAATTGTGGACGTGATGTATAATCGCAACAAAGACATCGAGGAAGACGTAGAAGCGCCACAGATGATACTGGAGCAGTTGGACGAACTTGGCAATTATGATTATGACGAAGATTTGCCTCTATCTGAATTATCTATAAGAATGCGAAGTGGCGAATTTAGTAACGAAACTAATGATGGTGAAAATAACAACGATGAAGACGATGGTGCTGAATTCAATAACGAATCGCCATTACCACAATCGTTTAGCTGTTATCAGCTCATATCTAAGGTACGAAAAGTGGTAAAATTTTTCAAAGTCACCGACTAAAAATGATGACGTCCTTCAAAAGTATGTTAAAGCTGATTTTGGACATGAGTATTCTCTCCTTTTAGATGGAAAGACTCGCTGGAGCAATATGGCCACCATGTTAAGCCGTTTTCTAAAATTAAAAACATCTATCACAAAAGCACTAATAGATTTGAATATTGATATTCAGTTTACTGACGATGACTGGAGACATATACACGAGTTAAATAATATATTGGATATAATAAAAACTGTCGTGGAGGCACTATGTCGCCGTGATGCAACATTGCTTACAGCTGATATTTCTCTCAAACTTGCAATAAAAAAATTGCTTGAAATGAACACTCATCTGAGCAATAAAATGGCGGCTGCATTGCGTAAACAATATGCAAAACGACGACTAGTCCAAGCATCAATATTGCAATATTTGACCAACCCGGAGAATTATTTTGATAACATTGAAAATGAAGATAAAACTGTTTTAAAACGCACAAAACAAAGTGTACCTCTTGATTGTACGCCTGATTTCAGGAGACATGATGATTATGACTTACAAGTATCTTCTTTAACAAATGAAGAAGAACTTAATAAGGAAATAAGTCAAGCTACTGCTTCTGCTCCTGAATCGACATCAAATGACATCAACACTACTATAAGAGAAGAAATGGCTCTGTTTGAGAATGGTGGTCAGAGACAGCGAGGACGATACCTATCGCTCGCTTATCACCATTTACTATCAATTCCACCCACTAGTGTGGAGCCGGAACGTATATTTTCTTCCGCCGGGATAGTCTGCAATAGACTCCGTTCGTCTTTAAGCGACAAAACTTTAGACGCACTTATTTTTATATGTTCCTTTTATTTAGGAAAGAAGAAAGCCAATACGTAATGCTGTGGTAATGCTCAATTTAATCATTAATTTTCGTTATTTGGTTTTTGTTATATTTTTTTGTAATTTTTATCATTTATTTACAACTGTTATGTGCTTGTTGATTTGTTTTGAGTGGATTTGTAAAAGTTCCTATATCTAGCTTGTAAGATGGTTAATTTTTTTAAGTTTAATTTTTATTATTTCCCTTTTTGATCTCTGTAGTGTAGTGAATTATAAAGAACTGATTGTAACTGATTGTGAAAATACTGAATTTTAAAGAACTGATTGTTGCCAAAAATAGTTAAAAACGATGTTGTAATTTGAGTATAATTAAAAAAATATATAAATATGCGTACCAATAAAGTGTGTTTTATTTAGACACTTTTCAAATAGAATTTATGAAAAAACCCGAAAGAACCGAAAGAACCGGGTACCCGGTTCCATCTAGAATTTAGAACCGAAAGAACCGGTTCCTAAAATAGGATGCTAATCAATATGCACCATGGCTAGTATTAGGTCTTTACCTATGAAATTGCCGTTTTGTATGAAAAAATTTAAACTAATTTTTTTCATGTATTTTTTATTTGTACTAATTGAAGTAATCACCCATGCAATCAATGAATCTTTGCCAACGCAGTGGCAGTTTATTGATGCCCTTCTTAAAGAAATCAGCTGGACGGGAGGCAACAAATTCTTCAAAGGCATTTTGTACTGCCCCTCGGGTATTGAATTTTTTCCCGCCAAGAAGTTATCCAAATTCTGGAAAAAGTAGTAGTCTGTAGGCGCAAGGTCTGGTAAGTAGGGCGGATGACGGAGAGCTTCCATCCCCAGTTCTTGCAACTTAGAGACCGTCTGCTGTGTAGTATGAGTCGTGTGCCAATGCTGGTTTCTCCGACCAGTGTGATCAGCTATTCACAGTACACATCTGCAGTAATGCTCACCCCGTTGGTAAGAAGCTGTGATGAATCACACCGGCGCTAGACCACCAAATAGTGACCATCACTTTTCTAGGGGTAAGTATTCGTTTAGGGCATTGTTTAGGTGCTGAAACAGGATCCAACCAACTTGCTGAGCGCTTGCGGTTATCAAACAGAATCCATTTTTCATCGCAGGTAACAATGCGGTTCAAAATTCCTTCATTTGTGTGTCTGTTGAGCAGTGCAAGGCACGTCTCGACGCGTACTTCGCGCTGGCGATCATTGAGTTCCTGGGGCACCCATTTGTCAAGCTTTTTTACCTTGCCAATTTTACGTAAATCGACCAATATTGTTTTGACGCTAACGTCGAAATCTGCTGCTAATTCAGCCGTAGATTGTGTATCATCAGCTTCCACAATCGCCTTTAATTCGTCATTGTCGACCACAGTCTTCGGACGACCGCGAGGTTCATTATCAGGTCGAAATTTCCAGAACGGAAGCGAGCAAACCAATAACAGGTGGTGCGTTGGTTTGTAGTGTTAGCTCCGTAAACGTCGTTGATGTTGCGTGCCTCTTGTGCCGCGTTGCTGCCACGACGGTACTCATATTCCATAATTACTCGAATTTTTAACGTATCCATGATGACGAAAAAGATTGAAATGCGATGACAATGTAACACTAATCAATAAGCAAATGACTACTATTGGAAAAAGAATTCCATGTTTAGAAAATAAAATTGATTTGAAATTAGAATTTTTAACCAAACAAAAATTATTTTGATTTGAAATGGCCAGTACTGCAGAGCGGCAATTTCATAGGTAAAGACCTATTATATTCCGCTCTTTGTAAGCATTGTGTTTTGTTCCCTCCGCCCGTCAGCACTAAGAAAGGAATTTTGGGAAAATTTATGGTCAGGCCATATATAAAGTTCAAAAATATGCATGAAAATTGCCGAAAGCATGCAATGACCAACCTTCACCTAACAGCGACAAATGCTGCAAAAAATTTTCTTGAAAATGTTCCTGTAGACATCCAACTGCAAAGTGGACACCAAAAAGCAATCAATGAAAACAGACAAATATTGTCATCAATTATTTCTTATATAATATTTTGCGGTACACATGATATGCCTCTTAGGGGAAAACAAGCAGATGAGGGTGTTTTATTAGATTTATTGAAGTTGAGAATCAATTCAGGGGACGACAAATTAAAGAGTCACCTGGAAAAGTGCCGTCGCAATGTAGTTTACACATCGCCAAAAATACAAAACGAATTGATAAATTTATGTGGCGAAGTTATTAAGGAGAATATGTGTCGATACTTAACAAACGTGCCTAAGTCCACTATAGTAACGAATGAATGTTTTCGATTGGCCGGATTCTTTGTACAAAAAATGAAATATTGTTTTGGATTAAACCAGCTTAAGTCCTCTGTAACTGGTAGAAATAAGGCTCAAAATATTCGTTTTGTTTTCATACAAACCTCAGTCACAACGTCATTGGAAATCAAACTCGCCTAAGTCCGCTTCGACCAATGACAGACAGCCCTGCACAGTGTTATGGCCGCAGTTGTTGACTTTGTGTCGTGGTGTTTGTTTCGTGCGCTTGCGTTTTTATCGAATTATGGAGGAAGATTCTATACGACTCCAAATAATTGTTGATCATTATTTCAGAATACATCGCGAACGCATCAGGCTCACCGTGCTCTCCGCAAGATATATTTACAGACATACAAGATGTACCTAACTCCCAAAAATGGACATATTCGCAACAAATGGATGAGTATGATAAAAAGGATGTAGGCACCATGACTGACGGCAGGCCAGCATTTAATAAATATAAAGAAATTGGTACCATGACTGAACCACCAACCATGACATGTACCAACAATACAAATATTGAAATTCGATGCAATGAATATTTCGGAGTGTTGTAGCTTGCGAGCTAGCAAATTATCAGGGTCACGCTCGTTTCAATAAAATGAAAGCTGTCATTGATATTTAAAAAAAACGTAATAAAATAGTTAGCTTGATTGTATAATAGGCTTTTGTGTTAGTTATCTTGAGGAAAGAAATTGAGTTCCTACAGGTTGTGATTTCAAATGAAATATTAAGACTGATTTGAGAAATCAACGTGTTTATTAAAACACTTATTTTGTGTACGATATGATAGTTACTACTTACATTAAAGATAAAAGTTAAAAAATCAACATAATTAGATCAAATTACAATATCGTACAATAATTACCAAAAAAGTTGTCCTATTTCTTTGATCAAATGATATTGGATAAAGTTTTTTGATAAGTGGAATGCAACCCTTATTTAATGATCAGTACCAGATGAAATGGCAATGGAATGAACGAAAAAAGTAGCGAAATTTACAAAAAAGTATAAAATGCTACGCCAATTTCATATGGTTAGAAACCATGGCAAGAAAATACTATTTTCTTACAGTTTCACATCCGGACCAATTCCAGTTTACGGGTTATCCATTATTTACGACAGACCCTGTATACAATTTTACAATTGTCGAGGGAAATTCTCACGCAAGTCTGACTAAAGATAATGTTTTTTCGTATATTCGGACTGAAGATATGGCAGCCAAGGGTTCTATTCTAATGAAATATCGTCTTGTTTATATCACTGCCTGAACCGAGTAAACCTTGATGGCAAAAAGAAGATAAGGCTTGTTGCTGACGGTTGCGGCGGCCAAAATAAGAATTCGATATTGCTGGGAATGGTTGCTAAATGGCTGCATGAAACAACACAAAACATAGAAGAAGTAGAAATTGTATATCCTGTCACTGGACATAGTTTCATCCCACCCGATCGGGTATTTGCTTTTGTGGAAAAACAAATAAAACGATTAGAAACTATATCTAACCCTCAGACCTATATCGATATCATGGGGTCTAATGCGACTATCCGGCGTTTAGTCACTGAGGTGCCAATTTTTGGTTGGAAGAGTACATGCAAAGATGTGTTGAAAACCACTCAAACGTTTCGCTTTCAAATAAGTAAAACGAAGCGTATTATCTCAAATAGAACAGATCTTTGGAAAATCTTAGTTCGAGGAGAAATGTCATACAGAAATAACATATGCAATCCACTGATCATAACTATACGTGGGAAACATATATCCGGAATCCAACCAAACATATAAACAAGATGAAGATGATCCTGAGTACATGCCCGAAGAAATTTTGGATTTTGTTTAACGTATTAATCGTTATCGTTTACTGGATCAGGGTTTACTGAATTTTCGCCTTCTGATGACAATAAATGTACCTATTATATAATTTGATATTGATATGATTGTAAGACTTTACAATGTTAGTACCTAATTACGTAGAAATGAATATAATGTACTTATAAGTAAAGAATTCTTGTGGCATTTTTACTGTTGAACCTTTCTTTCCTAATAGCTGATAAGCATACAATCATAATGACAATACCTATTTAAATCGGTTTATGACTTTGAACCGAAATAAATAAAAAATATGCGTGTTTCTTTTATTCCTAAGATTCAAAACCTAAATACCTCCATTTATTACTCAATTACATCTAACCTTCCTAATTCACATTGTATTTTTTCAGATTCGCTTAAGTCTAATAACATTTGCTTTCAAACAAGCTTAAATCCACATCGTTTCCATCAAAAGTGCTTAAATCCAAAATAAAAACCGGTTTAATTTAAAATCTGACGGTTGTTTCACCCATTTTTTTGACAATGATGCCAGTAGACATATGAGAGTGTTTGTAGTATTGCTCTGTATTCAAGAGTCATGGATAAAGCAAATAGAAACAAACGCGTTTTCCCAGAAGTTATTTATGCGTGACTTAGGTGCGTTTGATATGTATCGACACATATAATAAGTGAGGTTCAGAAGACCATGGCTTACGCAGTCTTAGCTGTTTCTAGCTAGGAAAGAACAGCTGTCAATAGGCGTGCGGTTCTACGACGAAAGCAAAAGGAAAATCAGGGAAGAATTTGTAGGGTTCGTTGAACTAAAAGCACAAAATGCTTCAGCAATTGCCGAAGCAATTGACAATTTCTTGATTAGTTCTAACCTCCCGACCGAAGATTGCGTAGGATTTGGATTCGATGGCTGTTCTACAATAGTAGGGAAAGAGGGTGGCGTAGGGGAGATAAGCCTAAATCGGGTACCCCGCCTAAATCGGGTATGCTTGTTTGTGTGCGTGTTACGTCTATTAGTGAGAATGTACTAGTGCAGCGAGGTGGCGTGACAGTCGGCCAATCACAGGCAGTCGGCTCTCCGCTGTGACGCAAGCGCTTGCAAGGTAAGATTGAAAACAATATTTTTGATGGTTTTACTAAAAAAAAAAAGACTTTTGGTAACAGTGAATACTCAAATATTGTATGGATTATGTTTACTTAAGTTTTGTGTTGTGATTTTGTAAGGAATTATGCATCTAAACTAAAAAAACTTGTGGCATTCCTGCATTTGGTTTTGAGGTTATGGCGGTTAAAAATAAAAACATGCGTTTGGGCATAACGGGTAGGGGTAAAACGGGTATGTACCCGATTTGCCCTAGTATGGTCATGTAAGTAGTTTGGGTGGTTGAAATGAGGTTTTAATTAAGATTTTTGGTTTGTTTTATTCTAGATGGTTAACAAATATAAAAGAAAAACCTCTAATGCATCATGGGACGAGGCAGTTATGAAACTTGCTATGGAAGAAGCTAGCAAAACCTCAGTGAAAGGTGCGGCTAAGAAGTACGGTATAAACTTATCCACGTTGCAGCGGCACATCAAAAAAGGATGCCCGAAGAAGAAACTTGGCAGGTACACAACTGTATTCACGGATCCTCAGGAACTCGAGCTTCTTGAATATGTGTTTCATATGGAAGGTTTGTTTTTTGGACTGACCAAGAAAGAATTCTTAGAACTCGTGTACCAATATGCCGAAAACAACAATATTTCACACCCATTCAAAAATGGAATGGCAGGTGAAGATTGGTACATTGGGTTTAAAGTACGACATCCTGATTTAAGTCTACGCCGTCCAGAACCGACGTCATTAGCACGCGCTAGGGGTTTTAACAAACCACAAGTACAGAGGTTTTTCGATTTGCTAGAGGGAGAGATCGATAAACATAAAATTGACGCGACGCGCATTTACAATGTTGACGAAACTGGAATTCAGACTAATAGCAACAAGCCGCCTAGATTTCTTAGTAGATCAGGAAAAAAACAGGTTGGTGTGATATCTAGTGTCGAGCGTGGTAAACTCACAACAGTGGTTTGCTGTTGCAATGCAACAGGTGCACTGAAATAAATTTGCTTTAGCAAAGTACCAATTTAGCTCGGCTAAAAATTATTCGGCTGCGTTCAATCAAGTCATATCTAAAATGTCCAATAAAGCTTTGCTAGGATTATACAAGCAAATATTGTTAAATATTCTTGGCTATTATTAATAAGTACTTATCAATTTCTAAATGGCCAACTCGGTAAATAGTACCCTTACCGAATTTGGTTCAAAACAGACAAGCTTACGTTATTATTGCATGATAATTAAATTATTTAATTTTAAACATAATCACAGTAGGCTAAAAGTTACAACGAGTTCGGTTATAAATAGACAACGTTACATTGCTATTAAATAATAAGTAAGTTGTTTAATTTTAGACATAATCACAGTTGTCTAATATTTACAACGAGTTCGGTTAAAAACACACAAGGTTACATTGCTGTATTATGTTAAGTACGTTACTTAATTTTAAACACAAGTTTACATGGCTAATATTAAGTAACTCGCTATGATGCATACAACCGTGTTGCTTAGTAAAGGCAAAGAAGGTACTCATCTATTGGTAAATAAGCACAACTCGGAAATTAACAACAAAGTAAGCGAATACTATTTTTAACCGAGTAACTTGATAATAAATAAACAAGGATTAGGCTGTGGGCCCATGTGAAGCCGCCAAATTCGGCCATTTGTGTCAAATCACTGCAGCGTGACGGACGTGTCTATAGTGTCTATTGAAGCGCCGCCGCCTCACATCTAGAAGACAGGTTAAACTTATAAATTTTTTCATCATTTTGAAGTGTTACCAAACTATTCTTGTTTCTGGATGTGGGGCGGCGTTGGCTATACCTATCCATTGCATTTTTCAGGAGTTATGAATACAATTAATAGTACCTAGTGCTATACTTAACCGCGGTGGTTTATAGTGACGTGACAAGTAGGTACCTATGTGGAAAGATGGATGAAGAGGTTGAAAATCTTCTTACAGCGTGGAACTTGGAAGAATATATAGAAGTTTTTAAAGGTAAGTACCTACACAGCAACTCCTTCCTTAACTTATATAAAAGTAGGAGGGAACGTAACTACCTGTTGCCATGTTTAATGATATATTTCTTAAATTACAGAAAATTCAGTAACATCTTTATCCCTTCCCATGCTTACTGAAAGTATGATTAAGGAGATGATTCCATTAATCGGACCCAGAGCAATATTTTCCAAAAATTTAGAGGTTTATATATCTAGTATGCACCCTAATGCAAATAATGAAAGTGTAAGTGAGGGCGTTTTCCCACGAGCCACGACACCGCACGACAAAATGCGGTGACGATTCCGAGAGCCATACATTTCTATGGACCGTTTACTCACGCAACGATACGCACAGCACGACACACATTTTTGCAACCACAATTCGCTATGTTGTTGCGTTTTTTTGTCGTGACGATTTAGCGACTATGTAGAACCTGTTTAAACTTGCACACGGCGCAACAGACCGCACGACACGACAGTTCAGCTTGCGATAAACGACAGTGAGCTAGGGCCGCGTCGCGCAGCCGTCTCGCTCTCCGCACGCGCACGCTCCGCGAAGCACTGTGCACGGCCCTAGCTCGTTATCGTTCATCAATTGCGAAACGCTTTAAATCGAATGCCACTTGTCTAGGGGGGCAGTTTATTTCTTTTCTTGAACGAAGAGCGGTGTGGTGGTGTGTTTTTAAAATGGAAAATCGCTGCTGAAATCGTCTCGACAGAACGACAGGTCGTGTGCCGTGTATCGTGTATTTCTGAAATCGTGCCGTGTCGTGGCTCGTGGGAAAACGCCGGTGTTGGTACTTTACAAGCTGGTACTTTTTATTTTATTTTATGAATGATTTGCTTGCAGATTGGTGCTGATTTTTCTATAGGCGACCTACTAACATTTCCGCTTGACGACGAACATTCGAGTTCCAAAACATTAACCTCTAGCACGCCTACTCCAAGTACATCGGCCACTATTCCTTTACCTAGTTCACCAGTCATTATTAACTTACCTGAAGATCCGAAGTCCGAAGATATATATATATAGTCGTATTTTAGGACCTAAGGCTGCTGTTGAACAGCACTTTAGAAGGAAAAGGACTTTTGAACCAAACGATTTCCACTAAATAATGCTGCTTGTTTATCTTTAGTGAGAATTATCGGAACCTGTATATTGCGACAAAATCCTGAACTAATTGTCAGATCTTCTGTATATGCGAATTGGGCGCGTGCGATTACTACGGTATTTCCACAAGAAAAATCGTCGGTATATTTTCATACCAAAATTGTGGAATCCACACGGGGCATCATAACAAGATTGGCTGGTAAATTACCAGACCAAATTCATAACCTGAAACGAAAATACAGGGATACTGGCGTTGTGGAGAAGCGCCGGCGAATTTCAAGGTCAGGGTCCTCACCTCAATCCCCAAGCTTACGTTTACCAGACGGACTAACTGATGAGAAAGACGCAGAAGACAAAATTTTAAATAACCTTCCCCACAATCAAGCCAAAAATATTTGATTTGGCAAAGACGCGCAAGAAAAACAGCAAAGATAAAAATTTGGAGCTTCTTTTATCTTACGAGACAGGTAATTTTTTTAACTACATATAATTTTTTTATATACGAGGTACGGACCATACTCAACCGTTCTCGAGTTCAGTTAATTTCTATGTATGAAAAGATGTATTTTTTTATTTTATTTATTATTATTATTTATTCAATAATTTATTGCACAAAGAAAACACATATTAGACTGGCCTGCCGGCTCAGTGGGTAGTAGTCGCGGGTTCGAATCCTGCTTAGGACAAATACAAGGTGTAAACAAATTTCCTGACCATATTTTAAAAGATGAACCAACCCATGAAATTGAACATCTTTCCCAAAGAAACATGGGTCGAAAAACAAAAAAAAAATTTGGCCTTCCATAGTGAGTGTGTCAGCTGATGACGCCGTTATGTATGGAAGAGTCAAATTTTTTTGTCGTTTTTCGACCCATGTTCCTTGGGGAAAGTTGTTTAGTTTCTTGGGTTGGTTCATCTTTTAAAATATGGTCAGCTAATTTTTTTACACCTTATATTTGTGAGTGACAAACATTGATGTTTATTCTGTGTCTCGGTGTTCAATATGTATTTACTAATCTATTTATATCAGTATACGATACCCATAATAGTACAGGCTCTGCCTAGTTGGTGTCCCTGATATCTATTTATTTTATACACTAGGTATAAAAAAGGACCTACTGTTACTAGATACTGAATTCAATACTGTGCTGCTTTGTTTATGTTATTTTACGCCAGTTGTTATTTAAAACTTAGACAAAGAGCCCGCCTTAATCATATGTGTGCGTGTGTTTGTGTGAGAATCTACTGCAAGTTCTACCTTAAAATATCGTTATTTAATAGACATCCTATATAAAGGATAAATATCTGGTGACCGAGCTTTGCTCGGTTTTTTTCTTTTTTGGTAGGAAACAGGCAGAAAACAACATTATCTAAAAATGAAACCTAGCTAGATCGATTTTTCGCCCCCAAAACCCCCTGTATACTAAATTTCATGAAAATCGTTGGAGCCGTTTTCGAGATACAGAAAATATATAAATAAATAAATATACAAGAATTGCTCGTTTAAAGGTATAAGATATAAAGCAAACAATAGTATTTATTTATGAAGCCAATAAACTATATTTCAGGTTCAGAGGAGACATCAAACGTAGCCTGTTTGCTGCTCATACCATCACTGTTAGCTGTCACAAGCATTCGGCTGAAAAACGCAGCAAAGAAGATTTGGCGACCTTCAACATCAGAGGCATTGGCCGGTTTTATTCTTCATGTCAAAAACGACTCTGATATCCGTACTACGGTTAAAAGTAAGCAAACAAAATTTCAAGAGTGCGGGCTCACTGTGCAACCTTTTATAATAATTGTAGGTGAATCCCTCGACAATATCAAAACATACTTCGTAGTCATGAATGAAGTATTTTATGTCGTCTCAAATATATTGACTGCAGTAAGCTTGTGTTTTAAAATAATTTGGGTCGTCAACGCTCAGTACCCAGTGGAATGCCACAGTACTTGGATGTTTGTACAAAACGCTTTTTTCCAATTTAAAACGAAATTTGATAGCAGTTCAACTTCTGCCCTCACGCTTTTGGCCGAGTTAGGCTTTGATGGTTAAAAAAATTAAAATCATTACTTTAATTTGCAAATTACATTAGGTAAGCTATATTTCCTATTTGATAACTACGTATCAAACATGTCGACGACTCTAGATGTTGACAATTTTTAACTAAAAAGCATTTCCAGATGCTGGAATACTTAAAATGGCCTGGGGAAAAGACACATTTTATTTTATCTCAAAAGTGTTTTGGGGTGTGGTTTTCTCACTGTTTGTAATAAAGCTCAACCAAAACATTTTATAATAGAAAACGAACAATATGTAAAGAGCTTATTGTACTTTGATTTTTTTTGGTGCAAAAACTGTTCACAATGTAGCATTTATGATCATTTTATCGACGAGTGTGTGTGTGTGAGTGTGAATTATGTTGCAATTAGATAAGTTGCAAATAACGGTTGTGCTTGTCGAGTTGTAAGAAAATTATAAATAGATAATTACTTATTTAGCTTATTCTATAGTTTTTATAAACTTTTGGCTTATCAAATATAGGTATAGTAACTTGCTCACATTACCATAATGGTTGTCTGTTTGTTTATGTAAACAAACATTTGATCTTAAAACACTCAGGGTTCATTTTAATTTTAAACACAGTGACCATAAATTTGTGGAATACTTTTGTTGTGAAGATCAATGTGCTAGATCGTTTCATTTATACAACTCTTATAAAAGACATTTAGAAAAATGTAATTTATCTAGAAGTGAATGTAGCCCAAGGAGGAATTTAGCTATTAACGTCCCTTTACTTTCGGAACAAAATACAGGTTGTACCGAAATAACGAATGTGGCTTCATCTTCAAGTTCTAATCAGTACCTAATTCCAGACAATTCCAGATCCATTGATGATGTTATTTCAACATATATAGCGGGAATGTATGGGAACACATTGTTGCCTAGGAAGATAGTACAAAACGTAGTCGACGGCTTAGGAAATTGCCTTACTTCTTTGGTTCCTATGCTTCAAAATACTATTACTAAGGTTTGCGTTGAAAATTCTATTTCCATTGATATTTCTAAAAAAGTAACAGAGGAAGTGGAATGTAAAATAAAATTGACAATGAATAATTTTTCAACAGAACATAAACGATTAAACTATTTTAAAAGTACGGATCTTATATTGAACCTCAAAGCGTAGTTGTTGGCGAGCGATTTGATAAGGTGACAAGTCAAGGGGTATGCCGCTGGATGCCTGTAGAATGCTACGCACAATTTATTCCCTTAAGACTAATTTTAAAGAATTTTTTCTCTCTCAATTACATATTGTCTGAAACTTTACAATACATGGATAGTTTACAATTAAAAGAAACTAAAGAAAATTTTATCCAAGGGTCCTAATGGAAAAACAGAATGCGTCATTGTTCTGAAAAAAAATTAATTCCTTTGTTTATGTACTTCGATGATTACGAAACAGGAAATGTCTTAGGCAGTCATGCTGGTATACATAAATTAGGAGCAGTTTACGTTTCAATTCCATGTTTACCACCCAGCCGCTCTTCTGCTCTAACAAATATATTCCTTACATTATTATTTCATTCATCAGACAGGGCTGCATTTGGCAATAGTGTTATTTTTAGATCCCTCATAAATGAATTTAATTACTTGAGTGAAAACGGCATAGACTTTGACCTTCCTACTTTTAAAGGTAAATTATACTTTGAACTTGGCGTCATTCTAGGTGATAATTTAGGGTTACATTCACTGTTAGGATTTGTCGAAAGTTTTTCTGCAAACTTTTCTTGTCGAACTTGTAAAGTTCCAAAGAGCATATTAAAAGAACAGTGTTACGAAGATGAATCCTTACTTCGTAATTTAGACATGTATAATAGAGATTTAGTTTTGAACGATCCAACACTAACGGGCATTAAAGAAAGGTGCACATTTTTAGATATAAAATATTTTGACATATTTCAGTAGGTTGGGGTCGACGTAATGCACGATATACTAGAGGGGGTAGCAAAATATGTTCTTAGTTTTATACTCTTGGAATACACTCAAAAGTCTAAGTTGTTTTCTCTTACTGTTTTAAATGAAAGAATTAGAACAGTAAGTTTAGGGCCCGATAACAATAATAGACCATCTCAAATAGATAAAGAACACATTAATCGAGGTGCACTGCGAACTTCTTCTGGAGAGATGCTAACGCTGTTAAGATTCTTTGGGATAATTGTAGGAGATTTTGTTCCTATAGATGATGAAATATGGATGCTATATACAAAATTAAGAAAAATAATCGAAATTGCTTTCAGCTTAAAAATTTGTTCTGGAACACCAGATTTGTTACAAGCAACGGTGGCAGAATTTAACGAACTTTATATAAAAGTAACGAAAGATTCTCTCAAACCTAAGTTTCACAACATGCTACATTATCATTCAGCTCTCTTAAAATATGGTCCTATTTATTCACTACGGTCAATGAGATTCGAAGCTAAACACAGACGTTCAAAAAATGCAGCAAAAATATCTAGCAACCATGTAAATGTCTCACTATCTTTGGCTACAAAGCATCAACTTCAATTGAATGACGTTTTTTATCGTGGTATCCTGGACAGTATTTTAAAAATCGGACCTAAAAAGCAGTTATTAGTATCAGAAATTGATTGCATTCAAAGTCGTTTAACATTGGATCGTTCAAAGCCTTTGATCCAAGTGACTTGGGCTATGATGTGTTCAATACGTTACAACAAAGGATGTGTGCTTGTATACGATTCAGATAAAGATGGATATCTTTATACGTTTCTAGTTATCGAAAATGTTTATGTGTATAACACTGACGAATTAATATTTTCTGGAAACGTTTTAAAGACCATAGATTTTGACGATCATTACTTTGCATATCATGTAAAGCCGTCAGATGAATACTGCACTGTATTTTATAATTCATTGCTATCACCAATTCCAAATGCTTTGTGTATGTTATCTAACGGCGAACAGTATGTAATTTTAAGAAGTCCATTGTGAATGCATATATCAATAATCTAAGTTTATGTACCTCTAGATAATTTCCTACAGCTTATTTACGCACCATAAAATTTAAAATTTATATAATAGCTCGTAAATAAGCTGTAGGATAATATCTAGAAGCACTTAATAGCCTAATGTGAGAGAAATTAATATTTTTGTGATGGCGGCTCTAGCTATGCATATATTAAGACCTTAAGAGTTTAATGTTACTTGAAATGATTGTTTTGTGTCCTACTCAATAAATCTAATTTCATTAATTACATATTTTCTTTTAGTTTTCTTCAAATTTGGTTCACTTCACGAAAAAAATCTTATCTCTCCATGCAAAGAATATATCAAAATATCCAAAACTTACATTTTTGATAGTATCTTTAAGTTAAATTAGAACTTGCAAGTTCATTGAAATATTGTTGTAATTTAAGTTATGGCAAGTTATGGCAATTAATGCCAAATTGGCCGTTTTTAGCACTTTTACCCATAAATTTAATTGCAGTGAGTATTTCATTGAACTTGCAGGTTGTAATTAAACTTAAACATACTACCAACAATGTGGGTTTAGGATATTCTAATATATTCTTTGCATGAAGAGATAAGATTTTTTTCGTGAAGTGGCGCTAGTTTCGCGGCACTACTCGCCTTCATTGTGTCGTTTGTATTGGTACTGGCAACAAACTATTTTAGTTATGGTTACCCAATACACTCGCTTAAGAATACAGAGCAACTTGGCTAAAAATACTAATCTTAATTGACTAGAAAGTACAGAGTATAGTAGTTGCATTTAACCAATGAACACGATTGACAGTACCCAGTAACTTGGCTATGTATACCAATTTGAATTGGGTAGAAGTAACAAAGTAGATTGGCTGTCCCTAGCCAATAAACATGATTAACATTATCAAGTTACTTAGTTAGTTTTACGAAGTAAAATAGTTGAGCCTACTGAATTATTATGCTAAACACAACAAAGCACCTTGGCTGTGGCGACAGTTCTTCAACTAAGTTGGTTGTTGCTGTAACCGATTGAATTGATTTGTAATACTAAGAAGCTTGGGTATTGTTAACAAAGTAACTCGACTCACTATAGTTAAAAGGTTTGCTAAGTTTACTGAGAGGATAGATTAGTAACAACTAACCTTCGATACTTAATTTTACCAACTTACTGGGTTCATATTACCAACACACGTTAACAAAGTTGACTTGTATAATTTTAGCAACAAACTTTGCAGGCTCCCTCCGAAACAAGTTACTCGGTTGCAAATAGCAATAACTTGTTTATTTATAGCCGTTACGTTTTTTCAGTGTGCGTTTATACCCCCATTTTTAATCTTTGGGAGAAAGCGAATGGTGCCAAGACTTCTAGATGGCGCTCCACCTGGATCAGTCGCAAGCTGCACAAACAACGGCTGGATAAATGGCCCAACATTCTTGACTGGCTTCGACATTTTGTGGCTATGACTAGGCCAACTAGTGAGCAAAAAATAATTTTAGTAATGGACAATCACGTGTCACATAAATATTTAGAAGTCCTGGATTATGCTTCAAAGAACAATGTGATTTTTGTGTCTTTTCCACCACACATCACGCACCGATTACAGCCTTTGGATACGTGTGTTTACGGACCACTTAAAAATTATTTCGAACAAGCTGTTTCGGTATTTCAGCGTACCCACGTCGGGCGCATTATTTCACAGTATGACGTGGCCAGATTGTTTGGTGAAGCCTACATGAAAGCGGCCAGTGCCCATAACGCAATAAAAGGGTTTTCATCTACTGGCAATTTGGGCAACCAATCGGAACGTATTTGACGAAAGTGATTATATGCCATCTACTTTGACAGACAGGCCGGAGCCAGCTACTGGAAATGAGGAGTCGGCAAATATTCAACCCGCTGTGTTGAATATCGAGATACCTACTAAAGATAACACCGATATTACAGAAACACCGACTATTTTAAGCGAAACAGCAGAAGTGACAGCAGGACAAACTGAAGAAACAGCATCTGAGATGCAGTCCAACAAATCTCCGCCACTAGTAGCTGACACAGACTTGGAGTTACAGGTTACTGAAGTCAACAGGCCCACAACTCCGGAAATGCAGCCGTCACCACCAATAAAACAGCATAAAACTCCAATAGACATCAGACCACCCCCTCAAATCACACCGAATATAACTACACGAAAACGTAAGGCACAAAAGGCTGAAATACTAACAAGCACACCAGTAAAAGAGGAACTAAGGGAAAAAGAAAACAAAAAGAAGAAACCTACTAACACTAAACTTAAGGCAGTGAAGAAAAATTTAAAGGAACCCAGCACTAATAAGAAGGAAGTAATAGCTTGTTGTAGTAATACCAACAAGAGACAGGTAAGATCCAAACGTGGTCCAAAAAACAGTCAGAATGACAAAACTGAATACGCTTGCTTAGTCTGTGCTGATCTATATACTGAACCACTTCTAGAAGATTGGATCAGGTGTGACGATTGTGACATGTGGGCTCACGAAGCGTGCACTTCTTATTCTGGCAGAGGCAATTATTACTGTGATGCCTGCCAAGAGTAATTTAGTTTTTATTTAATTCTTATTTACTAGTTTTTATTTAGTTGTTTTGTTCCACCGATGATTTATAATTTAAACAACATTAAACATTTAGGAAGTTTTAATGAGCAAATATAAGTGATCTCATGTTAAAGTATTTTGTAAAACTATAAAAATAACAATAGGTACTCTAGTTTATTTTTAAATTCTTCTTAGTAGCTGTTTGTTGCCAAAGATGATTTATAGTTTAAACAAGATAAGATTGAATATGAGTCTGATTAATAATTTAAGACGCTTAAATGAAAATACAAGTGATTTTATGTTAATAAATATTGTAAAACTATAAAAATAAGTTGATTGTTCTCATTATATAGCCTTTACCCGTTATGCCCTGATGAGGTACCTGATTTAGGCCCCCTATAAGGGCAAAACGGGTATTTGGAAGGGTCTCCTAATTTCTGTTTTTCTAAGATTGTTGAAGAGAATGGTTATGTTTGTTATTTTTTTTATATACTATATTAAATAAACATTTCCTTTAGTAAAACTATTTGGTACATTTTACGTTTCTAAGTATTTTTTATTTCACATGTCCCTTAGCGTACCCGTTTTAGGCTTACCTCCCCTACAAGCCATTTTGAGAAAAAAATATCCTCGTGCTTTATATTTTCATTGCTCAAGTCACAACCTTGTTGTGAATGATGCGAAAGCAGTGCCAGAAATTAGAAATACTGTCGCCACTGTAAAGGATGTTATAACGTTTTTCAGAGAATCGACTACATTTCGAAACTACGCTCCAAACCTATCACGATTGTGTGAGACGAGATGGTCCGAAAAACATAAATCAATCAGAAAGTTTTCTCAAATCTTTTCGTCATTTGGTTTATGTGCATCCTATAATGAAACAATAATGTATAAGGCAGCAGCAGTTTTTCATCGTCCTCCTCATGTCCTATCACCAGAAAGTGGCACACTCATTCAATACGTTGCTGACAATGCCGATATTAATGTGAATACTCTCGACGGCAATAACACACTCCACATAATGGGTATTATTCAAATTGTTACTCCTAAAAATTCAGTTTTGCTAGAAGAGCCTATGCCACGAATAAAAGAAGCTCTTTCAGCAAAAGATTTCAAAGCAAAAGCTCATGTGCCGATACAGATCTATCAAAATGACGGTGTAGTAGGTTACAGTAAAATAAATGTTACATATTTTGTTTATGGAACTGAAACGGTATCTTTCCTCAAAAAAGCTGATGCAGTATGGTTTTATGGGAAATGGAAAAATGAGTCTTTACCTGGTTGGAATGGTTTTATTGAACGTTTAACAAATAATCATATAAATTACTCTAAATCTCAAATTTCATTTTTACCGTTTATTCACCAACCAGCCATTAACTATAATACTATCTATACGACTTTACTTTAGAGAATGCAAAACGGTATGGCCACAATGTATGCATCGTGACTTTCGACGCTCCTGTACTCCTGTGTGATCCTGTACGCTAAAGCTCGAGAAATTGTATCAGCCGCACCTGAGGGCTCTAAAATATCAAAAATCATCATCAGACTCGGAGGATTTCATCTACTGATGTCCTTCCTGGGAGCAATCGGTCATATTATGCAAGGAAGCGGCATGAAAGAAGTACTCGCAGAAGTCTATGCGGTAAAATCATTAGAAAAAATGCTCAATGGGCATGCTTACGCAAGAGCTATTCGAGCTCATACACTACTTCAGCTTACTTTAGCAATTATAATATTTAAAGAAGTTGAAATTGATGACATCATGGATGCAGATCTAATCATAAATATCGAGCACATATTAGATAACACTCTTTCATACAATGATATTGAAAATGATGATGAAGTATCTGGAGCTTTACTTAACAAATTGAATCAAAAATTAAAAGAATATGAGGAACGAGGACCAACTGCAAAACTTTGGATTCAGTATTTTCATATGGTTTCTATTGCTAAAGAGTTCCTAAGAGCTGAGCGTATGGGGGATTGGAAAGCTCATTTAAACTGCGTCAGAGAAATGCTTCCTTATTTTCACGCGTCTGGACATTTTCCTTATGCTAAGTCTCCACACCTTTACTTGCAGGATGTGCAACAGTTACAAAATTCGATAGATCCTGAAGTTTACGAAAGATTTTCAGACGGATTTTTCACAGTTAGACGTTCTGACAAATTAAGTTGTGGAACTTCAACGGACATGGTAATCGAACAGTCTATGATGAAAGCCATGAAGACAGATGGAGGTATTGCTCGAGGGAGAAGTACAAAAGAGAGTTTCATAAGTAAATGGGTTTATAGTATGCATGCTATGAATACCGTTTGTGAAAAATTAGAAGATCTCGCTAACGTTAGGATGGATACGACCGAGCAGCATGTTGATGCAAGTGATTCGCGAATAAAAAAAGATGCTAAAGATGTACGAAAACTTTTAGAGTGGTTATCAACGCATGATCCTTTTCCAGACGTTAGCAAAATTGTTTCTATTGCGAGTGGTGTCGTCGGTGATGATAAAATCAATTATTATAAAGCTCATGAAGTTGGGCTTGCTTCTATGGCAAAAATGACAGGACTCACATTCAATAATATTAAATTAAAACGCTCTGACAAAGTTGTTCCTCTTTTAGCTATGACTAGTACCATAAAAGTTCATGAAGAAAAAGTACCTGTTGACCCTGTATTGTTGTTCCAACGCATGAGTATTACTGCAGCATTTCAAGATGAAATAGAAAACTATTTTGAATATGAACTATCTCCCTACCCTCTTTCGTTATTTGATGACATCGGGATGCGTAAAACACAGAAGTCTGCAATTTACGATTGTTTCGAAAAGGTAGTCTTTGATATTAACAACACAAATGCGACATACATCATTGACGGAGGATACTTACTACATCGCGTTGTGTGGGATAGTGAAGAAACATTCAACGTTATATTAGATAAATACGTACAGTATGTACGTCGACATTTTGGTTCCCGAGTTACTGTCGTATTTGATGGCTATAATGATTGCACGAGAAATACCAAAGCTGCAGAACAGCGTCCGAAAAGGAATTTTACTAAGGAAAATATATTGGTAAGACAAGCTAATAATGATGCTGATGTATTGATAATTGAAACAGCAATTGAGCAATTCAATTTGACAAATACAACTATTGTTGTTGGTGAAGATGTAGACTTACTCGTATTACTGACTGCTCGAACTCCAACTGAAAAAACTATTTTCTTCTTAAAACCAGGAAAAGCTCAACATCAATCGGAAATGTATTCATCAAAAAGTTTATCTACTTTTGTAAAGTGTCAAAATCATGTACTATTTTTACACGCAATAACTGGCTGTGATACGACATCTGCATTTTACAGGAGGGGTAAAATAACAGTTTTCAAACTATTTGAGAAACAAAATTTAATTGAATGTGCTGAAGTTTTTAATTCTACTCGACAAGAAATTATTACTAACGGTATTCGCTTTCTTCTTTCTATGTACGGAGCTCCTAAAAAAACTACTTGCTTAGATAAGTATAGATATGCATGTTTCGTTAAAAACACCAAAAGTAAAAAACAAGTACAATTAGCTTGTCTTCCTCCAACCTCAGTTGCTGCTCATCAACATCTTTTTAGGGTATATTACCAAGTTCAAGTGTGGCTTGGTTATCAGCTAGACCCTACAGACTGGGGTTGGAAGTTGTTCAACAATTCATTAGAACCAGCGCACACTTTACTTCCACCTGCGCCGGAAAACTGCTGAACTCGATTTTTTGCAACTGCAAAAAGGGATGCAGTGCTAAATGTGGTTGCAAAAAAGTCGGACTGTTCTGTTCTCCGGCATGTACACATTGTCAAGGCCGGTTGTGCTCTAATATTGAATCACTAACAGTAGAGGATCCGTTTGATTCCAACGAGGCAACATGCGATACATCGCTATTAACGCAGTTTACATGCAATCAGGATGAAGATAAAGAAGAACAAGAAGAACAAGAACAAGAACAAGACGAACAAGAACAAGAAGATCAAGAAGAAGAACAAGAAGAAGAATTTGAAAGTTACGACTCGGACAATTAAATTTCACTACATTTTTTTAACTTTAATTGCTTTTATCTTTTCAATCTCTGCTAATATCCATTATTTTTCAATAGTTTCAAATTAAACAGGATCAAAACTGACCCGTGGAATAGGCCTACTGGGAAAACCACGTTAAAAAAAACGCGCTAAGTATAACTACCTCATAGGTGGCGTGGAAACGTGTGCATATTATGACGATTACAACTTTTACAACTTTTTGAATCGTTATATTTCAAAAACGGTGGCTCGTAGAAAAAAAAAGTATTGATACATTTTTTGTAGATAATTTTATGATCTACAATTTTTGTCTGAGGTGTTTTTATGATAAAACTTACCGTTTTGCTGAAAATCGCGAAAAACTCATTTTTTTGACCTTTGACCTTGAATAAAAAATTTTGCGTACAGGGGAAAGATGGGGAACTTTCAAATAATTCCAAAAAATATGATTTGTCGAGGTCCTCAAAATAGGCCTTTGTTTGCGAGATGACTTCATCATTGGAGTCAAATCTTTTTCCACCGACCCATTTTTTCAGGTTTGGGAACAAGAAGTAGTCACTCGAAGCCAAATCTAGAGAATAGGGTGGATGTGGGAGCAATTCATAGCCCAATTCATGGATTTTTGCCATGGCAACTGCACATGTGTGCACCCTTGCATTGTCTTGATGAAAAAGAACATTTTTCTTGGCCAAATGAGGTCGGTTTTTTTTCAAATCCTCATTGAAGCGGTCCAATAAGTTGGCATAATATTCCCCATTAATTGTTCTTCCCTTTTGAAGATAGTCAATGTGGATTATCCCACGGGCATCCCAAAAAACAGTCGTCATAACTTTATTGGCTGACAAACCCACCTTGGCCTTCTTTGGCGCCGATTCACCCTTAGAAACCCACTGTTTTGACTGTTGTTTGGTCTCTGGTGTGTTGTGATGGATCCATGTTTCGTTCACGGTTACAAAACGGCGCAAAAACTCCTCCATATTGTGATTAAACAACGCCAAACCTTCCTGTGAAGTTGTTACACGATTGCGTTTGTGGTCGACTTGCGGAAAGCTTTCTCATGCCCAAGTGATCATTCAAAATTGAAACCACTGAGCCATGCGAGATGCCTATGGCTTCCACAATCTCTTGCACTTTCAATCTTCGGTCGGCCAACACCATATCGTGAATTTTTTCGATTGTTTCGGGTGTAGAGACCTCAACTGGGCGTCCAGGACGTTCGGCATCTTCAGTGCTTGTACGGCCACAACGAAATTCAGTAAACCACTTTTTTACCATTGAAATCGATGGTGCAGAGTCCCCATAGTATTTATCAAGCTTAGCCTTGGTCTCGGTAATGGTTTTTTTTCGCAAAAAATAATGCTTAATAAGCACACGAAATTCACTTTTTTCCATTGTTTCCTTAAGTTACTGGATAGTCTGATAAAGATAGCTGTAAAACACAAACTGACTGACGCAGCAAGTTCAAATTTTGATAGGAGTCAACTGACAGATGCCTGTTGACAGGAGTAGTGTTGCTTTTTCAGTAAGGAGGTTAGAAATTCAAAAAGTCACGGACTTATTGACCCGCCTTAGTAATACAGCAGCAATTATTATACTCTCCTTTATTGGTGCTTACCACAGATACGTATTACAATATGTAATGAGATATGCTTAACACAATATATACGTCTACACTATGTATAGCCTTTTGGCCAACTAAAATAAACTAACTCGATAGGCTTTACTTCATGACATCTGCCAATGTCATTAATGACATTGACAGTTACATCTTACTGTTGATATATTAACATTGTGGAATCCAAAACACCCAGATCATAAAAGTCGACCAAAGCGTTTCGACTCATTGAATGAAATAGCAAACCATTTTAATACAAATGTATCAGAAATAGAAAGAAAAATCAAAAACATGACAAGTCAGTATTATACTCGTAGAGAGAAAAAAACAGTGACTAACTCAAAAAGTCGGGTATCGGTACCGATTGTGTTTATCAGAGCAAGTGGTTTGCATATAAATCATTTAGTTTTTTGCAAAACAAGAATACTCCTACTGCCACGATCGATTCTGTAAGTAAAAATGCATTTATACATCCGATTTAAATCTTGACTAAATTATTTATCTTTACTTTCTATGTAACAGAATACAACAGATTAAAAATATTTTAATTTCAGGAGACATCAAACGAGAGCAGTGTTGTACAACCCCAACAAAATGATTCATCTCATTCATTTGCCGATGACACGATTAAACGTCCCAGAAAAATCTAAACAATGAAATGATTTCGCAAACTCAAAATATTATGAAATCTGTCTCCGATCGACAAAATCAAACACAAGAAAAAGATGAAGACACTCTTTTTGGAGAATATATTGCAGCAAAACTGAGAAAAATGGATAAATCAACAAATGCAATAGTAAAACATCGAATTAATAACATTATTTTTGAAACCGAAATTGGATATCAGACAGATATGTATGCAGATTACGCAAGACCCTCTAGCTCCCGTAGTCATCCAGGGTACTATACAGGTTCTCCAAATGATCAGCCAAATGCATATCCTTCTAACCGCTCGTCATCTGTATATTCTACTATTACGAGCCCGGATCATCAGCATTCTACCACCACAAATCCTGATAATCAGCCAAATACAAATCCTTCATCTCTATATCCCATCAATATAAGCCCTCATCCGCAACTTCCTGGAGTTGAATCTTCGGTACCAGTAGCGCTTGATGAAAGTTCTAATAGTGACCGTATAAGCAGCCAAGTAATAGAGAACGTTTTTAAATCCCTAAATGAAAAATAATTTTCTTTCTTTAAGATCTTTATTATATTGTTATAAATTGAAATAAATATAGCTTAGCATGAGAAAAGTAAACACGAAATAAATCTGTCTATTGAAATGTTATGATTAAGTAAGAGTCACTAATTGTAAACACAAATTAAAATATAACTATCATTATTATGTTTTTTATTAAATCTTTAAATTTAGATTTTGATTAAATTGATCATTGATCATACTGCCATTCTAAGCTTCCGACATCGGAGAGAAAATATTCAACCAACTCGTTCCTTGTATCTTCAGGACACAGATTTGTATTGACCTCTCTTGGCAAGGCAACAAAACAATTATTTTCAGGAGTTACTGTGCGCCATTCACCTGGTATGATTTCTCCGTTATAATTTTCAGAATCATATTCGTTTCGCTGTATTTTTTTTTTGTATAATTGAACAAATGTACACAGGCCAATGTCACAATAGCAGTTTTTTGTGGACATAGCTGGATAGGTCTCTTGAATATTTGAAATTTGCTGGTTAACTGCCCAAACACATTTTCAACTACTCTTCGTCCTCGACATATACGATAATTGAAAACTCTTTTGGGAGATCTTTTTGTGTGATTACCATCGTAAGGTTTTATAATGTGGGTTTGTAATGTAAAAGCATCATCACCCAAAAAAATATGGCACTGGTACATTTCTCCCAGGTAGAGGTTTGTTGTCCGGCAAATTTAAAGAATTGTTATTTAACATTTTGCATAACGCAGAGTTATTAAAAGCACCGGCATCTGAAATGCGACCCTGACATCCCACATTAGCGTATAAAAACTTGTAATCTGCATCCACTAATGCAAATAGTACAATACTGAAATAAGTTTTATAGTTAAAATATTCACATCCACTTCTTGGTGGACATTAAATTTTTACGTGTTTTCCGTCCATTGATCAAAGGCAATTAGGAACATTCTGTTCAGTTCCTATTTGTTTCTAGTTTTATTTTGGTTAACTTGTTTAGTTGTTAAGGACATATGTATTCTACAATGTCCTTGGTGGGCGGTATGTCCAATTTGATATCCTTAGGCTCAACTCACACTGGCACAGAGTCGAAGCGACGCGACGCGTTATATTTTTCAGCCTATAGCATATTCATCTCTATTGTTCCATTATTTAAGTACAAATTTGTGCTATGTAAATATGGAAGCGCACGTCGACGCGCGTTGACGCGCGCATTCGCGCTTCGACGCTCGGCTGGAGTCGAGCGGATTCGCGAGTCGCCGCGCGTTACTCGGCCGCAGTGACGCGTCAGACGCCGACCACTACGGACGGACGACAGTGCTGAACTATACGACAATGGACGAAGATGAAAAATTAATTTTTTTAGTACAGAAATATGAATGTCTGTTTAACGTCAAGGCGAAAACCTACAGTGATAAAAATTGTAGGAAAAATGCCTGGCAAAAAGTAAGCGGTGAAATGCAAATTTCTGGTAAGTTCTAACTGTTTATTATTACATTTACATAACATACACAATAGTTATAAAGGGTGTAAAAAAATTAAACCCAGAACCGAAAGTGGGGAACACTACTTATCAATGCGAACATTTTCCCTCAAGAAACTATACCTGGGAAATCAAGTTTTTCAGGGA
The DNA here is from genome assembly GCA_963565745.1 of Phengaris arion. Taxonomy (NCBI): domain Eukaryota; kingdom Metazoa; phylum Arthropoda; class Insecta; order Lepidoptera; family Lycaenidae; genus Phengaris; species Phengaris arion. Next base: position 27,054,926 of record OY751436.1, read on the forward strand.
TAATTAGGTGCGTAGTTTGTACTTTTTTACACCCTTTATTTTATGTACACGCGATGTAAATCCAATGAAGTATTCAGTTGTGTTTAATAATGTAACATTATGACCACTTTTTTAACATCGTGTGATCATTTCGTTTTGCCATGGTACTGCCCCATGCTCGGATATAAAATAAGATTTGAATTTATCTCTGATCACCATGGCATTTGACGTAGTTTGGTTATCGACTGACCGCATATTTTGTAATATACTATTACTTGGCAATTGCAAGTTTTCGAGTTCGTCATTTTCTCTTATGTAATTATGCAAACATGTGCATGCAAGAACCATAGAATCAAGATGCATCGGTTGCATTTTTATTTTTTTTTGAAAAACCTCAAATTTTTGTGACAGGATTCCGAAAGCACTTTCTACTAGGCGCCTTGCTCGACTTAAGCGATAATTAAAAATTTTCTTTTCATGATTGTCAGACACCTGATTTCCAGGATATGGTCTCATAATGTGTTCGGACAAGGGAAATGCTTCGTCTCCTACAAAAACATGTGGCATTTCTTCTATCATACCTGGCAACCTTTTATTAGGCGGTATAGCAATCGTATTATTTTGTAATCTTTGTCCAAATTTAGAGCTGTTTAATATGCCGCTATCACTGTTACGTCCATATGCTCCAATGTCAACAATAATGAATTTGTACTTTGCGTCAACAACGGCTAACAAGACAGTACTGAAATATTTTTTGTAATTAAAGTAGAGACTGCCACTATTCCAGGGAGCCCTTATATTGACGTGTTTACCGTCAATTGCCCCTATACAATTAGGGAAATTCCATATGGTTCTGAATTCCTCCTCTATTTTAGTCCATAATTCTTGTGTAGGCTTCGGCATAACAAGTGGCTGTAAATATTTCCATATTGCTGCGCAAACTTCATGTACAATTGTTAAAACAGTGCTGTATCCTACTCGATAACTTTGACCTAAGGCTTGAAAGCTTATCGCCGTAGTCAGAAATCTGTAACAATTTAAAAAATACACGTAAATAATACATTTTATTAGATTAAAATAAAAGTTACAATTTTGTGTTCCTTTTTCAGAGGCGGAGTGTCAAAAGCGGTGGAAAAGAATTCGAGATTGCTACAAAAAGGCCATTAGATTAAGGCAATTTAAGAGTGGTTCTGCTAGATCAAATGATAAGCCAATAAGATTTGAAAAAGAATTGGAGTTTTTAAAACCATACTTGCAGAACAAACCACAGACGTGTAACTTAGATAGCTCCGAAGAAACTGACCTAAACACTGATACCGACACCAACTTGCCATCTCGACCCGAATCACAATTATCCAACCATTCCGATACTACACGAAAGAAGTCCCAACCACTATCACAAATGTTATTCGCGCAATATCTGGAAAATAAGAAAAAAGAAGAAGATCCAACAGACACATTTTTTCTCTCTATGTCTAAAACCGTTAAACAGATGCCAATACAAATGCAAGCGCAACTGAAACGACAGATATTACTTTTAGTAACTGACGCGGAAATAAAAGTTGCTTCCAATGCTTCCTTTCAACCTGAAACAACTAATATCAACCCAAGGCAAGCAAATACTTCTTCATCCAGTGGCTATACAACAGAACTACGAACCGAATCAGAAAGTCTTCAGCTGCAATCTAATTCCACTAACTATAATGTTAACACATATACAATGCAGCCAAATACCGGCTATTATACAATACAGCTACCAACCACTTATACTCCTTCTACAAATACGTCAACCAGTACCAACTGCACAACCATTAATCAGTTCGGAAATAGCACTTCTTCGAGCTATCGTATAGAAAATCTTGAGCTGCCACCTTCACCGTACATACCATTGCCGATTGGGATGACGACGCGGCAACGGAGGGAAGGCGATAATGACTACAGTGAATGACGTTATGTATGGCTGATGAATGCCCTGATTTATTAATTATTAAACTAAGTAAACAGGGTGGGACGGTTCTCCAAAAAATTATAAATACTTATTTTTTGTCATACCTACCTATACTTTCCGGAAATAATGTCATGTAGTTTTTAGCTTAAAATGATGTGATATATGCATGCTATCAGTTTCTGGAGAACTGTTCCTTACACCTTGTATAATAATGCGTAAAAATTATGATTCAAGATAAATAAATCTATATAAATAAAAACAAATGCTTTTATTTTTGTCCTATTTGTGTTCTCAAACTGTCGATCATATTGTAACGAAACTAAGGCAGGGTGTTCTGACGACGCTCGAGAAAAATCCACTGATGTTATAAAGGTCTTCTCACGCAAAATTACAGAACTACTAGGTACGTTACGGTACTACCACCGCCTATCATTTAAAAGCAAATTGAAATAACAAATGCACACACATCCGAGGGGCTAGTGTGAGTTTGATCGAGTACGAAACGTTACTATCGCGTCTGTCGGAATCAAAACTTCCCCATACGTCCGCTAGGGGCGCTGTTCGATTTCCCATACTAATTCGGCTGTGACGCAGACGCGATAGTAACGTTTCGTACTCGATCAAACTCACACAAGGGGTACCGCTCGTTCATCAAGTCCAGTATTACTATGCTTGCGCTGAATTCGAACACAGTTTTCCGAGTCATAGTCGATCAAAAATAACAATAATAGCTCTTAAAAATTTACGTACATACCTCAAGCATATTGATATCCGCTCTTCAACGGAAATAGGTATTCTTAAATTTGTTTCTTGCTTTTGGATGTGAGGCCTCAAAATATTTACCAAATTTTCAAATTTATCTAAGCCCATTTTATAATAATCATAAAAATATCTTGGGTCCTGGCTTAAATCGTTACTACAAAGTGTTTTGAATTCGCCAAGAATATGTCTTTTCTTCCATAACTCGTGAACCCAAAATTTTCGTTTTATTTTCCTATTCTCAGCTTCTGATATAATTTTACTTTCTTCCTCTTCAACTTCTGATATTAGCGCAATCATGATAAGATCGATATCAACCATCGTATACTGCCGAGCGAGCACCATTCACGAATGTTCGAAAGTCACTAGTCCAGCACTGTGATCCGAACGCGCTAATACGAGCATCGTCGCGCGCAGACGCACGTCGCCGCGCGAACACCCGCGTCGCCGTGCAAAACATGACGCGTCGCGTCGCTTCGACTCTGTGCCAGTGTGAGTTGAGCCTTAGGTAAAATAAAGTGTAAGTTTAGTTACTAATATTAAAACTAAGAAAAATATTACTGAAGAAACAAACAAGTATATTAGACAATATTCATTCACGGGCAAACACAAGTTCAAAAAATTCTTTCACATGGATTCACATCTGGCAAAGATCGGGCAGATGCAAAGATGTCTCTATAGGACTTTCGGTCCAAATGCCGGATCTGTAAATGAGATATGTCCGATATCACTCTTCTCTTAGTGATAGGCGTTCGTTGAGTTGGAAGATTGACTGAATATTTAAATTCATCACATGGGATCGGGAATCGGGATGTATAAGGGAGTCCCCCCGCTACTCATAACAGACCAGATAGATGATCTGACCATATTGGTAGAAAGCATAGGAGTTGAGACTGGCACTGCAGCAGTTTTGGAAGAGACACTAAAAATATATCGACAGAATATGATTCCTGAGTTGCCATACTTATTATTGTTTGTTTGTATCAATTCGATTTTGAATGTGACTACTATTTATGGGAAACCACAAATCTCTCCATCAGACTCAAAAGTCTATAACTTGGGAGTATTGATAATTAGATTCCTAAATTTGATGTCTCTTGCAACTAGGAATGTCCTTTTCCATGATAAAGCTCAAACTATGATAAATGAAGTTGTTGTTGTGCATCGGACCTGACTACACGTTTAATTTGCTGCGATTAACAAGCCAGTGCTTCCCAATCTTTGGTACCAGTATATTGTAATTGCTTTTCGATTAAAATGAAGTGCGACATTTGCGATGCTACTTTTACTGATGGGGTTTTCTGCCATGGGTGTAAGCGGAACATGGACTTCGCCTGTGCCTCTATTTCGGAATCAGGCTACCGCAAGCTAGGGGCCGACAGAAAGTCATTGCGGAGATGTCCTCAATGTAAGCTCTCATCGAGCCCGCGCCCAAAGTCACCGCTCCCGGAAGCTGTAACTCTGGATATGATATTGTCGGAGTTGCGAGAAGTAAAATCTCAGCTCAATAAGTTGCCTGAGCTCTATGAGGATGTCAAACTAATTAAGGATGATATCTCTGACTTGAAAGCGTCGTGTGACTTTAATAGTTCACGAATTGACAATTTGGCGACCAAGGTTTTGGCTGTGGAAAAGCAGGCTCTAGAATTCCAGAAGATGGAGTCAAGTTTTTCGAGAGACTTGGCGCTACTAAAAAAAGATATTGTGAATCGGGAACAATGGTCGCGAATGAATAATGTGGAGATAAAAGGCGTGCCGATAAAACCTAACGAGAACCTCTTTAATATAGTTGAGATTTTATCTAAAGTTGTAGGTTACTCGTTCCCCAAAACCCAAATTAACTATATAGCTCGGGTTCCTTCGCATGACTCAAAACATAAATCGATCATTGTGAGTTTTATTAATCGATACATTAAAGAAGAGTTCATCGCTGCATCACGTGCACGGAAGCAAATAAGTCTAAGAGATATTGGGTTTGGAGATGAAGACAGACGGGTTTATATTAATGATCACCTCGTTCCCGATCTTAAGAAGCTGTTAACAAGAGTTAAAGAATTTGCAAAGCAAAAGGGATACCAGTACGTATGGGTTAAATTTTGTAAAATTCATATTCGGAAAAATGACAAATCACCAGTACATATTGTTTCGAATGAAGTGGATTTAAAAAAGCTAGCTTAGTATGCAGATTGCATTATTACTCATATGTAGTTATGTTAGTCTCATTTAAATATCTACTGCCTAATCACTGCTTAATTTATTGCTTAATTTCATTAATTGTTATCTTTGCTATAATATATTATGCTTTCCTGAATTATATACATACACTTTATGTCTTGCTTTTAAAAATTGTAATTAGCCACCAAAAAAGGTTGAGAACCGCTTGCTTTTCATTCGTAAATTTCTCGTACCGCTTCGTGAATGTCTTCGGGCCGGTCAAACCGGTACGGATGCATGTATTGTTGCACTTTTTGTCTCACTCGCACTCGCACTTGCTTGCGCGCACGGTTGATATTTTGATTCTTGCATATTTTATTATTTACCCTCAATTTAAGTCTATCCTAAATATGTTCAATATTATTGCTTTTTCAATGCTTATTCATTTAGTTCTTAATATAATACTATTTCTTGTCTTCGAAATATTATATTGTAGAGTATTAAATAGTATTATATTCCTTGAAAAGTATAAAGAACGTAGTGTATATGAATCGTGGAACTCACGGGCTTTGTGTACTCATGTTCAGGGCAATGTTACGCTGTTTGTTTTATTTTTGATCTTCTATTATTATAATACAATCTCAAGTAGTTTCTTGAAAATAACACTTTATCATATAAAATTTAATGATATCCATTGGGAATTTTTTTATAGTTACCTGCTAGCAATATCCTTTTTAACGAATTACCAATTAATAAAATTTTATAATGTTGCTAACTATGCAGGTAGCTGTTTTTAATTACATTGAGGGGTCATTGATAAACTACTATCATATGGAGTTACGCTTCGAGATAAAATTTTTGTATCCAAAGACTATTAATAATTATATTTTGTGGTACGAATTAACTTATTTTAAATTGATATTCTACAGTCATCGTAATTGCTATCGTTTCCTAGTCTATATTTTAACACTGTTGTTGTTTTGTTTTTGTGAAGTTTTTTACAAATGGATTCTAAAATAAGCATCTATTACCAAAATGCTCGCGGTTTACGTACCAAAACTGACTGTTTTAAAAGGAATGTATACCTCAACTCATACGATATTATATCGATAACTGAGACCTGGCTACTGGATGGTATACACGATCAAGAATTATTCGACAGTAGGTATGTTGTCTGGCGGCGTGATAGAGATTACTCATCGACCAACCAATTGTTAGGCGGTGGTGTCCTTTTAGCGGTTCGACGAAACTTCGCAGCTGTGGGACGTCCTGAATGCACACATCGACTGAAGACCTCTGGGTGACTGTCTCTCCTATAGGTGGATCTACGGTTATAACTCATTTTTGTACGATCTAACTGTGCAAACAAAATTTGGGAAATAGTTCTTGTGAGCAACTAGAAAATTTCTCAAATAATTTATTTGACGTAGTTAACTCATGTCCTAATGATAGATTCATTATACTAGGAGATTTTAACCTTCCGTTTATTGACTGGCACCCTCAGGGAACTTACTTCGCATCAGGTGGCGTGTCACTTTCTAGGAGTCAAATAAACTTTATCGATACTCTTGCTCAATGCAATCTATCACAACGCTGTCAAGTTCGCAATTACAATGATCGGTTTTTGGACTTAACTTTTTCTAATTGTGAGCTTAACATCAATGCTTGCGATGATCCTTTGGTAACTGAAGATGTACCCCACCACCGATCGTTATGTATTGACCTTGTGTACAATTCTGTTAGTTCTTTAGATTCTAAAAGTAGAGAGAAATATTTTTACAACCGAGGTAATTTTGATGAAATTTGCACCGCTTTAAATTTAGTTGATTGGCATGAATACCTGAATAATAAATCTTTGGAAGACGCCGTAAAATGTTTTTATGATAAATTATATAATCTTCGTAATTCCTATATACCACATAAAATGACTTCTGCAAAGTGTTTTCCTCCGTGGTACAATCCTGCCCTTAGAAAAGTTTTAAAAGAGAAATATAAATACCACCGAAAATTTAAAGTTTATGGTAATCTTACTGATTACATCTCATTTACACTACTTAGGAGAAGAGCTAAATCTCTAGAGCGCTTGTGTTATGAATCATACATTCAAAGAACTGAGAATTCCCTTGCTACTAACCCTAAAGTCTTTTGGTCCTTCATTAAAAGCAATTCCAGAGCCTCCTCTATGTTTCCATCCTCTATGACCTATGAAGAAGAGCAAGCCACTACTGGTGATAAAATTTGTAATCTTTTTGCCTTATATTTCAACTCCAATTTTCTTAATTCTAATTCCCCCATTAATTTATGCATTGAAGCGCCACATACTAATCATAACTCTATAGGAGATGTTCAGGTGGATCCGGAAAATTTACTTAAACTTTTAAGATCAGTAAATTTGAACAAAGGCTCCGGACCTGACGACATTCCTCCTTTACTAGTTGTTAAGTGTGCCACAAGCTTGGTAACTCCCCTGTGCATATTATTTTCACGATCTCTGAAAGAAGGTTATGTCCCTATTATTTGGAAGTCAGCCTTTGTCACTCCTGTGCACAAAGGAGGCGACAAGTCCAATATCAAAAACTATAGACCAATATCAAAGCTCTGTACTTTCGCTAAAATTTTCGAGCGAATTGTATATAATCAGGTTTATTCAACGATCAATTATTGGTTTATTCCCGAGCAACATGGATTCTTAAAATCACGATCTACTACCTCAAATTTAATTCTTGCCTATGACTATGTTAGCTCACATATGGATTCTGGTGCTCAGGTTGACGTGTTATTCACTGATTTCTCAAAAGCCTTTGATCGTATAGATCACTCTATCCTACTACAGAAGCTACTTTCTGCGGGAATACACGGAAATCTATTTCGATGGTTTACATCTTATATTAACAATAGGTCGCAGGCTGTCGCCATCAATGGATTTACGTCGAGGTGGGTATCAGTACCCTCAGGCGTTCCTCAAGGCTCGCTATTGGGACCTTTATTATTCGCGATATTTCTGAATGATGTCAGTTCTTGTTTCCACTATTCTAAATTTCTATTATACGCGGATGATACCAAAATAATGAAAAATGTTTCTTCACTTCGTGACTGTCATCTTTTACAAGAAGACTTGGACAGGTTTAGTGACTACTGTATCGTACATAAATTAAATCTTAATGTAACGAAGTGTTATGCGGTGACCTTTAGCCGTAAGTCTAATTTGATAAAGTTTAATTACAAGATTGAAAATAATGAGATAGTCTTTAAGGATACAATGAAGGATCTTGGAATAATAGTGGATTATAAATTATTATTTGATGAGCACATAAATTATATAGTAAATAAGGCCTCAAAGGCATTAGGATTTGTCATAAGGTCTTCTGCTAATCTCAAATCTATTAAAGCTATTAAAATACTTTACTGTTCGTATGTGCGTAGTATCCTAGAGTACGGGTCAGAGATTTGGAACCCCTCCTATGACATTTATAAAAATAGAATAGAATCTATACAGAAACGCTTTTTAAGGTTCCTTCAGTATAGGTGCCGCCTGAACCTCCCTAACTACGAATCGAGATGTAATAAATTTCACTTTCTCCCCTTATACTACCGTAGAGACATTTCGGATTTAGTTTATCTAAGTAAAATAATTAATAATGTTATCGATGCTCCTGATTTATTAAGTAAATTTAATTTCAACGTGCCCAGTAGATACTTTCGTTATTACGTTCCATTTCATGTCCCACCATATAAGACATTCTATCGCCGTAATTCATTTGTCTGTAGATCTAGTGCCCATTTCAATCGATTCTATACAGATTATCATGTCGAAGATGTTTTTTCAATAAAAGCACCTAATATTTGTAGACTTTTATCCGATGCGTATTTTGTCCACGGGAAATTATAATTCACATCCAATACCAATCTGTGATGTTAAAGGCTGCAGGCTGTGCGTGTGTGAGTATTTCGGTGCATACGAGAGCAATTGAATATTATACCCGACCTTTTCTGGTGACACCCGGTATTTCTTTTCTTTTTAATTTAATTTTAATCGCAACTCTTGTAGCATGATGTGGTACTTTAAATTATGTTCAAATTAATAATATGTTATTATTTCTTTGTATACTTTCTGTTACAACACCTCATGGTTAAAACTTAAGTCACAACTGTATACTTAATGTCTTACCTATCAGTGAAAACTTTTAATTGGCTTTATGGTGTCTATAAATGTATTAGTATTGTAATTATCTGTAAGCTGTAAGTTTTCCGAATACAATAAAAATAAAATAAATAAAATAAAAAAATGAAAACTTCCCTTTTTCATGGACTACAAGACTTGTTAAAATTAAAACTAAGAAAAATATTACTGAAGAAACAAACAAGTATATTAGACAATATTCATTCACGGGCAAACACAAGTTCAAAAAATTTTTTCACATGGATTCACATCTGGCATAGATCGGGCAAATGCAAAGATGTCTCTATAGGACTTTCGGTCCAAATGCCGGATCTGTAAATGAGATATGTCCGATATCACTCTTCTCTTAGTGATAGGCGTTCGTTGAGTTGGAAGATTGACTGAATATTTAAATTCATCACATGGGATCGGGAATTTGATGAATTTAAATATTCAGTCAATCTTCCAACTCAACGAACGCCTATCACTAAGAGAAGAGTGATATCGGACATATCTCAGTAACAGATATCACTTCTTCTCAAAGTTCTGAGATTTATTTAGTGATGAGGAATCAATACATGGGAAGTGTCAACACAAAACCGGACCATAGACCATTGATAAGGTCCTTAAACCTGTTCCCATGCATGAGGTCTAGGAGCGACGAATTCAAGAGAGCATGTTTTTTATTAAGATATAATATGTACAAGGGAGTCCCCCCGCAACTCATAACAGACCAGATAGATGATCTGACCATAATGGTAGAAAGCATAGGAGTTGAGACTGGCACTGCAGCAGTTTTGGAAGAGAAACTAAAAATATATCGACAGAATATGATTCCTGAGTTGCCATACTTATTATTGTTTGTTTGTATCAATTCGATTTTGAATGTGACTACTATTTATGGGAAACCACAAATCTCTCCATCAGACTCAAAAGTCTATAACTTGGGAGTATTGATAATTGGATTCCTAAATTGGATGTCTCTTGCAACTAGGAATGTCCTTTTCCATGATAAAGCTCAAACTATGATAAATGAAAACTTCCCTTTTTCATGGACTACAAGTCTTGTTAAAATTAAAACTAAGAAAAATATTACTGAAGAAACAAACAAGTATATTAGACAATATTCATTCACGGGCAAACACAAGTTCAAAAAATTCTTTCACCTGGATTCACATCTGGCAAAGATCGGGCAGATGCAAAGATGTCTCTATAGGACTTTCGGTCCAAATGCCGGATCTGTAAATGAGATATTTATTTATTTATTTATTTATTTTATTGTATTCGGAAAACTTACAGCTTACAGATAATTACAATAATAATACATTTATAGACACCATAAAGCCAATTAAAAGTTTTCACTGATAGGTAAGACATTAAGTATACAGTTGTGACTTAAGTTTTAACCATGAGGTGTTGTAACAGAAAGTATACAAAGAAATAATAACATATTATTAATTTGAACATAAATTAAAGTACCACATCATGCTCCATCATCCATACCCCCAGCGTTTTAGACATAGCGCTTGTCAGAAATATTTCTCTCGATATTTCTATCGAGACTATTCACGAGCTTAACTCAGACCACCGCCCGGTTAAAATTACTCTCGGTAATTCTGACAGGATTAACCACAGTAAGAAAAAGATTATCGACTATAAACAGTTGGCTGATAATATCCAAAATCTTCAATCGATTCATCTCGATAAAATTCCAGATAATACATAAAGTAGCGAAGCAGCTATAGCGGCTGCCTCAGACCTAACAGACCACCTGGTAGCGACTATAGAAAAGTCATCCAGGGAGATGTCTGTGTCTCACGAGAGACCTCAAGTGGCCCCATGAAATAATCGAAATAAACTGTGATAGAAATCTTAAATTGCCGCATATTTATATACCGGAAATAAATTCTAAATTCATGATCGATACAGGTAGTACGCGATCATTTATAAGACCTGATATAGCGCATAAATATTTTACTAATGATATTTATAATGAGCCATTTGAAGTAATCAGTACACATGCGTCGAGCATACACCACGAAGTTATCAATATCCCTTTATTACCCATATTTAAGTCAAATAATTTTCACAAGTTTTATGTTTATAATGTAGATCGTAAGTACGACGGATTAATTGGTAACGACTTATTAAAGCAACTAGATGCAGTAATAGATTTAAAAAATAAAGTCCTTAATATTAAAAATGGTAAAATTCCAATTATATATAATAAAAAGCGTCATATTATTAAATTACCACCACGTTGCGAATTACGTGTTAGCTTACCGACAACATTAAAGTCAGGTGTAGCAATTTTAAATTTTGTAGAGTTTTGTGATGGCGTACGTATGCCTAGTGCGTTAGTCACATGCGAAAATGGTTTCCGAAAACCATTATACAAAATACAAGAGAGGAAGAGATGATAGTAACAATTCTAGCACCCTTTGAAATTATTAAATTTAACGGATACATGCGTAAATGCGAAATAAATAAAATAAATAATTATAATAATATAGAAGTTGATAATTTATTAGAAGAAAACTTAAAAAACAAACTAAGGCTAGAACACATGAATGAAGAAGAAAAAAATCAAATATATAACTTATGTAGAGAATATAAAGATATATTTTACTGTGAACATTTTCCATTATCTTTTACCAATGAGTTAAGCATTACATAAGAACAAAAAATGAGGACCCTATTTATATTAAGCCGTACAGACAGAGCCCAGTACAGTCAAATGAAATACAGAACCAAGTAAAAAAATATTAATGGATAATGTTATACAAGAGTCATTTTCTCCGTGGAGTGCACCTGTGCATTTAGTTCCAAAAAAAATAGATGCATCAGGCGAACAAAAATATAGAATGGTGATAGATTACCGGCGCCTAAATGAAATTACGATAGATGATAAGTACCCCCTACCATACCATAATAACAATATAATAAATTGGCGCGTCATTCCTGATGCGTCATGAAGCGACCATCGTTTAATTGTCTATGAGTTTATTCGCGCACCCTCGAGTTGTCCCGTGATATAGTCGAACGATTATAAATATAATGTTAAAAATGGTAATTGGAATTTATTCGGGTCTCTTATGTTCGCTCATTCCAGAGATTTCACTCGTCCAGACTTGAACTCAAATGATAGTGCGGAAATAATGACAAACACCTTTGTCTACTGTGCCGACACCGGCCGCTTAAAACAGAAAATAAGTGTAATTGGTGGCACGATAATTTATATAACTTGCGTCGGGAGTTTAGGAGAGCCAGACGGAAAATTAATTATGCACGTAGACAGGGACTCGGTCTATTGGACGATAATTACGTATCGTACCTAACTGACATTAGGGCTTCAAGGTCGCATTATCGCGCCGCCGTCACCTTAGCAAAAAATAATATGTTGAGAAATGCAGCCGTTAGACTGGATAAGGAGGGACCATGGTCTTCTTTATACCATGAACTCAAACCAAATAATACCACTGCTCCACAGTATTTTTCAAATATCAAGATTAATAATTCGTATACTCATAGTTTAAGAGACACGGCGAAGGCGTACCTAGACGTACTAATTCCAGACGACAAGCCGGACTTGGACAATGATTTTCACCGCGAGATAAGATTCAGAATGTTAGACCCCATCAATACGCCGGTATCTGACTTACCTACACTTGATGAGTTCACTTCAACAGTTGATTTGTTACCTACGAAAAAGTCAGCATGCGAGGATAAAATATCTAATATTATGATTAAGCAGGCGTGTCTAGCGGTAGGCTCATCTATATTACAGGTTTTTAATAAATGTATTGCAGAAGGTACTTTTCCAAAAATCTGGCGAATCGGCACAATAAAATTAATTCTAAAAGCCGGTGATAAACCACCAGACGATCCGAAATCCTACCGTCCTATAACGCTATTATCATGCTTAGGTAAGTTATTAGAACGTCTTATTGTTCCCCGCTTGCTACCCGGTGGCCCGAAATTTAATAATCAGCAATTTGGATTTACCGCCGGGAAGTCAACAGTGAATGCAGCAATCGAGGTCAGAAAAACAGTAAATCTATCGGAGTGTAAATATGTAGTAGGTATATCTCTGGATATCGCGGGTGCCTTCGATAATGCCTGGTGGCCAATGCTACTACTGAAGTTAAGAAACAGAGGCTGCTATCGTAATATTTATTATTTAATTTACTCGTATTTTTGCAACGGCGTAACAAAACTCCAACTCGGCCATTACACACATTCCAAAAACTTAACGCGCGGCTGCCCTCAAGGATCAGTACTATCGCCGCACTTGTGGAATATAAGTTTTGATGATTTATTATGTGTTCCCTAGCCTCCTCTGTGCTCTCTGATAGGTTATGCTGACGACGGTTTTCTTATTATTCAAGCCAATTCGCGATCTGAAATTGAAAACAAGGCCAACAAGTGCCTCAACGTAATATCGAGTTGGGGCCACAGAAATCGATTAGAATTTGCAGCACATAAAACCTTTCAAGTACTTTTAAAAGGTTCATTAATATCAACTCCTTGCATTAAACTGAACAGCATCAATGTGAAACGTAAACAGTCACTTTGTTACCTAGGACTTATTTTAGAAAATAAATTTACATTCCTGGAACATATAATACAGACCGGTGAGAAAGCTAAAAGGAATTTCTATTGTTTCACAAAAATATCAACGTCGACATGGGGCCTTTCATTTAAAACATTAAAAATAATTTATAATGCGACGTACCTCGGCAGCATATGCAATGGCGCACCGGCTTGGGCAGATAGGGCTAGAATAGGAGCGGCCCGTCGTAAACTTTTGCAAAGCCAACGTCTCGCCTTAATATTTTTATGTAAGGCATACCGTACCGTAAGTACTGAAGCACTCCCAGTCTTAGCCGGAGTCTTACCAGTAGATTTAGAGATACAGCGTCGTGCAGCACTATATTATAAAAATAAAAAAATGACTAACCCTGAGTTTTTAAGCGCGAAAGAGAGTAATAAGATAACTAGATTATTCGAGCCATTAGATATTTCTATACAGAACCTAATTTCTGAGTGGCAAGAACGGTGGGACAGCACTATCAAAGGGCGTCACCTATATAATTTCTTCCCTTCGGTACGCGATCGACTCTCGAAGCAATGGATAGAAATAGACCATTACGTCGCACAATTTTTGACAGGACACGGAAACTTTAAAGCGAAACTATTTGGATTTACATTAGTCTCGTCTCCGCTATGCGAGTGTTTGACCGAAGGTAGCTCTTATGAACAAACTGCTCATCACATACTCTGGGAGTGTGATCTCTGGTATGACGAAAGAATCGAAATGTTGAACAGCGTCCATTGTGTTTCTAGGGTTGTGTACTATGAAGATCTCGTGGGCTGCGCGAAGAACTTCCGAGCTTTCAAACGTTTTTGTCATAAGTACTATTGGAAACAATGCAACACTTGTTTGTCATTATAAACGCATTGTAATCAATTGTCATATTATAAATTAAAACATTTAATTACATTCTGTCTTGTCGTCCTAAAAAAAAAAGAAAAAAAAACATGTTATTCCCGTGGTGCTTCCCCTTTAATTCTAACTTTTTGTCATCACAATTTTTGCTGTCTCCCGCCTTGCTTGGGGAGGGAAACTGGAATACTTCCTACTCCTCCTACAATCTTCTGATTATATTTCGTTGCGGGTTCCAAGACAGATTTAGCATGTCCCCCGGGCACCCCTGAGATCATATCAAAGGGTTTTTTGCGGTTGGTTACCACTGGCGATCCTGGCTACACAGGAGTTGCAGTGGTGGGTAAGTGTGGTGGGCCAATTGCCCGAAAATAAGTACCCCCTACCACATATTAAAGATCTTTTTGATAAATTAGGAAACAGCACATATTTTACAACCCTAGATTTAGCTAGTGGTTACCATCAAATCGAAATCATTGAAAGTGATCGTCAAAAAACAGCTTTTAGTACACAATCAGCATATTTTGAATTTTTGAGAATGCCATTTGGTTTAAAAACCGCCCCAGCAACCTTTCAGAGAACAATGGACAACGTTTTAAGAGGATTGCAAGAATATCATTGTATGGTATATATAGATGACATAATAGTATTTTCAGGATCACTACATGATCATATAAATAGTTTAAGAATAGTTTTTGATAGAATACGTAAAACAAACTTAAAAGTTCAGTTAGACAAATCAGTTTTTTAGAAAAGAAGTACTATATTTAGGACTAACAATCACTAAGGATGGCCTTAAACCAAACGATAAAATAAAGGCAGTATTAGACTATCATACACCTAAAATTATTACCGAAGTTAAAAGCTTCTTAGAATTGGTAGGATACTATAGAAGATTTATAAAATATTTTGCAAAAATAACACAGCCTATGACAGCGTGTTTAAAGAAAATAAATAAAATAATAATCCAAAAGGTGTTGTGTATAGTAGGAATTGGGGACACATTAGACCTAGAAAAAAGAATTTAAAAGAAATAAATCCTCCACCTTCTTTTTATGGCGATGGCAGCACAATCAATATGCCTCCCATGCAGGAGAGTATAGATCCCATGAGTTTAACACAACGCGGAAACGGTCCCGTTCAAAATTGCATTAACGATGAGAACTGTGTTCCTATGGAGAGTCTAGAAAATACCGGTTACGTAACCAGGTCTGGTAGAAGTGTAAAGCGTCCTAAATTGTACATGCATGAGAAATTTGAGTAGATAAGTAATGTATTTGTTATTAGTTATGTACCTATATTTTTAGTTTGCTTTTATACTCGAAAAGGGAGGTGTTACATATATCAACAGTAAGATGTAACTGTCAATGTCATTATTGACATTGACAGATGTCATAAGTAAAGCCTATCGAGTTAGTTTATTTTAGTTGGCCAAAAGGCTATACATAGTGTAGACGTATATATTGTGCTAAGCATATCTCATTACATATTGTAATACGTATTTGTGGTAAGCACCAATAAAGGAGAGTATAAGAATTGCTGCTGTATTATTATCGTCACCACACGAGCGCACGAAGGACTTACAATCAAGAGGTCATAGACCAACACAGACACATCCATCTTTTCATACCAGGTAGTAAAGTGATAGAGAAGCCACAAATAGTCAAAGTAGGAAAGACTAATTCATCTTTATCAGAGGTAGAGGATTTCTTAATCCATTCACATCCAGGTTCATCTGAGATAATACTCCACGAACTTAGAAGTGCAAAGGAAGCACTTAAAGAGCAATATGGCAGAGAACATGACAATGGATACAATTGCCACTAAGTTGGGAATAACAATAAGTGAAGCAGATATAGCTGAATATACTACATCTGGAATAACACCTTTGGCCATATCAACAGTCGAGATGGTCAAAAGTGCTGCTATAATAGGAATAACACCTGAGGATTTTACCACTCAATACTCGTCATCAGAATTTGACTTCAATGACTTAATGTCTAAATTTAACAATTACTGCAAAGACTTCAATGAAAATTTAGTTGATGGTAGGCATAGCAGAGCATTAGAATTCTGTGCAAAGATACTTTTAGAATATGGGCCTTTCATAAGATCTGAAAAGAAGAAGAAGGGGGACAAAGCAATAAAGTTTAGGTTCCCATATGCAAGGACTGACAGCACTACCTTAACAAAGAAACTTTTAGTTAAAGTTGTGATTGTATCTACATTTAAAGATATAATTTATGATACAAATATAATTGATGGGAAAATGATATTAACATTTAGGCAAGCTGGGTTGCTTGCTATGGTCACATTCTCAAAAGCCATTGCTTATTGTATTGGGAAAACAGGGTCTAAGTTAATGACTCCATTATGCGGTGCAATATTCTCTAGGGAATCAGTCTTAGAAATGGCTAAAGAACTAAATATAGAAGAAGTACAGTGCCTTAAGGTTATAAATGAAAGCTCTTCTTCAGGAGGTCAATACCTAGCCAATTCAGATATAGCATGTGCTGTAGTCTGTATGATAACCTCTACTAACACAACAGTTACAGCTATTTCCCCGTAAAATGTAATACGATAATGTAATACTAATTACATCATATCACTTTTCTTGTTTGGTCGAAATACGAACAATTTCAGAACCGCGCGATTTCAGAATCGCATGGAAATCGCGCGGGTCTTATTTGTATGAGTTATTAAGTAATCGTTCAGACATACCCACGCGGTTAATCAAACCGCGCGGTTACCGCAACCCAACCGCCAGAAAATAGAACCGCGCTGCTCCCGCGCGTTTCTATTACTATGGAGTCTTTACTTCGTGTTCAGTTGCATTGCGGCTACCGCGCGGTTAGCCCGTCCACAGCTCCGCAATGGATCGTTTCGACACACTGAACTATTTATTGATGAGGTGGAGAAGAGACCTGCAATATGGGATATTCAGTGTAATGATTATTCAAATAAAACAGTCAAGAACCGAGCTTGGCAAGAGTTGGTGGAGATATTTGGAGATTGTGAAGACACGTTGGAAAAAAAGAATATTTTCAGTAAGTAAGTTTATTGACTAAAAATTAATTGACAGAATTATTAGCTATTACAATTATTATTATGAAGCGCTAGTATAATATACTATCCGTATATTTTAATATAAACAAATTTCGGCTGTTTTACGGTCACAACGTTATTACCTTATTCTGTTTGTTTACATTTATGTACCTAAACATTACAAGTACGGTATGTTAGTTGTAGCTATATTTTTGTGTCTTGCCATGGAACACGCCCATCGTTCACAAAGTAATGAGCGAATTTATCTCTGATATTCAAAGATGACGGTGTCCCTCTTCCCGCATGCAAGGTAGTAAGGTTAATCAATGGTGCAGTATATAAAGTATCTTTAAATTGTAGACCATCTCTAGTCCGCACATAGTTATGTAGAATACAACAGGCTTTTATTATGTCTTCGGCAAAATCTATGTTTACATTTATAGGCCTATGAAAGATTCGCCATTTGTTTGCCAAAATACCAAAAGTGCACTCAATGTTACGTCGGGCTCTCGATAACCTATAGTTAAAAATTCTTTTTTCATGTGGTAAACATTTGCCTGAATATGGACGCATTAAATTTTCTGCTAAGCCAAAGGCTTCATCTCCAACTATAACATAAGGCATTGGTGTTGGGTCTATATTAGATATTGGTTTAGGTGTTGGTATTTTTAATGATTTTTCTGTTAGTCGTTTATAAAATAACGATTTTTTAAATATAGCAGAATCACTGCTTTTGCCATAAGCCCCAATATCAACATAAGTAAAGCAATAGTTGGCATCGCAAAGTGCTAAGAGCACTATGGAAAAGAAATGTTTATAGTTATGGTACAAAGATCCCGAATCAGCAGGCTTTATAACTCGGATATGCTCGGATATAGACGGCATCTATAGCACCAATGCAATTTGGAAAATTTGCATATCTCTCAAAGTCTTGTGCTATTGTCTTCCAGGTGTCTTCAGTCGCTTCGGGCATGACTATGTTTACCAACTTATTCCACAATGATTTACATACTTCGCGGACAATTCCTGTAACCGTCGATTTTCCAAGGCGATAATTGTAGCTAAGTTCTCCAAATGAACAACCCGTACCAAGATATCTGAAACAAGAAAATTATTAATAATATATTTTTTTTAGGTACACAACTCCAAAAAAAATGGTAAAACATACGAGACTGCTACAATAAAGAATACAAAAAAGGAAAAACGACTCCTTCTGGTTCAGGTGCTCGTAGAGGAGCCCAATATAATATGTATTTTTCAAGACTTTCTTTCCTGCAGAATAGTGTAAGTAATAAAGAGACTACAACTAATATTGAAGAACAGAATGAAAGGCAAAGTGAGGAGACAAGTCAACTAAACGCCAATGTAACCGAAGCCACTGAAATACGTCCTCCTAAACGAAAGAAAACACGAGTGCCAGAAGAAAAAATAGCTGTTTTAATAGAAAAAAGCATCGAGTCACGAAAAAAATTCCAGGATGAATTTCAAGAAAATAGTATTGCCAAACAAGATGACGACAAACTCTTTTGCTTATCGTTATACAAAGAAATCAAAAAAGTGCCAGAAAATAGGCGTTTAGCGACAAAAATTGAATTACTTCAAGTAATACAAAAAGGACAAATCTTACCGCCCCCTGTTCGCTACAATACTCAGCAGATCACACCTATGTATTGGCAAGGACATGGACAACAGTATACAAGCCAGCAAGGATATTTTACATCTGGATCATCTCCTCCTGTTATTCCGTCACTGTCACCATCGCGATTAAGTTCTGGCTCTCAGTCGTCTACTATAGAGAATAATTATGCTGATTTTGAAGAACAAAATTAAACTTACCTTAAAGTTATTACGAGTTTCTCTTCCGGTGACACGCTTGGCCTTAAATGCGTTTCAGAGCTTGAAATATCTTGCCTGATCAGTTCAATTAGTTCATCAAAAGATTTGATTGACATTCTCAAATAGTCAAAAAATTTGTTATCATACATTCTTAAATTGGGATATAACGTTACGAACTGACCATGTACTAGTCGGTCACTTAATACTGGATGCACCCAATATCGCCTTTTTCTTTTCTTTTTTTTAAGGAGCAACCACAGTAACACACACACTTCTTCGTCGACCTCCATTTTGAAACTAACGCTATACCCGCACGAAAATCGCATACCAACCGCGGTGTCTGATTAGCATCACAATTTTTGCGGTTTCAAACAGCGCGGTTCGTAAACGCGCGATTCCCGCATGTCTGAACGAAGGCTTAAACAGCAAGGTTACACAGATGTTGTGATACGGACAAAGCGGCAATATGAATCAGTTTTTAACTGCCAATACAACTATTCGTTTTTCAAACCGAAAAAGGACCAGTGCACTTTTTGCTCTATTTATAAACAGTCCGATGTGAACGAGAAAGCTACTCTAGAAGAAAAACACACTACATATACAGAAAAAAGAAAAGATAAGATTAATTAAAAAAGAAGAATATAGATAAAGCTGATAAAAATTAGTATTTTTATAGTTGTGGTAGTCCACAGTCGCAATATTTGACTTGCAAAAGGTATTGAGTATACCTCAATCTGAAGTGTCAGCGTTCCATTATAAACGGAAATATCCTTGCTACAATTTTACTGTTTACGATGCTATTCGGAAAATAGGATATTGTTATGTGTGGCATTATCAAATAGCCAAAAGAGGTAGCACAGAAATAGGAAGTGCTTTATTATTATTTTTCAAAAGTGAAAATTTATTAATACCTCTCGTATTAATAAATTGTCACTATATTCAGATGGATGCTATGGACAAAACAAAAATCTTTATATTTTTGCGCTAAGGTCGAGTCTTGTGATTGCAACTATATGGTTATTGCAACTAATTTAAATAACTCCATCTATCATCACTATTTCGAACAACGACAGGCGTAATATTGTTCTTCTAACCTAAGTTCCAATGAAAAGATTAAGATGGCGCTGATAGCTATTGAACTGTGTAAATGACATGACTTTTTGTCAAACCGCCATTTTGTTCGGAGTGATGCGGCGTAAACGCGGAGCGCAATAGTTATTCAATTGTTTTTGTGGTTTTTGGTAGGTTTCTTTATAAAGGAAGTGATTATCTACTACGGTAAGTTGTTTTTTACGTATTTGTTTCATTCCACGATAAATCTAGCCCAACTTATGGGTTCAGTTACATTTACCAGACTAAAAATCAAAAGTCAGGTTATTGCAACTATTTTTAAATTTTTAGGTTAGTTGCATTTATCTGACACTTTTATATGACGTATGATAATGCTAGTGATGCGACAGTGAAAATCACTACTACGATAAAAATATTTTATCGAAAGGGATACTATTCATACTAAGCAGTAGTTGAAAAGTTCGTTTATAAATTTGAAACTATTGGCGCTAGTGTCGCTCTTTGAGTCAAATATTAAAATTCACTAGGTAGTAGTGAATAATAAATGATTTATTTTCAGTTTATCTCAGTAATTGATAAGTGGAATCCTGGCATTTAGGTCACCTTATTTTATTTGATGTACAGACGCCAGCACAGCAGGTCAAGCTACTCGAAACTGTAAATTTTTCCCACTGAACCTTGAACCTAATGCTCTATAAATAAAGTCGAAAATCTATCAAAGAATTTTAGTAGCTTGATATGCTGGTGTCTGTACTACTGTACTACCAAACAATATCGTTATACCTCTATGACCTGTTTTCTAGTTTTTGAGTATCTTTTTATTTTGTAGATGCCAAAATATAAACGAATAAAAGAGACGAAGTATTCATTAGCTGATCTAATAGAAGCTATCGAAAATGTACGACAAAAAAAAATTAATAGCTACCAAGCCTCCGTAAAATACGGAATACCAAGGTCAACCATTATTCACCGTTTATACGGAACACGCGGTGCCAAACGCCTGGAAGACCTACTGAATTGTCAAAAGAGTGGGAAACTAAAGTAGCTTCTAATCTCCATGTGATGGAAAAATGTGGGTATCCATTAACCTCCAAGGAAGTAAAAATATTGATATCTTATTATATTCGAAGAAACGGAATCGTTACGAGATTTAAAGATAATCCTGGGAAGGAATGGTTTAGAGGATTTAAAAAACGAAACAAATTAAGTTTGAAAAAGCCACAGTCTGTAGAAATAGCTCGAAAAAAAGCATGTGATCCTTTCATAGTTAACGATTATTTCGATATGTTACAACGAACAATACAAGAGTGTGGTTTGGCTGACAAACCGCAATGTATATATAATTTGGATGAGACCAGCTTTTGTAGTGACCCCACCAAAACTAAAGTTGTGGGTCTGATGGGGTTTCCCTCTACTAGAACGACAGGTTCTCCTGGGAGGAATAACACCACTGTGCTCTTAGCTACGAATTCACTTGGCAAAAAGATGCCACCCTTAATAATATTTATCTGTGGAGCGAGTGGCTGTTTAAAAATGATAACATTCATACAGCTTACGCTGTCAGTAAAAAAGGGTGGATGGAGACCACCATTTTCGAACAATACATCAAAGCCGTTTTTTTGCCAGCTATCGGAGCAGAACGACCAGTCTTATTGGTCTATGATGGTCATAAGACACATGTAGATTTGAATGTCATAGACCTTCTAGTTGCCGAAAACATTACGGTTCTTAAACTGCCGGCTCACTCATCCCACATACTGCAGCCATTAGACTGTAGTACAATGAAACCTATGAAAGACAAATGGGACAGCGAACTTGTGAAATGGCAAAGACTCCATGTGGGAGCAAAACTCCCAAAACAATTATACTCAAGCTTTGTCCTCAAGATTAGCATTAGTTCACATGTAGTAACACATACGGTGTCGCCATCTCGCACTGAAGTTGAGGGTAGGTATTTGTATACAGTTTTTTTTTTTTGTTTTACCCGCCTTTTGCTACCTTACTCGGTCCCTGTCCTCTCAGACACCATCATTCACATTACAGTGCTCCGCCACGATCGCACGTAAAAATTTTGTGCTGTGCAAGTAACGGTTTTCTATTCAAAGTCTCGAAGTAAACGTGTTATACCTAATGAGTAAACGTGTTCGTGAGGATCCTAGTGATCCTATCGACTTTGAAATTATGTCGAAAAAGTTCAAGGAACTGGAAAGAGTGTTTTTGCACGCACAACGGAGATACGAACGGGAAGTCGAGAAGCAGCCACGGGAGCCGCCGGAAACGCGTCTTCATCGTCTTCGTCGTCGGCTGGCTCATCCCGCGCCGCCTCGCCGACACACAGATCCAGCTCAGGCTCCGAGTCGCGGTCGCCGTCGCGATCGCGCTCTGCCTCTCCCGCACCGCGGTCTAAGAAGGCCGACACTTCGCACCACCGGCAAGAGCTGTCAAAAGACAAAGGTTGGTTTCATCTACCTACCTTTTTAACACTTGTCATAAATCAGTTCTGCGGATAACTTTTGGGGTTATCACTTAACTGATGAACAAGGAAGATTCTTTCATGCCTATTTAGTGTTGCGGATCGTCTGTGGGACTATCACTTCACTGAACGTGGTTTATATAATATAACCTACATAACCGTGTTGCGGGCAATCTGTGGGATTGTCACTTCACACCGAAATAGTACTGCGGGCAGCTATTGGGGCTGTCACGTTACTATTAATTTATTGCGACGCCTCCCATAGTCTTTAAGGCTATATCTATTTGTGTGTATTTACACACGTTATCTAGTAATGCGGTCAGCTTTAGGGGCTGTCACTTTACTATGTATCAAATTACATCTGAAACATATTGATTTCAGAATGGCCACCAAATACAACCGAACCGAGGGCATCGGCCATTGCCGAGAGCACCGCGTCGCCCGATGAATCAGGCCAGGCCGGCTACGCGCCGCCCGCGCCGCCTCGGGGCTCCGAGGAAGCGCCAGCTGCAGCTCCTGAACTGGATGAAGAGTTGCTAAAGATCTTAGGCGAAGACCCTTCTAAGACGAAGGCCACCGGTAAAGACATACAAACCGACCTTGCAGTTCGGCTTCAACATGTAGCTACTACAGGCTTGTCTAAAGAAACCCGCAAGGAGTTATTAGACAAATATTTGCCACCTGGGAATTGCTCTCTAATCGATGCACCTGATCTCAACCCGGAGGTAAAAGCCGCGGTCTCTGACGCAGTGTACAAGAGAGACAAGGGCATTAAAGCAAGACAGAAGCAACTGGCCTCGGCTATTGCCTGCGTTTCAGAAGCTCTAACTATACTTCTCTCTTCAGAGCAGAAGGATATGACGCTCATAAAAATTTTAATGGATGCAAGTAAGCTGCTATGTGACAGCCAGAACCAGGACTCAAATACACGTCGAAATTTTGTACTGTTTAATTTGAAAAAGGAGTTGAAGGATCAATTGCAGGAAACTAAGATAGATAAATATCTTTTTAGTAAAGACTTGGCCGACACACTCAAGGCAGCATAAGCTATATGTAGATCTGGGGCTGACATGAAACCACCGAATACTAATCAACAGGCTAAGAAAACGAATAAACAGCCGCAGAAAAATTTAAACTGGCGAGCTCCTCCCTCGACTCAGAGGCAGAAGGGGACACCGAGGAAGGAGCCTGCTCGCAAGAGTCGTCCCGACAACTACTCGAGAGCGTCGTCGCGTCCAGCGCCGCCGCCGCCGCCACCAGCCAGCGCGAGGCGCAACCGCAGCCGCCGCTAGACACGGTACAGTACGCGGGCAGATTATCACACTTCCGCGACCAGTGGTCGCTCATCACTCATGTTTCTACTATATTATCATGGATAGAAGGGTATTAAATTCCCTTTTCACGCCCAGTTATTCAACACAATATCCCTATACCTAAGACATACTCAGTGTCTGAAAAGGCACAATTCGTACGCTCGATCAAACAAGCTGCTATCTACTGGAGCCATCACAGAGTGTCTACCCTGTGAGGGCCAATTCATATCATCAACATTTTTGATCCCAAAACCAAATGGCAAAACAAGATTTATACTAAATTTAAAATCTTTGAACAAATTTATTGAGACAAAACATTTTAAATTGGAAGATTTACGAACAGCCTTAAAATTGATTTCTGAAGGATGCTTTATGAGCACACTTGATTTGAAGGACGCGTATTTCTTGATACGCATTCATAATGATTATAAAAAATATCTTCGGTTTCAGTTCGATAATAAGCTGTATGATATGAATTTAATGTTTTGCCATTTGGCTTAAACACAGCCCCGTTTGTGTTTACAAAAATTCTAAAGCCAGTAGTCAGCCTTTTACGTTCATGCGGGTACATATCAACAATTTATTTAGACGACATGCTACTCATTTCAAGCACCTTCGGAGGGTGTTTGCAAAATATAAACGACACGAAAAGACTTCTAGAGGCACTGGGGTTCATTGTCAATACCGAGAAGAGTAATCTTACTCCTTCCACAAACTGTAAATTTTTAGGATTCCATATATATCGGTAGGCGGTATCCAGTTTCCTCACCTCACCGAGATTACAAGAGAGCTATGGCAATGGTGTGAGCAGCGTAACATTATTGTGTTCGCATCTTATATACGGTCCGAAGACAATAGTGTTGCCGATGCCGAATCTCGTCGTGTCCACCCAGATATAGAATGGGAGCTGTCAGATTTAGCGTTTGAAAAAATAATTCAAAATTTTGGGGAGCCCGAAATAGACATATTCGCGAGTAGGCTGAACAAAAAATGTACTAGATACTTTTCATGGCACCGAGACCCTGATGCTTTTACAATAGACGCTTTCACAGTCTCTTGGTCAAATTTCTTTTTCTATGGCTTTCCACCGTTTTCTGTCATACTAAAAACATTAAGGAAAATCATCAATGACAATGCTACAGGAATTCTTGTTGTCCCTTTGTGGCCCACACAGCCGTGGTACCCTCTTTTTAGGAGTCTTCTCGTGTCAGAGCCCTTGATATTCAAGCCTAGTAAAAGCTTAATTTTTTCCCATTCTAGCAACCGCGATGTACACCACAAGACTACCCTGGTTGCAGGGATATTATCCGGACGTCTCTCTTGAGAAGATGTATCCCCCCTCATCCATACACATCATGCAAGCATCACTCTCGGAAAATTCCATAAAACAATACGACACGTGTCTTAAAAAATGGTTCCTGTTTTGTAAAACAAACAATATTGACCTGTTTGTTGCATCTGTCCCAAACGTCATCTATTTCCTGACAGAGCTGTATGAATCTGGTGCCCAGTACGGGACCCTAAACAGCTGCAGGTCCGCTCTCTCGTTGGTTCTAAGTCAAAATATTGCGAACGATGACAGGATAAAACGGTTTTTCAAGGGTGCTTATAGACTAAGACCTCCTTTGCCGAGATATAATAATACTTGGAACACATCAAAAGTTCTTAACTTTTTATGTCAGTGGTATCCTAACGATAGCCTTAAACTAGATGAACTATCTAAAAAACTATCCACTCTTCTTGCATTGACAACTGCTCACAGAGTTCAAACAATATCTAAAATAAATATTAAAAATATTGAATTTTTCTCTAGCGAAATTCATATAAAAATCCCAGACTTGATAAAAACATTCAGGGCTGGTGCGTTACAACCTCAGCTTATACTACCATATTTTCGTGAACGCCCAGAAATATAGTCCCGTAGAGGCTCTACGCTCTTACTTAAATATGACTAAGGATTTACGCGGAAACTATGACAGTCTTTTTATCGGCTTAAAGCGACCTCATATACCAGTTACCTCGCAAACCATCAGCAGATGGATAAAAGGTACGTTGAAGGACTGTGGAATTGATGTCACAATTTTTGCAGCCCACAGTACCAGGCATGCTGCTACTTCAAAGGCAGGTAAACTTGGAGTCAACCTGGACCTCATAAGAAAAACTGCAGGTTGGAGCGGGACCTCCAACACATTTGGCAAGTTTTATAACCGAATTATCAGTCAAAATCTCACGGCTGATTCGTTTGCAAGAAGCATTATGGCTGATTCAATTAATCCTACTGATTAGCGGATTTGTTAATATTACGTACAAATACATATTAAAACTAATGTTATGTAAAACATTGAAAAAAAAAATAATAATAATAACAGATTGTATAATTAATAGTATATCATACCTATGATTGGGAATAAGTCATTTGCTTATCTAAAGAGTATCTTGGAATGTTTATTTATAAAAAAATAGCTTCTTGTTTCTTCTTCTTTACAGAATAGAAGAAGCTGAAAGTTTCTATTTTCATGCTTATAATAACTTTAAGTTATCTCTCAACATCTACATGTGAACTAATGCTAATCTTGAGGACAAAGCTTGAGTATAATTAATGATTAAACGAACTTACCTGTAAGTGAAGTTCTATAATAATTATACGAAAGGCTTTGTCCGAAGAGATTAGCATCCCACCCACCCTAAACTCACCCAAGTCTCATTCAAATATCAACTTTCTTTCTTGTCCTATAGTACCTGTGCTCTGAACTAAATGATGGTGTCTGAGAGGACAGGGACCGAGTAAGGTAGCAAAAGGCGGGTAAAACAAAAAAAAAAACAAACTGTGTATACAAATACCTACCCTCAACTTCAGTGTGAGATGGCGACACCGTATGTGTTACTACATGTGAACTAATGCTAATCTCTTCGGACAAAGCCTTTCGTATAATTATTATAGAACTTCACTTACAGGTAAGTTCGTTTAATCATTAAGAATTTGCCAGAATCATAACTAATATATGGAATGATTTAAATCCTGTTATCATTCAAAATGGCTTCAGGAAAGCGGGCATATGCCCTTTGAACAAAGATGCAATCCGAAAAGAAAAATTCGACAGTCTGGCATGGTCAAGATGGGAAGAACACCAGCAGCAAAAAAAACAGCTTCGTAATGATACTGATCACAATGGTGAAGAAAATGTCGAAGGAAGTCACACCAAGAAAGATAACAGTCAGAAAGAACATAAAGTACCAACAGTAATAAGTGTATGCCTTAAAACAATTAACAGTGAGATACGACTATTGCCAAACGAAATTGATAAGGCTATTGCAAACATTACACGGGATATGAAGAAAAAGCTACCGACAGAAAATGGTACAAAGGCTGATATGAACACGGGTTATACTTCCCTTTAGCTCACCCCTCCGATTTAATTCAAAATTTGCACAGAGGTTCTTTAGACCATTAGAAAAAAAACCCCATATATCTTTTTTGGCGGAAAATAAAAAAAGTCGGATTTTTTTTTTCTATTCAAAAAAACTAAAACAATAATAATGAAACGACACTGAAACGATAATAATAGAAAACTAAAGTCAAGTAAAAGTATAGCCTGAACACGTACTCAGGTAGGTACTCGGGTTACGTTTCAAAAGTGGGAGACTGTAAAGGACCCTAAAACTTTCAAACTTTCACGTCCTAATAATGCCAATACCAATGCCAACAGTTATTCTTGTAAAGTAAAAATATTGGATAATGTATTAGTCAGCTCAACAATAAATAAAAGCAAAGAAGAAGAACGAGTTTCATTCGAAGAGCTACTATTAAAAACTATTTCACGTAATGACATACCTAAAACTTCAAAGAAACGGATAAGTCAAGGAAGCGAAATACTAACTTACAAAGATGCACTTCATCGTCTGAAAAATGAGAAAGAAAAAAAGGAAAAAGCAGAAGAAATTAAACGGCTAAAAAAACTGAAAAGAGCAAGTTATAATGAGAACAAAAAACCACTGATAAATAAGTCCAAAGCAAAGAAAAATAAAAGGAAAAAGACCTTAGACTCAGACAGTGAGTGATTGTTCATATACTTCAATGAATTCTACAGAAGATGAAGGCCCTGAAGTTTTTTTTCAAAAAATTTTGAAAGAAAGCATTAATGAAGATTTGCAGGAGCCATTATCATTATCTACTAGACAAGGACAAGAAGAAAATAGACCTAAAATAAAAAGTGAAAGATTGAATAAAGGGCAGAAAATTATAAATTTATTATTAAGTGATATAGGTACACCCGGGGCATAAAATCGTGGGAAATCTATGTTCTATGTTAATTAAATAAGTACAAATTTTCAGAAGGCGGGTAGTTTATATGAACATTGTACTGTTTTGGAAGAAAGGTTTGACGAAGATTTTGATGATCCGTTACCATCTACTTCTAAAGGACAAAAACAAAAGACACCTAAAATAAAAAGCGAAAGAGTGAAGGAAAGAAAGACATACACTGCC
Source organism: Phengaris arion (assembly GCA_963565745.1). Lineage (NCBI taxonomy): Eukaryota > Metazoa > Arthropoda > Insecta > Lepidoptera > Lycaenidae > Phengaris > Phengaris arion. The sequence continues at coordinate 27,083,595 of OY751436.1, forward strand.
AAGAAGAAAATATTTACACAAAAGGAAGTAAGTACACATATCATAAACTTTCTAAGTTATAATATAGTAGTACAGGAAGGATAACAATTTGATTTTATTTTCAGAATAAAATGCCACAACCACAAGCATCTGAGGTAAAAAAAAAAAGATCTCGACGTGGGTGACTTCATTTTGGCTGGATTTCGGTCGACTAAAGGCAAAAGGACGTATAATACACCTTAGAAGTATTTTAAATTACTTCAATTTAAATAATTATTAATGTACGATGTCGTCCTTTGATTAAGCTCAATATAAACATCGATAAAACTGTATTCCTGACTTTTAATTTTGTTACCATGCCAGTCGATAAAATCACAACAAGGTTCACAACACTATTTGTGGGTAAATAGTTGCAATTACCGGACCCATGTCTAAAAAGTGATTTTGAGCAAAATTTAACGTTATGACTTGGGCATAGATATCAAAATATTATGAAATATTGAACAAGGTATATTTTTTCAATATAACGGTAGCAGTACCCACAGAAAAAAAAGCAAAAAAAGTAATTAGTTACCATTTGTGCCTGTGTCAGAAATTAATTTAATAGATTTTTTTTATTTAGTTTTCCTTTATTTATGACGATGATATAAATCTACATAAAATTTACTTAATAACGAATCTTTAATAAAATGTATTTTGCTTATGAATATAGAATTATCAACCGGAGACGTAAGGCCTCCAATATTTTTAGTTGCAATTACAAGACTCGACCTTATATGCTGCTGCTGCTATATTTTATGCTGCTAAACTTCTTGAGATTTCTATAACTCATAGATTTTTTGATACAGGCCATAGTCAAAACGAGGGGAATTCTATGCATACTTGTATAGAAAAAAATCTAAAGAATAAAATATTGTACACTCCTGATCAAATCTATAGCACTATATTAAATTCGAAGGTAACTGGCGAAAAGTATCGTGTAAAAGAATTGGACCAGTCGGAAATTGTTGATTTAAAACCACTTGTAGACGATAAGCTTTGGCAGTGTGATAAAGAACATAATGTGATACACTGGGCTGACGTGATGGAAGTTAGTGTGACAAATTCAAAACCAAACAAATTGTTTTTTAAATATAATTTTGAAGATAATTATTCAGAGCTTGATATTACCAATCCTCGTTCTGCCTTGGGTAGGCGAAGAGGACGAAAAAAGTACTCAAGAAACGTCCGTAAATATAGATAATGTTGAATTGGAACGTGCATACCACCAACCTATTCCAATAAGTAAAGCGTTGCACGCAGACCTTGAAGTTTATGTAAAAGTGGAGCCATTCCACGATTTAACCATCAATTTTATGAATCATTATATTGTGCTGAAGCTCCGACTGAAAGCACATCAGAAGAAGAATAAATTAACGTCTTGTCATATTTCTTATATCTTGATAAATAGGTACTTAGAGGTGATGAAGGTGAAAAATAAGTTTAAATGTTAAGAGCGTTTACGCCGTTCACGCTCAATTTGGCTTAAAACTGTACTTTTCAAACTTGAATAAGTCATCAACCACTTACCTTTATAAAAATGTTGATTACTTATTTTTATAGGAAATTTCACTGTCCTTATTAGATTAGTCCTGATTTTTAGAGTATTTGTACATTAAATCGCGATACCTTAACAGACGTTTTCTTAAATTCCGTTTTAGTATCAGTTTCGAAGCTTAAAGTTTACGAATCCAGCGACAGATCTAATTAGAAAAAAATAATAACCTATTGACAAGATCCTTAAGCAAATAGTTAGCAGAAAAAAATATTTCATTTAGGTATTTAACTATAAGTAATTACAATTCAAAGAATGAGAAATATCAAGGATTTAAAACCTTATTTTTACCTATTTATCTTACTTATTTCAATATAATAATAGCTTCATATGATAGAAGAACACTTTAATTAAAAACATACTTTTTAAATAGCAACAAATATTTTGTTATTTTTTTTCTACAAATATTTTAAAACTACTATAAATCGCTGCGCGCAAAGCAATTCAAATTAGTCCGCCGCGAGGCTTGCTGGAGGGAGGACGTATCGCTCCGTGCTGCGCATGACCTTTGTTGACCTTTGTCGCGCATACCAGAGTAGTGAACATTTATAGCGTGATCGAAAAGTCTTGGTTCTTTGGTAAGTAAAATATTTTATTTTGTTGGTAAGTAATATATTATATTTTATGTATGTATTTTTTATGGCGGAAAATAATTTTACTATTAAAACACATTACATTACAGAACTAATGGGAAACAAAATGAAGTTATTTTTAGCAAAGAAAAGAAAACGCAAAAATGTTGAAAATTTGGAAAGTTTGGAAAACGCAAGAGAGGCTAAAAGGTTGCTATAATTATCACTGTTATCCTTACTTCAACTTTTTTTTTCATTTAATTCCTTACAAATAACATGTTTTGTGTGCTTTCTGTTTTTATTTCAGGCAGTATAAAAGTAAATCAACTGAAGAAACAATAACGGAAAAAGATGCATGTGAAAACCAACACGAAGAAAAGGTACCTTGAATTGTATTTGAATAGCAGTATTTTTTGACCGACTTCCGACTTCCGAAGTTAAGTACAGTTAATAGATGTGCTAGTTTCATGTCTAAGGCCTCCTACGCACTGGCGACCATGGTCGCCGCGACCTGGCCGCGGCGGCCAGTGAATTCTGGACTTTACATGGCAATCGCTATAGCCCCTACGCACTTAGCGGCCAGCGACCAGCGGCCACCGTTGGCCGCGGCGTCCAATTTGATGCCACGCGACCAGCGACCAATCGTGGCCGTCGAGAACATCACTTCTGTATTAAAATTCATCAGTGCTACCGCATCGGCCGCGGTGACCAGACGTGTAGCTAGCTACAGAGTGATTATTTTACAATGGCCAATTTCGACACGGAAAGGTTCATAATTGAAGTTGAAAATAGAAGAGGTTTATGGGATTTAGCATCAAATGATTACTCCAATAAAGATGTTAAGCGGCAGTTGTGGCTTGAAGTGGTCGATATATTTGGCGGTGAATCCATGGAAGATAAAGAAAAGGCAGAACTTGGTTAGTATTTTATTTTATTATGCCTAAGTAAATTAATAATGCGATGAACTACAATAAACGCAGCAGGTGCTGTAGTAGCATTCGACACGTATATGTGACATGAGTGATTTTTTTTTAAAGTTGTTCCGTTCATTCAAAATCTTAGAAATTTTAGCAAATAGGTAATTGTCAAAAGTATAACTATTTTATTTCTACTATTTTTCGCTTTGCACATGAGTTTTGACAATTATTTGCTAAAATTTCCCAGGTTTTCGTAATGATTGGAATAACTTTTTAAAAAGATTACTCATACCGCATGTGCGTTCGACGCCATTTTGTTTACGGCGCGCAATGGCGGCTCGCGGCGAGCAAGTGCCTCAACGCACAAACTGAGCAGCCGTCGTAGGTACGCACCCATATATTTACAAATTGTGCCAGGGCAAGCGACCATCGGTACTGAAGTAGTTTGCGAATATATCTCGATATTCGGTTGATGTTCTATTTGCTCTATTAGGTAAACATGCAGGTATTTCTAATAAAGCCTCTGGTACAGTTAACGTGTCCTTGAAATCATATCCGTCTCTTTCTCGCACAAAATTATGAAGCACACATAGAGCTTTTATAATCACAACTGCAAATTCTTTCTTGACGTTTAGGGGTCGGTGAAGAATCTGCCATTTATTGGCTAATATTCCAAATGTACATTCAATATAGCGGCGGGCACGGGATAGTCGATAATTAAAATTAGTCTTTACATTATTCAAGTTTCTCCCAGCATACGGTCGCATCATATGTTCCGATAGTGAAAACGCCTCATCACCCACTAAAACGAACGGCATTGATTGGCCATTTTCTTTGATGGGGTTATTGCTCGGAATATCGAGATCATTATTTAAAAGCCTATGATAAAATACAGAGTCTTTGTAAATTGACGAATCACTGCATTTGCCGTATGCTCCAATATCTACGTAAAGAAATTTATAATTTACATCACATATTGCAAGTAACACGATTGAAAAATAATTCTTGTAATTGTAATAAAGAGATCCCGAATGTTGTGGTTTGATAACTCTAATGTGCTTGCCGTCGATGGCTCCGATGCAATTAGGAAATTGGGCGTATTTTTGAAAACCTTCAGCCGTTTGAATCCACTTATCTCTGGTCAATTGTGGCATCACAATTGGTTTTAATATCTCCCATATTGCTTCACAAACATCAAATACTATTTCCGATACTGTAGGAAGCCCTATACGGTATTCATGACTTATATGAGATAAAGAACACCCAGTAGCCAAATACCTGAAAATAAAATTCACATTAATAAACATAATATTAGTTTTGTAATATGTACTACATTTATTTATTGATTTACAGGCATTACTCTCCAAAAAAGATGGAAAAACCTTAGAGACTGTATCACAAGAGAGCTGCGCCGTCTTAAAGATGTCAAAAGTGGTTCTGCTGCAAAACGTAAATCACAATACACCTATTTCAACCAATTACTGTTTTTGAAATCAGTGCTGGACACAAACGCAACAGAAAATAGTCTCGAAGAGACAAGTCAAGAAAATGACAGTGCAAGATCTTCTGATCTTGAGACTCAACAGTCTGCATCAAAGTCGCTTAGAACAAAAAGGAAGAAAAAAATACCAAACGAAGAATCCGATACAGACCCTCTAATTTCAGTTCTGCATAAGACCATAGCGACTACACAGAATGATTCAAATTGTGACAGACTGTTTCTTTTATCCCTCCTCGAAAGATTTCAAACAATCCCTGCTGCAATGAAGACCAAAGCGAAAATGGAAATCATGGAAATTATAGAAAAATACCAACCGAACTGTACACCTACAACAGCGCGCATAAACTATTCAAGTAATTTCAATACTCTTAACGACCAAGAATATGACCCGCATCGACCGAGTTATTCAAGTTATTCTACTACCAACAGGATATCAGATGATTCAAATTACAGCGATACTCATACTCATTATTCTGATATTTCTCAAAATTCAGAAATGATAGACCTATTTCCCAATTTGAATGATTAATTGTTCACAATTGCCATTTTTTAAGTTATGAAAATACAAATAATTTGATTATCTACTTCAGTTTTTTAATATTTAAAAACATGTTATAAGCAAGCCCTTTTCCTCTCCTTTTCAAAGTCGTAGAATACTACTGAACAATAGTTCATAAATTTTTTAAAGTGGCAAAACCTTGGTCAATGAATTATACAGGTTGTTGTGAAAAACACAACAGTGGTGGTTTAGGGTGATTCAGAATCGAGTCTTGTATAATTCAAATTTACAAAAAAATCCATTTAGCAGTTTAAGTAAAAAAAAGGCCCTATCACATTATTTTTATTTTTCCTGTACACAATACTCCATTCCGAAACACCCTTTAAAATATATCACGTATTTTTTAAACATTCTGTATTTAAAAAAGAAAAAGCTTACCTTATTGTTATTACTAATTTTTCTTCTGCTGGAATGCATTTCCGATAGTTGTTACCAGTTCCAGTAATTTTTGGTTTTATTGTATCCAGTAACAGGTTAAAAGTATTCGTTGACATTCTCATGTAATTAAAGAATCTCTTCTCATACATTTTTAAATCCAAAAAATAAGTACGAGGGCGGGTCAATAAGTCCGTGACTTTTGGAATAAAACACAGATTTTTTGATAAATAAATCATTTTATTTTTCAACGTAGTCCCCCTTGAGCTCTATACACTTTGTCCAACGCTTCTCCAATTTTTTTATCCCTTCCAAAAAATATGATTTGTCGAGGTCCTCAAAATAGGCCTTTGTTTGCGAGATGACTTCATCGTTGGAGTCAAATCTTTTTCCACCGAGCCATTTTTTCAGGTTTGGGAACAAGAAGTAGTCACTCGGAGCCAAATCTGGAGAATAGGGTGGATGTGGGAGCAATTCATAGCCCAATTCATGGATTTTTGCCATGGCAACTGCACATGTGTGCACCCTTGCATTGTCTTGGTGAAAAAGAACTTTTTTCTTGGCCAAATGAGGTCGGTTTTTTTTCAAATCCTCATTGAAGCGGTCCAAAAGGTTGGCATAATATTCCCCATTAATTGTTCTTCCCTTTTGAAGATAGTCAATGTGGATTATCCCACGTGCATCCCAAAAAACAGTTGCTATAACTTTATTGGCTGACAAACCCACCTTGGCCTTCTTTGGCGCCGATTCACCCTTAGAAACACACTGTTTTGACTGTTGTTTGGTCTCTGGTGTATTGTGATGGATCCATGTTTCGTCCACGGTTAAAAAACTCCTCCATATTGTGATTAAACAACGCCAAACCTTCCTGTGAAGTTGTTACACGATTGCGTTTGTGGTCGACTGTGAGCAAACGCGGCACCCATCTTGCGGAAAGCTTTCTCATGCCCAAGTGATCATTCAAAATTGAAACCACTTAGCCATGCGAGATGCCTATGGCTTCCACAATCTCTTGCACTTTCAATCTTCGGTCGGCCAACACCATATCGTGAATTTTTTCGATTGTTTCGGGTGTAGAGACCTCAACTGGGCGTCCAGGACGTTCGGCATCTTCAGTGCTTGTACGGCCACAACGAAATTCAGTAAACCACTTTTTTACCATTGAAATCGATGGTGCAGAGTCCCCATAGTATTTATCAAGCTTAGCCTTGGTCTCGGTAATGGTTTTTTTTCGCAAAAAATAATGCTTAATAAGCACACGAAATTCACTTTTTTCCATTGTTTCCTTAAGTTACTGGATAGTCTGATAAAGATAGCTGTAAAACACAAACTAACTGACGCAGCAAGTTCAAATTTTGATAGGAGTCAACTGACAGATGCCTGTTGACAGGAGTAGTGTTGCTTTTTCAGTAAGGAGGTTAGAAATTCAAAAAGTCACGGACTTATTGACCCGCCTTAGTATAATATAATCCTTTAGTCTTTCTCTCGCAAAGTAATGGATGCACCCAAAACTGTCTTTTACGTGAAATCTTCCATTTTCGTTTTCGTAGTAAATACACAAGCACAGTTAGCGTGATTATCTTCTGCACGTCCATCTTGACACACCCTTGGAAGTCGACTGCAAATTTTTCGGCCGTCCACATGTCGCGCTTGCCTACGCACCGGCGACCATGGCCGCGGCGGCCTGGCCGCGTCTATGGTCGCCAGTGCGTAGGCAGCCTTATGTGTTTACCATAATATTTAAAAAACTAAAAAGGGTGAAATTATTGTTTTTTAACAAAAAATTTAAAATGACTTCCAAGGTAAAAACAATAAGAATATTAACTAAAAAGTATTAAATAATTATTTGTCTTTAATAGTACCTTTACCAGAATTCGTGAATATCCCAACTATTTCTGTTGTCTTCATTACTTTGAAGTCGGTACCAGTCCCAAATATTTCAGATATTCTGACATTGACTGAAGTCATGATTTAATTGGCTGGTACCGACTTCAAAATAGTGAAGATTATAATACCTATGTACAGAAATAGTTGAGATTTTCACGAATTCTGGAAAAGGCACTATTCATTATTATTTAATACTTCTTAGTTAATATTCTTATTGTTTTTACCTTGGAAGTCAGTTAAAATTTTTTGTTAAAAAATAATAATTCTTTACTATGCCGTCATAATAATATATCAAATAAATTCCTTTCTTTTTTCAGAATCCTATAATGGGCTTATCTGAAACCGTGGAACTATCGAGTTTAGTAATAACTGAAAAAGATGAATGTGAAAACCAACACGAAGAAAAGGTACCTTGAATTGAACGTATTTTAAAAGCAGTTTTTTCTTTACTATACCGTCATAAATCATAATATACGAGGGTGCATTTTTATATTCGCGGAATGGGTAGGTAATTAATAAATGAGGGTACTTTCCTTAGTCGTAACTGGTTAAGTAGCTCATTATTAGTATAAATAGAACGTTTTGTTTTAATCGGGCCATTACTATTTGAATTATCGTCGATCAAACAACTCAGTTGGGAAGAACATTGTGAAAAATGGAGAAAATCGAGCACCGCGCTGTCATAAAGTTCCTTACCAAGCAAGGTAAATCGGTTCAAACCATACTAGAAGAGATGTCATCCGTTTACGGGGAGTCTTGCCCTGGTAAAACCATGGTTTATAAGTGGCATACCCTTTTTAAGCAAGGCAGGGCCTCACTTGAAGATGATCCTCGGCCAGGACGGCCGATCGAGGTGACCACTCCGGAAATAATTCAAAAAGTGGAAAAATGAATACTGGAAGATGCTAGACTAAAGAAGAAACAGCTCGCAGAAATGGTTGGAGTATCCGATACAACCATATTTAAAATTCTTCACGATCATCTCGGCATAACCAAAGTCAGTGCAAGGTGGGTGCCGAGAATGCTCACGCCGCCTCAAAAACAACAGCGCGTAGAGTGTTCTCGCGCGTTTTTGGACCTCTGTAATGAAGACCAGGATGGAGTATTGACTCGAATTGTTACTGGGGATGAAACTTGGGTTCATCATTATGAACCTGAGTCCAAAAAAGATTCTATGCAGTGGCACAAAAAAGGTACACCACCACCAAAGAAATTTAAGGTGTCACAGTCGGCGGGAAAAATCATGGCGACAATCTTTTGGGACTCAGAAGGAATCTTGTTGATAGATTATAAAGATAAAGGTGTCTCCATAACCGGAGAATACTACGCTTCAATCTTAGAGCGATTAAAGGAAGCAATCAAGGCAAAAAGAATGGGAATATTAACCAAAGGTGTCCTCCTTCTGCACGACAACGCGCCTGTGCACAAGAGCCATGTTGCGTTGGCTTCCCTGCATAAGGTGGGCTTCGATATTTTGGTTCCATCCATCTTATCCATCCTACAGTCCTGACCTGGCTCCCAGTGATTATTATCTCTTTCCAAAAATGAAAAAAGAACTTCGGGGGAAGAAATTCTCAAGCGATGAAGAAGTGAAGGAAGCAGTTTCAGCTTATTTTTCAGACAAAGAAAAAACATTTTTTTTCGAGGGTATACATAAGCTAATTGAAAGATCTGAAAAATGTATTAGGGTTGCAGGAGAATATATTGAAAAGGAAAAATAAACTTGTATTTTTATTTCCACGTCTTACCCCCGATTCTGCGAACTTAAAAACACGTATATCAAATTAATTCCCTTTTTTTTCAGAATCCTATATTCGGCTTATCTGAAACCGTGGAACTACCGAGTTTAGTAAGTTTTTGAACGAGGTTATACACCCAAACTACTAGACTAGATACTATGAGGTTTTCTATCATAGTAATTCTACAATTTTTTTGTAGTGTTGAGCAACATATTTTTTTATTTGTAGGTTATGGAGGCTGCAATTCCAACAAAAATTAATATGGTTTTTGAAGGCCGTAGAATAATTGATTTTCAGTATTTTTTTGACCAAATTAAGGTAATCAATAACCATAATAGAGCAATGGGATGTACTATTGATAATTTACAATTCTTAAGGGAACGTAAGGTGGGCTTGGAACAACATTTACCATGAAATGCAATATGTGTAATTTAGAGCTCCAACTGTTTAGCTGTAATAGCTCCAATTCTAATATAAGAGTTAATCATGGCGCTGTAACTGGGGCTATAATGATTGGGTGTGGAAGATCGAATTTAAATGAATTATTGGCATCCATAGATTTACCCATATTTACTCAAAATGCATATGCTAAATATCACGATGAAGTAGCAAAATGGTGGAAAACTGCTGCTGAAGACAGTATGCAAGAGGCTGCAAAAGAAGAAGCTGCTGAAGCTATTGCGTGCGGTGAAGTCAAAGACGGTATTCCTGTTGTCACATTCATTGCTGATTGCTGTTGGTCAAAAAGATCGTACAAGAGCAACTATTCTGCTTCGTCGGGTGTAGCAGCTATTATTGGCTATAAAACAGGGAAAGTAATTTATATGGACGTTAAAAATAAATATTGTGTAGTTTGCGCCCGAGCAGCAGTCAAAGGTGAGCCTCCCGCGAACCATGAGTGTCATAAAAATCACACTGGTTCTTCGACAAGTATGGAACAAAGTGTCATAGTCGAAGGTTTTAAAACGTCTGTTGCGAGGCAAAACGTAATTTACGGTACGTTGATAGCAGACGGTGACGCGAGTACGTTTAAAAAAATATTAGAAAGCAGGCCATATCCCAACTATCAAGTTAGTAAGATCGAATGTACCAACCATCTTCTCCGGAACTATTGTGGAAAGATTCTTAATGTGAGCAAAGATACATCTATTCCTCTAAATGAGAGAAAATTGCTCACCACCGAACGACAAAAAAGGCTTCGTATAGCGGTAAAAAGTGCAGTGCGATTTCGCAAAGCGCAGAATGTGACCACTGCTGAACAAATCATAAATTTAAAAAAAGATATTTTAAATAGTCCGATGCATATTTTTGGTGACCACCACGCCTGAGACCTATTACTGTACTGGAAACCGGAATGATGAGGATAATATGGTCCCTAAAGTACGGTCCTTGTTAAATAAAATTATGAGTCATACGGCTCAAATAGCATTTCACTCTAAAAGCTTGCTTCATAATGTGACCAACAACCGAGCTGAGCAATTTAATAGCATCGTGGCAAAGTTAGTCGGTGGCAAGCGCGTAAATTTTTCACTCAAAAACTCCTATACAGCACGCTGTCATGCCGCAGTAGTATCTTTTAATTCCGCAAGACCTCAGTACAACATTTACAAATCAAAATTTCATAGGAGTCCAGGTGCAGTTTCGATTATTTTTATTTTGTTCCCTAACTTTATTAATATTTTATTTGTTCCGACTAACATACGAGTACTTTTTTTAGGTATTTCATTGAAACGCATTGAGATGACTCGCCTTAAAAGAAAGCAAAAAGAGAAAATATTTCGTCCTAGTAAGAGATTAAATTTTGACAATAATAAAGCAGATTACGGCGATGAGTGTCAAAGACCGGACATGCCTGCAGATTCCTATGAAATTGCCAAAAAAATTTTTCTCCAAAATCTCCAGGAACAGGTGAGCACTAGAATTTTATTTGTATAAGTACAAATATTTGCGCAAATTAGAATAAACTAACTTAAATGCAATATTTTTATCCAAGGTCAATAATAGAGAAGAGGTGGAACGAGATACAATTCTTCAGGCAGAAAGCCCACTTTGGCTTGAATTGAGAAGATGTCTTCTTACAGCATCATCGTTCGGCAAAGTTTGTAAAAGAAGACAAAACATAAGCTCCGCTCCCTTAGTCAAAAGCCACTTATATTCCTATTCACTAGATCATATAAAAAGTATAAAGCACGGAAAGATCAATGAGGCCACTGCTATCCGGCAACTTGAAGAACAGATAAGTATAAAAGTACATAAATGTGGACTGTTCATTGATGAAGAATTTTTTTTTCTGGGAGCTTCACCTGATGGCATCTTTGAGGAAGGGCTTGTTGAAATTAAATGTCCAATTTCAGCATTTGGTATGAATGCTGAAGATGCTATCAAAGCCAAAAAAATTAAGTTTTGGCTTCCAAACGGGACTATCAACCGTCGCCACGAGTGGTATTTTCAAATTCAGGGTCAGTTACATGTAAGAAGGAAGAATTTATGTTTATTTGCTGTCTGGACGGGTGAACAATTTCCCTTGAAAATTGAAAAAATCACTCGTGACGATGAATTTTGGCAAAACGAAATGCAAACAAGATTGTATAAATATTACTATGAATGTCTGCTTCCAGAAATTGTAGACCCACGAAAGTCCAGATCGATGATGCCACTGAGAAGCACTACCTACTAATTTTTGTATTAATACATCTATCTATATAAATGGATTTTCAATTGTGTTAGTTTTTTACTTTTCTACCAATCAAATCCCTTCATTTGATATCCATATTGAGGTAGTTGTAAGAAAAATGTGTAATCTGCAATTTTTCTTACAACTACCGGCCGGCTACGGCGGCGGCCATCTTGGATTTTCACAATGTGTTTATAAATTGTTGCGTGTTATTCTGATGTATAAGCTATATTGTTGTAAAGTTCCATTAAAATCCGTTCAGTGGTTTTTGCGTGAAAGAGTAACAAACATCCATGCTTACAAGCTTTTGCGTACATAATATTAGTAGGATTACTTACACTTGAATAAATAATATAAAACCGTTTTTTTTTTATTTTAATACAATGATAAACATTTGATAATTATGTCTCACTACGACAATCACTTACTGTACCTACTTAAAATTACAACTTTGCCCAAAATTTCATATCACTCATTTTATGTTTTATAAAATAACATAAAACATTCAACAAAATGCATTAGTGGATTAGTAGTAATAGTATGCTAAAATGTACCTAATGGTAAATCAATAATAATAAATCGACTCGCATCCGAACGAATTGCATCCGCACGGATCAAAATCTTTTGATTTGACTATAATGAACCAACTCACGCACACAGACGCACTGAATTACCTGAAACTTGACATTACGCGTTAGACGTAAACGCTCTTAATAAATACAAAGTCACCCATTTAGTTTTTATTATTTCATTATTTTTGTGTTTGTTTGATATATTAATTACTTTGTGTTTTTTATAAAACTGATTTGAGAGTTCAATAATTTGTTTTGATATGAATAAACCTTATTAATACACAATATTCTGTGTGTTTCCTTCAAACCTTGTAATATTACAATTAATAAATTTGTCGAATAAATATCGGTATTAGTGCTAACACTGTATTAAATTTCTTATTAAAACTAATGTAATTTAGCAATACAGTTTCTGCATAAATATTATATAACCGCAATAACATCGTAATATTAACATCCGCGCCCTGTTTGTCATTATAAATTACGTTATAAAAGTCCATAATATAATAATACGGATGGTAGTTTTTAGTTTATAGTTAGTATATATCATTATGACACCACTAAAGACGTATATTTTGCAGTATGTCGGTTTTTCTTCGCTTCGATTTTCAAATACAGTTTCGACAATTACTGAAATTAGCCATAGTTCTATTAGTAGTCTACTTTATTGTGGTTAGTATATTGATAAGATGTATGAAAATTTTCTTTTGATAAGATAGCAAACCTCACAGCCACATATAGGTTTCGGGGTAGATAGTTTCATAAACTAAATTGCATACAATATGCACACGTCTCCAAATTATATTTTGGTATATATTCATGTTTTTTCATGAAATAAACAATAGTATTTTATTATTTATTGTTGTGACTAGTTTCACAAATTATTTCTGTCTAACAATGACATTTACCTGTACTAGACTCGATGTAAGTCTCGTATTACTGAATAATGATAGGGATTATGTTATTTCTATCACGGATTTCTTACAAAACAATTTTTCCAATGTCGCTGATGAAAATATTCCAAAAATTATCGTAAGTGTGCAAAAAACTTTTATTGGTCAGTTTCGTCAACGCTGTACTAAATCAGGCCACAAGAAAGAACGATTTTTTAAGAGAAAATAGCGAATGGTTGAAAAACAATTTCACTGTAAATCTTACAGAACCTAGTTGCGAGATTGAGCCTTCTATATCGACAGAGAAACGAGGACGGCCTTCTAAAGCCTACGAAGATAGTGCAGAGCGAACAAAAAAACGAAAAAACAAGGAATTACTGGAAATTTGTGGTCTTGAATTTCTACTGAATTCATATCGTCGGTTTAAAGGTAAAACTCATTAAGTGACATAATTGATCAAATTCATTAAATTCGTGAAACGGTCTCACCAGGGCAATATCTACGCCAAGAAAAAATCATTATGTGTGTATTGTCAGTCATAATGGAGATCCTGTTGAAAAAAAATCCGCAAATGCGACGCATTAAAATATTCGTGGCAGGAAAAACTCAGTATATAAATACTGATTTTTACCTGACATGATTAACAAGAACACATGAAACAATTGCTGGCAAGTAATTCTCAGTAAGTGCTTGGTGAGTTTTACCTGGCAACATTGTCCGTCACAGTTATCACTTGTCAAACGGTGACTTTGACGTTCTTTGCCTCCAAAATTGTAGTCAGCGGTTTTTGTGATTATTGTTACGAGAAAATATAGAAAGTTATTACAGGTTTTCACGAAAAAATGAGTAAATATAAGTATTCAAGAAGAAAACAGTTAGTAGATTTGACAAAAGCGAATAATAGGGTTCAAGAACTGGTAAGTTTTGAGTTGTTTTAACTATTTTGTTGTAAGCTTATTGTATGTCGTGATACAGTAAAGCTATTCTATTGTGTTTCTACAGAACTCTATTTCTATTCGGGAAGCTCAACGCGACTTGTTTGGTAATGATTTGGAGCCTGTGGTTCATCACTCGAAAGATATTCAGAAAGAGACTAGTGGCGATAGTTCAAAAAAAGTAACTTCGTATAATAACAATGTTGACAATGTAAGTACCTCATTCGGGCCCTTAACACTAGAAGCGCCATCGTACCGTTTTTGTCCCACCCGCAAGTTTCATCGTCTCTTAACTTTTTATTTTTTCTACTCAAGGCCGTGAAACTTTTTGACTTTTTATAATTTATTGTATTTATTTAATTCAATATGTTTTCTATTTAATAAAAATAAAAGTAAATAAAATAATTTGCGATTTACCTAGAATTGCCGCCGGGTCGTTTTTGTCCCGCCAAGTTGTAAGCAATAATTCGACGTAAGGTTGTTACGGGTGTTGTTAAAAATAAAAAAAAAAAAAGGGTTCACCGTGACAATATATATTTAAAAAAAGAAAAAGAACAAATAGGGGTCGTGGGCAGAAGGCCGTATGGTCTGGACTAGCCTCTTGGTGTCAAGGTAGGGTTAGGGGATTTAAACCACGTGGGAACTTAGCTGAGGATCCAGCTGTCTAGCACGTGGCGGATGCGAGCTAGGGCTACCACTCCTGGAAGCTTCTCCGTCACCGCTGCGTCCGTACGTCGTAGATAGATCCTCTCAATAAAAAAAATAAATCCCCGTCCAATGATCATCAGCACTCTGAACTCCAGCTAGTCCTTTTAATTGGTGCCTCGAATGCTGTAGTTGGCGGTGTTTCGTGCCCCAAACCAAGTTCCTGGAATAATCACGGTAATGTGTCGGTAGGAGTCCGGTCCTACAGCCAGCGCGATTTCAACCCCAAACGATCAAAAATCACGGGCTGTGTGACCATTACAAAGGTAGGCAAAATAAAAAAGATAAGATGATATTTAGGACCCAATATGATACAAACATCGTAACATTTTAATAGTGCTAGATTGGAAAGACGAAACTACAATTGAGCACGTGGTATGGCCAATCAAATAATTGACAACTAATTTACCAAGATGATAGTTTACATGAAAGAATAATGCGTTTTAATACAAGCATGATTTTCTAAATATTCACAACACAGATACACTAAATTACTCACCGTGGAACACGGGATTAAAATATAATAATTATAACGACTACATCTTGAGTCTTAGTGAAAATTTAATTCGAAAAGGAAATGTCATTCGAAGAAGTGCCATATATATACATTTCCTTCCACTTTTTTAAACCTTTGACAACTATAAACTAAAGCGTAAAGATAAGAAATCCAGAAATCAAAATAAGAAGATATTATATCAATAGTCAATATATTATGTAATATAATATTAGAAATTTACTGTATTTCCATTATTAAAAACTAAATTATTATTTTTCAAAGATTTAAGACGAAAGTAAAATCGATCTACGAACTAAGTATTAAAGCAAGGCTGACGCCGTTAGTAAGGATGTGCGCCGATAGATGGCGTTTTAAGCCTCTAAAAATGACTAAATAATTAATTATACAAATCATAGATGACGCGAGTAACGCCGAAATAATCGATTTTTTGGAAAGGGAATGTAACTACGTTACATATCCCCCCCTGTTACCGAAGGATTTTGAGTGCTCTAAGGAAAAATCCTGAAATAACTATTCACTACATATAAAAAAAATTTAGTGCCTTGGAAAAATAAAATTCACCAAATTTTCAAAATTTCAAAAATTTAGAACTGGAAGATAGTGCTAGTCTAGTGTTTACACGCATAAAAACGACAACCTTTTCACACCATACTACATTCACCTATATTCATACGTCATCATACATACAAATTGCACATCACATACATACCTCAACTTTCATAATGCATCTGGTCATAATCAGTGTGACTCGAGACGCCCTAACACACGAGTATTGTTCTCCGTAACAGAGGTAGAACAACACAAGTCGAAGCTAAAACGTTACTAAAGAGATAACGAACAGCAAAAAAAACGCGAAACTACTAGCCTTCCAACAAAGTAACATACCACTTTAATAGTATTGACTGCATAAGAAAGACCCCTTATTAAAGAAAAGAATCCAAAAAAAAATATCCTAGGTGGATAGAGCGCAGCCAATCCAAAGAAGCATAATAGTATTGACAGCAAAAGAAAGACCCTTTATTAAAGAAAAGAATCCAAAAAAAATATCCTAGGTGGATAGAGTGCTGTCTAACTAAAGTATACACCTACACAACTCCTCAACAGTGAGAGCTGGTATAATATTCCTAATCAAAACTCCATACTCCAATTCAGTCATTTTAAGCAAAACAAATTTTATTTTTCCAGACATTGAAAAATAAATTTAAAAAAAAATAAAAGATTTTTCCAAAGTTAAGTAAGTTGTCAAAAGTAAAATTTATTAAGAAGATAAGTAACTAAGTAAATTCAAAAGTTTAAAAAGAAATTAAGTTTTTCCAAACTAATTCAATGAATTTATCAGAAGTTAAATTCAATTTTAAAAGTTAAGTTATCAAGTAAATTCAAGAAAAATTTTCACAATCCTAACGGTGAGTATATCTGTGTTGAGAAAATACAAAAATAATCAGATGTATTCTCTAAAAAAATACACAAAAGAAATATAATTTGTAATCAGTACTATATAACTAACTACAAAAAACAACAACTTCTACAGACTATATGGTACAGACCATATACAGTAAGGTGAAAAAAACAAACAGTATAAAGTTTATCAACAATTTTAAACTTTACACAACAACAATATGATTACTAGTTACTAATAAGTATATCCAACGCTCATAGTAAGTTAAGATTAAATTAAAGTTAAGTTAAAGTGATAAGTCAATAGCAAAATAATTTAGAATACGAATTTAAGGTTATATGTAAATATCTATGTTGAAGTAAAAAGTTAAATTAAAATTTAATTAAAACAAGGTTAAGGCCAAAAAGATCACATAAGCATCATTGAAGATGATGCTGATGTGTGTGCATGTATAGTGTGGGTATGTGTAAAATAAATATGTATATTAAAATAAATAATTTACAATATAAAACAAAATATTACTAATATCCTGCCAAAAAGACAGGACCAAAAAAATAGAATACTAATAAATATATTTAATAATAAAGAATAAATTTAATAGTTTTTATAAATTTAATATTATGTCCACTGTGAAAAAAAACAGGGTTCCTTATGTATCACGGAACCCTAAAAAAAACAGTGGGTGTGTGCTGTAACGTTACCTGCCTCTTACACGTGTCCGTTACGTAACCTGAACCAATTCTACCCCGGGCCCAGACGGGTAAAAGTACTGAGAGAGTTGGATATGAAAGACGGCACAAAACAAACACCAAACACTGGACACACAGACCCAGGAAGAGACACCAGATGCCAGACCAGACAAAACCACGTTTATGGGCGCCAATTGTTACGGGTGTTGTTAAAAATAAAAAAAAAAAAAGGGTTCACCGTGACAATATATATTTAAAAAAAGAAAAAGAACAAATAGGGGTCGTGGGCAGAAGGCCGTATGGTCTGGACTAGCCTCTTGGTGTCAAGGTAGGGTTAGGGGATTTAAACCACGTGGGAACTTAGCTGAGGATCCAGCTGTCTAGCACGTGGCGGATGCGAGCTAGGGCTACCACTCCTGGAAGCTTCTCCGTCACCGCTGCGTCCGTACGTCGTAGATAGATCCTCTCAATAAAAAAAATAAATCCCCGTCCAATGATCATCAGCACTCTGAACTCCAGCTAGTCCTTTTAATTGGTGCCTCGAATGCTGTAGTTGGCGGTGTTTCGTGCCCCAAACCAAGTTCCTGGAATAATCACGGTAATGTGTCGGTAGGAGTCCGGTCCTACAGCCAGCGCGATTTCAACCCCAAACGATCAAAAATCACGGGCTGTGTGACCATTACAAAGGTAGGCAAAATAAAAAAGATAAGATGATATTTAGGACCCAATATGATACAAACATCGTAACATTTTAATAGTGCTAGATTGGAAAGACGAAACTACAATTGAGCACGTGGTATGGCCAATCAAATAATTGACAACTAATTTACCAAGATGATAGTTTACATGAAAGAATAATGCGTTTTAATACAAGCATGATTTTCTAAATATTCACAACACAGATACACTAAATTACTCACCTTGGAACACGGGATTAAAATATAATAATTATAACGACTACATCTTGAGTCTTAGTGAAAATTTAATTCGAAAAGGAAATGTCATTCGAAGAAGTGCCATATATATACATTTCCTTCCACTTTTTTAAACCTTTGACAACTATAAACTAAAGCGTAAAGATAAGAAATCCAGAAATCAAAATAAGAAGATATTATATCAATAGTCAATATATTATGTAATATAATATTAGAAATTTACTGTATTTCCATTATTAAAAACTAAATTATTATTTTTCAAAGATTTAAGACGAAAGTAAAATCGATCTACGAACTAAGTATTAAAGCAAGGCTGACGCCGTTAGTAAGGATGTGCGCCGATAGATGGCGTTTTAAGCCTCTAAAAATGACTAAATAATTAATTATACAAATCATAGATGACGCGAGTAACGCCGAAATAATCGATTTTTTGGAAAGGGAATGTAACTACGTTACAAGGTCATTGCTTCTGGCTAGTTGTGCGGGTGGAGGGGCGACTAAACATTTGAGCATTGCATTGTTTCTATTCACTTCTTCGTCGCTTCGCGTAAAGAGTGTACGTTTTTGTTTTTATAAGCGCACTATTATCACGTACTATTATAGTTATGTCTAGTCAACGACGCAGAATATTGAAACCTCAAGAAATTGTGTCCAGCTTGAATAATATTTTAGAGGACGAATCAGATGGCGAGCCTTTTGAATATTCTGACGACTACGAGTTAGAAAACAGTTCCAATTCTTCTTCTGACGAATCTGATGACACGATTCAGAGAGAAATACCCCAAGGTAAATATTTTTTTATTTTACTCTATTGGAATACAGCGATATTTATTTATTGTTCCTTTATTTTATGTATTTCTGTGTTCTTTTGTGTTATTATATGTGTTTGTTATGTTGTTTTATTCTATTTTTATATTTCAGAAGCAACAAGTTTGACGAGCGTCGTCGTGACCGAAGCCCAAGAACAAGTGGCAAGTCAAAGACGAGGACGAGGTCGAGGAGTTCGAGGCCGTCGCGGCCGGCCGTCTGCAGGTAGTACATTGACAAACCCTCGTTTTGAAACGACACCAGGCTCAACACTTGTTTCTCCTGATGGTACTGCCTGGACAGTAATTGAAGCTGGTAGTACACCTGGCAGGTGTACTACCAGCTTGTATCGATGGTATATATGTATATATGGTATCGATGCCAAAATGTTTTTAGAGATCGCGTTGGACCAACTCCACACGCTAAGCGCAACGTGGATGAAACTTGTAAAAGTGCTTGGCAACTAATAGTTTCCAAAAAAATTATGCAACATATCTTAGAGTGTACTATGGAAGAGGCGCGATGAGAATTAGAAGATAATGACTGGTATATGACGATGGAAGAATTGGAGGCATTTATTGCTGTACTTTACATACGTGGTGCAATTGGTGCACATAATTTAGATCTGGATTCATTATGGTCGATAAAATGGGGTAATCCTATAATAAAGGCAACAATGTCTAGAAATCGTTTTCGTGAGATAATGAAGTACCTGCGATTCGATTATAAATCTAGTAGACGCCAAAGACTCAATGAGGATAAGTTTGCTATGATTTCGGAAGTTTGGTATGAATTTATCGCGAATGCACAAGCTTATTACATACCCGGGCCGTATATAACGATTGACGAACAGCTTTTTCCATCTAAATGCTGTTGCCGATTTACCCAGTTCATGAGCTCAAAGCCAGATAAGTATGGCCAAAAGTTTTGGATGGCTGTTGACAAAGACGCAAATTATATAATAAATGCGTTCCCTTACCTTGGAAAGGATGATCACAAACCTAATAACGAGCGTTTAGGTGACTGGGTGATAAAGAAATTGATGGAACCTTACATCAACAAAGGTAGGAATGTTACGTGTGATAACTTTTTTACTTACTTTTACTAGCGGGATATTTGAAGTCTAAAAACACTACTATCGTAGGCACTGTAAATAGAGTTCGAAGAGAAATACCTATTTCTGTGAAAACCGCTAAAGAAGAATTATACAAGACGTCTCTCCTAAAACCTGGTGACACAACTTTGACTGTTTATCAGACTAAGCCAAATAAAAATGTTCTAATGCTCAGCACTATGCATCAAGATATAACAATTAGTTCTAGTTCAAAGAAAAAACAGAAACAGTGCTATTCTACAACAGCACGAAGTATGGAGTAGATGTTGTTGATTCGATGAGCAGGAAATATACAGTAAAGGCGGCTTCTAGACGTTGGCCAGTTCATACATTTTATAATCTGTTAGATTTGGCGGCTATAAACGCATGGGTATTGTATAAAAATATCAATAACAGCAAAATTAAACGTAGAGACTTTATATTGCAACTGGGAGAAGAATTGGGATCACAGTACATAAATAATAGAAAAACAGCCATTCCCACAGAAATTCCAAAAAACCTACCAGAAAGGCAAGAAAAACGTACAAGGTGTCAGGTCAAGTCAAAATGCATAAGTAATAAGTCATCTGTGAAGTGCCACATGTGTAAAAAAACTGTCTGTAATAAATGCACTGGTAAAGAATATTATTTATGTAATATTTGCTATTCTGATAACAAATAGTTTTGAGATTTTTGGTATTTATTACATTTAGAATTACTATGTTAGTTGTGATAACTATGATAATATGATATATTTGTTTTAAAAGTATTAATAATTTGATTTAAATAAATAAATAAATAAATAAATAAACATGGTTTCAAGTAACTTAAATATTGTTTTAATTATGATTTCATATTTTATGCTAATAAACGTTGTAAACAATATAATGGGACAAAATTGTCACGGCGGCGGTACGAGGGGGGTCATAAATTTCGGCACTTCTAGTGTTAAGCAAACTGCTAAGGACTGAAGCATTTCGCACCCTTAATAATATAAGGGCTAAAGTCAAAATTTTTGAAATGTTCGATTTTGAATGCTAAGGGCACAAAATGAAATTACCATTAATACTGCCCCGATATGAAGGGCGTAACTTCAATTTTTGGCCAACTAGAGTTATAAATACATTCAGAATCAGCAGAGAAAACATAAAATGTAAAGCCCTAATTACAATTGTGGCTTTTCTTTGAAGCATTTCTAAGTCACACGTGCATGTCAAGACAAGAATCGACTAGTTGCGCCCGAGCGGCCGTAAGTGATTCACGTGGTTATTGAAGTTAAAATTACAAACTATTTTACATTTAAACTTAAAAAAAATGAATCAGATCTATGTTGGATCTAAACTCAAGAATTATAACTAAATTAAGACTACCGACTTTGACCGATGTTAGATCTGAAGTGTTCAACTTAACTCCAAATTCACGGTCCCACGGAGTTGGGACCACCACGATGATGCGGCGACAGCATTTTCAGTATACGACGATTTCTTTCGTAATTTATGAAGAAACTGCACGACAAGTATTTTCTTTATAGTCCAAGAGGCGGCTTCAATTATTATACGTTGTATGTTAATTATAGTCCAAGAGCGTGTTCGACTGCGACTGACCGATGATGATGATTCCCATATAATGGTATTCGGCAATTCGGTGCTAAGTCCATATTACATAGGGGGTACATATGTAACAAGTACCTTAACATAACAATTTTACAATTTACTGAACCATTGTAGGTACTTCCAAATATTCTAGTCGAAAAGTCTTATTTCTAAAGGTTGTAACGGAACGTTACATGACTTCGTTGTATTGATATTACTTTAAAATATTTTCATAAACTTTACAAAATCAAATCTTTACTAACAATATGTACTAATCTTACTCACTAATTTATTTACATTTTAATCCCTAACAATATTTACATAATATTATCAATAAATTATACCTACTAATAAAGTTAAAGTGAACGTTCGATTTGCTTCCGATATAATACGTCTTATTAAAAATTAATAAAATAATTAGTTAAGCATTTGTTAGCGACTGTACACCTCGGATCGAACAATAGAACCGGTTGTCATCGACTCGGGCGCCGCCGCAGAGTCGCTGGGGCATTCGGCGCTAGACTGCTAAGCTGCTACTACGTTACCAATTATTGTGCTTGACCGCAGCGCCGCCGATTATAATATTAACCTATATCATTTGTTCAGCATTTATTTGCTTAAAGTACTAATATTAACTGGATCCTAAATCACCCAGTTGGATATATATTGGAGAATTCCCGTCTTAGGGTAAGTTTTATTAGCACACCATATTTAACTAACTAACTAGCTAACAGTAGCATTAAAATTTTCCTTTATGTTGTGAATTATATGTTACATCGTTCTGTACAGTTTATATGAGCTTTAAATAAAAATTACCAAGCTATTCATAACATTATTTGGCCTAATATTTCAAAATTTTAAGAGTTAATAATTTACCAGACTACCTTCAACTTTCATACCGCAATGTTTAAGAATTCTTTGTTTTAAAATTAGAAACGTTTGTTATTAGATTTAATAAGTAATACTTGTAGTAATTGTTTTTTTTTTATTTTTAATTGTAATTAAGTTCTGTCGCCCTTCCACGACAATTCCGCTACCACGGTAGGTGGCGGGCGCTCTTCTTGGAGCATCGTGGATGGGCCGCCAGACGGTTTATGAATAGTGGACTAAGGCGGAGGTTGTACATTCCAGGAACCTTGCTCCGAGTCGATAATACGAGCGTGGAGCGTCCACGCAACCCAGAAATCTACAGCGTCTTTTCGGAGGCCAACACCGTTGCTGCCTTCACCCGTCTGGATGCGGAGTCCCTCCAGCGTCCTAGCTATACCGGAACCTTCGCCTTCCCTCCACGGTTGTATCAGGAGAGTAGCCCTACATTTCCTAAGTGGCAAAATCATAAGTAGGCTTTATACCACGACCCTGTATTAAATTTTGTGTCTCACATACCGGTTTTAATCACTGCTGTACCTTAATAAATTAAATTTTTAATTGAACACCGATCTTTTTTTTATACTAAAAGCGGTAGGTGTTACACTGGCGCCCACAACGTGGTTTTAATAGATTTTGTCACTTTTGGAAGTGGTAGCGGATTGTTTGTGTCTGTTGTTTAGTCTATTGTGTTAAATGTATGTAATTTGTGCGTTTTTATTGTAAAAATTGTGTCATCGTGTGTTTTTTCTTAATATCTAGGTATGTGTAATATTGTATGTTTCTGTTTATCCCTGTTATAATATTATTAAATAAATAACTACAATTACGCTCTGTATAATAAAATAAAACCATTCTGTATTTTTTTTTTTAAAAAAAAAGGCCTATATTTTACGAAGTTATAAACACATGTAAAGTACAGTCGGAAACAGATTTTGATATTATTTTTTTGTTTTTCTTAAAATATTTTTATTTGTTGGTGTTTAAAGAGTCTACAGCTATTATAACAGAACGAAGCAATAATTATTATTTTGTATTATTCGTGTGCTACTTAAAATTTTCGCTAAGATAGGTAGTTTAAAAGTTACTGCAGTATGTCTGTTATTTCAATTAAGTACCTTTCCTTACAAAAACCAGAATTAGAATATGAGGTTGCGCTTAGAGGCGAAACACCGGGCAGTACTGTTGCTGAACTCAGGAAACAGATCACTAAATTAGTACAACTATTTCCAGCTGAGGAAATAGCTTCTTCTCACCTTGACCCAGTAGACGACCTACGGTCTGTGTCAGAATTATTAAATAAAGTTCATAATACTCTTGAGTCAGGCGCGTGCGACAAAGGAACACTTACGCGTACGGAAAATATTTTGCATCACCTCTATTATAGGTTGAATAGAATAGACTCAGGCGACGCAAAGGATACACACGCGGCTTGTAGTAGTTTGTATCGAGATTGTTACGAATCGTATCTTAAAATCCTAAATGAATCAATAGACCCACTTAAAGTTGAATCGTCAAACTCAGCTACTGCATTTTCTAGTAGACAAGCACCAATTAACGTAGCAGTCACTTGTGACAAAAGCATTACCGCTGAGTTAGGTAAATTAAAATTCGATGGTAAGTCGTGCGTTCGGTCCTTTATTCAACGTGTCAGCGAATTTAGTGAATCTCGAAGCATTTCTGACACGAAATTAATTTCATTCGCTACAGAAATATTTACAGATGACGCCTTACATTGGTTTCGAAGTATAAGGGACCAGGTACCATCTTGGGATGATCTTATTATCCTTTTAAAACAGGATTTCGATAAGCCTGATTATGACTATCGCCTATTATCCGAGATCCGCGCTAGAACTCAGGGCGAGACGGAAAATATAACAATTTACTTATCGATTCTGTCAGGAATGTTTTCGAGACTTTCAAAGCCGTTGTCGAGGGAGGACAAACTCGAGATTGTTTTGCACAATATACGCCCTTGCTACGCAAGCACTCTAGCTTCCGTAACTGATATTCGGGATATTAATCAGGTGAGAACCTTGTGCAGGAATTATGAAACCGTCCAATCTCGTCTTGCTCACTTTAGAGAACCGTCAGCAGCAACTTCTGATACCTTAGCACCAGAATTTGCATACAAACATCCAAAACTAAAATCTAACAATGATTATAAAACTAACACTAATATAAAACAAAATATTAACACTAACGAAAAATATTTACATAGTATTACAAAAAGCACATCTCAAACTAACAAAAGTATGCCGTACTGTCCTAGGTGTCGTAATAATACACACAATTTGAGGCAGTGCACTAACACTGAAATCAAGTGTTTCAAATGTGGCCATAAGGGCGTTAAGAAGCCGGATTGCCCTAATTGCACTAATAATCAGAATACAAAAAAACTAATTAGGCAGAATTGTGGCAACTCTACACTGAATAATGATAATATTATCCGAACTAGTAAACAAGAGTGGAATAACTGGGTTAAGTCTGTTCGTTTATTTTTCAGTGGATACAAGGTTGCTACAATTCTACACACTAAACCAACTAATGACACAAGACCTTATGTCAATATTAAAATTAATAACATGACAGCTTCAGGCCTTCTAGACTCAGGATCAGCTGTTACCATTCTAGGCAACAATGCACATACCGCTTTAGTTAGTCGTGGTTTGGAGTTGTGTACCGATGATTTGGTAACAATCGTGGCAGCTGGTGGACAGAACCTGTGCAGCTTAGGTTACATAAATTTGCCCGTCCATTTTGATAATCAGTTCCACATTATTAAGACACATGTAGTTCCAGAAGTTCAATCATCGCTGATTTTAGGGATTGACTTCTGGCGCGCTTTCAAAGTTTGTCCTAAATACTTGAGCTCTCTTATTGTAACTAATGCTCCTCTAGCTAACTTGCATTCAGATAGTCCAACAACTTTCATACAGTCATACGACAATTTAGATAATTCGCAGAAGGTTATTGCTGACAACATCACACAGATGTTTAAAGATATATCCTTTGAACGCGTAGGATTGGGTCGTACGCACTTAATAACTCACCACATCGACACTGGCGACTTACCTCCTGTAAGGGCATAAACTGCGTTAAGCGTGCCTCTCGCGTGTCCATACAAAAACGACCCGCGCGTGCCCATGCGCGTGCACACGCTCGTGAGCCCGTCGCGTGATACTTCCGTGCAATGGGGCACGCATGCACGCGACGTGATCACGCATCACGTTGGACGGGTCCACGCGCGAAGCCCGCTAGCGGGTGCACGCGCGTGCTTGTTCAGTTGACAGCGCTATCTCGAACCGACCGCACGCGCGTGCCCGGCCCATAACAAAAAATGACAAATTTTGATACAGAAAGGGTAATTGTTGAAGTTCAGTGTCGTCCTGCCATATGAGACCAATCAAGCGAAATATTTCAAGACCGGGACGCTAAATCAAAAGCATGGCTAGACATTTGTAAAGTACTGTTTGAAAATTATGATGACTGGAGTGAAGCAGAAAAAAACATACAAGGTAAGTACCTACACTCTTTATTTATTTTATAATAACGTAGGTTAGGTAAACTAGTCTTTGCGCCAAATTTTTATTTTTAATAATCTATGCAATTAGTTATATATATAATTAGTTATTTCAATTTTATTTGTGTCAATTAAATGTTTTCAACAATTAATCCAACTATAAAATTAAAACTGGGAATATTTACAATAATTTACCTACGTAAATATAAAATCATGCTTATATTCAAAACTAGTGCAGAGATACTGCGTATTTCTGAACATTGTGAAATTCGTGTGAACAATGTCCCATAATATTGGTATGGTTTTATATTGCTCGATAGATTCCAAAGTTCTTGCTTTCGGCCACGCGGTCGCCGCCATTTTGCGCGTCACGAGACAACAAGTATGTTCACGACTGCGAGCTTCACACTACTTTACACTATCGGTGTATTTAGGGTTCAAAATCATTTTAGGGCAGAAACAGTGGATCGGTAGGTAAATAAATAAAACAATTATCAACTAAAATATTTATTATATTGGTTTTAGAATTGGGCCAGTAACTTTGTAAAATAAGCGTGCGTTTTGTAGTTTTGTAGGTTTTTCTTTGACATCTCTCAACTTTAGTTTACAACAATCTAAGTTATTTGGTTACATCCGATGAATTTAACAAATAAAATCATTAGGTATATTATTAAAATATGCCTGCTATGTTAATAAAAAATGTGTGGTAAAAAACCGTGAAAATTCAATTATTGAATGTACATAAATTATAAAAAAGCCAACTATCTTCAATAAATACTGCGATCTTGCCATGACAGCTGTCCGTCTGCAACGAAATAATCTGCGAAGTTATCGCGTAATGTATACGAATCTCTGTGGGTATTTCCAATTAACCCCCGAACTGAACGTATATGGTCTGGTATAATGACAATATCATGAAAGTCATTAATTTGACTTCTTGATCTTATAAAATTATGCAAAATACAAATTGTTTTAAGAAAACAAATTGCTTTGTCTTTTCCAACGTTCAATGGACGATGGAGTATGCGAAATTTATTAGCCATGATACCAAATGTACACTCAATATAACGTCGCGCTCTCGTTAACCTATAATTGAATATTTTTTTTTTGTAGTTTAAATCGAGAGCTCGAGCATATGGCCGCATGACATGGCTAGATAACCCAAATGCTTCATCTCCTACAATAATATAGGGCAAAGCTGCGGTTGCAGCAATGTTGGTTGGTTTATCATTGTGTATTACGGGCAATGCTTTGGCAGGAGGAATATCTATTAAGTCATTGTTGATTTGTTCGTACAATCGGCTTTGTGTGAAAATTGCGGAGTCAGATTCTTTACCCTGCACTCCCACGTTTATATAGGTAAACTCATAGTTGGCGTTACACATTGCAAGCAGTACAATAGAATAGTAATGCTTATAGTTGTAATAGAGGGAACCACTATGTGGAGGTCTTATAATGCGTATATGTTTTCCGTCTATTGCACCTATGCAGTTAGGAAACTGGGCTTGCGTTAAAAAACCTTTTTCAGTCTCTTCCCATAGCGCACGGGAAAATTTTGGTATACATTCTTCCTTTAACCTTTCAATTATAATTTGACAAACTTCTGTTACTATTTTTCTGACCGTGGTTAGTCCTGTATGATACGCCAGATGAATATCGACGAAGGTATGTCCACTAACTAAATATCTGTAATAAAATAAAATACCTGTGTTATTGTTTCAGTGAAAAAGCTGCAGCAAAGATGGAAAACTGCAAGAGACACTTATATAAGAGTGAGGTCTACTAAAAAAAAACTTAAATCAGGCTCCGGTTCCAGGGCAAATAAAACATACAATTACTATGACATGCTGTCATTTTTAGATTCAAACTCGAATACTCAAGGAGAAGAATCGGCAGACAATTTTAATCAGTCAGTAGATCAAAACGCGTCACCGAGAACTTCACAAAATAATACGATTATTGAAGAAGATTTGATTAATGTACCTAGAACCAGCTCCAGCGTTACCAAAGAAACACGATCTTCCAAGAAACGTAAGTGCGAATCGCCAACTGATTTCGAATTAGAGTTGTTAAATTGCGTGAAGAATAACACTGCAGATAATATGGACGAAGACTTGAATTTTTTTAAGTCATTATTACCAACTGTAAAAAAATTGAGTTGCTTTAAAAAATTAATATTTCGTACGAAAGTATTAGAAGCTTTGATTGATATAGAAAAAGAAATGATTATTACCATTGATGACCTTTCATTAACGCAAAATACGGTAACGAATGATTTAGAATCCTTAAATGTAAGATCAGATACGAACAATGAATAAATAGGTAACAAGAAAGACTTTGAAGATTTGATTAAGACTGTTTAATTATTAAGAACAAAAGAAAGAGAAGAACATGAAGAACTATTTAAGTTAGTAAAAAGCGCAATTTTATATTTATATTTTTCTGGTCTCATGTGCAATTATTATGATATGCAAGGGCATTCGCCAAAAGTTTACAAGCCTTGAGGTGTAATGTTCATAAGGAAAGAAACGGGGTCGATTCGGACACTTTTATCTTAAACCCTATTTTGGGGTCAAATAAAAAAGTGTATCAATAGACCCCTTTTTTACTTAATGGACCTTTTTTTTGAACCTACTCATAACATTGCTCCTTCATATGTCCTCTTCTTAAATTTAATCTTTTATGTAGTAAACTGTGATTATGATTGTGATGATATATTAAAGAATTTAAAATAATATTAGTACCCGATCTAGTAATAGAAGGGAATAATTAATAAGGGAAATATTCATATGTAAAAACTTGCAATCAATATGCGTCATTATAATTAATACTTTGTAAGGTAGGTATATTAATATAATTAAGACATAGACTTATTGTACTGTTTTAACTGTTATTGTGTTTTTTATTTTAAACTTGAACCTGTGATTTTATTAGTGTATTTCAAATGATTAATCAAAAACTAATTGTAACGTAGCGTTTATGCAAGACACTGTGATGACTGTTGTGATTAAGTATATAAAAAAATTAGTGAATAAGTAGGTATAGATAAAAAAAAAACGAAAACGATAAAACTGTGTAATTTAGAAATAACAAAATATAATTAATAAATGTAAGAAACTGTGATTAATATGATGATTAATAAGTGTGCGGTTATGTGTTTCGGTCCTAAGAACAGAGTGAACCACATCAAGAAAAACATTTTAAGCCATATTCAGGTGTCACTGCCGAAACAATAAGAACTTCTTCTTCTTTCTTGCTTGATGTGGCTAAACAGTAATGTGACTTACATAAATTGGCAAAAAAATATGAGTGTTCTAAACTTTTGTTAAATAATGACTGTTTTTTTACATGAATAAAGATGATTATTAATATCGAAATGTCTTTACTTACCGCAATGTCATTGCAAATCGTTCCATTGGTGATACGATTGACGTAGATTTCAATCGTAGATTGTTAGTCTTCAAATAGGGCTCCAGTTTTGAATATAATTCATCATAGACTTGTAATGAAACTTTAAAATATTTGAAAAAAAACCTTTCATTTTCTCTTAATATACCAAACTTCACCACGAATTCCCCGCACAGTAACCTAGATTCAACGTACGGGCTTACTGGCTGGCGTCTTTTTTTGGCAATTCGTCGTCGCCGTCGTCTTGATAAATAATACAACATTAATTTATCCATAATTACTCGACTGTACACCTCCAACGTCAAAATTGTACTGAGAAAACTGCGTTACGCGGATGCACGCGCCGATGCCCGCGCATAAGCACGCGAACGTGCTCACGTGCGTGCACCAGAAGCGTGGCCCGCGACGTGCTCACGTGCGTACACACGCGTAACGCAGTTTATGCCCTAAGGCAACGCTATTATAGGCTATCGCCTGTTAAGCAAAAAATTTTAACCGAACAGGTAGATGAAATGCTGCAGCTTGATGTGGTGGAACCTTGCGAAAGTGCATGGCAATCTCCAGTTCTACTAGTCACAAAGAAGAACGGCCAGCCTCGTTTTTGTTTGGACAGCAGAAAACTTAACTCAGTCACAAAACGGGACGCGTATAACTTGCCTTACATATCCGAAATCTTAGATAATTTACGTGACGCTAGATACTTAAGTAGCATAGATTTGTCGAAGGCGTTTTGGCAGATACCAATAGCTCCTGAGGATAGGGATAAGACGGCATTTTACGTCCCGGGCCGAGGTACGTTTCGTTTTAAAACTACTCCGTTTGGATTGACTAATGCGCCGTCCACGCAGCAACGATTAGTGGACCGACTATTCGGCAACATGGACCATCAGGCCTTTGCATATCTCGACGACATTGTACTAATAAGTCGTACATTTGAAGAGCACGTATCTCTTCTTCAACGCGTCTTTGAGAAGCTACGTCAAGCTAACCTAACAGTCAACCTGGACAAATGTGAATTCTTTCGAAGTCAGCTTAAATATCTAGGATATGTGGTTGACGCGAATGGTTTGCGGACCGACCCTGACAAAGTAGCGGCCATACTAAACTACCCAACTCCTACGTGCCGCAAGGATCTTAAACGTTTTCTAGGCACGGCAACTTGGTACCGCCGGTTTGTTCCAAATTTTAGCACGATCGCTGGACCGCTCAATAAGCTAACTTCCAATAAAAAGTCTGCACCTCCTTTCCAGTGGACTGAGGAAGCTGACGTAGCATTTAAGAAACTTAAAGAATGCTTGGTCTCGGCGCCTATTCTTTCCTGTCCCAATTATGACCTTCCATTCGAAGTGCATACAGATGCTAGTAACTATGGGGTTGGTGCAATGCTCACTCAAACCATTAATGGAAAGGAGCACCCCATAGCTTACATGAGCAGATCCTTAACTGGGCCAGAAAAGAATTATAGCATCACTGAGCGTGAGACTTTGGCTGTTCTCGTAGCCCTGGAACATTGGCGATGCTATTTAGAGAACGGTCAAACTCACACAGTCTATACAGACCACAGCGCGCTTAAGTGGTTCCTTTCATTAGATAACCCAACAGGTAGGCTTGCTCGCTGGGGAGTTCGTCTCTCATCCTTCAATTTTATTTTGAAACACCGTCGTGGTGTAGATAATGTTATCCCTGACGCTTTGTCCAGAGCAGTCCCTGTTTCAGCAGTCACTACTGCCAATTCTGTCGCGACTTCTAGTGACGATTGGTATAAAAATATTTATAATGGCTGCCGCGACAAACCAGATACCTTTCCAAATTTCCAAATTAAAAATGATATCCTCTTTCGGCTTAGCAAAAATAAACACCAACTTACAGATGAGTTCTCATGGAAAGAAGTGGTCCCATTAGAATTACGCGATAAGATTATTGCTGAAAACCATAATGAGCCTACAGCAGGTCATATGGGAATTTTTAAAACATATAGACGTGTTGCGCTCAGGTACTACTGGCCCAATATGCACAGCGATATTTCTAAATTTGTCAGTTCCTGCTCCGTATGTCTCGCGTACAAACCACAAAATCATGCAACACTTGGAGAAATGGGACGTCCAAAACAGTGCTCTCGTCCTTACCAGATGATCTCAATAGATTTGATGGGTCCTCTCCCTGTAACACGCAAACAAAATAGCTACATTCTAGTAGTTACGTGCTGTTTTTCGAAGTTTTGCCAGATTTTTCCTATTAAAAGAGCCACTTCTGAGGTTATTATCAGGATCCTTGAGGAACAAGTCTTCCTAGTCCATGGTGTCCCTCAAAGTATCTTTATGGATAATGGGAGTCAGTTTATTAGCGAGCAGACCAAAACCTTGTTCGATAAATATAAAATACCGAACGTGTTCTTTACACCCAAATATACTCCTCAGATTAATACAGTGGAACGTTACAATAAAACAATCATCACCTGTCTCTCCACGTTCGTCGAGGGCGATCATAGAACTTGGGACTTATTCATCCCAAAAGTACAATTTGCGATAAATAACTCTGTGAACGAAGCAACTGGTTTCTCACCGTCGTTCCTTGTATTTGGCCGAGAATTGGTGTTATGTGGTACTCATTACACAGACACCGAGTTGGGTAAGGAGGTTGTGTTCTTGCCTCGCGAAGAATATGTGGAAAATCGTGGTTGTTTAGCTGCAATTTTTGATAAGGTCCAAAAATCCTTGTACCATGCACACGTGAAAAACACATCCCATTATAACTTGCGAAGGAAGGCATTCGAGTTTGAAGTTGGTGATATTGTTTATAAGCGAGCATATGTACTGAGTGACAAGGATAAATACTTCAGTAAGAAGTTAGCTCCAAAATTTATCAAATGTCGCGTGACTCAAAAGCTGTCCCCCCTTGTTTACGTCTTAGAAAATATGTCGAGAAAAGATTTAGGTACTTGGCATATTAAGGACCTAAAAATGGTTGGCCGTAACACATAGGTTATGTTTTCTTTATCTGCTAAATCTGCGTAAGTTGCTTACCTGCTTCTATGCTTTGAGTTCGGATTTTGTCATAGTAAATATGATAAAATCCTTGCGGGGCGAGGCGGGTAATGTAACGGAACGTTACATGACTTCGTTGTATTGATATTACTTTAAAATATTTTCATAAACTTTACAAAATCAAATCTTTACTAACAATATGTACTAATCTTACTCACTAATTTATTTACATTTTAATCCCTAACAATATTTACATAATATTATCAATAAAATATACCTACTAATAAAGTTAAAGTGAACGTTCGATTTGCTTCCGATATAATACGTCTTATTAAAAATTAATAAAATAATTAGTTAAGCATTTGTTAGCGACTGTACACCTCGGATCGAACAATAGAACCGGTTGTCATCGACTCGGGCGCCACCGCAGAGGCGCTGGGGCATTCGGCGCTAGACTGCTAAGCTGCTACTACGTTACCAATTATTGTGCTTGACCGCAGCGCCGCCGATTATAATATTAACCTATATCATTTGTTCAGCATTTATTTGCTTAAAGTACTAATATTAACTGGATCCTAAATCACCCAGTTGGATATATATTGGAGAATTCCCGTCTTAGGGTAAGTTTTATTAGCACACCATATTTAACTAACTAACTAGCTAACAGTAGCATTAAAATTTTCCTTTATGTTGTGAATTATATGTTACATCGTTCTGTACAGTTTATATGAGCTTTAAATAAAAATTACCAAGCTATTCATAACATTATTTGGCCTAATATTTCAAAATTTTAAGAGTTAATAATTTACCAGACTACCTTCAACTTTCATACCGCAATGTTTAAGAATTCTTTGTTTTAAAATTAGAAACGTTTGTTATTAGATTTAATAAGTAATACTTGTAGTAATTGTTTTTTTTTTATTTTTAATTGTAATTAAGTTCTGTCGCCCTTCCACGACAATTCCGCTACCACGGTAGGTGGCGGGCGCTCTTCTTGGAGCATCGTGGATGGGCCGCCAGACGGTTTATGAATAGTGGACTAAGGCGGAGGTTGTACATTCCAGGAACCTTGCTCCGAGTCGATAATACGAGCGTGGAGCGTCCACGCAACCCAGAAATCTACAGCGTCTTTTCGGAGGCCAACACCGTTGCTGCCTTCACCCGTCTGGATGCGGAGTCCCTCCAGCGTCCTAGCTATACCGGAACCTTCGCCTTCCCTCCACGGTTGTATCAGGAGAGTAGCCCTACATTTCCTAAGTGGCAAAATCATAAGTAGGCTTTATACCACGACCCTGTATTAAATTTTGTGTCTCACATACCGGTTTTAATCACTGCTGTACCTTAATAAATTAAATTTTTAATTGAACACCGATCTTTTTTTTATACTAAAAGCGGTAGGTGTTACAAGGTGACTATTCAAAAGGTCATATTTCTTTAAGTGACATATCAAATGGTCGTATTTCTGAGTAGTCCGATCAAAAAGTCGTATTTCTAAACTAAAATATGAATAAAAAAATATGCATTCGTTTTTTTATATATTTTTTAATGTAGATTGTATTGTTTTGCTAACCTAAATATGAACTAAAGACAATAATAAACGATCTCCGACAGTAGCAGATGGAAATAAAGAACTATGCGATTCTGACGACGGTAATATAGAAGTGACTTATCCAAGTGAACCAATTAATGATTTTTCAATAAAGGACACTGTTTTAGTTCGATATTACACAAGGAAGTTGTGGAAGCACTATGTAGGATTTTTTGACAACATATCAACTAATGACGAGGAAACTTTGTACACAGTCAAATTTCTGAAAACTGTAAAAACACCTGAATTAAAATTTGTTGTTTCAAAAAAAAAAGGTACTGATATAATCACTAACGTGTCCATTGTTAAAAAATTAAATTATTTCACAATGAAAAGGAGTACCGTTTGGTTGATGAGTCTGACAATTTTTTTTTCACCTGATTCAACTTAGAAGTTAGATCTTCATACTTAATAATAACTAATTTGGTTGAATGGTCTAGGGCCTAGGGTCTTTACTGTACCGCATTATTTTCTGAGTTTATGACGTGACTAATAAATCGATGAACGCCGGCTGCACGCACAAAAAATGATGACGAAATGTAACGTACACTGTCCCGTCACGCTTGAGCCGATGAACGATCGGTACCGTTACCATGAGTTTACAGTGACCGTACCAGGCCCCTCTTCTCCACTGGGCACTATGGGCACGTGCCCAGGGCCCCGCGATCGAATGGGGCCCCCTAGTTCCTGCCAGATTACCAAATGAAAACCGATATTTAGGTATTACCGAAAAACATTAATTTTGAAAAATCTGATGATAATGACCTACTACAATACCTACGCTTATTAGCTTTAGTTTGCCGCATGCGCATAGCTATACCTTGTACAACATAGCTTGAACTTTTTGACAGATGGGTCAGTGATGGGAAACAGAAAATATCTATTGGTGTAAAAAATATGTGGCGGTATGTATGTTTTAAACTATTCAAAATAAATTAATTCATTCATCAATCAATTTTATTGCACTGGACATAAAAACATTGGGTAGGTAAGAGACCATTGTTTTCAGTTTTTCTATTTAAATTTTACTTTGAAGCAATAAAAACCACTTAGACCTTCGGAAAATGCTTGAGTCTTTAACAGGTACTTTTTTGTAGTGTGTCTATTCTTATGATTATTAACAATTATTAAAATAAGAATATATTGTTCGTCGTTGCCAAGTTACATCGATTTCAGATTTGACATCCGTCAAAAAGATCAAACTATTATATGCAACTATATACAGGGTATAAGTACTCCACTTAATTAAATACCTATACTATATGCAGGTATAAGAATACAATTTGATGCGGTGTGGTTTATGCCATAAAGAAACCTATGAGGAGCAAAACTAACTTTTTATCCCGATAGGCGTCGCATCGTCGACTGTACCCAACTTTGACATTAAAGCTGTCAAATCCCATACATTTTGTGTTGTGACGTTTTGTTTTGCTTGTAGTTGTTACTGTCTGTGCTCGAGCTCTGATAAAAAACAGTATTGTTTGATTAAATCGTCGTTTGTCTGTTTTGTGTTAACGAATATTTTCGTTATAAAATTAATTAAATACTGAATTATTATATAAAATGTCGAAACGGTCATATCCTAGTGGATCTGAAAAAAGGAAAAAAGCTCTACATCAGAAAGAAGTAAATGAAAAGTTACCAAAATTAACATCATATTTTACTACTACTACTGGAGAAACTTCTGTAAGCAATCAACTAATATATGTTCCACATGATGAGTCAGGTCAATCACAAATTGCGGGAATTTCTAAACCTTCATGTTCCAATTTTGAAAAAGAGATTGAATCAGAAAGCGAATATTCCTACGACGAAAGTGCAACAACTTCAGTGACTTCACTAAAACCGACAACTGTGTCAATTGAACAGCAGTTTTCCAACACAGAAGAATTAATATCACACGACCCCGCCGATTACTTTCACGAAAAGTTTATTGAAATAAATCGCGAAATTTTAATTCGTAAGGGACCTGTATATTTTCAAAATAAAGATTCTGACTTTTCCGAGGCATCTAGAACCTACAAAGATGGTAATAAATTAGTAAAGAGATATTTTAACAAAGCATTATTTATTCGCAAATTAAAGAACAATGAAAGCATCGAAAGAAAATGGTTGCTGTATTCGCCTTCCAAATGCTCTGTATTTTGTTTTTCATGCTGCTTATTTAACCCAACTGATGTTAATATTTGCTCTCGGAATGGATGTAATGATTGGAAGCATATTAATAACATAATTTTATCACATGAAAATAGCCAAGCGCATAAGCAATCTATGATGACTTATCTGGCACGAAGTAAAGCGGTTGGTAGAGTAGATATAGACTTATTATCTCAACATCAAAAGGAAGTGGATTACTGGAGAAACGTACTTAAACGGATTGTAGCTGTTGTAAAATTTTTGGCATCGAGAGGGTTTCCATTCCGCGGCGA
This sequence comes from Phengaris arion, assembly GCA_963565745.1. NCBI lineage: Eukaryota > Metazoa > Arthropoda > Insecta > Lepidoptera > Lycaenidae > Phengaris > Phengaris arion. Next base: position 27,120,328 of record OY751436.1, read on the forward strand.
CAATGCAATCCTAGGATCTCCAAACAATGGAAATTATTTGGGTTGTGTGGAATTATTGAGTGAATTTGATCCATTTCTTGCAGATCACTTAAAAAAATTTGGGAATCCTGGAAAGGGTAACATTTCTTATTTATCAGCAAATATCTGTAATGAGTTTATTGAAGTAATGGGAAAACAGGTTCTAAAAAAAAATATAAATGAAGTTAAATCAGCAAAATATTTTTCCATTAGCGTTGACAGTACGCCCGATCTGTCTCATATTGACCAACTAACTTTCATCATTCGATACGTAAAAGACTGTGTTCCTGTTGAAAGGTTTTTGAAATTTATACCTATTAAAGAGCATAAATCTAAGTATTTAGCGGAGACCATCTTACATTTTTTAGAGATACATGATATTCCCATAAAAGATTACAGAGGACAAAGCTACGACATTGCTTCAAATATGTCGGGAAAGTATAGTGGTCTACAAACAAGAACCAAGGAAAAATGTGAATTTGCCACCTTTATACCATGTGCGGGACATTCACTAAACTTGGTAGGTGTCCATGCTGCTGGGTGTGTGCCGGAGGCATCACAGTTTTTTGAAGTAGTTCAGAAAGTGTACAACTTTTTTTCGGGCTCTACCCACAGATGGAATATGTTAACAGAACATTTAGGTTCAAAAAAAGTTGTTAAAAGTCTTTCACAAACCAGATGGTCAGCCCGAGCTGATGCAGTAAGCGCTTTGCATGGGGGTTATAAACGAATAATAGAAGCTTTAATCACCATCGCAAACGATACTGAACAGGCACGAGAAACTAGAGACGAAGCCCTTAGTCTGTCTAGAAAAATGGGAAATCTAGAATTTATTATACTGACGGAAATCTGGAGTTGTATATTGGATAGAATAGACAAAACAAGTAATTATCTTCAGAAAGAAACAATAACACTGGACGTTGCAACCAATTTGTTTACTTCACTTTATGATTTTATTACTAACCTCAGGGATAAATTTGATAACTTCGAATCATCTGCCAAAGAAAAGAACCCAGAATCTGACTACAAAGATCTATCTCAAAGAACAAGACGTAGAAGCTCTCAGCAGAGTTTTTTGATGGCTCTGCGCCATCAGTCCAATTGAATGGAAAAGAGCGATTCAACGTAGAAACCTTTCTCCCAATAATCGATACCTTGAGTGTTCATCTAAAACAGCGACTAAGTTCATATGAGACCGTTAGTCAACGTTTTAGTTTATTTTTTCACTTAAAAACTCTGAATTCCGAAGAGATACGACAAGGATGCAAAGAATTTTCTGAAATCTATCACGAAGATGTAAATGAAAAAGAGTTAGAAATAGAATGTCAACATTTAAAAGAATACTTAAAAAATGTTCAGTGAAAATGAAGCACCTAACAGTGTACAGGAAGTATATAATCTATTAAAGCAAAACAAAATTGAAGACACAATTCCTAACGTAGAAATTGCATTGAGAATATTTTTAAGCATGATGATAACTAACTGCAGCGGAGAACGCTCCTTCTCCAAATTGAAACGAATAAAAAATGAATTAAGAAGTACAATGCTTCAAGACTAAGTTTGTCGCTGATGTCCATAGAATGTGATGTTCTTAATACCATAGATTTTGAAGAAGTGATTAACGATTTTGCTCATCTTAAATCTAGAAGGGTACCTTTGCAATCAACATAGAATTAATCTAAGGATTTTATGCTAAGCGAGTTACTTTTGTAGATTATTTTTTATATATCCTATTTTTTTATAGTTAGTAACTAAATAAAAATAAATTTAGAACCTTGTTTGTCTATTTTCTTTATATATTATAACTAAATAGTGTTTTCTCAAGGTCAATGATGATCCTAATGTGCCCAGGGCCTCAAATAGTTTAAAGAAGGCCCTGGACCGTACTCTCTAACGACTAAAATATTTCTATGGCAAGTTGTACAGCGCCTCTAGCGGTCACTCAAAGAACGTACAACTTGCCATATAAATATTTTAGTCGCTAAAGAGTACGGTCACTGTAAACTCATGTAAACTCATGGTAACGGTACGGAGCGAGAGCACGGCACGAGCTATGTTTTGTTATGACGTTTTCACGTTAAACTGTCGTCCGTAAACTGACTTTAAAGACAACAAAATTTGATTTTTGTAGTTTTTTTTCCATGTGGTATTTTTCTTAATTGGACTTATTTTCACGACGTCCAACCAAAAGGTCATCGCGTTATTATATTTTTTGTTTATGTTGATTTTTTTAAGGGCTGATCTTATTTAGTTAAAGAATGTTAGATGGGCCGATATATTTCAACAAGTGATTTCACGCTTTACTGGAGAGCACAACATATGAGGCCAAACACCAGACTGATTGTGTGTACTCAATAAGTTTAATTATATTTCGTTATGTTTTTTAATTTTTGCAATAAGCACTTTATTACTTATTAGAATGTATGATGGCTACATACCAAATAAATAAATACTTTTACGAAGATGTATAAGTAACTCTAATTGTTATTTTTTTCGTAATAAATATCTTGCTCAATTGAATTTTATTTTTATTCAAATTATTATGGTAATATTAAAATAAATTGTGTAAAGACGATATTCATTCTTTACTCGACGGTCTTTATTAAATTATTTTAATATAATGTCTCAGTTATCAAACTGTGAACTATGCAAACACCTTTATGATTCCAGTGTGCTACATCATTTTCTACTGTAATACTTTCTGTTGTGATTTCCGTTGTGCAACTATGCAAAAAATTTGGTTCTTACCCATAAAAGTAAACCGCTACTCAGAATACTGGAGAAAAATTTATTTATTTAATTTATTCCCAGGTCAATTTATGGCGAAAAATACGTTTTTACTTATTTTTAGATGTTTACGGATTGGTCAGCATAATTTAGACTCATTAATTGACTTTTTCAACAAAAGAATGGCGGAAATATATAATCCCGGCGAGGAACTATCAATAGACGAGTCCATAATACTTAGCCGTGGAAGTAGCGGGATCCGCCAATATATAAAAGGGAAACGCTACGAATATGGCATCAAATTTACAGGGTGGCCAAAAAGTCGTGGATCAAACGAAACAGGGAGATAAAGGAGGTACTAAGGCGGGTCAATAAGTCCGTGACTTTTTTGAATTTCTAACCTCCTTACTGAAAAAGCAACACTACTCCTGTCAACAGGCATCTGTCAGTTGACTCCTATCAAAATTTGAACTTGCTGCGTCAGTTTGTGTTTTACAGCTATCTTTATCAGACTATCCAGTAACTTAAGGAAACAATGGAAAAAAGTGAATTTCGTGTGCTTATTAAGCATTATTTTTTGCGAAAAAAACCATTACCGAGACCAAGGCTAAGCTTGATAAATACTATAGGGACTCTGCAACATCGATTTCAATGGTAAAAAAGTGGTTTACTGAATTTCGTTGTGGCCTTACAAGCACTGAAGATGCCGAACGTCCTGGACGCCCAGTTGAGGTCTCTACACCCGAAACAATCGAAAAAATTCACGATATGGTGTTGGCCGACCGAAGATTGAAAGTGCAAGAGATTGTGGAAGCCATAGGCATCTCGCATGGCTCAGTGGTTTCAATTTTGAATGATCACTTGGGCATGAGAAAGCTTTCCGCAAGATGGGTGCCGCGTTTGCTCACAGTCGACCACAAACGCAATCGTATAACAACTTCACAGGAAGGTTTGGCGTTGTTTAATCACAATATGGAGGAGTTTTTTAACCGTGGACGAAACATGGATCCATCACAATACACCAGAGACCAAACAACAGTCAAAACAGTGTTTCTAAGGGTGAATCGGCGCCAAAGAAGGCCAAGGTGGGTTTGTCAGCCAATAAAGTTATGGCGACTGTTTTTTGGGATGCACGTGGGATAATCCACATTGACTATCTTCAAAAGGGAAGAACAATTAATGGGGAATATTATACCAACTTATTGGACCGCTTCAATGAGGATTTGAAAAAAAACCGACCTCATTTGGCCAAGAAAAAAGTTCTTTTTCACTCCAATCAAAAAAGTTCTTTTGACTCCAATGATGAAGTCATCTCGCAAACAAAGGCCTATTTTGAGGACCTCGACAAATCATATTTTTTGGAAGGGATAAAAAAATTGGAGAAGCGTTGGACAAAGTGTATAGAGCTCAAGGGGGACTACGTTGAAAAATAAAATGATTTATTTATCAAAAAATCTGTGTTTTATTCCAAAAGTCACGGACTTATTGACCCGCCCTCGTAATTTCCAACAAAAAATCTTTCTCCAGCAAAAGTTAAAATGATTAAAAATAATTAAAAAAAAGCTGTTGTATTATGACTCGATTTTGTATCAATACTACAAAAAATGTATTGCAGCTCTTGGTATCAAACTTAACGAGTAATTAATGTTTTTCCGTAAATTTTGATGCGTTTCAAAAAATTACTTCTCACTTTAAGAGCACCATTTGAAAAAAAACGTATTACGGAAAGGTGACCCTGTATTATAAAAACTTGCCGGTTTAATGCTGATTAAAATGAGGTACAACACTTTACTTTTTGATCTTTAGTTTTGGTTTTATGATCGTTTTTTCATACCAAGGTGCAAATTTCATTAAATGAGCCTTATTTTTAAATTTAACGATTTATTTTTTCTAGGAAACGAAAGGGTCATACAATACAAACAAATCTGTAAAAACACTCGATACAAAGGAATTGTGCCTCTCTTTCACACTAACCATTTAATCCTTTGTCGAAAAAGGTCAGAATACCTGTCTTAGTTCAGGTAGTAGAATGCCGGGCGAAGCAGAGCGGGAGGGGTGGAAGCGCGTGAGTATCTTTCTTTGTTTAAGGTCTCACTCACTTTTTGGATGTGACTACGCACACTTATTATTTTGCACGGTATTTTTTGTGATTAGTTGTGACCCGCGCTTCGTTTCTGGACTTGTGATTGATTGCCTACCTGTGACCTACGCTTTGTTTATGGACTTGTGATATTGCCTACCTGTGACCAGCGCTGTGTGAATCGGATTTTGTGATCACTTCGGATTGGCTAGATAAGCTGAAATGGCTGCTGCGAGGAGAGCATACACCCAACGGGAGTATGCAGAAATGCATTACCTCTATGGTTTTTGCGACGGTAATGCTCGCGCTGCTGCCAGAGAATATCGACAACGCTACCCTGACCGAGACCGTTTCCCGGACTACAGGGTCTTTATGCGCGTGCATAATGCGTACATGGAGGGAACCTTACCCGGGGAGCATGCTGCGAGAACAGGAATATAAACAGGAAAGGAGACCAGTAGTACGATTTGATAATGAAGAGCAAATACTGAGACAGTTAAGATTGGACCCTGGTATTAGCCAACGCCAAATATCACGAAATCTCGGGATCCCATGATCGACGGAGCAGCTTATCATTAAAAGAAATAAATTTCACGCTTACCACGTGCAAAGGGTGCAAGCTTTACTGCCAGCTGACTATGAACCTAGAGTGAGGTTTTGTAGAGAGATGCTTAAAAGACACAGAGAGGATCCGCAGTTCTTCAACTTCATTAAATGAGCCTTATTTTTAAATTTAACGATTTATTTTTTCTAGGAAACGAAAGGGTCATACAATACAAACAAATCTGTAAAAACACTCGATACAAAGGAATTGTGCCTCTCTTTCACACTAACCATTTAATCCTTTGTCGAAAAAGGTCAGAATACCTGTCTTAGTTCAGGTAGTAGAATGCCGGGCGAAGCAGAGCGGGAGGGGTGGAAGCGCGTGAGTATCTTTCTTTGTTTAGTGTCTCACTCATTTTCTGGATGTGACTACGCACACTTATTATTTTGCACGGTATTTTTTGTGATTAGTTGTGACCCGCGCTTCGTTTCTGGACTTGTGATTGATTGCCTACCTGTGACCTACGCTTTGTTTATGGACTTGTGATATTGCCTACCTGTGACCAGCGCTGTGTGAATCGGATTTTGTGATCACTTCGGATTGGCTAGATAAGCTGAAATGGCTACTGCGAGGAGAGCATACACCCAACGGGAGTATGCAGAAATGCATTACCTCTATGGTTTTTGCGACGGTAATGCTCGCGCTGCTGCCAGAGAATATCGACAACGCTACCCTAACCGAGACCGTTTCCCGGACTACAGGGTCTTTATGCGCGTGCATAATGCGTACATGGAGGGAACCTTACCCGGGGAGCATATTGCGAGAACAGGAATATAAACAGGAAAGGAGACCAGTAGTACGATTTGATAATGAAGAGCAAATACTGAGACAGTTAAGATTTGACCCTGGTATTAGCCAATGCCAAATATCACGAAATCTCGGGATCCCATGATCGACGGTGCAGCTTATCATTAAAAGAAATAAATTTCACGCTTACCACGTGCAAAGGGTGCAAGCTTTACTGCCAGCTGACTATGAACCTAGAGAGAGGTTTTGTAGAGAGATGCTTAAAAGACACAGAGAGGATCCACAGTTCTTCAACAAAGTGTTATGGACTGATGAGTCAAATTTTAGAAGAATGGGAATTATTACTCAAGAGTGAACCCACATATCATCAGAAATGATCGATTCCAGCATCTGTTTGGGATAAATATGTGGGGTGGAATAATTGACCAGCAGCTTGTGCTACATGAAATGCCACCAAGGCTGAATGGTGCTATGTATTTGAATTTTTTACAAAATAATTTGAACCAAATACTGAACGAAGCTGAGATTCCTGAAGATAGAGTGGCAGAAATGTGGCTGCAACAAGACGGCGCCCCGCCTCATTACACTAGAGCAGTTCGAGAACATTTGAACGAGCGTTTCCCTAACCGGTGGATTGGTCGAGGTGGACCTATTGCATGGCCACCCCGGTCGCCCGACCTTAATCCCATGGCTTTTTTGTTTGGGGCTATTTTGAAGAAATAGTGTATCATGGAGAGAATAACACCGAACAAGAACTACGACAAAAGCTCGAGTTTGCTAAGTTACAAATTCAAAATAACAGAGGTGCATTCCGCCGATTACGAGCAAATTTTATTAGGCGGTGCAGATTGTGCGTTATGGTCAGAGGTAGGAACTTTGAACATTTAATGTAAAAATTTGTATTTAATAAAAGTACTAAGGCACAATCGTTGTTTTTATTTCATAATGGCTTCTGAAATTACTATGTAATATGTATGAGAAAAAATCCAATTTTTCCTTTGAATTTATCATTTTATGAAATTCGCACCCTGATATGAAAAAAGATTATAAACCAAAACTAAAGATCAAAAAGTAAAGTGTTGTACCTCATTTAAAACAGCATTAAACCGGCAAGTTTTTATAATACAGGGTCACCTTTCCGTAATACTTTATTTTTCAAATGGTGCTCTTAAAGTGAAAAGTAATTTTTTGAAACGCATCAAAATTTACGGAAAAACATTAATTGCTCGTTAAGTTTGATACCAAGAGCTGCAATACATTTTTTGTAGTATTGATACAAAATCGAGTCATAATACAACAGCTTTTTTTAATTATTTTTAATCATTTTAACTTTTTACTGATTAAATTGTAAAAAAACTCGGTACTTTCATTAAAAAAACAAAAATAGTTCATATCTTTTCGTGCAATTAAGTTATAGCCATGCTGGAGAAAGAGTGGCAAAACTGCTCGAAGAGCATTTCGGCACAGGGCGCCATGTATACATGGACAACTACTATAATAGTGTTTGTCCCTCAGAGTTCCTGTTGCGTAATGGAATGAATGTTACAGGAACTCTGAGAACCAAACGTAAAGGAAACCCAGCAGTGGTTACTACCAAACTGCAGAAGGGTGGTAGCATCTTCAGATTCAATCGCCAAGGTGTTTGTGTTTGCAAGTGGCGTGACCAACGGGACGTCTTAACTATCAGCACCCTACATTCACCTGAGTTGATGCCTGTCTTAAATAAAAGGGGCCAACGCATACTAAAGCCAGAAATTATAATAAAATATAATCAATTTATGAGTGGTGTTGATAGGCAAGACCAAATGTTGGCCTACTACACTTGCGACCATAAAACCATGCGTTGGTACAAGAAAGTAGGCATTCACATCTGCCAAATGATGATGCTGAATGCCTACTGCTTGTACCAAATTAAATTAAAAAAGAAAATAGGATTTTATGAATTTAGAGAAAGTGTAATAACAAAGATGCTACCACCACCACCTGCTCAAAATGGAAGTGAACGGGCCGATGGAGCGATACATTTGCCTGTTCACTTGCCCAGAGACCAAAATAACACTACTAAAAGAAGAAGGTGTAAACACTGTTGGGACACCACAAAAAAAAAAGGGTAAACACCCTTTGCTATTGTCCTCAATGCGAAAATAAACCCGGCAAATTATATATTAAAAAAAAATGTGTTAGAGTCTATTCCGCCAAACGAAAATTTGGAAATTGATTCTGTTCAACCCATAGATTTTATCGAAGATATACAAGCGAATCCTTCTGATGTACCTCAACCAGCATCGGACATTACATGTGACAAAGATTTAAATCCATCTGAATTACAGGCAATTTCATAATGCACTGAATACTTGCTAAATACTTTTGAAAATCTTATTGATTGCCGTCCAAATACTCCCTAACCAAGTTGTAGTTCCACAGTTCTTGATCCTCTTAAAATTTCTCACTCCAACAATCAATTTTCACCTATAGTCGTAAGACCTTTCCCCAAAGCACCGCCAAGAAAAACGGAAAAGAATACAAGAAAAAAGAAATCAACTATTTATACAGATACCCCAGAAAAAGAAAAAAATCGGTTGCTAACTGAAGAAAGAGAAAGAAAAAAAAATGCTGTTAAAGTAAAATGTAACCTGAAAAATCATCAAAAAACATAAGGTCAAAGAAAGTAACTAAGCATACTATTGAGAAAAAAGAAAAACAAAAGCGAAAACATAAGTATTTTACTGGAAGCTCAGAAGATGAGATATCATCAGATGAAGATGTTGAGGTCAATTTTCATGAATCTTCAGATTCTGAATACGACGTTGCCTAAGATATGGTTCCATCTGATTCACAACTAAACGAGCAGTTCGATTCTTCTAGTTGTGAGTCAGAAAGTGATAATCAAAGTATCACAATCAAAATGGATGACTGGGTTATAGTTAATTTGACCTCAATGAAGAACCTTGTTCATCGTTATGTCGGGCAAGTAAAAAATGTTTCAAGAGATTCCTATGTTGTACAATTTGTTAATAAAATTGATAATCACAGATTTAAGTGGCCTATAAATGATGATATCTCTGAAATTGCTATATACCAATTGGTAAAGAGAATTATCCCACCAGTAATAAAAGCCAAAAGCAAACGTGTGACCGTATTAGAATTTAGAAAGTCTTTAAAAAAGTTTAAGATAGAATAGATTACCCATAAGGTATTTTAAAGCTTTAATTATTAAAAACCTTCCTTCTATGTTTAATATGCGAGAGTTGCAGGCTTTCTAAACCTTTTTATTTATATTTTGATACTGTGGGGTTCCTAAAGTTCCTATTAAAACATTGAGACTGATACGAGGGCGGGTCAATAAGTCCGTGACTTTTGGAATAAAACACAGATTTTTTGATAAATAAATCATTTTATTTTTCAACGTAGTCCCCCTTGAGCTCTATACACTTTGTCCAACGCTTCTCCAATTTTTTTATCCCTTCCAAAAAATATCATTTGTCGAGGTCCTCAAAATAGGCCTTTGTTTGCGAGATGACTTCATCATTGGAGTCAAATCTTTTTCCACCGAGCCATTTTTTCAGGTTTGGAAACAAGAAGTAGTCACTCGGAGCCAAATCTTGAGAATAGGGTGGATGTGGGAGCAATTCATAGCCCAATTCATGGATTTTTGCCATGGCAACTGCACATGTGTGCACCCTTGCATTGTCTTGGTGAAAAAGAACTTTTTTCTTGGCCAAATGAGGTCGGTTTTGTTTTCAAATCCTCATTGAAGCGGTCCAATAAGTTGGCATAATATTCCCCATTAATTGTTCTTCCCTTTTGAAGATAGTCAATGTGGATTATCCCACGTGCATCCCAAAAAACAGTCGCCATAACTTTATTGGCTGACAAACCCACCTTGGCCTTCTTTGGCGCCGATTCACCCTTAGAAACACACTGTTTTGACTGTTGTTTGGTCTCTGGTGTATTGTGATGGATCCATGTTTCGTCCACGGTTAAAAAACTCCTCCATATTGTGATTAAACAACGCCAAACCTTCCTGTGAAGTTGTTACACGATTGCGTTTGTGGTCGACTGTGAGCAAACGCGGCACCCATCTTGCGGAAAGCTTTCTCATGCCCAAGTGATCATTCAAAATTGAAACCACTTAGCCATGCGAGATGCCTATGGCTTCCACAATCTCTTGCACTTTCAATCTTCGGTCGGCCAACACCATATCGTGAATTTTTTCGATTGTTTCGGGTGTAGAGACCTCAACTGGGCGTCCAGGACGTTCGGCATCTTCAGTGCTTGTACGGCCACAACGAAATTCAGTAAACCACTTTTTTACCATTGAAATCGATGGTGCAGAGTCCCCATAGTATTTATCAAGCTTAGCCTTGGTCTCGGTAATGGTTTTTTTTCGCAAAAAATAATGCTTAATAAGCACACGAAATTCACTTTTTTCCATTGTTTCCTTAAGTTACTGGATAGTCTGATAAAGATAGCTGTAAAACACAAACTAACTGACGCAGCAAGTTCAAATTTTGATAGGAGTCAACTGACAGATGCCTGTTGACAGGAGTAGTGTTGCTTTTTCAGTAAGGAGGTTAGAAATTCAAAATGTCACGGACTTATTGACCCGCCTTAGTAGATAAGTGCCTTGTTAGGATTTTCTTATGTTTTTATTATAATGTTGATTATTTTAAATTAGAAAATAGAAGTCAAATACTCGTTAAGTTTTTTAAAAGTCTTGATTATATACTTAGATATAAAGAGAAAATATTATTCGAGAATATTTTTGTTAAGAGTTTTTGCGCCTTCTCTAGCAACAAAATTGTTAGGTTAGGTTAGAAGGCGCTGTTTAATTACAATTAATGAGTTATTATTTGTAATTTTTGAATACAAATTTTATATTATTTTAATTAATAAAAAAAACATATTGTTATGATTGAAACATAGTCATGATTGAAACTTACCATTTTATATGAAACTATTTTTATTTTATTTTAGCCATAGTTCTAGGTTCTATGATTAACATTCGATTACCTTTCAATTATTTATGTTAAATGAAAGCATTGTGTGTAAAAAGGACTATTGTAGCTGGAATAATTTTCAAGTTATTTAAATTTTAAAAAGTAGTTTGTTTTTTGTTGAATCATTATGGTAAATGTGGTCCAATTTTGCCCGTATTTTTATGATATCGTTGAAAACTATTTCTATAACATGTTCTAATAAATAGCAATTAAATTCTTTTTTTTGTTAATTTTTTATTAAGTATTTTAATTGACCCCACCTATTGTTTCAATTGACCTCCTAGTGGGGTAAATTTAAACATTTTTTTTCCACTTGGTTTTTTTAAATTTGTCGTTTACCTGATACAATTTTATTACTGCGGTGTACTACATTTGATAGCCAGAAATATTATCTACAAATATGATTGGTTTAAATTGCATAAATATAAGTAGTATGATCAATACGTACATTTAAAGTAAAAGTGTTTCATTTGTACCCAGTCTACCCTAATTACTAATGTTAAGAAACAGTTGTGATATCTAATTTTGATCTCGATAGCTTTATAGTAAGAAATTATAATAGTCTAAGAGCCAGTGGAATGCTACCTGTATGTATTTGACCAAACTTGGGGTTTTGTACAGTGAGGCCCCTATACCTACCATATATGAGATGGGGGTTCACTAAGCCCCAAGCGGTGGACACGGCGCGCGCTCAGGTAAGACAGGTATCGATTTTTGGCGAATTTTTAATGCATTTGACTTTCGTATACCGTTTTGAAATTTGAAAATATATTATTATTATTATCTAAAAACAACAATGGCAGACGTTTATCGCGCGTTTAGCATTGTGGCAGACAGTTTTGAAAGTGCTGAAAAAAAATTAATTTTGAATTTAATTGAAGAGATCTGCCATTGATATATTTAATTTATTAGGGTCTTGAAAACTTATATTGATCACGGCAGACGATTTCATTGAGTACATATATCAGCAGACAACAAAATCTTTGCTACTATCTGGTCAGATGTATGCATAGACTGTCTATAGCTATCTTTCTTTTTTCCTCTATAGTTTACTATTGTACTCATTCTAGCCTATAGTTTTTTCTTCTATAGTTACTAGCATTTAAAAAAATCGAGTTTTATACCTGAGAGGGCCTTCAGTTATATTCTCACCCTAAAGGTGTTTGCCAGATGTTTTCAGTATATTTGTGAACGTTCATACAGATGCCTCGTGTTTCGTGAATAAAATAAAATACATAGTGTTGCTTTCTTTTGTTTTGTTAATTTGTCTATTGTTTATTAAATATATCTGACATTATGTCGAGTGAAGAAAAAGAACTGAAGTGTGTTTTTTGTGACACGGTAAAAATTGATAAATTACTGATGTTCTCAGAAGAAACTATGAAAAAATGTTAAAAGATTTTGAGGTTACGAAAAATTCATAAACTAAAATATCAAGATATTATTTTACAGGACGAAATTTATGATTCAGCATACGAGGGGAGGTCCAAAAGTTCGCGGAATGGAGGGGATGGAGTGGGGATAGGGTAGCTCGCTTAGTGTCATACTAATTGAGCACTCATAATTAGTATATATATAAAATCTCAACCCTATAGCGCCATTCGTTTACGAGTACTCGCCTGCTAAACAAGTCAATCCGGAAGCAAACTGCAACTATGGAGAAAATTGAACATCGCGCTGTGATAAAATTCCTTACCAAGCAAGAAAAAAAACGTTCAAACCATTTTAAATGAAATGGAAGCCGTTTATGGAGATCAGTGCCCTGGTAAAACAATGGTTTATAAGTGGCATGGACTTTTCAAACATGGTCGAGATTCAATTAAAGTCGACCCTCGCTCTGGGCGGCCAGTTGAGGCCACCACATCAGACATCGTCGAAAAAGTCGAAAAACTTGTACTGGAAGACACACGTTTAAAGAAAAAACAATTATCTGCATTTGTTGGAGTATCAGATACAACCATTTTGCGGATCCTGCACGACCACTTGGGCATGACAAAAGTCAGTGCAAGATGGGTGCCGAGAATGCTCACGCCGCTTCAAAAACAGCAGCGCATCGACGCGTCTAAGCACTTTTTGGAGGTGTGTGGAGACAACCCTGTGCAGATTTTGGAGCGGATTGTTACTTGGAGATGAAACATGGGTTCATCACTTTGAACCTGAATCAAAACAGGAGTCCATGCAATGGCACAAAAAGGGTACACCACCTCCCAAGAAATTCAAAGTGTCAGAATCGGCTGGAAAGTTGATGGCCACTGTTTTTTGGGATTGTGAGGGAATATTACTGATTGATTATAAAGAAAAAGGTACCACTATAACCGGAGAATACTACGCCACAATATTGGAAAAGTTAAAGGAGGCAATTAAAGAAAAACGTCGTGGAAAATTGGCCAAGGGTGTGTTGCTTTTGCAAGACAACGTGCCGGTTCACAAGAGCCGAGTTGCCATGGCTGCTCTTCACCCTACAGTCCAGACCTGGCCCCTAGCGATTTTTATGTTTCCAAATTTAAAAAAGAGCTAAGGGGAAGGAAATTTTCCGACGATAACGAAGTGAAGGAGGCAATTTCGGCGCATTTTGAGGCCAAAGACAAAAAATATTTTTTCGATGGTTTAGAAAAATTAATCCATAGATCAAATAAATGTATTACACTTAAGGGTGATTATATTGAAAAGGAAAAATAAATTTATTGTTATATTTTATTAACAACCCTTTCATTCCGCGAACTTTTGGACCTCCCCTCGTATCATAGTAGTTGTTACAAGGCATTTACAGCATTGAAGAGACATTTCTTTTCGATAGATGTTAAAGAAAAAATTCCATCACAGCCCAGAACGTCTTCGTCTGCAATTGGACAACCATCTACATCAGCTGATAGCCTTGTAAAAGATGTGAATGTTTTTGAGACAGAAGTAGAAAAAGAAATTGACGCTGAAGCAGAACAGCCGTTGGAGAAAGGACCATCTGAAGATTCAGCAGAATCCTCGACTGCTCAGACTGCAGATACTGTAGCTCCACCAAGCGTAAATTTGTGTTTTTTTTTGTAATAAAAAAAAAAACAACACCGGTCTAAGAATGAGCCATTACGCACTTCAGAGAAGGATCAATTTCAGAAGAGTATTTTATCACAATTTAAGCCAGATTCTGAAATTTACAGTGAAACTTTGGCTAAAATACAAAGTGTTGTCTCTCGTCAAGTATACTATCATGAAGTTTACCGTCAAGTCTTTAGAAATCAAAAAAGATCACTAGTGAAAAGTCCTGTCCGTACTTCATGGCATATCTCCCGAGAAATACATGAAACTGTTTATAAAGATATATGTAATTTTATTGAAGAAAATGTGATAAATCGAGGACGCTGTTATTTTCTAAGTTATTTACATAAAGAATATCTTCAAATGTTTAAAGATTTAAGTGACGGTTCTGACGCAAAATCAATATTCATCACAAACTATTTAGAAGAAAAAATCCACAAGAAATTTAATGATAAATTTCAAATTCTGGTATCGAATAAAAAAAAGTTGTTGTCCCAAAAGGCATTTCAACTATTGACGATTCATTACTTGCACATTTAAAAGATCAAGATATTTTGCAGGAAGCCGCTGCCATTTTACGAGCGGAAATTTTAGGCATAAAAAGAAAAAAATTACCTGATCATTTAACTAGTCAACGGCTAATAAAAGGTGAATGTTCAACACCACCCATCATCTCTGAATTTTTTTCATCTGTTCTTGGCGGTTACAAACGTAAACGGCGACATTGTGATAGTTTTCAACGTCATGTAAAATCTCTGTCACAAGACCTCATATATATGACTCACAATGGTAACATTAAGACCTCTAAACACATCTGCTTAGGCATGACATTACATTTTTTTAATGTCATGCCTAAGCAGTTATTAAATTTGATAATTATGACCGATTTATTGATACCAAGACTGGAAAAGACACTCTCCATGATACAGTTGGAATAATGTATCAAAATATTGACCCCAACCTCTAAGACGACGATGTAGAAGAAGAAACTGAAAGTAATCGACATGATAAACGTAGAAGACGATCTTTGGGGAAATTGATTTTGAGTTACCACAGAGTGCTAAAAAACTCAAAAAAACCTCTAATATTCAACCTGAAAGTGAGGAAGAGGTTAATATAATCGTGCATAAGACTCTTTACGATCGGATTGACAATATTTGGATGCTAAGTCATGCTTTAGGATTATTGAATACCCCTATGTGGACTGGTTTTAACAGCAAAATAATGACAGATGATACTCCACTACTGATTTCGTATTTGACTCCGATTAATCACTCACCAACAAGCAATGCAGTTGTTTTAGCAACTATGCAACAATGCATGACAGCCTTGCAAGAACTAAATCAAGAGTACATGCAAGTAACTTACGATTTAGCTATTGCAAAGATTGCACTGCAAATTCAAGCTACAGAAGGGAACACCTTCCAGAAACTATTTATACACTTGGGTGCCTTTCACATAATGATGTCATACTTTAAGGCAATCGGAAAATTTATTAATGATTGTGGTTTATCAACCATCATGGTTGAAAGCGAAATGCTTGCTAGTGGATCCATTTCAAGTTTCATTGAGGGCAAACATTTCAATCGTTGTAAACGATTACATCCAATAATGGCTTTAGGTCTACAAATAATGCATTTTAGATCTTTTCTAATACATAAAAATATTTAAATTTCTGAAGATATCGCTGAAGAAATTGAACGATTATAGAGTTGTCAGACACCTTCCTTTTTTATTCACGATGAAAGCTTGAAGGAACTCTGTAATGAATACGCTATTTACGAGCAACAAACATTGAATGGTGAACATGGAAAAACAGCTCAATCTTATGTGATTTACATTAAGCTTGTTTATTATTATTTACAACTGACTAGGAGCATTCGTGTTGGTGACTTCCAATTGTATCTTGACATGTTACCAAAAATAACAAATTTATTTTTTATATTTAACCATCAGAATTATGCAAAGTGGACTGTCCAATATCATTACAATTTAACGAAAGTTGCCACTACTCATCCTGGTTTAGACCAAGACTTCCAAAAAGGATTTTTCGGAATCAAGCGTACCAGTAAGCCGTTTTCAAGACAGCCTATTGATCTTACATTAGAGCAGACCATTAATGCAGATGCTGCGAGAACACTTACTGGTATCACAAATCTGACTCACTCAATTTCAGCTCGTCAACGGTGGGCGAGAAGCCACGATATCCGCTCAAGTATAATTACGCACGTGTTGGATGAGCTAGGAATTACCAAGAAGCGAGACATTTCAGCAGAATTACAGTCACATAATATTAAAAAAGTTGCCAACAACTTGAAATGTTCATCAACTCGTTTGATCAGTATGTGAATCCCTTTAGCTTAGATTTATCGTCTGATCAGTTGTTCAACATAGGTTCCGGGAAAGCTGCATCATCTGAAGTGGAAGAGTTTCTCTTAATATCCAAAAAAATTGGGA
Source organism: Phengaris arion (assembly GCA_963565745.1). NCBI lineage: Eukaryota > Metazoa > Arthropoda > Insecta > Lepidoptera > Lycaenidae > Phengaris > Phengaris arion. The sequence goes on from OY751436.1 coordinate 27,136,991, forward strand.
AGAGCTACGGACAACTTTTATATCGGAATGTGCATCTGATCTAAAAAGGTTTGAAAAAGCCCTCAAAAAGACAAAGATACATAACTTTTCAAGTCTACTGGTAAAGAAAAAAATTGTAAAAATTGGAGATAAGCAGCAAGAGATCAAGTTACAGCGAGATTTATTTGGACGTTTGTTGGGAATTTCGATGGACCATCAAATTGATCTTCTCAAAATTTTAGCGTATCCAATATCTCCTGTACCTCTTGCTTTGTCATCTAGATGGTGGTTTCTGTAAAACTGACAAATCTGTACTTGTAAAATGCCTTGAACTAAGTATTGATCAAAAACCCCCACGTCATACAGATGTATTGTTAGTTGATGAATTTTTCGTTCTCCATTCTATGAAAGAAGTTCGGAAGTATGAAAGAACATTCGGAAGTATTTCAAAGAAATTTCTCCAAATGGTGTCAAAATATTGCACTCAAAGAATTGACGCAATTTTTGACCAATATTTTTTTCCGTCAATAAAGGATAGTGAAAGATGTCTACGGAATGAACCATCGTTGATTGATTACATAATTTCGGGGCCTGAACAGAAGCGACCGTCAGATTTTGCAAAAGAATTGAAAAATACTAAATTTAAGGAAGCTTTGGTGGTAGATTTTTTTATAATACATTGGTCTAGTGAGGAAATGAAGTCATTTTTGGGCAACCTCCAGATTTTATTTAATTTCCGTAATTGTCAATTGTATCAAGTTGTTAATGACAAGATCCAATCAAGAGTTGCTGAAAATTTATGTTGTACTTCACATGAAGAAGCTGATACCAAGATAATTTATCATGCTTGCAACATCGCAGAGCAGTCGAACATTGTTATTAGAGCCTCTGATACTGATATTTTAATTATAATGATTGGTACTTAAAAAATTCTGATTCCAATATTTGGATGCTCAATGGAACAGGAAATAACGAAAGGTATATTGACGTCACAAAAATTTTTCAGGAACTTGGTGAATTGTTAGCCAAAAGCTTAATCGGCTTCCATGCATTCACAGGATGTGACTTCAATCCGGCCTTCTTTAATAAAGGGAAAAAAAGACCTTTTACCTTGCTAAAAACAAGTATTGAATTTCAACAAACATTCGCTACTCTCGGTGAAGAAAATTTGACAGACGACCAGTTAAGAGATATTTAATAGTATTCAGAAGTTTATCTGTCAGCTTTATAATGCAAAAAAATCTATTGACGTTGATGATGGAAGGTACCAACTTTTCGTCAACAATTATAAAGCTTCGGACGTGAATGAAAATTTCAGTAAAAAAATACTGAATTTTGATGCAAGCTCAATACCAGTGTAAGAGTGAGCTTTACCAGCAACTTCTAAGAGCACATTATATTTCAAGTGTTTGGAGAAATGCTTATAAGAAGCAACCTACCACATTGGACGCATTAGAGTACGGTTGGATTGAACAGGATGATATATTTTTATTCAAATGGTTCGAAGGTGATCAACTCCCAGCTTCTGTGAGCGACTTAATCACCCAAATCCCTGGTAAGTTCATAATAACCAAATTTTTATCGAATATATTCGGATCACTTTACAAATTATTTTTATTTTTAAATTAATTTTTTACAGATTCCGATTCTATGGATGATGAAGACGAGTCACGCCACGACGACCATGACTTCGATGACGATGAATAAAGATTCAAATCAGTAAAAAAATAAACAATTTTTTTTAATGCATGCACGATTCATATTTTGTTATTCATTTTTTAAAATTATGTCTTAAATAAATAAAAAGAAGAAAATTAAATAAATATTTGAATAATTATTTGTTATTTGCAATATACCTTAATATTTGAGATTCTTCCAAAATATATTAACTTTTTTATCATAAAACTTATTAATCATCAATCTTATCAATTTTAGTACATAGTTTACAAAATTAAATTTTACATTTCTATGCATGCAGTGATAAAGTAAATCATATTGATGTAAAATAGGGAACGTAATACACATACATCTGACCGGATAGTAGCAAAGATTTTGTTGTCTGCTGATGTGTGTACTCAATCGGCGCGTCCACACAGAGCCTCGCGAGGAATTTGCCGCGCGAAGCAGCTCGATTTGTGTGGACGTGCCTCGGCCGAGGCAAGCGCGCGCGCTGCCGCGGGCGAGCGCCCGAGCCGTTCAGTGTCCGTTTTTTGTTTTGCTCAAAGGCGCCTCAGTCGTTTGCCGCGTGCACTCTGGACGGTCGCATATTCTTTCGCGCCTCGCTCGAGTATAATAAGAGTAAAACATGAATAAAGATCAGTGTTTAAAATTAATAATCTCTCTATGGTGTAAACACCTGGCTATGGAATGCAAGTGTTCCTAATTATACAAATAGAGGACTTAGAGAAGACGCCTGGTTAAATATTAGCCGCGAGATGAATGTACCGGTTCCTGATTTAAAAAAGAAAATGGAGTCATTAATGGGATCCTTCCGGCGGGAAAAATCACGAGAAAAGAAAAGTAGTTTAACAGGATCAGGTAAAAATTATATTTATTAATTGCTTTCACAGTTACTAATAAGAACTATTTATCTATTATAAAAAACTTGTAACTTTTATTTTCCAGGTCGTGATGACGTTTACAGATCTAGCTGGTTTGCATAATATGCCTTTGCATTTATGTCTGATAGGAACGAGCCAGGTACCACGCGGGATACTATGGAGAATGTAAGTACTACTTATTATAGTTTTTATTGATAGTCATCTTGCCATGAGACAGTTCCATTCGTAATAAAATGTCTTGCTAGGTGGTCACGTATCTCTTTAGCATTATTTCCTCCACGTCGTGGTATTTGTTGAATTGGTAATAATGATGTTGGTTCTGATTCATTTCGCCAACTTCCTTCTACGATTTCCCCGTCATTTCCCACCGCATCAAAAAAGCCAGGAGCTGCAAAGCTATTATTAGGGCATAAACTGCGTTAAGCGGGCACCCGCGCGGCTTCATACAAAAGTGACCCGTCGCGGGAAGCCGCGCGGGAGACCGTCGCGGGGAGGCGGGCCCCGCGCCCGCGCAACGGAGCCCGTCTCCCGGCGACGGTTCCCGTTGCGGAGGCAGGCGCGGGGCGCGCCGACAGGAGCACGCGCGGGCTAGTTTAGTTAATGGTGCTATGTGTTACGGGCCGCACGCGCTCACAAAATGACTTTCGATACTGAAAGAGTAATTATAGAAGTACATTGTCACCCTGTCATTTGGGACCAGTCGAATGAATTATATAAAGACCGAGACGCGCGGACGGCAGCATGGCTCGAAATTTGCAAAGAATTATTTGAAAATTTCGAAAATTTCAGTGACGCAGAAAAAAAAACATCAGGTAGGTAAACATTTTTATTTATTATACAGGGTGTAAATCAAACCTTAACGAAGTCGAAGACCATGTGTTCTGCTCCTCGTCTTAAGCAGAATCTACAAATTTTATTGCAAGGAAACTACTTTTTGTTAACCCTTTATTGCATGTCACCTATTACTGAAAATTACTGAAAAACCAAGTGCAAGTGTTAGTATATCGTGTGTATCCAAAATTTAGACAAAGTTTATTCATCAGAAAGCAAATTACATTTTAAACATTTGCTTTGCTTAACTTTGCTTTTGATAAACATTGCTTCAAAACTTTGAAATTTAGTATCTCTGTCAATATTCATTTCCCAGGCATAGTTCCTTAGCAAATATTGATCGTAGTAACTAGGAGAATACGTGTCCGACGGCTTCGTTGAGGTTATTTTTACACCCTTTATTATATACATATAACTAAGTACATAATAATTGCTATTTATGTAATACCGGCAGGTAAGTACCTACTTATGCAAAAGGTTACTTTATATTAACTTTATACAGTTGGGTTCGTAGGTATTCTCAAAAAATACTGCGATCTTGCCACGACAACTTACCATCCGTGACGAAATAATCAGCGAATTTATCACGTATTGTGTATGCATCTCTTTGGGTGTTCCCAAACCCACTGTCGATGTCACGAATATGGTGTGGTGTGATGACAACATCGTTGATATTATCGACTTGTCTAGACCTAATAAAATTATGCAGAATGCATATCGCTTTAGTAAAAGAAATGGCATTTTCTTTTGAAACATTCAAATGACGATGAAGTATTCGAAATTTATTGGCCATGATACCAAAAGTTGATTCAATATAACGCCGCGCTCTTGTTAGCCTATAATTAAATAATTTTTTTTTATGATCCAAATTGAGAGCTCGAACATATGGTCGCATTATATGGCTAGATAACCCAAATGCTTCATCTCCTACAACAACGTAAGGTAATGGTACAGTTGCTGCAGTGTTGGTTGATTTATTATTGAGTAGCACTGGTAACGCTTTAGAAGGAGGAATATCCAACAAGTCATCATTCATTTGCTGGAACAAGCGACTTTGAGTGAAAATTGCAGAATCCGATTCTTTACCCTGTACACCCACATTTATATAGGTAAACTCATAATTTGCGTCACACATTGCTAGTAGGACAATAGAATAATAATGTTTATAATTGTAGTAAAGTGATCCACTGTAAGGAGGTTTTATAATGCGTATATGTTTTCCGTCTATTGCACCAATACAGTTGGGAAAATTAGCTTGTCTCAAAAACATTTCTGCTATCTCTTCCCATCGCTCACTTGAAAATGTTGGAATACAATCTTGCTTCAACTTTTCACTTATAATTTGACAGACTTCTTTTACTATTTTTCTGATTGTGGTTAATCCGGCTTGATACGCCAAATGTAGGTCGACGAAAGTATGTCCGCTTGTCAAGTACCTTAAATATAATATTTATTTTATTGTTTCAGTCTCAAAAGTGCAATCTCGTTGGAAAACTGCAAGAGATACCTACATGAAAGTGAAAGCAAGCAAAAAAAAACAAAAATCTGGTTCAGGTGCTAAAGCAGGAAAGAAATATATTTTTTATGATATTTTAAATTTTTTAGATTCAAATTCATGTAATGAACCAGATGAATCTATTGATGGGCCAAGTGCAGAACATAACTCATCAACAAATTATAATAAGGCTAGCACCAGTGTCCAAAATTCAAATCATGAAGAAACAGGAACTAAATCGCCAAATACATCTCGAAAACGTAAACGAGTACCATCACCAACTGCTTTTGAAAAAGAATTGTTGCAATGTGTAAAAGAAAACAATGTTGCCAATAATGACGAAGATTTGAATTTTTTTAAATCTTTATTACCAACTGTCCAAAAATTTAGTACTTTCAAAAAATTAGTATTCCGAACCAAAGTTTTAGAAGCTATGATTGACATTGAAAAAGAAACCGTTATTACACTGGATGATTTACCATCACTTAATGTAACAGAAACGCAAAATACATCTAGTATGATTGATTTAACATCATTAAATATAAGATCGGAAACGCAAAACACAGATACAATGCAAGATTAATTACTGGTGCAAAGTATTCTTATTATGTATATGAGAATGAAGACTTCAATAATATTAATAAGAATGCGTGACAAAAATATAACAACAAAAAAATCGATAATTAGTTATAATGTTATAATAGTTGTAAGAATGTACGAGTTAAGGAGCCATTTCGCTGTTCACTAGCGTCATTAACAGTTTTTTATGAATTATTGTGAATTTTCTGTCTGATTTTAAATTTTTGAAATTTAAGATATTTAAACAAAAACTGTCTTAATAAGACAGTTTTTGTTTAAATATCTTAAATAAACGACACTTAATAAAAACGATTCGTGGCGCTAGTGGACAGTGAAATGGCTCTTAATGTATGTTATTAAATTTATCATGAGTAAAGAAATAATAACATAATTAGTAACAATACATAATGAGAATGTATGATTAAAGAAGTGTGATAATTAATGTGATTCATGAAGAAATAATGATAATTTGTAATAATAAGAGTAAAGAACTGTGATTATAAATGTGATTAATAAGCAAAGGAATAATAATAATTAGTATTAATAATAAAAATACACAAGTAAAGAACTGTTTTATAAATATAAAGAACCAAATATAATTTAATTATCTAGTATAAGCAAAAATAAAAATTGTATTTTTTTCTTACTTACCGCATTGTTATTGCCAGCCTCTCCATTGGTGATATGACTGATATAGCTCTTACTTTGAGATTGTTGACTTTCAAATACGGTTCCAGTTTTGAAAATAATTCGTCGTAGACTTGAAACGAAACTTTAAAATACTTATAAAATAATTTTTCATTATCCCTTAATTTACTAAACTTTACAACAAATTCCCCGCATAGCAACCTAGATTCAACGAAAGGACTCACTGGTTGTCTTTTTTTTTGTGCTAGTCGTCGTTTAGCTAGGTAATAATATATTAAGTTCTCCATCGATACGACTGTACATGCACACTGTTAAAATTAAACTGGAGACACTGCGTAAGTCGGGTCTTCGCGACGGGCCCCGCGTCGGGGACCGCTGCGTGTTCACGCGCGTGCTCAAGCGCCGTGCGCCCGTCGCGGGTGCCCGCTTAACGCAGTTTATGCCCTTAGATGTTCTCCGTAAATAGTTGTACAAATGTATTGATGCTAAGACTACTTTTGTTGCTTGTTCGGGTTCCAATAAAAGTGGTTTCCGCAAAACTCTATAAACCGAACTTAACACTCCGAAAGCATTTTCTACAACTCTTCGTGCTCTGGAGAGTCTATAATTAAAAATTCTTTCCTTTGAACCTCGTAAGGTTTCAAGGTGTATTCATTTAGCTGAAAAGCTTTGTCACCTAATATATAAAATGGTACTTTGGGATAGTACGGTATTTGCAAAATTGTGGGTGATGGGATGTTAATTTCCTTTTTTTCAAGTTTTTGGTATAATTTTGTATTTTTAAATACACCTCCATCTGAAATCCGTCCTTTACTCCCAACGTTTACATATAGAAACTTGTAATTATCATCTACTAAGGCAAACAAAACTATACTTGAAAATGATTTATAATTGTCGTAGTCATTGCTACTGTTTATCGGAGACTGTAAAACAACATGTTTTCCATCCATCGCAGCCACAGCATGTGGGAAATCCCATTTATTTAGGAAACCGTTTGAAATTGCAAGCCACTGTTGTTCTGTTTCTGGTACCTGAAACAGATATTTATTTATTTAAAGAAATCTACAGCGTTACATGTTTAATAATTAATTTTTGATAGAATTTTAATTGAGTAATATAATTAATTAATTTCAGAAATCTGTAATTGGCCTTGCTAATAACTAATATATAAATCTAAAAATATAGATATAAAATAATATATACTTATTACTTAATGATGAAACACTAAGCGCAACTCAAGTCGCTCAAGACCCTTCACTTGACAACGACAACATTCAAGTTATGGAAAATCAGCAACAACAACAAGATGGCACCAATAACACACAATCTAATGTTGGAACACAAGACCAGAGATCCAGAAAACGAAGCAAAAGAAGACCAGCGAAAGACACAGACGATTTATCAGACGAAACTCTTTCTGAAGCTTTCAGGATTCTCCAGCAGTGCACAGAACCACAGTCAACCCCACCGCCTTGTGACTCATACTCGACATTTGGACAATTAGTACACTTAATGAAGACCAAAAACTGCCAAATAGGGGAAATAATTCGTGTAAAGCCAATTTTTGGCATAGTTGTTTGGAATGGTGTCTGAAGCAATATACTCAAAGTACTGATGGGTGGGGGTGAAGCTAACGGGTAGGGGGGGGTGTAAAGGTCCCTTTTTCAGGTTTTTTTTCAATAACTCGAAAACGGTAGCTCACAACAAAAAATGATCTATTATTCAAATAATCTACATAAAATTCTCTCCAAAAAAGGTTATAAGCATTTTTTCGCTAGGATCAATAATTAACGAGTTTATTAAAGGAGAAATGTTAATTATGATCAATTCTCACGTTTCATTTAACGTCTTGGCTCAAATCAAACTGGTAGCACGCATGCCGCGCTCCTGTGGCGTCGTCGGGCGGCAAGGTCACCGCCAACCAATCACGACGCACCGGTGGAGTGGCGTGAGCGGCTCCTCGCACTGTGATTCGCGTATAGCGCCCAGAGTATGTTTACGCGGGAAAGGGCAGGTGGCTCAGTACAGCACGCGATCTAGTGGAAGCGATTGTGTGCGTGCGCCGAGCTTGTTGCCAAAATTGATCAGAACGTCGCGAGTTGTGTTTTTTTTTTCGATCGACATTACAACATGTCGGAAAAGTGTTTAATTTGTGATGATGTAGTCGAAACGGACTTGTGTAGAGTCGGAAGTAAAGGGATAATTGGGATAATAAATGCGAGTGCGTTAAGGAAAGATGGGAAAGATACACGTTTAAAGAATAAGACGACTGGTGTTGTTCACAATGCTTGCAGAAGAGAATACGTTAGAAGTGACTCAATAAAGCGGTTCTTAAAAGAACTAGCTCTTTCAGAGCAACCATCAAAATCACGTGGTGTCTCTTGTTTGCGTTCAGGACAAAGTCAATTTGATTTTAAAACAAAGTGTTTTTTTTGCACAGAAGAATATGACGAGGAGGCGGAAAGAAAAAAACCTTATTCTAAACGCCGAACCATAATCAAAGTATGTACGACTACGTTTCACAATTCCGTGCTTTTTCGTGGGAAGGAAAGAAATGATGAGTGGGGTAACGACGTAGTAAGACGTATCTGCACTGTTGGTGATCTACACGCAGTAGACGCAATATATCACGCAGATTGTTACAAACAATTCACTATTGCCTCTCTACCTTCAAAAAGAAAGGCTGGACGCCCCATTGATGAAGGGATTTCAGAAGCAATGAACGAAATCTGCGATTACATTGAAAAAAACGATAACTGCCAATTTTCTATGGATGAGTTGCTAGGACAGATTACGGGAGAACCACCAACTCTGAAAACCATCAAAGCTAGAATAAAGGAAAAATATGGGGACCAAATTGTTTTCAGTACAACTCGCACCAAACAAACAGTCGTCTGCTTTCGTGCAACTGGCGAAAAAATTTTAAACGACGCGTGGTACACGTCAAGGAGTACTGATGAACAAACAGAAAATGAGAGAATTGTACAAAAAGCTGCAGAGATTATCTTGAAAGATATTGAATCTATGGCTTACGACAACAGTACCTATCCTCCTTTAACTAGTTTCTGCAAGGAGGCTGAAGAATTGATACCTCAATCTCTTGCAGTTTTCATGGACTGCCTTGTAAAGAAAAAACGGTCAAGAGAGGCTGCGAAAAAAAAAATGACAACTATAGCTCATACACTTATTGCTGCTGTTCGCCCTCGATGTTTCACATCCCCCATTTTGTCCAGCATCGCTTTGCTCATATACCGAAAATATGGATCCAAGAACTTAGTGGACCTTCTGTCGAAGTTGGGATTGAGTGCCTCTTATTACGAGGCTCAACAGCTAGAGCTCTCCACCATCCACCATACGGAAGAGCCTATTACAGTTGGATCGTTTCTTCAATTTGTCTTTGATAATGCCGACTTTAATGTATCCACTCTTGATGGCCGGAATACGTTCCACAGTATGGGAGGTATCAAATGTGTTACACCCGCCCACAATCTCCATGCATCCACAAATGTCAAAAAGTTGAATTCTGCTCCACCCCAGGAAGAAGTGGGCCAGCTGGGAGTTCTGGAGGTGCAAACATTTGTGGGAAGGGGAACCAACGCATTGGAGCAAATTATCATAGAAGACTTGAGCTTACTGAAGCCCATCCCCTGTGACATATTCACACCTACTATTCAAGATCTATTGTGGATGAGTGGTAAATGGCTCCAGGAGGTGGAACCTACTTTGGAAGTGGCTAACATTCCAGAATGGAAAGGTTTTATGCAATTGACAAGTAAATTAACAAACATGGAAAAAACTTCGGTAACTTTTCTCCCATTTATCAATTCGCCACCAAGTGAGTACAGCACTATACGAACAGCATTACAGTATGCCTCAAAGAAAAGTCAGGAGGTAGGAGCCACCATTGTTTTCGTAACATTCGACCAGCCTTTGTATTTAAAGGCCAGGGAAATCACTTTTGGGACCATTATGGTGAGACTTGGTGGGTTTCACCTTCTAATGTCCTTTTTGGGCTGCATTGGTCACACAATGGCTGGATCTGGACTGAAAGATGTACTATGTACAATTTTTGCTGCTAATTCAGTTGACAAGATGTTAACAGGACATGCTTACAGCCGAGCAGTTCGAGGGCATTTGCTCGTTCAGCTTGTTTTAGCTCATATTATTCTAGATAGAGCTAACGTCTCAGAAGAAAAGAGGGACATCTCGACTTTGTTGAGCAACATGAAAGAATTTACTCCAGACAAAGTTGAAGAGAATGCTTCCTTGATGTCAACTTTGAAGAAATTTCAGAACCATCTGGAAATCCTTAAAGAGAATGGGCCAACCGCTGCATTGTGGGTGCAGTATTTCAATATGGTTACCCTCATGAAAAAGTACATTGATTCTGAGCGTTGTGGTGATTGGGACGGCCACTTGGCATGTGTACAACAGATGATTCCATTCTTCCATGCAAGTGGACACTTCCAATACGCGAAATGTGCCCATCTCTACGTGCAAGACATGATAAATATGAAAAACAGTCACCCTGAAACGTACAAGGAGTTTGCAGAAAAAGGCTTCTTCACCATCAATCGCACAGGCACACCTTGGGCAGGAGTTTGGTCGGATATGGTCATAGAGCAAACTCTCATGCGTTCCATGAAAAGTTCAGGCGGCCTGACGCGAGGAAGAGGAATTACTGATTCTGTATTGGCCAAATGGATTTGTGGATCTCCAGGATGCACCGCCATCTGCACTTCATTGGAAGAGTTCGCCGAAGTGGTTTTTGCTAGTGGAGAACAGCACGTTGATTTCCGGCTATCACGGCAACAGAGAGATTCACAAGATAGAGCTAAGATTCGAGAATGGTTCAGTGAACATCCTCCATTTTCAAAATTGAATTCGCTAATGTCCCTGTCAACGGGCATCCTGGGCAATTCCAAAGTAAACTGCCACCAAGCCCTAGATATTGGCACTAAAACGATGCAAAGTTTCATTGGCTGCAAATTCAGTGACATGAAGCAATCTAAGAAGAATGTGGTTTTGTCACTAGCCAGTATGAGCAGTAGCATTAAAATCAATGATGAGACAGTTACTGTTAACCCTATGACAATTTTTCAAAGAACTGTCATAGTCAAAAAGAACGAAGAAGATGTTGCAGACCTTTTGTCTTATGAACTAACCCCATTCCCAATGGCTCTGTTCCACGAGGGTGTAATGCGAAAAGGGAAGAAGTCATCCCTCTACGATGTTTTGCCAGTAGAGAACAACGCAGCTCTCGATCTCAACCAAACCAACAATGTGGTAGATGGTGGTTTCCTACTACATCGTATGAAATGGAAAGCGTCCTCCAACGTTTCTTCGATTTGCGATCAGTACATTACCTACGTACAGAAACATTACGGTCCAAATTGTATGGTGGTTTTTGATGGTTACGCTGATGTCAACAGCACAAAACGAGCAGAGCAGAAGCGTCGAGGTCTGACTAAAACGTCGGTTGACATTAACTGTAACGAAAATACAAACATCACTGTTCAACAGGAGCATTTCCTCGCCAATGAAAAGAATAAAACGAAGCTGATTCAGTTCCTCACTGAAAAAATGATAGCAGCAGGGATTGAAACAACTGTTGCAACAGGAGATGCTGATGGTACTATTGTCAGGTGCGGGTTGGATAAGGCTGCCGTTCATCCAACTGTCGTAATAGTTGGAGAGGATGTCGATTTGATAGTCCTTCTCATGGGATTAGCTCCACCAAATATCAACGTATTCTTTATGAAACCAGGGCGTGGAAAGGTGGACACCAAATTGTTTTCAGTGCAACAACTTCAACAGCTTCCATTTGCCAAAACAATTCTCCTTCTCCACAGCTTTTCCGGATGCGACACAACCTCAGCAATCCATGGCAAGGGCAAAGTCGGAATTACTAAACTGTTCACGGCTAAACCAGACCTGACCCAAAAAATCTCAGACATTTTCAGTGAGCTGTCAACATCACCTGAGAGAATTGAACAGGCCGGCGAGAAACTGTTTCTGGCTATTTACCAAGCGCCTGCCGAGGAACAAAATCTCAATAAATACCGGTACTCAGCTTTTTTGAGAGCATCGATGAAGCCGAAATCAGATCTGGCCACTCTTCCTCCCACCAGAGGAGCTTCGAAGCAGCACTCGATGAGAGTCTACCTACAGGTAATATTAATTACATAAGTTGTTAAAGTTAAGTGTTAAGTAGTTTGTATGTATGGATGGATGTTTGTTACTCTCACGCTTCAACCGCTGAACTGATTTCAATGAAATTTAGCACACAGATAAATCATGTCCTGGATTAACATAATATCTATCACCGTGAAGTCTACGCGTACAAATTCAGAGGCGGCCGCTAGTATTGTAATATAAATATATATTTGAGCTAAATACTTACGTTGGTCTTATTACTAACTTTTACAGATGCAACAATGGCTCGGCAACCCCCTACCACCCATTCAATGGGGCTGGGCCAGAGGAGACGATGGCATCCTAAAACCAGTGACAACTAACGATCCTGTGGCACCTGACTCCATTCTCAACACCATATTTTGCCGATGCACGACTGGGTGTGGGGTGCGATGCGGCTGCCGGAAAGCGGGAATTGCCTGCTCCAGTGTCTGCGGTGTATGCTCCGGCTCGTGCACTAATGGAACTCCCATCGAAAACATCGTCGACGATGATGATATTTTAGATTTAGAAGATAATTAGATTTTTTTTAAAGAAATATACGTTCATTTTAGCATTGACCATTTTCTTTCCTTCATATCTCATCAAATATTGATCCCAGCAAAAAAATGCTTATAACCTTTTTTGGAGAGAATTTTATGTAGATTATTTGAATAATAGATCATTTTTTGTTGTGAGCTACCGTTTTCGAGTTATTAAAAAAAAACCTGAAAAAGGGACCTTTACACCCCCCCCTACCCGTTAGCTTCACCCCCACCCATCAGTACTTTGAGTATATTGCTTCAGACACCATTCCAAACAACTATGCCAAAAATTGGCTTTACACGAATTATTTCCCCTATTTTTCCTTCATTGAGTGGACTAAATACACAGCCAACGAATTGAGAAAGTATGATCCAGTAACTCTGACATACGTAAAAAAAGATATATGCGGAATAATATTTCAAGCCGACACAGGAGCTTATCGACAATATGCCTATTATACACAAAGCTATGATGGGTCTATGCAACGTCCAAGCACTCATGCTTCATCTTATAACGATCCGACGTCCCCCTCACCACTAACTCCTAGACCATCTAATACCACCGTTCCAATGACTTCTCCAATTCAAACAGAGATTCAACCTCTCCCTTCCCCTTCGATTGACTAATTACACTAAAACATAATGCGAGCCACTAATTAAAAATAATTTTACCTTTCTTTTTATGGTTATTTTAAAGTTCTATTAAAGTGATTGGACTAAATTGACAAGATATTGTTTTTTTTTAATTACCTTTATATGATCCTTTAAATGTTCGATGATGGCATCGCAAACTTCAGGGACAATCTTCGAAATAGATTGTTTGGAAATGCGAAAGAGATACTGCAAACTGGTATAAGAATCTCCTGTCGCTAAGAACCGTAATGTCAAAAGTATCTTTTCTCTCACGGTTATCGCTCGACGCCAGTTCGTATCATTTCTTTGAAGTCTGCTTTGCAAGTTTGAACACAATAGATCCAACTCCTCTGCAGTAATGCGTGCAAAATTTTTCTCCACTCCATCATTTATCAATTCTTGGTACAGTTCGTTCCCATTATATAATAATCTGTTTTTGTATAAAGTCTGGATCCAATATCGTCTTCGTTTAAGCTTTTGTTGTCTTCTCTTTTTTATAATCCTATTTATAAGGATAAAAGCAACAGCTGCCACCGCGACACGTACGTGTGGTGCCATGATGTTTTAATTCTCAACTGAACGAACGAGCATAATGGCTCGGGTTTGCCGCGCGCGGCAGCCTCGCGATGATACCGAGGCTGCCGCGCTCGTTTGGAGATAGTTTCCTCGCGCAGCAAATGCCTCGCGAGGCTGCTCGCTCTGTGTGGACGCGCCTAATGAAGTCGTATTTGATTGATAATCCGTGATTAATATAAGTTTTCAAGGCCCTAATAAATAAAATATATCAATGGCAGATCTCTTCAATTAAATTCAAAATTTAATTTCTTTCAGCACTTTCAAAACTGTCTGCCACAATGCTAAACGCGCGATAATGGTCTGCCATTGTTGTTTTTAGATAATAATAATAATATATTATCAAAATTCAAAACGGCAGACGTCGTCAAATGCATTAATAATTCGCCAAAAATCAATACCTGTCTTACCTGAGCGCGCGCCGTATCCACCGCTTGGGGCTTAGTGAACCCCCATCTCATATATGGTATACCTACCATATATGGTATAGGGGCCTCACTGTACAAAACCCCAAGTCTGGTCAAATACATACAGGTAGCTTTCCACTGGCTCTTAGACTATAAGTAATGATATTTGATCTAAGACTGTCCTGTTTATCGTGATATATAGTTTGGCTAGCGAATGGTGAACCCATCAATTTTTTAAGTTGCAACACTGACATTTTGACACATGCTGTCAACTAACTGTCAACTTCTATGTGGTCGCATTGTTATTGTGTTAATTTAACGAGTTTTTTTGTTATAAAGAAGTTAATCATGAGTAAACCGATTAAAAGTACGTACGAGAGCTTCTTTTTAACATGATGAGCAAGTATAAAGAAAAAAAAAAAGGAGAAAGAATCGTTATTCAAACAAAAACGGAATGTTTAGACAACGTCGTAAAATTTATAGGTCAGTTGAGTACAGTGATTTTGATACTTGAAGAGAATGTGTGCTTTTTTCATTGCTTTATAACTTTTATTCTTCAAAATTTTGCTTTATATGATATAAAAATGTATACTTAACTCAATATGATGTTCAAATTACGAAGATTCTTTTTAATGTTGCCCAAGTTTGAGTAGTAACATGACTAATGCATGGAAAATGTTTCATGAATCTTTTTTTTTATTTTACAGAAGATCTTAACCTTCAAGCGCGCGTAGTCGAATCGACCGCGCTTAGCACGTTTTCGTTCATATTACTATTATTACTCATTACATCTAATTCTCACTACTAGTAGCCTGTCGCTATGCCATTGGAAGTAAAACAATGAATAAACCGTTGTTCGAGGGGCTGTCCCCACTCCACAAATCGCAATTGTTTTAGTCCCGGTGCAGTCGTCGAAAAGACTACACGCGCTTGTCGTCGGAAAGGTTACGCGCGACGCTCAACGCGACATACCCTTGTTCACGTTCATAGTAGTTCTTCGGCTACTATTCAGTATTATCGAATTAAGTTTGGATTTTTTTATATAAAATGAGTCGTGGACGGTTATCACAACGTGCAATACTTGAGGAATTACTAAAAGAAGACGAAGAAAAGAGTGAATCGGAGCTTAGCGACCAAGGTTCTTTAATTTCCGACCACATCATTGCAGAGCCTCTATCTGCTGAGGAATCAAACTTCTCGGATTCAGAAGAGGATGATTTGCCACTTTCGGAAATAAATAGCTGCTTTACAGGGCGCGATAAAATAACGAAATGGCAAAAATCTAACAATAACAGAGTGAGGCGTCAAGTTCAAAATATTCTAACGGAAGATGCGGGTATTCGTAGGAATGGTGTGGGTGTGACGACATTTACGCAAGCCTGGAGTTTATTCATTTCAGAGAATATTATTGAAAAAGTTGTTAGACATTCTAACGAATTTATTCAAAAAAAAGTGCCATCATATAAAAGAATACGTGACTGCAAACCGACAGATGCGATAGAAATCCGAGCACTTTTCGGATTGTTGTACATAGCGGGATCTTTGAAGACATCACACGTCAATTTAGAAGATTTATATGCAAGTGATGGGACAGGTATACCTATTTTTCCTACTACTATGTCAGTGAAAAGAGTAAAATTTCTACTGAATTCATTGCGGTTTGATGATGCTACTACGCAACAAGCTCGTCGTACTCTAGACAAAAATGCGCCAATAAGAGAAGTTTTAGACATGTTTACAAATAACTGTCTTTTGCCATATTCAGTGGGAGAGAATGTTGTAATCGATGAGATGATGGTTGGATTTCGAGGAAAATGTCCTTTCCGACAATACATGAAATCAAAGCCCGACAAATACGGAATCAAACTTTATCCACTAGTAGATGCTGCTACGTTTTACGTCCTAAATGTTGAACTTTATGCTGGCAAGCAGCCTGAAGGCCCATATCAGTTGAGCAACGCTGCGTCAGACGTCGTGAAGAGGCTAATTACACCAATTTCTGGTACTGGAAGAAACCTTACCATCGACAATTGGTATACTAGTGTGCCACTGACGAACGATTTAGCCAAGGACTATAAGATTTCTGTTGTGGGTACCATGCGCAAAAACAAGAAAGAAATACCTCCTTGCTTTATAGATAAAAACAATCCTGAATATTCAAGTCAATTTGGATTTTCAGATACAGCTACACTCGTATCTTACGTGCCTAAAAAGAAAAGATCTGTACTTCTTATATCGTCACTTCATTGTGCTGCAGAAATAGATGAAAGTACAAATGAAAAGCGCAAACCTAGCATCGTTACTTTTTACAATAAAACAAAGGGGGGTGTCGATGAAGTCGATAAAAAAGTAAAAATGTATTCAGTTTCAAGGAAGAATAATAGATGGCCATTGACACTATTCTTTCGTCTTCTGGATATTGCAGGAGTAAATAGTATGGTAATATTGAGGGCAAATAATGTGAATCTACGGAAAAGGCGACTGTATTTGCGGGCATTAGGCACTGAATTGACAAAAGAGTACGTCCAAAGAAGATCAACGATGGTAGGCCTTCCAAGAAAACTAAAAAGAAACATAAGGGAACATTTGAATATGGAGGTTGGTGCTGCTGATACAGAAGCAGTGAGTTTTGGCACATGCAGAGGAACCTGTAAAATATGTCCAGCCAAAAAGAGGAGGCAATCAAAAACGCAATGTAAGTTATGTATGAAAAATATTTGCAGAAGTCATACAACATTTATTTGCAATCATTGTTATATGGACAAAGAAACTAATTCTGATGAAAACTAAACCAACGAAAATTCTTTTTTATTCTTATTTTGTATTTTTTATAATTAGACAAAATATACTAGTATGAGATACATATGTAAAAAGGTTTTGTGTTCCTAATTTTTGTTTTGATTCAAAGATATTTGAGTTATGTTAATTAGTTTAATTAATGTTTCTTTTTCATAATTTTAATTACTTTTTTTGACAAATTAGACTTTAAGGACATTGATAATTTATCTGAGTACCAATAAATAAACAATTATTTAATAATTAGTGCTTTATTTCATTTATTCATCCCATACGTCTTTTCGGTTACGCGCGCCCGCTCCCGTTACAAATGACCGCGCGCCCGCTTGAAGGTTAACCTAGATTCCGAAGCAAAACAAGAGGTGTTGGAAAATCTATCCAAACTCAAAGAATTGGAACAAAAAGAATTACTTAGTCAGAATAAATATTGTAAGAAATAAAGAAGAGTCCTTGAAAGAGGACTATAAAATGATGGACACGCCCTTGGCTCGTTCATTTGCTCGTCAGCTGTCACTCGGTGCGGAATTAGTCATAGGCGTTACGGTGTTGTGATTTAGTAATTAGGTTTCGTTTTTACATTATAATTTTCTTGTAAGTTCATAAGTTCTTAAGTTTAGGGTGCGCAAAACTCATGTAAGTTGTTTGATTTAATGATATATAAGATTGGTTGTGTTATTTTTAAATAATTAATAAAGATAGTTGTGTAATTTGTAGTTGTGTTTGTAATTTCTTGTTTTTTTATGTCTTTATCTCGTTACTAATTCTCAAAATCAGAAGTGGGACAAAGAACTAAGCTCACATTGTTTCTCAATTAATTACCAATCTTATTTATCAACTATTTTAACGTATTTGCACTTTGGTTTTTGTATTGTGAATTTGCGGGTAGTCTGAAATATTGTAAGCAATATGCCGCGCAGTTACTATAAATCTTGCCGTCGGTCTCGTAGCGGTTCTCGAAGTAGAAGTCGTTCTAAATCTCGTAGTACACGGTCGCGTTCCCGTCAGCGTGACGATTACTTAAGTAGGTCACGGTATGAATCACAACGCCGTCGTCGCTCGCGCTCGCATCGACACCGGTCTCGTAGTTATCAAGTGCGCGTGCACTCGCCCGTGCGAACACAAAACAATACGGCGTCGGCGTCGACTAGTGAGGGAAGTTTGCAAATCACGTTAAATACGATTTTACAAAGATTAGATGCTATAGAAAGTAACGAATCGCACACATCAGTCACGCCGGCACTGGATAATATTAATAAGGGTGTGGCGGTCGAACATACTAGTGATTTTTTAGTTTCAAATTGCGATTTTAATCAACATAACGTTTCTAGTGATAATAATTGTGTTGATAATAATTTATCACCCGCGAGAGCTCATAGTAGTACTTCGCATCGAGTGAACGTAGGTACGGAGCAACGCAAGTCGTGTGCAACGGAATTATTAGAAGTTCTTAAAACATTGCAGCCGTATAGATCCGGCAAATATTTTATTTCAAGTTTTGATCCCGCGATAAATAACCTTGATGCCTGGTTTGAGGAGGTAGATAGGGCTCGCACTACTAATGGGTGGTCTGACTGTGAATGCCTGTCACGAGTGGCACCTTGCCTAAAGGGCGACGCGCGCGTTTGGCTATCGGAATGGGTTACGAACGACCGGACATGGTCAAATTTTAAACAGGAGTTTAAACCCCTTTGTCCTCAACGGTTAGATTTTGCTAATATGCTTTATGACATTATGAACGCTACTAGTGATAAATATGCTACGTATGCCGATTATGCTAGGCGATCTTTATTACGTTTGCGGGTAATTGAAGGACTAAGCGATGAGCTACGTACTTTAATAGTTATACGTGGAATAGATAATCCGCAGATCCGTGCTGCTGCCGCCAACGCGAAACTTACTGCGGATAGTTTAGTTTCATTTTTATCAATTTATGTTAAGGCAGTTAAAGGTAAACAGGAATCACGGATTAGTAACCAACCTATTAGGCGTCCCTTTCAAAGCTTACCAAAAAGGTTAGATTTAAAATGTTTTTCGTGTGGGATAAGGGGACATCTTGGACGTGATTGTAAACGGTCAAAATTAGGTGCTAGACAGGATCAACTTACAAATCAGCCTCGCCCTCTCTGTTCATTCTGTAAGAAACCAGGCCATCTAGAAAGTAATTGTTTCGTTAAAAACAGAACAGACAATAACGTACGTAATGAAAGAAATATAAATTTATGCAAGGACTATCGTGATTCTTTTTCGAAAGACATAATTACTGCGGTTATTGAGGGTGTACCAATGGATGTACTCATAGATAGTGGTGCTCTTAATATTTCTTTAATATCATCCGATGTTTTACGATATCTTTCTTGTCAACCAAAAAGAACTTATTGTGTTTTGAAAGGAATTGGTAGCCAAGAAATCGTAGCAACTTCATTCGTGACAGTTACGCTTGAGCTTGATGAGATTTCACTAGAAGCGGATTTTGTAGTAGTACCATCGTATTGTATGAATACATCCATAATTATTGGAACAGATATTCTAAATCGTGATGGGGTGGTTTACATACGTACTAGAGATAGGCAATATCTTTCACGCTCGCAGCCAAACAGTATTAATCAGGTGTGCTGTGCTCAGCCATTGTCCTTAGATACGCCACTCTCTGGTAACGATTATAACTGTTTGATAGAGGTGATAAACAAATATTCAGATTTTTTCATTTCGGGTACAGCATCTACCACTGTTAATACTGGTGAGATGAATATTAAATTGACTAGCTCTGAACCGGTTGTTTATCGCCCCTACAAACTCTCTCATCAAGAGAAATTAAAAGTCAGGGAAATAATTAAAGATCTATTAGATAAGGGCATTATTAGGGAATCTCAGTCAGAATATGCAAGTCCCATAATCCTAGTAAAAAAGAAAGATGGTTCCGATCGAATGTGTGTGGACTTTCGCGCCCTTAATAGGATAACTATTAAAGATAGATACCCTCTTCCCCTAATAGATGACCAAATAGACAGACTGGGTGGCTACAAATATTTCACTAGTCTAGACATGGCTACAGGTTTCTATCAAATTAAAATTGATAGAAACTGTTCGCATTACACTGGATTCGTCACGCCGGAGGGTCATTACGAATTCCTTAAAATGCCCTTCGGCCTAACTAATTCGCCAATAGTTTACCAGCGAATAATCAATAAAACTCTGAGGAGTCTCCTTGATGCGGGGCGGGTGCTTGTCTACATAGATGACGTGCTCCTTATGAGCTCCACTATACTCGAAGGGATAACCCTGCTTCACGAAGTTTTGCACATTTTAACCACAGCTGGTTTCTCAATTAATTTAAAAAAATGTTCGTTCCTTAAAACCGAAATTGAGTACTTAGGACGAGTAATAAGCAAGAGTCAGGTAAGACCGAGCCCCCGTAAAGTTGAAGCACTTAAAGTATCCCCTGTTCCGCAGAACGTTAAACAAGTCAGACAATTCTTAGGTCTTGCCGGGTATTTCCGCAAATATATTAAAGATTACGCAACCAAAACGGCATGTTTGTCACGACTAACAAAAAAAGGTATAACTTTTAATTGGGGTTTAGAACAAGAAAATATGCGCAAGGAAATTATTAAGACGTTAACTAGCAAACCAGTTCTGACTATTTTTGACCGTAATTACCAAACAGAAGTACATACAGATGCAAGTAGTGCTGGGTACGGTGGTATCTTATTACAAATTCATCCAGATGGCAGTAGACATGTAGTCGAATATTTTAGCAAGGTCACACAAAACGCCGAAGTTAGATACCATTCTTACGAACTGGAAACCTTAGCAGTCGTCAAAACGTTACAGCATTTTCGGCATTATCTGATCGGTCTCCAATTTAAAGTAGTGACCGACTGCAACGCTTTGAAGTCAACAGAACGAAAAAAAGATTTATTGCCGCGCGTGGCTCGTTGGTGGCTATACTTGCAGGACTTTCAGTTTTCCATTGAGTACAGGCAAGGAAGCAGGATGCCACATGTAGACTATTTAAGCCGCAACCCAGTACACGTCAACCAGATTTCCCGACCACGAAACTGGGCACAAATTGCTCAGTCCGCTGATAATGAGACTCAGGATCTCATGATTCAACTGCAGGAAGGTAAGCTAGATGCAGATCGGTACGTGATACGTAATGGTCTACTTTGCTACAAATATTGTCCCACGGGTGAGGAATCAAGATTCTTATGTTATATCCCCAAAGGTCATCGGCTGAGTCTACTAAGACTTTTTCATGACGAGCACCAGCACATAAGTGCTGAAAAAACCCTCGATCTTATACACAAACACTTCTGGTTCCCAGGTATGAGACAGTTTGTGATTAAATATATAGCTCACTGTCTGGTGTGTGTCTCGAAAAAACGGGTACCACGGCAGCCCCTACAAAGCATCACTTCATGGCAGAAGCCGTCGCTCCCTTTCGACACCATCCACATCGATGCGCTTGGCCCTTTACCACCTTCAGAGGGATACAAATTTGTACTTGTCCTTGTAGACGCTTTCACAAAATTTTGTCTACTCTATCCTATGCGACGACAAGATTCAACGGAACTTAAAAATTGTTTAGCCAATGCCGTTTCA
Source organism: Phengaris arion (assembly GCA_963565745.1). Classification (NCBI taxonomy): domain Eukaryota; kingdom Metazoa; phylum Arthropoda; class Insecta; order Lepidoptera; family Lycaenidae; genus Phengaris; species Phengaris arion. Next base: position 27,158,814 of record OY751436.1, read on the forward strand.
CTTTTTGGTTCTCCCAATATGTTGGTCACGGATAGAGGTCGTATGTTTGAGTCCAGAGATTTTGTAGGATGGGTTCGTGAACTGGGATCAGAAATACACTATGTCACGCCCGAGATGCACCATGCGAATGGGCAGGTTGAGAGGTATGTACGAACACTTCTTAATATGCTAAGAATTGAAGCAAGCCTGCACTCAGAATGGTCAAAGACTCTTTGGAGACTGCAGTTGATACTGAACGTGACGCGCCAGAAGAGTACACAAACATCGCCACTGAACCTATTGGTAGGAGTGGAAGGTACAACACCTCTAATTCGTTCTGTTATCCGAGATCTAGCAATCGATAACACCAGACCGAACAGGGAAGCCTGGCGGGAGTTATGTAGGACAAGAGCTTCTGATTTATTGGAAGAAAATCGTAAAAAACAGGATGGGCTTGTCAATTGTAGTAGACAGTGCCCTAAGAAATACAAGTTGAACGATCTTGCCTTCGTGATTAAATATTCTCAGTCCGCAGGTAAACTAGACCCTGGAATGAGAGGCCCATATAAAGTCACCAAGGTGTTACCTGGAGGTCGTTATGAGCTAAAACTGTTGGCTGGTGGCTACGGAAAGACGACACAAGCGGCTGCACAGTACATGGTGCCGTGGAAAGGCGAGTGGTGTCCAGAGACGTGTTTGTCGTACTTTGATGGTAAGTAAATTGCTGGATAGTGTTCAGCTTCATAGCGTTTGTCGCTAAAACCCGTAATAGCGTGTGTCGCACCACTAACGTATGACGATAGTTGGTTCGGATGGCGTTTGTCGCTAAAACCCGTAATAGCGTGTGTCGCACCACTAACGTATGACGATAGTTGGTTCGGATGGCGTTTGTCGCTAAAACCCGTAATAGCGTGTGTCGCACTACTAACGTGTGTCGATAGTAGTTCGGATGGCGTTTGTCGCTTAAACACGAAACAGCGTGTGTCGCGCCACCAGCGTTAGTCGCAAGTAGTATGGATTAGTTTTAATGTTTCTTTAGTACATATGTTGCGCCTGTTATGTCACTAAAAAGGCGTGTGTCACCAGTAAATTTTTATTAAATTTTTGAGAAACTGTATACCTATCAGTTACAGTTTTTAAGCTCATATAACTCAATGGATGTTGTGTTATTTTTCAGACAATGAGGACGATAACTTGGCTGTAGATCGATCAACCCCTACGGCCGGTCCCAGTCAAGCGCTCCCAATGCCGTTGCTTGACTCCGCCGACACCAATGTTACTGAAGCTTTTGACCCGGATTCCCATGGATGCCAACCAGCTGTCGTCGAGGACGACTCCCTGTCAGGAGAGGCCGTGTAAGAAATAAAGAAGAGTCCTTGAAAGAGGACTATAAAATGATGGACACGCCCTTGGCTCGTTCATTTGCTCGTCAGCTGTCACTCGGTGCGGAATTAGTCATAGGCGTTACGGTGTTGTGATTTAGTAATTAGGTTTCGTTTTTACATTATAATTTTCTTGTAAGTTCATAAGTTCTTAAGTTTAGGGTGCGCAAAACTCATGTAAGTTGTTTGATTTAATGATATATAAGATTGGTTGTGTTATTTTTAAATAATTAATAAAGATAGTTGTGTAATTTGTAGTTGTGTTTGTAATTTCTTGTTTTTTTATGTCTTTATCTCGTTACTAATTCTCAAAAATATTTTCAAGATATCTCTTCTATGACAGGTAATTAAATCTATACTAATATTATTACCTATAAATGCGAAGATAACTCTGTACGTCTTTCTGCTACGCTTTAGTGCCTGAACTATCCGACTGATTTTAAAGAAATTTGCAATGGATATGGTTTAAAGTACGAGGATGGACATAGATCTACACTTTATCCCAAATTTTGAAGATTTCTTTTGATATAGATATAATTATTATAGCGTCTATTTCGTAGGTGTTAGCTGTTCAACATCAAAGGGAATAATTAATAATGAAGGTAAAACAAATGACGGTGTCTTCAGAACTCCAGGCAAAAAACGACCTCACCCGTCTACAATATCCAACCTAGATAGTTTTGATATTCAAGCTATCAGAAACAAAATAAATTTTATTTTTTCTATTTGGTTAAAAAACAAGTACCTATCCTTAGAAGCCTTTTGGCTGATTTAAGAGAAAGCATAAACTTTACTGGATGCCGAGAAACACTACGGCATGCTTCTGTGTTCACCGCTGCCCACAAACACTACTGAGGAAGAAATTTTTAATAAAATAAACATATTTTTTGAAGAAAATAATATCAGTTGGAACGATTGCATTGATATTTGTACAGATGGGGCCAAGGCGATGACAGGTAAAACAGCAGGAGCAGTGTCACGCATAAAAAATGAAGCGCTTAATTGTAGTTCCAGCCATTGTATAAAGCCCCGTATTCATGGTAAACATTTGTTTAGCAACAAAGTTGAATCAACGTGTTGCGGAGTTGCTGTCAACATGTTGCTGGCAACACTGTGTGTTGCAGAGTTGATAACAGCATGTTGACAAGCTCTCGCTCGATGAGCGTAAACATCAGTTTAGCATCAAATGTTGACGTGTGTGGACGTGTTTGCAACAGTTTATAAACATGGCAGTAGTGTGGAGCAATGATAAAATAATGCAATTAATAGAATTATTTCAATCAAAATCATTACTATGGGATTCTTCTTTAAAAGAATACAAAGATAAAAACAAAAAGAACGATGCATTCGATGAAATTTCTCAAGCCCTAAATATATCCAAAAAAGACGTGGAAACTAAAATACATGTACTGCGTACTCAATTTACTAGAGAGAAAAAAAAGTTGTCGGCTATGAAAACTACAGGCAGCGGCGCAATAGAAAAATGCAAATGGATTTATTACGAGCCATTGGAATTTTTGTTATGTGGTGCAACCACTTCAGGTGAAACGGATACTATGAATAAAACAGTAAGTTGTTTTTGTATATAATTTTTACTGTACTATTTATTGTTTGTAAAATTATTTCAATTTACGCTATATTATTTTGCCATGGAACACTTCCCTCTGGACTTATAAAGTAATCGGCAAACTGTTCTCTAATACAAAAAGCTGATTGTGATGCAGGTCTGCCCCATCTTTGCAAATCGGTCATAGGAAGCGAACCTAGTTCCCTTCGCCATGAACCTTCTAATAGGTTACCTTCAGAGTCTTCAAAATCAAAAGTTTGTGGAGGTGTATATATTGATCTGGAAACTGAGTTACGTCTTAAGAAGTTATGTAAATATACACAAGCTATTACCACGAGTTCACAATTGGCTGGTTTTAACGGAATAGGTTTAGTGAATACACGGAACACCACACATAAAATGCCAAAAACATTTTCTATAATCCTCCTAGCTCTTGATAGTCTGTAATTAAATATACGTTTTTTGTTCCCATGTTCATGAATGCCAGGATATGGTTTCATGATGTTCTCCGTTAGCGCGAAAGCACTGTCACCTACAATGATAAATGGCATTTTTGGTCCGCCTTGGGTTATTGGTTCAGGACGTGGCAGTTTAAGTGAGTTTTCTAACAATGCATTATAAAACGGTGTTTTCTGAAATATTCCACTGTCGGATGATCGACCTTTAGCTCCACAATTTGCGTATATAAAGTTATAATTGCCATCTGCAATTGCCAGAAGTACTATGCTGAACTGATTTTTGTAATTGTAGTATTCACTTCCAGAATTATTTGGCGCCACAATCAAAACGTGTTTCCCATCAATGGCTCCAATGCAATGTGGAAAATTCCATCGTATTTCGAATTCGCGACTTATTTGTTTCCATTCCTGCTCCGAACTTGGAACCTACAAAATATAAAAAAAATAATAATAAGATGATAATTTACAGGTGGATAAAAACAATGCACATGAAAGTAATATGGAGTTAGAGCCATCTCAATCACCAAGGCCCACATCGAATGTTACAACATCTACATCTTTGAGGAAAAGAAATAAGACAGATGAATTAAGTGAAGTATTTGAGGTTTTGAAAAGTGCGAAAAAAAAGATGGATGAAAAGGAGAAGAAGGATTCATTTGATATTTATGGTGAATATATTGCTGCTGAATTAAGAAGTGTTAAAGATGACCGAGCCGTGACCCAGGCACAGTACCATATTAATAATATCCTGTATGAGTTAAAAATGGGACGATATATTTCTTATGGATATCAAACGGCATCTTCTCATCCATCATCAACACCAAATAATGTCCAGGAAATTGAGAGACAGGAAACCAGTAGACTAGATGCAACACAAGACGAAATAGAAGATTCGGCTATACTAAACTTAGTTAACTATCTCAGTGATGAATCAACACAATAGCATATACTGTCTTTTTGTATTTTTTTTATAATTAAAATACTTCATTACACAAATAGTGTTTTGGTACCTACCTTGACATATCCTGATAGTGAGTTAATTAGTTCTTGACATACATGTGGTATTATTTTACTGATCAATTGTTTTGATACTCTGAATGTATATGAAAGAGAACTGTATGAATCTCCAGTTGCAAGATATCGTAATGTAATAGCCAGCCTCGTTTGAGGTGAAACTGGCTGACGAATATTTGTTTCCCTTTTGACTATTGACGGACCAATGATTTCCAGAAGATGTTCGAAATCTCTTTTCGACATTCTCGTAAAGTTAATAAATGATCCATCTGTCATTCTGAGGTCACTCATCAAATTTTCTCTTTGCAGAAGATAGTTTCGAATCCACCATCTTTTTCTCTTTTTTTTATTAGAAATTCTATACATCAGATACAAAGAACACAACAACACTACTTCCTCGGGCAACATTTTAACGCAGACTGGCGTGTGGACAGCCAATATTGATTTAAACAATGTTTCCAGCAGCATCATCAACAATGTTGATCAACTGTTGCTAAACAAATGTTTACCATGAATACGTAACTTTATGCATAGACAAGCACTTGCGATGAAGCAAATGCCGTCAAATCTAAAATTAGTTATGGATGAAGCGGTAAAATAATTAATTTTATCAAATTACGACCACTACAATCCCGATTGTTCTCGTTATTGTGTGAAGATTATGGCAGCAAACATAAAACACTGCTGCTCCATACAGAAGTGTGATGGCTGTCTCGGGGTAATCTTTAACAAGGCTATTTGAACTTAGAGCGGAGTTACAAATGTTTTTTTCAGCTATACTTCTTTTACTTTGAAAGACCGTTTGTATGATAAAACTTGGTTATTCCAATTGTCTTTTATGGCGGATATCTTTCAAAAACTAAACGAATTGAATTTATCATTGCAAGGTAAACAGACAACAGTGTTCCAGGCCTATAACAAAATAACTGCCTTCAAAAGAAAATTAGATTTTTGGATTTTTTGTGTTGATAAGAGAGAAATAGAAAGCTTTAGTCACTCAGTGAGTTTGTTAGCGATAACGACTCAGAAATGTTTCAGATGCGCGCATCTTTTGAAAAGTATTTTCCCGAAGAACAGAATACAAAAATAAAACTGAATTCATGGATTCATAATCCTTTTTTACCCAACTTGCAAAAGCCCGAAAGTATGTCAAACGAGATATATGAATCTCTTTTAGAAATGTCATCAGACACAAGTATGGAGTCACTGTTCAAAACGATGTCTCTCAACGATTTTTGGTGCAGAATTCGTCATGAATATCCAATGCTTGGCAAAATGGCTATGAATAATCTTCTCCCGTTCCCAACAACATATTTGTGCGAAAAAGGAATCTCAACGTATGCAGCCACGATAACAAAATATCGCAATAGACTGGACGCCGAACCTGATATGAGACAGCAACTGTGTTCTATCAAACCTATTAATGAATAATAATAAACAGTTTCATACCTCCCATTGGTTAGATTTTTTCTTTTTTAATATCTTGTAATAATGTACTTGCCATGTGGCATGTTAAAGTAAGTAATAATCAGTAACTGTTACATTGTACTTTTATTATTTTTATTAATAAAGAATACACTTTTAAAAACTATTGTTTTATTGTAGGGTTCCGTCAAGTATTTTACTTTCCAAAAGGGTTCCGTCACCAAAAAAGTTTGAGAACCGCTGGATTAGACTATTTTAGATAGCCAAAAGAGGAATATCACAATTGTTGCTGTATTATTATTATCACCAGTCAAGCATAAGAAGGATCTGTAAGAACCACATGCCACACACATGATGTCGCAGGCCTCAAAAAAAAAGTTATTTAATGTTTCCTGTTCTATTTTTTGGGTTCTGTTTGAGTATAGTGAACGAATGACTATGTCCATCATGTCCACTAAGAGTAGAACAATACAAGGCATAGAACCAACTAGCAAAGCAGAATCCCAATTTTAATTACACAAGGTAACCAGCTATATCAACAACATAATATTGTACTTGTATCAAAAACCGTATTGTTTAACATCAAGCATAAAACAAAAACTTTAACTTGATTACATGAGAAATCCAGTCTGCAATATAGATCTTTTACTTTTTGCTTTTTGCTGAAATGTTCAGAAATTTTGCTGAAATGTTCAGAATAATGTTCTAAAACACGACCGTTGATGAAGCTAGGTCTTTAAAGACCTAGCCTTGTTTGAGCTTCTTGGTCTATTCTAGCCATTTGTCCAGTCTACTTATGAAAGAATATTCTTTCCTACCAAATTCTACATTTTTACGAATACCTGGTACCTCATAACTATGCGATAAGATAGATACTCTCCTGTTGGGAACTTGAATGATAAAACGATAGATTCGCCATTCGAGTTTAACTGTAGACCACTAGACCTCAGCAGGGATAAGGCCCAAGACCCGCCAGACAAAAGTAGTAAAAATCAAGGTGTCTCTCACACAAGGGAAAAAAGATCTATAGGAAGGGATTTCATTACCAGGAGGCTAAGACTTTACCTCGGGCAATCACACCATAGATACAAGAGGGAGGCAGATTTCTGGGAGTTTGCATCCAATGTTAGGACCTCCACAAGTTACGCCCAACTTCGATATGAACAGAGATTTGTGGTAGATCAAATGAACAAAAATTTAGGATTGCTCCAGAAGGTCATTTGTGAATCTATGTTCACAAAGTGGATCTCCTTGATTCCTCCTGACTTGTCTAGAAAAGTTGCCCAATATCTCTCAGGGACACACACAAATATAGCTGATGAGGAATACGGGGTATACAAAGTGACATCAACCGCAGTCTCCCTAAGTGAGTTTGAGCTATACTTACCAATCAATATATCCTGTGGAATGTATAAAGTATACAGTCAGACCAGGAATGTGTCATTGTGGGCAGATCCACTAACAGGTAACCTTTATAAATATCCCTTTCTGACTCACTACTCTATGGTGGCATCCTGGCTACCCGGAGAAAATGGGAGTGGAATAAATCCTATCACAGGGAAGGTTCTCATACCTGAAGTAATAATGTCCAAGGTAAAAGCTAATCAAAATTCGACGTAAGTCCGGAACCGGAAAACATTGCACCCAAGAAGAAAGTCAAACTAGGGAAACATCGCCTCACGAAATACAGTACAAATTGGCAGAATGATTATAATTGGTTGTGTAATGTGTAACGTCGGAGGAATATAAAACTTACTGTAAACTGTGTAAAAAAGAGTTTACTATTTCTCATGGCGGATTAAACGACGTAGTGAAGCATTCAAAAACAAGTAGTCACTCGAAAATCACGAGTTTTCGCGCTGCAAGAAACATAACTAGCTACTTCCAGGCACCAGGTACTTCCACGTCAGATCGTGATCACGATGATATTATGTACAAAACGTCAGCCGCAGAAATTACTTCTATATATCACACAACCGTTAAACATTCGTTAAGCTACAATAGTATGGATTGTTTTCAAAAGTTATTACCTCTCATGTACGCTGATTCTAAGATAGCTAAGAATGTTAAATGTGGTAGGACAAAGAGTGAAGCAATAGTTTGTGAAGTATTGGCAAAAGAAGCTTTGAAGGACGTAATTCAAAATTTAAAAGAAGATTTATTTTTTTCGATTTCTATGGATGGATGCCAGCAATAAAGGAAACCGCAAAATGTTTCCAGTTTGTGTGCGATATTTCTGTTTGGACAAAGGAATACAAAACAAATTAATACAGTAGGCGCGCGAGTTCATGTCCATCGGGGCCTGAGGTGACGCGCGGGGGCATCGCGCCCCGCCTTCACCCACCTCGCCGCATTCGTCCGCAGTCGAGTGTTGTCCTTGACGGTGACGCGCGCTTGTCGATAGCGATACTAAAAACTATTAACCGCTAATTGTGTTTTTTTTTTTTTTGTGTACGAAAACATGAGTACTTCGCCTTCAACAGGTTCAAGTAGAAAAAAACCTTATATAATACATAAACAAGCACGAGAAATGACAAGAAATGTCCTACAGATGTGCGTCGAAGAAAAAAAAGATAACGCTTATCCCGTTAACAATGCTTTAGATCGAGCGGCCCGTTATACTGGGCTTACTAAAAGGACATTGACTAGAATTCAGACAGAAGCAAAAATGGGTAATCTTTGTTCACCTTCTAAAAAAGGAAAACCATGTAATTAAAAGACGAACTTAAATGTGGATGATTTCGATAGAAGTGTAATACATAGATGTATTGAAGAATTTTATTTAACAAAAAAAATTGTTCCCACTTGTCCTAAACTTCTAGCGGTCATTAGAGAAAAAATAGATTTTCCATGGAGAGTTACAAGTTTAAGAAAACTACTGAAGGCAATGGGCTATAAATGGCAAAAATGTCACAACAAGCGAAAAATTTTAGTAGAAAGACCAGCTGTGGTATTTGCGCGGTCAAATTATTTGCAAAAAATTCGTCAATATAGAGAAAACGACCGCACTATTTTTTTTTAGACGAAACGTGGTTAGACAACAACCTCACATTTAAAAAGTGCTGGAGAAATGATTACACAGACGCAGTACTAACCGACACTAGCTCCACGAACAGACTGATTCTCGTCCATGCCGGATCCAGACGTGGTTTTTTGGATGGAGCAAAGTTGCTTTTTAAAGCTGGGACTGCTACTGGCGATTACCACGGGCAAATGAACAGCACAAACTTTGAGAAATGGGCAACTGACATGTTCATTCCCAATTTGCCACCAGCTAGCGTTGTCGTTATGGACAACGCTCCATATCATAGCGTTCAAGAAAATAGAGTCCCTACAAAATCAAGCACTAAAACAGTTATGTTAGACTGGCTTAGTAGAAAAAATATAGAGGCTTCACTAAGTATGAGAAAAGTCGAGCTTTTTGAGCTGATAAAACTACATGCGCCACAAGAGAAAACTTTTAAAATGGATCAGCTTATCCGTAGTCACGGACATGAGGTTTTAAGGTTGCCGCCGTACATGTGCGACTTAAACCCCATTGAATTGGCATGGGCAAAAGTCAAAAGAGTTGTGAGGGAGCATAACGTTAACTCAGATTTATCGCTGAAAAGATTGAAAGAAGTAACGGAGATGGCTATAAACCAGGTGACAGAGGAAGATTGGTCTGGATACGACGATCACGTCATCATTTTGGAAGAGCACTACTGGCAAAAAGATGGACTAATGGAAAATGCGATAGACAAATTCATAATTGAAGTCAGTGACGGCGAAGATAGTGACTCTGATTCTGCCCTGTCAGTTATCTTTGCATCTGATAGTGACTAATTCGTGTTTAGGGTTTTTGTGCTTTGTATTTTTTTTTTCCTATTTTTGTAATAAACTATTATTAAGTATTGGGTAAATCCATTCGATAACATGTATTAATTTACTTAATTAAAGTTGTAATAAATCTGTGATAGATATGGTTGACCAAATGTGTAATAATTATCGACATCGACATTACCATAATTAATTAGGTCACAGCACTACCGCATTCCTCAGGATGGACATGAACTCGCGCGCCTACTGTAGATTTTGTGGAGAGCAATCACGAAACTGCCGACCAAATAACAAATTTACTCTGTGAAACATTGGATAAACATAACTTAAAATTATCGCAAGTAACATCATATGGTGCTGACAATGCAAATGTAAACTTTGGTTCAAAACATTCTGTTTTCATAAATCTCTTGGCCAAAAACGAAAAAATATTAAAAGCTAACTGTTCAGTTCACATCTTGCATAACATGAGCAAATTTGCATGTGATAGATTAGACATCGATGTAGAAGCTATCATCTTAAAAATATACGGCCATTTCTCACATTCAGCTAAACGTCGTGCGGAATTGATGAGGATATTTGAAACTACGGATATGGAGTGGGTCGAATTATGACGTCACGTAAATACAAGATTTCTGTGGCTCAGTCCTGCTGTTGAGAGAGTAATTAAGGTTTGGCCTGCTTTGAAAAGCTACTTTGTCAAGCAAGAATCATGTGCGAAAGCCATTGAAAAGATTTTTTACTCTGGAGTAGAGGAAGCAAAAACTCTAACCTACTTGCATTTTGTTCATAATGTGATGAGTGCTTTTAATACATTAATGAAAGAGTCTCAGGGAAATGATTTTGCCATAACAGAAATGCATGAGTCATTATGCCTCTTCCGCTCAAGGTTGACTCAAAGGCTAAAGGATGAGTTTTTCGGCTATCAGACAAAACAGATTTTAAAAAAATTGGTTGAATCTGAACGGACCAAAGCCATAGAAGACTTCAAAATTTTTTACACAAATTGCCAACAATATATAGACAAACGTTATAATTTTTCTGACAAAAATATTTTTTCTAGGCTTAAATTCATAAACTTGAAAAGTGAAATTAGTTTTGACATGATTGAAATGCTGTATCTTTGATAAAATTGACAGGCGATATTTCGATAGATAACTTATATGAAGAATTTAACTTATTGAAATCATCCTTGGATGTATTAGTGGGAAATTCCAAAGACACCACTGCCACCACGGCACAGAAATGGCACTAATGGTCTTTCAACAGTTTCCAAAAAAAAGATACCAGGAATATGTTTAAACTAGTGTCTTTTCTAACTGCTTTTGTGAACGCGTTTTTTCCCAGATGAATTTAAAATGGTCGGATGCCAGAAATAAATGGTCCGTAAATTTTATGAAAAGCAGAATTACTCGTCCAGTTTAATCTACAGCTATCCTGTGAAGAGTTCTTCATTTTTATTACAGAGAAAAAGGAAACTTTAAAAGTTAAATCTTCACAGAAATATTATAATTAAGTAATTCTTGTAAATAATAATTATTTATAAGATTTACTTATTTAATTATAATTATTATAATTATTATTCTCTTATTGTAAGTTGCAATTTGTAACACTCACTCCTCAGTCTATTGTTTGAAACGCCATATTTTTCTAATGAATAGTAAATGAATCGAACCCGGGAACTCTTGCGTGGTAGTCCGGCATGATAACCGTACGACCACGGAGGCAGTTATATATAAGATTCAACTAATTAACGATAAGGTAAATCTGATTAAAAATATCATATTTTTATTAAAATACATTTTCTATGGCTATTCTTGCTATCTATTGTCAAGTAAACGTAATTTGGACTAAAAAAGATAAATATTTAAAAACTTCTGATTATATACGTTTTTTTACTATGTCCCGCTGTCAACGAAAGAATCCCGCTTTTTTCACTCAAATATTTCCAAAATCACGACTTGGCAAAAAAAAAATCTGGCAACGCTGCATGTTAAAGTAAGTAATAATCAGTAACTGTTACATTGTACTTTTATTATGTTTATTAATAAAAAATACACTTTTAAAAACTATTGTTTTATTGTAGGGTTCCGTCAAGTATTTTGCTTTCCAAAAGGGTTCCGTCACCAAAAAAGTTTGAGAACCGCTGGATTAGACTATTTTAGTTAGCCAAAAGAGGAATATCACAATTGTTGCTGTATTATTATTACCACCAGTCAAGCATAAGAAGGATCTGTAAGAACCACATGCCACACACATGATGTCGCAGGCCTCAAAAAAAAGTTATTTAATGTTTCCTGTTCTATTTTTTGGGTTCTGTTTGAGTATAGTGAACGAATGACTATGTCCATCATGTCCACTAAGAGTAGAACAATACAAGGCATAGAACCAACTAGCAAAGCAGAATCACAATTTTAATTACACAAGGTAACCAGCTATATCAACAACATAATATTGTACTTGTATCAAAAACCGTATTGTTTAATATCAAGCATAAAACAAAAACTTTTACTTGATTACATGAGAAATCCATTCTGCAATATAGATCTTTTACATTACAGAAATGTTCAGAATAATGTTCTAAAACAAAACCGTTGATGAAGCTAGGTCTTTCAAACCCTTAGGGTCTTGAAAGACTCAGACTCAGCATTTCAATCAAACATTTTTGGAGCATAACAGAGCAGAGAAGAAAGGATTGGATCATAAGCCTAACTCAAAAAACTAGTATTAAGAGAAAAAGGAGCAAGGACTCAGAAAAACGCAACACAACCTACAAATACAATATAACAGATGGTAGGGATGGGCGTTGAATCAACGAACCGTTTTATTAAACTGTTTATTAGTCATCAACGGGTAAACTAGTTTAGGGCCTACCGATAAAGTAGTCTACGCGTGAACGGAACGGTGCGTGCAACGGAGACCGTTCATCGCGACGCGACCGATCGACGGACGGGCGGTGAGTCACGAGCAATACGTCTATCTCTGTTCTGTTACAACCGACGACGACGTGTTTATGTCTCGCTCACTCGAAAGAACGACGAGAGGATAATATTATGTAATAATGACATTTGTTGAGTGGGCGGTGTTTTAACGAAATGAACTGTAAAGTAAGCTAACAAACACGCAACTCTAATGACATTCTGAAATAAATAAATGTTTCAACTTTGTTTACGTAATTTTACCCATAACAATTAACATGATGACAATCAAACAGTCTTGTTTGGAATGCGATTTGCGTAGGTCAAGGACTCGGTTAATTAATGTTAACGGATTATATGCAATTCGCATCTTTCTTGTTGATTTTTTAAGTTTGAGAAGTTTTTAATGCTCTGGCTGTCGGCTGAAGTGTAAATAAATAGTGTAGATATGTACTGTAAATAGTTCTATATTCATAGCTGTAGATATTTCATCGAGTGAAAATTAGATATAGGTACATTTTATCATGTCGGTGGTGCGTAGAAACGCCAGTATTATCTGGCACCACTTTGAAAAGAATGCTCAGACTGGTAAAGCTCAGTGTAATGTATGTCGTGATGTCTTAAGCTTTAAGTCATCCACCGCCAATCTAAAAAGTCATTTGAGGCGGAAACATCCGTCAATCTATTTGACGGCGTTCGGAAGTGATGACCAATGCGGGCAATCCGAGCATTCATCACAACAAACTAGCGAATCGCAAGGTCAACCAACGGAACCAGGTACTTCTACAAGTTTGGAAAAACGTCCGCTGTTTGAACCACCTCTGCCACCGACCAAACGGCAAAAAGGTATGGACTTGTATACTAGTCAAAACAAAATAAGGGCCACACGTCTTTTTTGTCGTTTAAAGCGATTACTTTCTTTTAATGGATTGTTAAGTGGCTGACGGTTTATGATGGTGTTAGCACACGTGTTAGCAAAGTTTTTTTTAAGTACTCTACTTGGATATTTTTTTTAAGTGGATAGTTTTGGACACTTTATTGTAACCACATGACTCTACCTGATTTTAAGACAGATTTTACTCATTTCAAATAAAGATTTCGTCAGGAGCAGTTAAAGTTTTGTTTTACTAGTGCCTTAATTATCATTTTCAGGACATCATGCAGAGAATTCGACGACATATGGACTTAGCAACCGTATCTAGGGCCGTAACATTACTGCAAGAAGGCCATTCACAGCGTTCTGTGGCGTTGCAGCTCGGTTTTTCTCGGCGAGCGATTCAAAATGCTTGGAATCGATTTCAAGAGACTGGGGCACTAACCAGAAGACGGGGATCTGGTAGAGTACGAGCAACCACCGCACAGGAGGACCGCTACGTGCGCTTGATGGCCCGTAGAGAGCGCGCCACCACAGCCCGCTCTATACAAAACCGTCTGCGGCAGGCGACGGGAACCAGCGTCAGTGACCAAACGATTAGAAATCGGTTACACGAGGACCAGCAGTTCTCCAGGCGACGATTAGTGCGAATTCCCTTAACGAGTACTCATCGGGCAAACCGATTATCGTTTGCCAGGCAGCATCTCGTATGGAATATGAGTGATTGGAGCAGAGTATTGTTCACTGACGAGTGCAAAGTGAAATTTTGTAGTGATGATCGTCGCATTAGAGTCTGGAGACGTAAAGGAGAGCGATTTTCCGATGCCTGCATACATGAAAGTGATAGATTTGGGGGTCCTAACGTTATGGTGTGGGGAGGAATCTCTATGTCTGGCAGAACCGAGCTAGTCATTCTCAGTGGAGGTACGATAACGGCTCAGCGATACATCGAGGAGGTCATAGGACCCCACGTGGCCCCATATGCACACAGAGTTGGCGCAGGATTCCACCTGATGCACGACAATGCTCGCGCACACACAGCTAGAGTCACCAGAGAAGCCCTAGAGTCCGCTGGTATACAGGTCTTGCCCTGGCCTGCGAACAGTCCGGACCTGAATCCCATCGAGCACATGTGGGACATCTTAAAACGAAAGGTCAGAAGCACAGATCAACCCGTCCACAATGAGAGACAGCTGATCGACGCACTGAAAAGAAGCTGGGAAGAAATTCCGCAAAAAACAATTGTTCACCTTGTGGAGAGTGTACCTACCAGACTGGAAGAGTGCATTAGAAAACGAGGAGGCCATACCAGATATTAAAAAAAATAAAATAAATGAACACCTTTTTATTTTTTTAGTTATTCAGTTATTTCTTTCTCTATAATTTTCCCTCAATATTTGATTTTTCGGTATAAGATGTTTTAAAACATTTTTTTAATTTTTTTTTTTTCATTATTTTAAGATTAAATAATTTAAAATTAATTAATGTATCTAATTTATTTATTAATTTATCCTGTAATCGCATAAATTCTTGGAGGCACTTAAAAAACGTGGTGGCCCTTATTTTGTTTTGACTAGTATATATTAGTAAAAAAATCAGTGTTGAACAGAAAGCACAAATCGACAAAGATTTACTTGATTTATGCATAGACTCATTCCACCCTTTTTCAATAGTTGTAATAGTAGTGTAGACATATATCGCTGCTTTGGAAGAATAGCGTATTATTACCAAATACTACAAAATTGTGTTTTCAACACCATTCAACGTAAAATGATCTGTTTTGTATACTCAGCAAAGATCGTATTTCAATAACAACATTTACGGCCGTGGCGCCACCAAAAGACTGTATCCTATTGGTCAATTTTTGCCGCCATTTTTCATAGACAGCGTTGCATCGCCAGTTGCAACTTGTCTTTAGAAGTGATCACCCGGTTGTTTTTCTGGAATATGATGATATTACAAAATAATACTCATTTTGAGTGTGCATTTATGTGTACACTGCGTTATTTCGAGGTGTGACACTATTGTTTAAAAAAATCTACCACAACTCTAAGACACTTCTTATAAACAAAGTATCATTCGGGATTACTACGTTATTATACAAAAAGTAAGTATCACTTAAATGTATTAAAATTAGTTATTACTGTTTATTATAAATAATAGGGTCGATAGTATTTGTACAATTAAAATTAAAACTTTTTTCTATATAAATTATTTCGTGATTGCAATTGTATTTTTCATAATATGACTTTATCCGTTAAACAATCTGTGCTAGTATAGTACTTGATACAGTATTCCAGATAAAAAGCAACTTGAAAACGCATTTTTTATTATAACGCATTATTTTTTATTAAACGCATAATATTATTTTATTATTATTAAATACCTATCTTACTAATCGTAATGAGCTTGTATACAGAACATAATATTTTCGTGGGTACCTAGTATTCTTTTTACCTATCGACTCCTTATAATCCAAGTTATAGATTAGGGTAGATAGGTAAAATGAATACTTCCAACATATTTTACTAGTTAGCTATATCGTAGGTAACTGCCTAAATTTTACTTGACTCTTTTATTTTAGTGGCAAATCGAAGGACACTACAGATGTTCCGGAATATCAATGCACCATTGAGTATCAAGGAAATAAAAGAAGTGGTAAGTACGCACTTTTCCATGAATTAATATAGGTAGTTGGATTCTTGATTTTAAAATAATCCATACTTAATATTATAAATGCGAAAGTGTGTCTGTCTGTCTGTCTGTTACCTCTTCACGCCCAAACCGCTGAACTGATTTTGATGAAATTTGGTATAGGGATACTTTGAGACCCGAGAAAGGACATTGGATACTTTTTATCCCGGAAAAATGTACGTTCCGTCACGATAAACGAATTTTGGCGCAACGGAGTTGCGGGCGTCATCTAGTAATTAATATTATCAATAACTATCGAGAAGAATACTATTTTAAGCTTTTAGATTGATGTCTTATTGGATATTATGTTACAGGAAAATCAAGCAGAAGATAGAATGTTTCAAACGGAACGCGTGACACTATCTCCCTTACCACCTGAAAACCAGCAAGTATATGACTTTTGTTCTGATGACAGCGTTAAGGATCCGAATTACGTAACTTCTGATGACTTTGATTCCGATTCTGATCATAGTGACTTAAATAGTAGAAAACGCGTAAAGCGATTTAAGAAAAATAACTTTGCTGAAAACATCGATCCCATGCATACAGTTGGGACAAACCATTTAAGTTTAAGTCAAATTAGTACACCCAATTCTTACCAAAATATTGATTATTCAAACGAGCCCAAACCAGGTCCTTCAAAAATATCGTATATACCACCGAGTAGCTCATCTAGTTCAAGCTCTTCCTCGGACTCTTCTAATAGTTCATCATCGTCTAGCGATTCCTCAGACACGTAAGAGGATGCTGAACGTGTTGAAAATCAAGATATAGAACAAGTTACAGAACCAGATACAGAAAAAAATACAGAAATGTACAGAGAACCAGATAGAGAACTAATTACAGAACTAGATATAGAAATGGATAGAGAACAAAATGTAGAACAAGTTACAGAGCAAGAAACAGAAATAGATATAGAAAAAAATATAGAACAAAATACAGAGATTACGGAAAGAATTGGACGTAAACGCAAATCAAACCCTAAGAACTGGATATCTGTAAAAGCAAATATTTTAAGAAATCATGGCAAATCGTACGTGACTAAAAAAACAAAGTGGTTCCTAACAGACAATTAAAAACTCCATGCGGAGATAAATGCAAATTTAAGTGTAAGGATAACATTACAGAATTACAGAGACAAATTATATTTCAAAACTACTGGGACCTGGAACGACAGCGAGAATATATTATGCGACATATTTCCGCAATCAAACCGAGATACTCGTACAAAATGCACAACAGTATCGGGGAAACAATTTTGCTTTTTATTTTTTAATAGGGGACAATAAAATTCGAGTTTGTAAAACTTATTTCAAAGCCACTCTTGATTTTAACGACAGAGTTATTAAGACTGTAATCAATAAAACGTCAGACACGGCTATTTTAGAGCAAGATCGTCGAGGCAAACACGAAAACCACGCTCATCTTGATCCTTTGATAAAAGATAGCATAAGAAAACACTTAGATTCTATCCCGAAAGTTGATAGTCATTACTATAGAGCAGACACAAAGCGAACATATATTGAAGGTGGCAAGACTGTAGCTGATTTACATAGAGACTACGTTGCTGATAGTAAAAGTAAAGGTTTACCTTTTGGTAATTATCTAGCGTATTACAACACATTTTTTACCGAATATAATATGGCTTTCTTCAAACCTAAAAAGACCAATGCGAAAACTGTACAAATTATTCTAATGCGACTGAAGAAGACAAGCAAGTTTTGAAACATGATTATGAACTTCACCTAAAGGAAAAACAATTAGCTAGGGATCAAAAAGATGAAGACAAAAACTACACTCCGGATAATTGTATAATATGTGTTTATGACCTCCAAGCTGCAATGCCTTGCCCAAAAGGTGACACTTCGACATTTTATTGCTTATCAAAATTAAACTGTTATAATTTTACTATTTATAATTTAAAAACTAAAGATGTGAACTGCTACGTCTGGCATGAAGGCGAAGCGAAACGTGGAGCGATAGAAATTGGTACCTGTGTACTAAAATATATTGAAAGTCAGAAAGAGACCGCCAAAAAACTCGATTCCAAACTAGATTTGATATTTTACTCCGACAATTGCTGTGGACAGCAAAAAAATCATTATTTAATCGCAATTTACATTTTTGCTGTCCATCATTATGATTTTATAAATTCAATTTCTCATAAATTCCTCATAAAAGGCCACACTCAGAATGAGGTTGACAGTGTTCACTCGGTTATAGAACGTCAAATACAAAAAAGCCTTAAATCTGGCGCGATCTATACACCTGATTAATACACACAGATAATACGAAGTGCGAAGAAGTCTGGTACCCCCTATAAAGTTTATGAACTGACCCATGCCGATTTTTATGATGTTAAAAGTTTAGTAACTGCTATAGGAAAAAAATTTTCTAAAAATGCAAACAAGCAGTCAGTAAAACTTACTGATAATATTATACTCTGTTTGTGTTTAGAAGTTATCGTTAACTGGTTGAAAGATTTAATTGATATTAATATAAAGTAAAGATATTATATTAAGTTTTTTTTTTTGTGTATTAGTAATATAAAACTTGTGAACTGATTGTTATGATCTCAAAGTATTATAGTTAGATATTTAGATAACTTTTTAAGACTGTTGACAGTAGAGACTGATAATATTATACTGTTTGTGTTTAGAACTTATCGTTAACTGGTCGAAAGATTTAATTGATATTAATATAAAGTAAAGATATTATATTATTAAGTTTTTTTTGTGCATTAGTAATGTAAAACTTGTGAACTGATTGTTATGATCTCAAAGTATTATAGTTAGATATTTAGATAACTTTTTGACTGTTGACAGTAGAGACTGATAATATTATACTCTGAGAATATTATACTCTGTTTGTGTTTAGAAGTTATCGTTAACTGGTCGAAAGATTTAATTGATATTAATATAAAGTAAAGATATTATATTAAGTTTTTTTTTGTGTATTAGTAATATAAAACTTGTGAACTGATTGTTATGATCTCAAAGTATTATAGTTAGATATTTAGATAACTTTTTAAGACTGTTGACAGTATAGACTGATAATATTATACTCTGTTTGTGTTTAGAAGTTATCGTTAACTGGTCGAAAGATTTAATTGATATAAATATAAAGTAAAGATATTATATTATTAAGTTTTTTTTGTGCATTAGTAATGCAAAACTTGTGAACTGATTGTTATGATCTCAAACTATTATAGTTAGATAATATTAAGATAACATTTTAAGACTGTTGACAGTAGAGACTGATAATATACTCTGTTTTGTGTAAAGAATTTATAAACTTCTTCTAATCTTTAAGTTGATAAAAGCTGTATTGTTCAAATATAAGTTTTTTTGAATGTTTATATTTTATTTTTTGAAAGAGACTGTTGAAAATATAGACTGATACTCTGTTTAGAATTTATAAAATACTTTTAATTTTTAAGGTGATAAAAACTGTATTGTTCAATTACAAGCTTTTTTGATTATTTTTGGTTTTATTTTTGGAACTTTTAAGACGCCATGCTACAAAAATTACATAATAAGCGTTTGCTAATTTTAAAGATGTCAATCTTTCTCATTTTTAGAGCTTCGTACCCAAAGCCAAACTTCTGAAATTTTTACAAATTGTGTATTCCTATTTACGCTATAATAAAAAATACTAAAGATAAAATAAAATTAATATTTATGGGGGTCCCATACAGCAAACGTGATTTTCTTGGCCTTTTTATTCGATAATAGTAATTACAATTATCAATTAATAATAAAATTAAAATAAAATGAATATTTCCCATACAAAAAATACGTTTTTGGCCTATTTTTGCTCTATATTGGTCTAATTTTAGTATATTCAAGTGTACTGTAAAACTGTTCAACTGTGCTGTAAAACCAGTTAATACTTTATTATTCCATAAAACAGGTTACATACAGTAAGCATTTTTGTAAAAGAACGACCGAATTGGTACTGTTACACTACTGATTTAAAATGAATAGTGCTAAGATGTCACAACTCAAAATGTGTCAGTATCACTAAGAAAAATATAATGAATATTTTGTATTATTTCTAAATACACCACTGTTATTAAAAATAACCTTGTTTTTTTCTCGTATTTTTTGTAACGAGCCAGTAATCTTCATAAGTTCGTCTGTGCCATTTTGTTATAAGTCTGAGACCTAGTAGTCATTTTCAATATTTAAGTACTAAATAAGGATTATTTTCTTAAAACATTTAATAAACATAAACTGCAATATATTTACCCTGTTTTTATTCAAGTTTTATCAACATTAGCGCAGTAAATAAAATAAATACAGCATTTGAAAATTTGAAAAAACTTTAGTGCTCTACTGAAAAATTCACTCAATTTGAGTTACGACAGTCTCCTTCCAAAGCAGTGATATATGTGTTATGCATCTTTAATGTAATAAGTATCTGTGTTAAACAACTGTCTCATATGTTCCAATAAAGAGGAATATCACAATTGTTGCTGTATTATTATTATCACCACTCAAGCATAAAAAGGATCTGTTAGAACCACATACCACACACATAATGTCGCAGGCCTCAAAAAAAAGTTATTTAATGTTTCCTGTTCTATTTTTTGGATTTTGTTTGAGTATAGTGAACGAATGACTATGTCCATCATGTCTACTAAGAGTAGAACAATACAAGGCATAGAACCAACTAGCAAAGCAGAATCACAAGGTAACCAGCTATATCAACAACATAATATTGTACTTGTATCAAAAACCGTATTGTTTAACATCAAGCATAAAACAAAAACTTTTACTTGATTACATGAGAAATCCATTCTGCAATATAGATCTTTTACATTACAGAAATGTTCAGAATAATGTTCTAAAACAAGACCGTTGATGAAGCTAGGTCTTTAAAGACCTAGCCTTGTTTGAGCTTCTTGGTCTATTCTAGCCATTTGTCCAGTCTACTTATGAAAGAATATTCTTTCCTATCAAATTCTACATTTTTACGAATACCTGGTACCTCATAACTATGCGATAAGATAGATACTCTCCTGTTGGGAACTTGAATGATAAAACGATAGATTCGCCATTCGAGTTTAACTGTAGACCACTAGACCTCAGCAGGGATAAGGCCCAAGACCCGCCAAACAAAAGTAGTAAAAGTAGTAAAAAATCAAGGTGTCTCTCACACAAGGGAAAAAAGATCTATAGAAAGGGATTTCATTACCAGGAGGCTAAGACTTTACCTCGGGCAATCACACCATAGATACAAGAGGGAGGCAGATTTCTGGGAGTTTGCATCCAATGTTAGGACCTCCACAAGTTACGCCCAACTTCGATATGAACAGAGATTTGTGGTACCGTAAAATGGGGTTTTTTGGATATAGTGAGGTTATTTGGAATTTCTAAAATAAAAGATTTCATCAGATATATTTTTTTATTTGTCAATGGTAGGAATATTTTTATAGCACCTGGCAACACTACAACTATTGTCTATGTCAATTTGAAATTTTGGAGGTTAGTTTAGCATTTCACGTGGAGCAGTAAATGTTTTTGTAAATTTCGAATTTTCGCTTTTTATCGTGGGTTTATAACTTTCAACTGATACACAAAATCTAGAAAGGTATGTACCACGCCAATAAAACTTTGTATACGTGTGTTTTCCGCAGATTTCAGTGGTGTAAGTGGCAGTTTTCTATCTATAACGAGCTAGATACTGTTTCTATGTTTTGTGATTGGGGCTTTTTGAAATTGATTTTGGGGTTATTTGGAAGAATATATCAAATAGCCCCATCTACGATTCTCTATGCATTCCTATGGATTAGAGTAGTCGTTTCAAATAGCCCCAAGAGTGCAACAAAATTCACTTAAGGGTAAGTCAATGTTCAGTGATTAAATACGTAATTGTAACTGACATAGGTAGGTATAAAAATCAAGGTAATTTATTTTTGTAAACAACAGAATGGAGCGAACTGGAATTAAACCTAAAAGTTTTGTAGTTCAATAAATGTTTCTTATTAGTAGGTAGGTAGTAAGTACCTACTAAGAACACACATACCATGAACATACATACATATCTTATGGCCATATATTCCTTACGGGGTCGACAAAACTCCCAATAACATAATATGCTAAATTTAAACATCTCAACAATAAAACAAACGTCAATTAAATAAGTTAAAATTACATAATTATTATGTCCATAGATATGAAACTAGGGATGACATGACATAATGGTGCGAACATATCAAAGAAAGTATACCAACTCACGCAATGGCAAAACTCATCCACCATATCTGCGGTATTCTGAAGAAGATTTAAACAAAGCAATAGAAGCCGTTCAGAATCGTAATTTGAAAGTTAAAGAAGCTGCCGAAAAGTACAATATTCCGATGAGCACTTTAAGCAGAAAATATAGATATAAAAATTGCACACAAGAGAAAGCGGGGCACCCAACCCTATTCTCGAAGGAAGAAGAGAAGTCGTTTGTAGAATATATTCAGCTATTGAGCCACTGGGGTTTTCCTTTAGATTCAACTGACTTACGAGTTTTTGCTCAAAAATATTTAAATAAAATTGGAAAAACCATATATGGACTAAAAGATAACATGCCTGGTGTAGACTGGGCGCGCAATTTCCTAAACAGACATAAACGTGTGATTTCCAATCGGACAGCGTCAAACATATCTTGTGATCGCGCCAGAACTACAGATCAGGAGATAGATGACTTTTTTTATCGTTACGAAAAATCTATCGAAGGAGTCTCCCCGGACTGTCTCATCAATTATGATGAGACAAACCTAACTGATGACCCGGGTAACAAAAAATACATTTTCAAGAGAGGATGTAAATACCCTGAAAGGGTTATAAATAGTTCTAAGTCATCAATTTCTTTAATGTTTGCTGGCACTGCGGATGGACAATCTTTACCGATATATGTAGTGTACAAAGCGGATCATTTGTGGGATCAATGGCTGGAGGGAGGACCAAAAGGAACCAGATACAATAGGTCCAAAAGTGGCTGGTTTGATTCGGTATGTTTTGAAGACTGGTTTCATACGGTAATAGTTCCGTACGCAAAAAAGAAACCGGGACGAAAAGTTGTAATTGGAGATAACTTGTCTTCTCATTTCTCACAATCTGTTCTACAGACTTGCAATGAACTAAACATAACGTTTATTTGCTTACCTCCAAAAGCTACACATCTACTCCAGCCATTGGATGTAGCTTTTTACGCTCCTTTAAAAAGATATTGGCGTGACGTGTTAACAAAGTGGAAGAAGACAGAAGGATTGAAACACAAGACTCTAGTAAAAAGTTCTTTTCCAAAGTTATTAAAGAAATTGAAGAATAAATTAGTAGAGAATGGTACGGAATCCATTAATTTGATTGCCGGATTTAACAAATGTGGCTTATACCCTATAAATTCAGAGCGACCCAAGTCACGGTTGCCACAAAGACAGATAATTTCGGAAGAAGAGATAGATAACACAGCATCTTCGGTTGTAATAGACATTTTGCAAGAAATGAGAAGTCCTACAAGTGCCACCGGACAAACAAAACGAAAAAGGAAATGCAACGTACCACCCGGAATGAGTATTACAGCAGACGATCTAGTACGCAATCAGACAGAAAAAACCAAACCCCTCCAGCAACAAAAACGGAAAAGTACACAAAAGCAAGTGTCGGGCAAAAAGGAGAGTAAAACATCTTTAGCTTTAACCAATTCCGATTTATCTGACAAAGATATGAGTAACTCCGATTCTGATATCACTGGAGGATTTAAAAATGAAGAATCGAATTTTCTTGATACGCAGCCAATTGCTGGTCCTTCCGGGCTATGTAATGCCCATGCCTTTGATTCTGGTTCCACAGACGTCAGCTCAGACGATCAAAGATCACAATATGAAAAGATTATAGAAAATAGTAAAAAACTAGCAACTGGAGAATGTGTATCTATTAAAGGCAAGGGTAAAGAAAAAAAAAGTAACCAAAAACTAGAAAAAAGGCAGATGAAGATAAGTGATATGAAAAAGAAACCAGCATCTGGTGCAAATCTATCTATTAAAGGCAAGGGCAAGAGAAAGAAAAGTAAACCAAAAATAGAGAAAAGGCAGATGAAGATCAGTGATTTGAAAAACTTAGACTTAGACCCAGAAAGTATTAGACTATTGATAGCCAGTATTAAAGCCGAGAAATCAAAAAAAAA
This sequence comes from Phengaris arion, assembly GCA_963565745.1. Taxonomy (NCBI): domain Eukaryota; kingdom Metazoa; phylum Arthropoda; class Insecta; order Lepidoptera; family Lycaenidae; genus Phengaris; species Phengaris arion. Next base: position 27,183,125 of record OY751436.1, read on the forward strand.
GAAAACCAAAAGAAAGTCAAAAGATTCCGACACTACAAGTGTGTCAGATGTCATGAGTGTCCATAGTGACTCGGACCTTATAGATGTTGATTTCAGTGAAAACAGTTTTGATGTAAAGGGCAACGATGAAGGCTACGAATGTAACAAAGACATAGGTGACAGTACTTACACTAAACAGCCAACAGCTGCAGAAAACATTCGAGATCCTGACCATGATGATAAGTTGATTGCTAGATCATATGTACCTGTAGGTTTTATCAAACAAAAGACGTATGATATTTTGGAACATGGAATCTATAAGACTGATAAGAATGTGAGTTCCTCAGCAATGTTATGTGAGAATGTGGATTTGCCGGAACCTGAGATTTCACAAACTCGTGAGTCCAATGATTCTAATCACGAAAATGTGGATCCCTTGCAAACACAGAAATGCTTTGAACTAGATTTAGATATAGAAAGTAATGAAAACGACCAAAATTATAATACCAGCCAAAAACATGTAGAAAGCAATCAAGAACTTGATAAACAGGCAATGAAATCATTATATGCTGTGAATGACCATGTTTTGGTGCGCTACTATGACGGTAAAAAATGTAAATATTATGTTGGATTTATCGAAAATATTAAAATTGATGGGCGTAAATATAATTACACAGTAAATTTTTTTAAAACAATAAAAAAGCCACAGCTTGCGTTTCGGATTGGCAAGAAAATTGATCGAGATGTAGTTGAACATATATGGATTGTGAAAAAAATTGTTATGAATAAAAATACTATGAAGGCCGAAGAATTCCTCCTCGCTGAAAAAAGCGATGAGATGTATTTTTGAGATTGCCACTTACTTTACTTTTATTTTTCAAGAATTGTTAAACTCGGTTATCGGCAATACTCGTAAAATGGTTATAAATACCTCTTGTCGAATAATTTCTTACCTTTTTCTTTATGCACCTTTAATGAATGTTAAAAAAAAAACAATTTAAATAAGATAGTTGAGTTTTATTTACTTAGTGAAAAATTCATCATACTTAGCCCGAATTTACTCACGTTAAAAATAGCCTACCCTTAAGAGTTCCAAATATCGCTTTATTTATAATACGCACAACTTTGTCATACTTACATAAAATTTCAAATAACCCCAATTTGGCAACAAATATAATTTCGATTAAGTAATTACCTTCATTTAATTCGGTATTTTCTTGACCAAAAACAAGTGAAATTGCCATAAACTTAAAACCGTTACCCTAAAATATTTCCAAATATCGCTTTGACGGTTTTATTTAGTGTATTTTTGATAAATTATGAAAAACAGGTCCTCTAAACTGTGGATACCAAATAACCCCATAGTAGCGATATTTGGAACAGCATATTTCATAATATATATTTGCAAAACTACTTACAATAGACGTATATTACTAATAGTGATCAATAAGGCATTATAAGATCTACTCAAAAAGCCCCCTGTTGAGTTACTTTCATCATTGTTCTTTTATTGAACACATTGTTTAGCAAAAAAATGTTTCAAATAGCCCCGTTTTACGGTAGATCAAATGAACAAAAATTTAGGATTGCTCCAGAAGGTCATTTGTGAATCTATGTTCACAAAGTGGATCTCCTTGATTCCTCCTGACTTGTCTAGAAAAGTTGCCCAATATCTCTCAGGGACACACACAAATATAGTTGATGAGGAATACGGGGTATACAAAGTGACATCAACCGCAGTCTCCCTAAGTGAGTTTGAGCTATACTTACCAATCAATATCTCCTGAGGAATGTATAAAGTATACAGTCAGACCAGGAATGTGTCATTGTGGGCAGAGCCAGTAACAGGGAACCTTTATAAATATCCCTTTCTGACTCACTAGACTATGGCGGCATCCTGGCTACCCGGAGAAAATGGGAGTGGAATAAATCCTATCACAGGGAAGGTTCTCATGCCTGAAGTAACAATGTCCAAGGTAAAAGCTAATCAAAATTCGACATAAGCCTCACAACGATTTTAACATATTGAGTAGTGCAAGTCAGAAAACGAAACATAAATTGATAAATAATAAATACTTAACAAAATTTAATACCTACCTGTTTCAAATAACAACAAGTCAGTGTACCTACCTTGATATAAACTGAAATACAGTGTGGTTTTTTCATGCGAAGCGTCAAGAGATGGTTAATTAAGGATATTAGAGCCGTTATTTAATCCACTACTATATCTGTGAAGTCTGATCAAACAAAATAAAAATAAGTTCCTTTCTACAATGTTGCGTGATTTCAGTTTAAACCGAAGAAATGGCCGGCGTTATAGATTTTAAGTATTACCATAGATGTAAACTAGGTACTGCATAGATGATAAATATCATAGATGATAAATATCATAGATAATAAGTACCACTACTGAGTGTCAAGTGTTAAATAAAGGTAAGGAGACTAATCGCGGGAGTTTTGTCGGGCTGTACAATGGGTGACGTTGTGGAATTTGTAAGTTTACGTTAGTTTGTGTTATCTCGGTTCTTAATGTGTAATATTGGCAGAATATTATCCGTTAATTAATATTCGTTAACGTATTTCATAAAATTGTGTTATCTCGGTTCTTAATGTGTAATATTGGTAGAATATTATTCATAAATTAATATTCGTTAACGTGCACAAGTGGTACAACTTCTAAAAACGAGCGATTTTGTGTTTCCCGCCAAAACTCCCTAGGAACTTTCAGTAAAGCTTCTACCACTTTACTGAATCGACTGACATGACATGACTCATGACTCATGGATTTTACCGACTGTAAATAGTCGGACTTTGACGAGACTTTTAGACTTGACGTTGGCAAATAGTTTTAAGATAAGCCGACGACATATATTAAAAAAAAAACTATTCACGGTAAAATATGCCTGCACAAATTTAGGACTCCATCGGAGGATTTTTGAAATCAAAATGACCTTAATCGATAGGTCTACGTTAGGTCTGTGTGCTGAGTGCGAGTCCCACTAATTTTTTCGAATAACTTTACTATCTTGAAAATCGAGTTAACGCTAATAGAATCGAAAATCAAAAGCATGCGAATGTGAGTCAATAGATCATCTGTGTCGTCTAGTATCAAAACCCGTCAGATCCATTATAACCACAAAAGTAAAAAATTTGCTCTATGGTTACATTTTCTTGGACTTTATTGATTCCATTAATAAATTCGTATCAATTCCAGCTAGATCCCTTGTAAATTGAGGTCAAAAACTGCATTTAGTATCAATTCCCGCCAGATCCTTGCCGAATTAGTTTCGTTCGCCGCCAGATCCCAATAGACCAATCAGAGCACAGGATTTTGACGGGGAACTGTCATGGCGTCGTCGGCGTCAGTATGGCCGTATGGTAAACGTTAGTTCTTCTAAGTAGTCTGTGGTATGGCCGCCCGTACATTTTTATGTGAATTTCGTGCTGTGTTTTTTGTGAATAATATTGGAAATAATGGCTGATTTATCGAAAAATATAGAAAAAGTTCCGCCTAATCAGGCAAGGAAGCGAGGTGTAGATAAAGAAAACTGGAAAAGAGAAAGAAAACGTCGAGAAACGTAAGTTAAAATTTCATTGAAATAGCTATACAGGCTGCTACAGTTTTGAGTCAAGATTAGTACCTTGGTACAAGTTTAAGAACATTTTCCCAAAAAAGTTGATGTCATTAAAATTAATTTCATTAGATTTAGTACCGTATTACTATTATACAACAAATTAATGAAAATGACGTTTACATGACGTTACGCGATCCCGGCAAAAACTCCTTGTCATACATAACTTAACTATTAAAATATTAACATTTTTGTTTCAGATATGCTCCTAAATCCTTTCCGCAAACTCCACAGTGCAATCATAAAAAAAATAAAACTTTTCATTGCTCGACTATAAAGACGCAAGACATTGCTCGGATGCACCGTAATTTCTACAAATTGCGAAATAAAGTTGATCAAGATAATTTTACACTACAGCACTGCCGTATTGCGAAATGTTCCAGAATTAGACTAAAAAATGAATCTAGAGGGCCAAAAAATCTAAGTGCACAATACTATGTAACGAGAAAAAATCCGCAAAAACAAATAAGAGTTTGCAAATCTGCCTTTATTAATATATTAAAGGTAGGTAAAGATAGAATAACGGGGATTTTACAAAGGTCTTATAAAGATGGAGGAACTATAGCAAAGGAAAATCGCGGAGGTAATCATAAAATAGCACGATATGCTGAAAAACGAAGCAGAGTGGAGCAATTTATAGAAAGTTTAGAAGCTGCAGAACCGCACTATTGTAGAGCCAAATCATCTATCAGACTGTATTTGCCTCCAGAACTCAATATTGTAAAGCTCTGGAAAATGTACCAAGAGCAAGTTAAAGACATACCACGGCTTAAAGTTAAACAATCCTTTTTCCGTGACATTTTTAACAAGAAGTATAACGTTGGATTTGGATCGCCATTAAAGGATACTTGCTCTCGATGTTTCGAGTTAAGTAGAAAAATAGAAACTGCCTCCACAGGCCAAGAGAAGGTAACTTTCATGACACAAAAACGTATTCATTCCTTAAAAGCTAAAGCTTTTTATGATTTATTAAAGGTTGAGCCAGAACATACAATTTCACTGTCCTTCGATTGCCAGAAAAACAATCCGCTTCCCAAATTACCCGATCAAGCGGCATACTTCAGCAGACAATTTAATATGTATAACTTCACAGTTGTTATCGGTACCTCAAAATCACCATTAGATAATGTACGTACATACTATTGGTGTGAAAATGAACATTCAAAATCATCAAACGAAATCGCAAGTGCAGTTTTCCATACACTAACCAATCTGGAAATTCCTGAAAATATTCACAAAATTAGACTATTCGCTGACGGCTGTGGAGGCCAAAATAAAAATACAACTCTTCTGGGCATGTGTTCCAGTTGGTTGTTTTCTCATGCACCACCACATGTAAATCAACTTGAAATTATATTTCCCATGGTAGGCCACTCTTTTTCGCCACCGGACCGCATATTTGCAAAGATTGAAAAAGAAACCAAGAAAAAATCCATCATATGCGATCCACAAATTTATGTGAATTTATTCAAGGAACATGCGACTACTTATCATTTAGGTGATGACGATGTCGAAGTGCGTGACTGGAAGGCAGAAGTCAATAAAACACTAAAAATTCCAGGATCTTGGCATTTCAAATTCAACCCCTCAAAACGTTTTATGCTGCACAAGGGTCGACAGAACGTTGGTGTGCAAGGAGAAGAAAATTATCGGAATGAAATTGGGCCAACCTAAATATGTAACGAAACGAGGCAAGAAAATCTCTGAAATGGCACCTGCAATTTTAAGAAGAGGCAATAAAGTAAACAATTTGACCTTTTGAAAAAGCACTTTGGTGAAGATTGGAGAATAATCGACAGTTTGAAATATTTTAAAGAAATAGAAGAAAATAATGACAATTTTGTAGAACATGAGGATCTTCAGTGTGTCGCTCTGGAAGAAAGCGAAAATTTTATATAATATTTTTTTTCTTTGTCCTTTTTTGTCAATCTTGGCAATATGTTTTATGTTTTGTTCATTAATAATTAAAAAATATTAATATATAAACAGTTTTATTTATTAGTTTTTGATATAATTTTCTAAGATAGCTAATTCATTATTTTCCTTTTTGCGTTTATTACACCTGTATATTGAGAAAGTGAGTATCAACATCCGCTGAATCCAATGAGCTGAGTAACAAAATCCGTCAGATCCATAATTCAATATCAAAATCCGCCAGGTCCATTTATTTACCTTTATTTTAATTGTTTTATTTAAAAGCTGTAAATAATTTCTTTTAGAATATGCAATAATTCGAATAAAGTAATTTTACTTTAAATGTATAAAATGGTATGTAATTCGTAACTGTAATAGAGACAAAAAGTCATTTATTGTAAAATTGACCTTATTGGATCTGACGGATTTTGATTCTAGACGCCACATTATTCTAAGCAGTAGTAGTACTTATCATCTATGAATTAGGGATGGCGATCTGAAATCGATTAATCGAAGAATCGATTTTTGGAGCCAAAAAGATCGATTTTTTAAATCGATATGTAGTATTGAATCTTATATATTGAATATTTTTCACCCTTGAAAATCGACGTTTTTTTTTAACCATAAAACTATTTACAATTAATTGAATGTACTCGTATTATTAAAATGCTGCCGGTTAAAGAATTAATTATTCAAAAATTTATAGAAGTGAGCATACCTACTACGACTATTATGTCCATTCATCTATATAACCTCAAATTATTTATTTTGTTTACATAGAAAGTAATAGTAAAGCCCCGTTTATCTTTTTAAAAATAATCTACCGAAATCACTTTAATCTTATTTTAATCAAGTAAAATCGGTCACCTACTCGTCTACAATACATATTTGGTAGGTAAGAACGCCAGGCTAGGGATGGACAATTCTTTCCGAAAAAGATCGATTTTTAAATCAAATCGAATTTTAACCTGATAAATCGATTCAGGTTTGATGCTATATTTTTTAATCTACTCGCTAGCAAGATTTTTTTTATACAAAAAAAATTATATTTCTATTTGATTGTTTTATTATTGAAATGTTTTACTAATCTTTCATATAAACTGTTCTTTTAAATTGTTTAAGAAATGATGCTAATTAATGCTAATAGGATTTTGAATATGACTTAAAACTAGTAGGTAACTAATTACTAAAAATTACATTGTTTATCAAGTTTAATGAGGAAAAAATGTATTTTTTCAGCATGTCGAGTAAAAGTGATATTTGGAATCATTTCATAAAAAAAGACTCATGCGGCAAATGCAAATATTGTCACCAGGAAATAAAAACTAAGGGAAACACGACAATCTTGCGTAATAATTTATTAAGACGTCATCCAACAATTTAGACAGTAAGTCTCAAAAAGAAGAGTGAAAGTGGTGGTGGCAATTGTAGTAATGCACGAAATGGTGATGTTCAAGTTAGTGGAGCCTGTATTTCTTATATGACATCCTTTCTTTTCCAATGTACTGAGTTTGAACAAAATAAGAATTACTCTTCAATACTGCGATCGAAGTAATATGTTTCTTATTTTAGGTTGTTGATGACATGGCCTTAGACAGCTTGCCAGTTCCAGATTCAAAAAATGTTGATAATTCGGATACTGAAAGCGTGGCTTCTTCTTCCGTCTCTGTATCAGTCTTAAAACAGCCAACATTGACATCTTGCTTAACAAATATAAAATCATTTCGAGGTAAGACATGAAACTGAAATATTTTTGTAATAAATTTTCATGAAAGTGAGATATAGGTACAGGATCAAAAATTATAACTTTTTAAGCTATTGTATAGCTTCTATCGCGGGCCTTGAGCGCGGGGACCGAATCCAGAAATTCCGTAACGAAAAAACCTCACGCTCCGTGCATCGTCTAACGTCGTTTCAGTTCGGTAGTCTTCGATACGGCGTTGTGTGCGTGCGATTAGACGTATTGTACGACTCTACGAAACTCGCACGAATCGAGACGAGCTGCTCCGAAATCGGACGAATACATCAGCAGCTGTTTATGAGAAAGTATATAGGTGTATAGGTATTTACGTACAACAGTGAATAGCTGTACTTGTAAAATTTGTGTATAAAGTGTTTTGAATATGAATGAACAAAGTGCATTTATTATTAATGAAGAAAGTCACGAAAAAATAGTGAAAGAAAATGAGTGAGTACTTTATATACATACATTTTATTACTATCACAAATGCTTGCTATGCAATAGCTTTACCGCGGCAGTCCCCGAGTGCCACACGTCTTTTTTTATTAATTTTCAGATAATGGTGTTAAAAGTGGTCAACTAGCGAATGCAATAGTTTTCATGATAGCAAAGGATGGCTTGCCTCTAAATACTGTGGAAAAAATAGGATTTCAATATTTGATGATCGTAGTGGCACCGCTATATAAATTTCCAGCCAGAAAAACAATTACCCACATGATTGATGATAAACATGACATTCTTTCGGCACAACTTAAATTAAAAATACAAGAAGTAGAAGCACTATCTTTGACTGCAGATGTTTGGACCGACACGCATAATAGTCAAAGCTACTTAGTTTTAACATAGTTTTAACATAGTTGGTCATTGTATATATCAACATAAATTAATGAGCATAATTTTCGGTGTAACTGCTCTAACAGAACCACACAATGCTGACTACTTAGCACAAGTAATTATTGATATCACAGAAAAATGGGACATCACAAATGATAAAGTGGTAGCGTTTATCATGGACAATGGCGCAAATACCGTTAAAGCAGTCACAAATGTTTATGGCAAAAATAAACACATGCTATGTTTTGCTCACACATTAAACCTAGTAGCATCAAAACCATTTGACAATAAGGATGGACTAGAAGAAGCTAAGAATTTACTAACAGCTGTCAAAGATATTACTACATATTTTAAGCACAATACAAATGCTGCTGACGCTTTAAAGAAAGCTCAGGATCACCAAATCACCAATCACCAAACTCATTCAATCTGTGTGTACTAGATGGAATTCTATTTTTTATCAATTGGAATGATTTGTTCAATTATCTGAAATAATTGCGCCAATATTACTCAAGTATCCTAGAGCGCCAACAATGCTTACTGCACAGCAGTTTGAATCCATAAAAGATCTTATAAATATATTGAGACCATTAGAAGTAATAATTACTAAGGAAATATCTGGAGAAGACTTTGTTACAGCCAGTAAAATTATACCAATCGTATCTTGTCTGACTGAAACATATAATACAATGAAAAATTCAACCGATGTTGGTGCTAAAACTAAAACTTTAATAGTGGACGGCCTTAGGAAAAGATTTAGAAGTGTCAAACAAGTTCATTTGTTAGCTGCTGCGACAATTTTAGATCCAAAATTAAAAAAAATATATTTTACTGACCATGTCGCCTGTTCTCGAGCAATAAATAGAATAAACAATTCAATTTTAGATATTACGCGGCAACAACTTCCACAAAATAATAGCGAAGAAGTCGACGCCATTAAAGAGACTAGTAATGATATGAAAAAAGGAATTTGGGATTTTCACCAGTTGCTTGTGAAAAAGCAACTCTTTATATATAATGCACATGCACAGTAAAGTCAAGGCTTAAACGAAGAATTTAAACACTGTTTATCGCAGGCAGTTGTGCACCTAAAGTATGATCCTATACTCTACTGGCAAGAACAAAAAAACTCTATTTATCACCTAGTTTACTCAATAGCCATGATGTATATGAGTATCGTAGGAACATCTGTTCCTTGTGAGCGCCTTTTCTCAATTGCCGGAAACATCGCAATAGATGAGCGAAACCGCTTGGATCCCGGTAGACTTGACAGACTGCTGTTTTTAAAAAGTTTAGATATTAAGCATTGGGAACTATAAGCTACATTATCTATTAACTTTGTCAACCATCTTTCTTAACCATTTTCTTTTCTTAACTTTGTAAAACTTCTAAATGTAAAAAATAAATGTCTTGTTTTATACTTGATCTGTTAGTTTGATATGGTAATAAAAATATTTTTTATTATCGAATTACCTGATTTTACTGATAAGAGATCGTTAAATTATAATATGTATCTTGTTTTTAATAAAATAGATTTATATTACATTATAAACGAAAATTTTTAAAAAAAATCAATTTTTCGGAAATCTATCTTATAGACCTCGATTTTTTTTTTTTATCGATTCATTAGGTCACGATTCGAATCGATTTAAAAATCGATCTTTTTCGGAAAGAATCGTCATCCCTACTATGAATCTATCAATCGATAGCGTTTCCTCAGGTTTATTATTTTTGTGTTGGACGCACGACTTCACTGTGAGATTAACCGACTTAATTGAATGTCATTTTCAGTACACTATTTTGCTAAGGAGCCGCTGTCATCAAGATTGTGACGGGTTTTAAATTATTGGGCTATTGTTTGTGACATTGACAGATGTCGCCAAAATTCTACAAGCCTATTTTGCATTTATTTTGTTCAAAATAAATTGTTTAAAGATCTAAATTATATAAATGATGAAAACAAGTATTTCTCAGTTTGATACTTTAATAACATTCATGGAACAGTAAGTGTGACAATCGGTAAACAAGATGAGCTTGTTTTATCCATAAAGACAAAACAATTTTTATACTTTATTATTGTTTTTAGACACGGTGGCCTCGGCAAACGTAATGCCAAAGGTCGCATTAGCAATATTAGTAAGTGGGAGAAAATTAGCAAACATTCTTATAGCAGTGGACTAGGTTCAACTAAGACGACCGAAAAGTGGAAGAAGGTTAGTACTTAATAAGTATTAGTTATTGCTTGGGCTAGTTGGTATATGCAGTGGTGAGCAAGTTTTACTACATTAGTTGTTGACTCTGATTTAAGGTATGAGCAAATTTTAAAAATAATAGTAAGAAAAAGGCAGCACGCTTGCATAAAGCTGCAACCGGTACAGGTGGTGGGCTGGGTACTTACTGAAAATTAAATGATTTGGACCAAAGAGATCCAAGAGTAGAGTTCTTAGTAGAAGAAATTCAAAGTAAAATATTTTACAAAAATAGCCGGAAAGAAATTGAACCCTAAAATTACTACTTCCCACAGACAACACATTACCTATTTTATTACTTATTTAACTTTAAATCACAAAGTGCATAGTGCTAAAATACAATAAAATGCAAAATAAATTAAAAGACTAATGGTTATTATGGTCTTTTCAACAATGAGTATAAGCATAAATATTTCAGGGCCACAACAATCGGATGAACCTGCGTCATCAGCATCATTTCATGTTTCCCCAGCATTAAGCCCTAATGCAATAACTTCACTGTCTGTATAATACTGGAGAAGCACAAGAGGGTAAGACACAATGTTTCTAAGAATTTATAATAATTATAGTAATAAATTATTTTATACTTGAATTACTGTTATGACGTCTTTTTCAAATGCACATGCACTCTAGACCCTATTCTGGGACCAATATAATCCAGACTGAGGCTTCTTGTTCTGGGCAAACAACACCTCGCAGAGCTAGAACTCGAAGGTCTCCTTGTAGAACGTTGAGGCCAGCACACACTGAACTAGCAGCACAAAACTTTCTTCAAGCTGAAGAATTTTGGAGACAGTTTAAAATAGACTAACACCGAGATTACATAAGCTTGCGGAGAGAGCAAAATAGGATAAGGGAGATGGAAGTGCAGACCCAGAGGGAGTGACAAACCATAGGGATAAGAGTTTTAGATATGTTAGAGAAGTTAGTTAACAAAATATGTAATAATAATAATTAGTTGATTAATTTAGTAATCATATTTTATTTCATGTTAAAGTTGTTCTATAAAAAACTGTTCAACTTAAATCTAATTGTATCTCAACATAGTAAACAAAAGCATAACTTATGTAAATAATATCGTCGCCTTGGAGGTCAACTAGTCTAAGCCACAAAATCAAAAACTTGAGAAATTGGCATTCAAAGATAGGCGCGCTTCAAAAACTGCATTCTTTTCTTTATATCTTTTTTAGTTCTGCAGTTAGAGAGCTGTAATTTTGCACATGCATAACTTTAGGTATGTTTACATTATTCATTGTATAATTAATTCGATAATGATTTTATTTTATGAGATTAGTTGCTTAGAATTATTGACTACTAACAAATGGGATGTCTGGGATTCCCATTCCGCACGATACTTCTGATAATATAGTTTCTTTTTAAAGGTATTTCCATGATGGAAACAAAATTCACAACGTAAATAATGTAAATATCAACTACGCAATCGAAAGTCGAAATGCACACAACGCAAGTGGTAACTGGTAATGCACCGAACAATTCACTACTCACACTTTGATTCACATGCAGGGTATTCCCCGGTGAAAAGGAAATTAAAGACCGCGGCAGGATTACTTAGACCATAGACATATTTAGGGTTGCCATCTCATAATTTAAAAACTTACCAAAACAGTTGTTGCATTCATTCGCGCCTAAGTACATTTTACGTAACAAATTGAAATTGATTGAACCAATACCTAGTGGTAACTTATTTAATTAGTAACAGTGATGAAAGTAGCTATAAGTGTGGCTAAAAAATTTAGCTACTATATTTTTAAAAATGTAGCTAACTATTCCGTAAATGTGGCTAGATCTAGCTAAAAAGTGGCTAAAGTGGCAACACTGTAATTGAAATGACAAAATGTGACATGTGGGTAAATTAGTGTTTTTTTTTTAATATATGGCGTCGGCTTAACTTAAAACTATTGCCAGTATCAAGTAAAAAAGGCGGGAAATATAACGTTCGTTTCAATTTTTAACACTGTATTAATATATCGTCAAGTCTAAAGTCTAGTCAAAGTACAAATAAATAATCAGTACAGTCGATGAGTCATGTCAGTCAATTCAGTAAAGTGGTAGACGCTTTACTGAAAGTTCCTAGGGAGTTTTGGCGGGAAACACACAGATAGCACATTTTTAGAAGTTGTACCACTTGCCCACACTTGTGCACGTAGCAAATTGGATCTTTACATTTACTTGCAACTCTTACCAAAATTAAAAATATAACAAACATTGACTTTATAACAAATAGAAATAACTCAAGTGAGATTAACAAAATAAGTTACATATTTCTTATAAATACCCTTAAATTATTTTTATGACCATTATATAACTTGGTAAAGTTTTTAAAATTTAAATTAAATATTTTTTGGAAAAAATCTTTCAAAATAAATAATAACAAACTCTTGATAGGTTACTTACAACAAAGTAACAAGCCATGAATACATATTATTTACATAAGTTATGCTTTTGTTTACTATTTTGAAATACAATTAGATTTAAGTTTACCAGTTTTTTATAGAATAACTTTAACATGAAATAAAATATGATTACTAAATTAATCAACTAATTATTATTATTACATATTTTGTTAACTAACTTCTCTAACATATCTAATACTATTATCCCTATGGTTTGCCACTCCCTCTGGGTCTGCACTTCCATCTCCCTAATACTATTTTGCTCTCTCCGCAAGCTTACGTAATCTTGGTGTTGGTCTATTTTAAACTGTCTCCAAAATTCTTCAGCTTGAAGAAAGTTTTGTGCTGCTAGTTCAGTGTGTGCTGGCCTTAACGTTCTACGGGGAGACCTTCGAGCTCTAGCTCGGCGAGGTGTTGTTTGCCCAGAACGAGCAGCCTCAGTCTTGATTATATTGGTCCGAGAATAGGGTCTAATAGGAGAGAGTGCATGTGCGTCCACAGATCTAGCAAGGTTCGCGCTCTGCGCTTGTGCATCTGAAAAAGACGTCATAACAGTAATTCTAGTATAAAATAATTTATTACTATAATTATTATAAATTCTTAGGAACATTTTGTCATACCCTCTTGAGCTTCTCCAGTATTATACAGACAGTGAAGTTATTGCATTAGGGCTTAATGCTGGGGGAACATGAAATGATGTTGATGATGCAGGTTCAACCAATTGTTGTGGCCCTGAAATATTTATGCTTATACTCATTGTTGAAAAGACCATAATAACCAACAAATTAAAAGACTGTAAAGTCTTTTAATTTGTTTTGTGATTTATTGCATTTTAGCACTATGCACTTTGTGATTTAAAGTTAAATAAGTAATAAAATAGGTAATGTGTTGTCTGTGGGAAGAAGTAATTTTAGGGTTCAATTTCTTTCTGGCTAGTTTTACAAAATATTTTACTTTGAATTTCTTCTACTAGGAACTCTACTCTTGGAACTCTTTGGCCCAAATCATTTAATTTTCAGTGAGTAGCCGGCCCACCACCTGCACCGGTTGCAGCTTTATGCAAGCGTGCTGCCTTTTTCTTGGTATTATTTTTAAAATTTGCCCATACCTGACATCAGAGTCAACAACGAATCTAGTAAAACTTGCTCACCACTGCATATACCAACTAGCCCAAACAATAATTAATACTTCTTGTTAAGTACTAACCTTCTTCCACTTTTCGGTCGTCATAGTTGAACCTAGTCCACTGCTATTAATAATGTTTGCTAATTTTCTCCCACTTACTAATATTGCTAATGCGACCTTTGGCATTAGGTTTGCCGAGGCCACCGTGTCTAAAAAGAATAATAAACATTGTTTTGTCTAGATCAGGGGTCTCCAAACTACGCCCGAGGGCCACATCCGGCCCGCGGACAGATTTTGTCCGGCCCGCGGAGAGCTAGCATACTTGAAAACTCCCTTTAGAGAACATATTTGTTATAGCAAATTAAATTTAGTTTACTGAAGTATTCTAATTTTATGTTGAATAATAATTATTAATATGACATCTACATTGATATGGTCATGGGCTAACTACTCATAACATTGTTGTAGGCTTATTGTTATTGTTTTTGTGATAAGTTGGCTAAAGAAACACAGAATTGTAATGAGTAAAGACATGTGTAATATGCAGAAAATTTAACTTCAGTATATAATAACTAAGAAATTATTGAAATGAATCCAACTAACATTTTATAAATTTTAAATAAAAACATAACTTATAACAAGCATAATGACATTATATGAAATACTAATGAGATTTATGTAATTGAGATTTTCCACTGACAATATTTGTAGTTGTGGACTAATTTTACTTGTACCAATTATTAAAAGAGATTTAAGATGATCATCAGTTAATTTAGATCTGTAAACATTTTTTGTGTACTTCATTTTGGAGAAGGTCTTCTCACACAAATAAGTAGTACCAAAAAAAGAAAACAGCCCACGAGCAAATTTATGCAAATTATCAAATTGTGTCAGTGGAAGACCCTTATAAAATTCCAACAAAGATGAGTTTTGATATTTGTTCTTAATTATATCACTGCACTGTAGATCAATCATTTCCATTTGAAGTTCCGGGGCTAAGGTTTCATTGTCAGTATCAAAAGGATTCTGAAAAATCTTAATTTTATTCGCAATGGCATCAAAGTCCGAGAAACGAGTATCAAAATTTATTTTCAAAGCACTCAAAGTTTCGATTGCAAAATCGATAGGAAGCTCAGTCTCAGTGGTGTGGCTGAATATTTCACATGTTTTAAATTGTGAAAAACATTTACTTCGTAGTTGTGATTGAAACAGTATCAATTTCTTCCGGGATGATTTGATATTAGTGTATAAATCAGGAAGATGCTGGTTTTCTCCTTGCAATCTCAAATTCAGTTCGTTCACATGTTTTGTAAAATCAACATAGAATGCTAACTTCCATAGCCATGCGTTGTTTTGTAATTCAGTAAGAGGCCGATGCTTTTCATTCAAAAAAAATTCGATCACTGCTCGAAGTTCAAAAAAGCGCTGAAGGACTTTCCTACAATTAAGCCAACGTACGGCAGTATGATAAGGTAAGTCATTTTCTCCAATCTCTTCAATAAATTGTCGGAATTGTCGGTGATTCAGCCGAAAGGTCCGATAAAATTAACAGTTGATATGACTGGTTTCAGAACTTCAGACTTATCGAAACATTTTCCGCACAAAGACTATTGATGAATGATACAATGTAAGACTAATGGTTTTGAACCACCGTCATTTTCTACAGCCTTTGACACAAGAGCGACCACTTCTTTATCTTTCCCACTCATGTTTTTGCCTCCATCAGTTGTAATACATTTCAAGTTTTTCCATCGAAGGTTCTTTTGATTAATGGCCATTTCAACTCCTTTAAAAATATCTATACCAGTAGTTGTGCCATGAATACTACACATATCAAGAAGTTCTTCATGCACTTCATAGCTTTTATCTACTCCTCGAATATAAATCAACACCTGAGCAGTATCTGACACATCCGTTGACTCATCCAAGGCCAAAGAAAACCACTCAACATGTCCATTTTGTCGAACAGTTGAGAGGATATATTTTCAGCGATGTTTTCTACCCTTCGAGCCACAGTGTTTGCTGACATACTGACAGTTTTTAATAAATTTACCTTTTCAGGGCACATTTCTTCGGCTACTGCAATTATGCATTCTTTGATCATTTCTCCATCGGTGAATGGTTTTCCACGTTTTGCAATTTCAAGAGCCACACGAAAGCTGGCACGAGTTGCAGCCTCTTGTTCAGTTTTGAGTTTTGTAAATGAAGATTGCTGCGATTTCAATCCGCGCTTCATAGCTTCGAATTTTTCTGTCCGCTAACTTCCTGTATATTTTGAGTAAATTTGAAAATGTTTTGTTTCATAATGACGTTTAATGTTATATTCCTTGAGAACGGCTATGCTTTCATTGCAAATCAAACATAGCGCCTTGTTACTGGACTCCATGACGAAATACTGAATGTTCCACTGATCTTTGAATTTTCTGCATTCACTATCAATTTTTCGCTTCTTTTCCATACTACTAAATCACACACAAAAGCAACAATTCAAATCAAAATACTGTTACAAAGATGTCTTAAACTTAAACACGCACAAACACATTTTAAGGAGGTACGCACTATTTTATTTCACAACAGTGTCATAGGAACTGGCTTGTGGTTGCGCCACTAGCCTTCTTATATATTCCAATTACTGCCATCTAGAAGTGAGTGGAAGACACCAGAACTTTCTCGAACCAACAAGATTATTCTGTACGTGCTATTAGCGCCATCTGCTAGCGATAGAAGGTACTACCTATTTCCGCTTGTGTCTACCAGATGTCGTGTCACGTTACTCCTCATGGCTCGTACTCTACGACTAATCTAGAAATTACAGATAATGACAGGAATATTAATAATATGCAGTGTTGCCGTTTTGCGGACTTTAGTCCGATTTGCAGCCTTTTTTAAACGTTGCGTACTTTTTCGGACTTTTTTTTTCATCAGTGGACTATTTCACTTTTTACCACCGGCAACAATGATAATATGGTTTTAACCCTCGAAACTTACTGGAGTAAACAGTATGGCCCTAAGGCTGGAAAGTTTGGAGACCCCTGGTCTAGATGGATAAAACAAGCTCATCTTGTTTACTGACTGTCACACTTACATTAATGTTATTAAAGCATTAAACTGAGAAATACTTGTTTTCATCATTTATATTATTTAGGTCTTTAAACAATTTATTTTGGACGAAATAAATGCAAAATAGGCTTGTAGAATTTTGGCGACATCTGTCAATGTCACAAACAATAGCATAATAATTTAAAACAAAATTAATTAATAATTAATTAATTAATAAATAAATAAATTAATTTATAATTTAAAACCCGTCACAATCTTGATGACAGCGGCTCCTTAGCAAAATAGTATACTGAAAATGACATTAAATTTGGTCGGTTAATCTCACCGTTAGGTCGTGATACCAATCTAACAAAAATAATAAACCTTGTTCACGGTGAGAAAACGCTTTCGATTAGTTAGATTCATAGATGATAAGTACTCCTACTGGTTAGATTGGATATTGACTCACGCTCGCATGCTTTTGATTTTCGATTCGATTGGCGTTAACTCGATTTACAAGATAGTAAAGTTATTCGAAAAAATTTGTAGGACTCGCACTCAGCACACAGACCTAACGCAGACTTATCGATTAAGGTCATTTTGATTTCAAAAATCCTCCGACGGGGTGCTAAATTTATGCAGGCATATTTTACCGCGATTAGTTTTTTTTTAATATGTTTAATATGTTTGTTAATGGTTATAAGCCGTTGCCATATATATAAAAAAAAATTATCGTCTATGATATTTATCATCTATGCAGTAACTAGTTTACATCTATGGTAATACATAACATCTATGACGCCGGCTTAGTGTACGTTAAACATCGATAGTTTGGTAATCCGATAGTATCGATAGTTTTACTAAAAGCTATCGATAGTATCGATAGTCTATCGATAGTTTAAAAGATTATAGGACATCAATAAAATAACAAAAGTTATACGAAACGAAGAGTTTTATTTTCAATTAAATATGAAATAACAATAAAAAATCAACCTTCATCATTATTAAAGTAACAAATCAAACGTTGAAATATTTACTATTTTGTTTTATAAACAACAATTCGTTTAACCTTTTTTCTTTTAATCTGTTTCTCCGTTCGGTTAAGATTTGTCCGGCCTTCGAAAAAATCCTTTCCGAAGGCACAGAAGATGCTGGAATAGACAGATAGAGCATCGACAGTTCTTTTAATTTATTGTTATTGTATCTCCAGTATGTTATAGGACACTCTTTCCTGTCAATTACTGGCTTCTCCAGATATTGCCTGATATCTACCAACGAGTTACTTAACGGTGTCGATACGTCCGGAACGTCCAGGAACCCCAACAGGTCATCAGGTGTTCCTGAAGACGTGGATGGTATTGGTTGTTGGTTTTCTTCAGCCAAGCGTTCTTTAGATAAATGGCTAGCATAGGCCTTTTCTAGCCACTGAACAGCTCGCTTCTCTTCGTCACTTGTTTTGAACCCCTTCTTCTTAAATCGGGGGTCCAATATTGTAGCCAGTACAACAGGTGTCCTGTTTTCATACGGACTTAGTCTTTTGTCAACTGATCCCTTCACGCATACTAATATTTTCTTTCCGCTTTCAGTAACAATTTGAGATTCCACTTCTGCCAATTTCGTTTTTATTCCACGAATCAATGGTATTACCAGTGACAATGTTATATAGCTTTCTCCGGAAATTTTTGTCGTAGCTAGATCGAAAGGTTCCAGAATCTGAATTGTTTCTTGAATAATTAGGTATTCGTCAGCATTGACTCCTGGTGGAGCCCGATTACATTCATTAAGTGCGAGAGTTAATTCTGTCTTCATTGTAACAAGTCTCTGCAGCATGTGATATGCACTGTTCCAGCGGGTAGGCACTTCCTGGATCACTCTCAGTTCTGCTTTGTTTAATTCACGTTGAATAGCTCGTAATTTATCGCTAGCTAGAGTACTCATCTTGAAAAATGTCACAATGGATTTACATTTTTTCAAAATCTGGTCAAAGCAGGGCACAGCAAACGAATCAGTCACCGTCAGGTTTAGTGTGTGCGCAAAGCAGGGTATATGTCGTATGTGCAGTTTAACTGCGGCGTTAATCATGGTTTGAGCGTTATCAGTTGTTATTGCTTCACATTTTGACCTGACACCCCATTTTGAAAGAGTAGCATCCAACACCTGAAAACAATAATAACTGTTTATGTCCGATGATAAAGAAACACTGAATTGTTAGGTATTAAGGCAATGAAAATTAAAAATACTTACACTGGCTATATTTTCTGCGTTGTGACTTCCTTCCATCTTCACGACTTCCAATAATGGTGCAATTAATTTTTCGTTGTGAAAGAAATGACAAGTAACTGCAAGGATGCCTTCATTTGCAATTGATGTCCATAAATCAGTAGTCACACTAACATGTTCTGCTTTCGATAATGCTATGACGAGCTCCTGTTTCACGTTTTCATAATATTCCGGCAGCAATTTCTTCTTCAATGTTGTTGTATCAGGAATTTCATATCTACTATCGAGAGCATTTACAAAGTCCCGAAATCCTTCATGTTCTCCTTTTCGCAAAGGTTCCATATCAACAGCAATCATGCGCACGTATTTGTTATCCAAATTTTTCTTTGTTTTCCCATCTGGATATTTACTACTTCTATCATAATAATTTTTTAACGTATTTCTCTTTTTAGGGGTTGGGCCCATTTGCTCATTTTGCTCAGTGGTATCTAAGTCTGGAGTAACAGAAACATTGGATGACCATACCTCATTATGTTTTCTCTTCATATGATCAATCAAGTTCGTAGTATTTCCACTTAGTTTAAACTCTCTTTTACACAAAGAACACTTTGCAAACTTTTCATTAGTCTTTTTGAAGTAATCCCACGCACGTGACTTGCTACTCATTTTTTATTGTTACGCCACTCCACTCAACAATATAAAAAAACTGACTGTCTTTTGTCTTGTAACTGAATGATATACGCACGGTAATTCTCCTACCATAGAGAATAATCTCAATGGTTACACCTTTGAATGAATGAAATACGCACCCCTACCATAGAGAACAATCTACGTCTACGCATTTTTCACTATGGCCGGGGAATAACCTACATACACGCATACCTAGACTCTAGGGATGTATAAGTAATACTTGAGTAAACAATCGATCGATTGTTTTGAAAACTATCGATAGTATCGATAGCAATTTACTATCGATACTATCGATAGTCTATCGATGTTTAACGTACACTACGCCGGCTTCAGTAGTGTTACTTATCATCTATGGACGCCGGCCATTTCTTCGGTTTAAACTGAAATCACGCAACATTGTAAAAAGGAACTTATTTTTATTTTGTTTGATCACACTTCGCAGATACAGTAGTGGAATAAATTTCGGCTTTAATATCCATAATTAACCATCGCTTGACGCTTCGCATGAACTTTGGTAACCACACTGTATTTTCAGTTTATATCAAGGAAGGTACACTGTGACTTGTTGTTATTTGAAACAAATAGGTATTAAATTTTATTAAATAATATTTATCAATTTATTTTCGTTTTCTGACTTGCACTACTCAATATGTTAAAATCGTTGTGAGACTTACGTCAAATTTTGATTAGCTTTTATGTCTTGCGGGTCTTGGGCCTTAGCCCTGAGGTCTAGTGGTCTGTGAGTGGTCTACAGTTAAACTCGAATGGCGAATCTATCCTTTTATCATTCAAGTTCCCAACAGGAGAGTATCTATCTTATCGCATAGTTTTGAGGTACCAGGTATTCGTAAAAATGTAGAATATTCAATAGAAATAGATATAGAAATAGAAGAAATAGAATAGAAGAAAATGTAGTATAGTAGGAAAGAATATTCTTTCATAAGTAGACTGGACAAATGGCTAGAATAGACCAAGAAGCTGAAACAAGGCTCGGTCTTTCAAGACCCTAAGGGTTTGAAAGACCTAGCTTCATCAATAGTCTTGTTTTAGAACATTATTCTGAACATTTCTGTAATGTAAAAGATCTATATTGCAGAATGGATTTCTCATGTAATCAACTAAAAGTTTTTGTTTTATGCTTGATGTCAAACAATTCGGTTTTTGATACAAGTACAATATTATGTGGTTGATATAGCTGGTTACCTTGTGTAATTAAAATTGGGATTCTGCTTTGCTAGTTGGTTCTGTGCCTTGTATTGTTCTACTCTTATTGGACATGATGGACATAGTCATTCGTTCACTACTCAACAAAATCCAAAAAATAGAACAGGAAACATTAAATAACTTTATTTTTGAGGCCTGCGACATCATGTGTGTGGCATCAGTGGTGATAATAATAATACAGCAACAATTGTGATATTCCTCTTTTTGGAACATATGAGAGAGTTGTTTAACACAGATACGTATTACATGAGAGATGCTTAACACATATATGTCTATACTATATATAGCCTTTTGGCTGACTAAAATAGTCTAATCAGTGTGACCAGATTTCAATTGACGAATCTACTGTTTGTGGAGGTTAAAAGCTTCTGAATTGTACCAAAATAGAAGGAGAAAATACTAAAAATCTATTATATTTTTTCTGCTGTCGTGTTACAATGTAAAAACATGAATGTTTTATTGATTAAACAATAAAATAATAAAAATAACAAAGAAACCACCATTAATTAAAGACACCAATATATTTTTTTAAATTAAATTCTAAATAAAATTATAATTAAAAAAATAAAAAATAAAATGAAACTTAAAGTTAAGGTTCTTTGTCTTTATGTTGGGTAACATTGTCATAAAGCTGTTTTGAGTATATTAACTTGATCATACTTCTGTCAGGATCAAATCTGCTACATCCTCCAACTGTCGTAGCCCCTCTTATCCATGCATTATTGCAGTAACATTCTTATTATTAAATCGATTTTGATCTTGATTTTTAATCCTATTATTAACGCAAAACATTCTTTCTGCTTTGGAATTTGAAAGGCAGTATCGTCATTTGCTTCACAAATTGGGAAAAATTGCCATACTTGCTATTCGCATTACAGATTTGGCTGACTTCACTCCAAAATTTATCCACCATAAAAGTTTCAGAAGTCGAACTAGAAGTTGACAATAAATAAGACACGCCCCTGTACCCTTCAATTAGATGTTTTCTAATTGAAGGGTACAGGGGCAAAACAAGGAATGTCACTAAAACAAAAAGTTGCGTAACGTATTGGCACCAATAATCGACACGTTAAGGAGGTTATGTGCTTAAAAAAGAAATATAAAAAATATTTTCATACTTAGAAAAGCAATGACGAGTGAAAATGATTAAATAAGCCCTTGAGAAATGATATGCTGATTATTGTTAATTACAAATATATAGTTTTTGAGAAAAAACCGAAAAAATAAAAATATTTAAAATCTCCAATAATCGATATGAAAACTCCAGTAACCAACACCCAGTTATCGACAGTTACCAGTTATCGTTACCCAATTATCGACTGATTGCCAGTAATATGTACCTGCCAGGCCAGCCATAATATCATGTAATTTGCGTCAGCAATGCGAAAATTGAACAATATCTGCTGTCTGGTTTGATACTGAGTCCGTAAATTAAAAGTAACAATTCAAAAAATATTCATTTATTTGTATAGAAAAGTCTAAATTTTAAAAATCAATTACATAAAAAAAAACTCTGAAAGACTTAACTTTTTTAAATTCTAAAAAGTCTTTTGGTATTAATCATATCTTTATCATACATTACTTATTTGGAAACATTGCTTTGGAATGATATACTCAATAACTAGTTGACAATTCAGTCATGTTTGTAACAAACTAGGAATGTTTTCTTGTAACAATAAAACTTAAAGTACCTAATCTTTATATCAATAAATTCAAGGAAAAAAATAACAGAAATTAAAATAGAATCTTATTTATAAAAATTCAGTCGTTTATATTATTTCTAATAATTATATCTCCCTGATTCTGTAATTTGCGATAGCAACGCGACAGCAACAAGCGACGGTTCGCGCTTTAAGCGAACAATTGAGATATTAAAAAATGTATTGGTTGACGTTGACGTTTAATACATTTTTTAGTTCCTCGATTGTTCGTTAGAGCGTGAACCGTCACTTGTCGCTGTCGCATTGCTATCGCAAATTACAGAATCAGGGAGATATAATTATTAGAAATAATATAAACGACTGAATTTAAAACGACGGGGCCAATCACTGATAATAATTCTTCTTAATTTAAAGGTAGATATTGGGTAAATATTTATCCATTTCTGGTATTCTGTATAATCCTCTCTTATTTAGACATATAGGCTCATTAATTTCTTCAATTATTTCACTATGGCCATATAACATTATATCAGGTGGATAGGGCCATTTGAAAGTATTTCCTGTAGTGAAAGTCATTGTACTTATTTCGAATTCGGTATTTACCAAGTTTTCAATCTTACCTGGAAAATACTCCCCTTCATACTTAATTATTACGAAACTTCCTATCGAAAACTTCTTCTGTAATTTAGTAAACTTTGAAGATGGAAGTTTCTTTATAGGATAATTTTCCAAGTCTGAGTTTAAAGAATCAGGCTCATCATAGCTATTATCACTTTCAGCGTAGGAAATATCCATATCTGAATCTGAAGTCAATTCTTTTTGAATGCTCATCTTTCTTTTAACTTTTGTCTTAGCTGTTTTCTTCTTCTTATCGTTGGCTAACTGTTCCTTCAATTTCTTCTTTTCTATTCTCTGTTTTGCTCTTTCGTCTTTTTCTCGTTGTTTTTTATTTTTCTCATCTTCTTTCTTCTCGTGATACTCTTTCCAAGCTTTACTTGTCACTGTTGAAGGAATCTTTTCTCGCTTTGTCTTCTTTTTGTTACTATCCAAATTATCGGGCCAAAACAGACTCCTCTTAAAAGGAGATGGTACTATTACTCCCAAAACGGTTTCCATAGAGTTCTGTGGTGTTGTGTCCTGTAGTACCATAGTACTAATTATAGGTTCTTGAGATATGCGGTCTTCTATTATTTTGGGCAAATCGGAAGAAGATAATGACTCCGGTAGTGGTAGTGCTTGGTCAATTAATGTATCAATATTGGTGTTAATGTTGGGTTCTTCGATTAGAAGATCTCTTGTCACTTCAGGTAAAGTTGGAAAAGAAAGTAATGGTAGAGGAAGAGGTTGGTTGGGTTGAACAGTAACACTTTCTATGACTGCGTCTTTTGATGAATTATCAGTCTGCACGCTGTTTTCAGTTTCTGTTAGCACAGTGAGACCAGCATCTGACGAAATAAAAACATGTTCTTCGGTTAAAACTTCGTTTATCTGGGCAGTGGTTATATTATTTGAGACATTGTTTGTCTCTTCCAATGTGTCTGACGTTAAAGCAGCATCCGACGAATTCGAATGACACGCGAGTTCGGATTTATTTTTGGCCCAAATGACATATAAAGCCACGTCTTCGTTAGGTATGTTACTTTCCAGTGTATTTCTATTTTCAAAGTATAATTTATTAAATAAGTGTAACTTTTGAGCTGAAAAAACATTTATGATTTCCTTTTCTAAATATTTCATGAACTCCTTCTGCACTGGATTAGTTTTAGGCGTGGTGTCTTTTTCGGTTTGTCTAATTTTAGACATGTCAATATAATCAGGCCCGAATGGAAAAAGGCCTCCCGCTCTGAACCTATTTTTGACGCAATCTTTCGTTATATTTGTGAGTGCTTTTTGGAGTACTGGGGCAAAATTCTCTTTACGGAGATTTTGACCAAGGTTCTCCATTTTCCATTGCATCACGGCTTTTCTCCAATGTGCTTTGAGGGGTCTGAATACTGATAAGTCCATCGGTTGTAATAAATGTGTTGAGTTTGGATATAAGGCAAAGATTTCAATACCATTTTGAGTGCAAAAATTCGATAAATGAAGCGTGAGATGCGATTTGTGGCCATCAACGAATAATAAAATCGGTTTTTCAATATTGTTTTGCTCTAGCCAAGGGTTGAAGACATTAGTAATATATTCAAAGAAGGTACTGCTGCACATCCACCCACTCTCCGACTTACCTATTACCCATTCTTCGGGAACACTTGCAGCAATAGATGCAGGTGTCCGTTCATAATTAAATACAATCATTGGAGGGGCTAGGTCTCCGGCTGCATTTCCCGTTATAAGGACCGTAAGATTGTCCTTGTCATCGCCACAACTGCTATATGGGTGTTTGTCTCCTTTCTTTACTATTACACGATTAGGTTTGGGTGACAAGAAATACGCACTTTCGTCTGTGTTGAATAGCCTGTGTGGGTTGTTTAGAACAGTTTTTACATTTTGTTCGTCCAAATAACTTTCAACTTCATTAAACCAGGTCCTGATGTTATTCTCAGACACGTTATCTCGAGCTCTCGTCAAGTTGTCTGGTACCCTTTCTGACAAGATTGGATGTCTTTTCATAAACGACTGAAACCATTTCTTACCAGGCCTGTTATTAGTAAAAGGATTTGGCCTGTTATGATTCATTATTATTTTTTGGACACTGTCCAATAGAGAATCTTTAGTCAGTGGTACATGTTTTTCAGTGAACTTTAACAACCATCTTTCCAAAATGTCTTCTTCTGATTTTGTTAATATAGTATTTGGCCCCATAGCGCAACCGATTAGAGTTTTTCCTGATAATTTGTCGTGTAGAGTAATCCTTGGTACTCCAAAAAGTTTCGCAGCAACTGCAATCTTTTCGCCATTCTTTACAGCCTCAACCGCTTTTTCTATCTGGTCGGGAGTGTAGTTTTTTCTCGGAGCCATCTGAAACCAATTATCGACACATTTAAATTCCATTAATCGACGTGGTGTCGATTACTGGTAACTCTACTTTGATCAACCTATTTTAAATATCTACCAATTCTGCAAAGAAAAGACGACCGTATTCCTTTGTAAAATAAAAAAGTAAAAAAATATATATATTTTCGACACTTGTCGATAATTGAAGAAACTCAATTTTAGAGAACCAGTAATCGACACCAGCAAAAACCTTTAAAAAAGCTACCTCCAAACTTCTGTTATAATTTATATTGATACTACTGGGTGTCCCAAAAATACCGTCTTATAGTGACATGGGAGATAGATTAGCCTTATATCTCTCGGATAAAATCAAAATGACCTTAGTAAAAGTTGCTTAGTTTTCGAGATATTTGGATTTTTTTGGTTTTATTCAAAATCTCCATTTTTAGTTAGTTTTTATTTCCGCATTAGTACAAATTCCTTTAATTTATTCATTTTAATTTTTTTTAAGTGTCTCGAATAGTTGTTTGATGCATACAAAATAAACTTTTGTCAAATAGTAGTGTATTTTTTAAGAAAAAAATATTTTTGTGTTGCGTTTTAGCTCTCCCAAAATTTCGACCCAAATTTTGACAATCTGCCGTAGAAAAAAAATGTACTAAAGTAATCTGGCAAATTATTTTAAAAATTACTCAATTTATTGCAGATTTAGAAATGGTATAACACTTACATGAAAAATTTACAGAAACTTAGAAATTGCCATTTTTATCATTAAAGTCTGATTCAAGCCAGACTCTTATGTAGTAAAGAAGATGAAAAAGTACCAGGAATGTTCATCGCAATCTTATTATCTATCGACCTTTATTATCTTTTGTATCTGTAGACTTGTAAAACTGAATGTACTATTGCAACCCTAATTTGTTTTTTCGTTCTTTCCTTCGCTGTTATGGGGCACTGTGATAATAAATAAAATTAGAAAAAAACTTTAGAACTTAGATTTATTACAGTAAATGCTCGAACTGTCGACCTCCAACACGAATGCACAATCGACATCTTCTGATAAAATTATTCTTTAATCTTCTCAAACTTATCTGAGATATTTCTTGAGCCGCTGCGGTGACTCTGTCGCGTAGTTCCCTTTCGTTGCGTATTGGTTTACCATAAACTTTGTCTTTAAGACATCCCCAATAAAAAAAATCCAGGGGATTAAGATCAGGGGATCGTGGTGGCCATAAGATTGGCCCCAGTCGCCCAATCCACCTTCCCGGGAACCTGCGGTCCAGGTGTGCTCGAACGTCTCGAGCGTAATGTGCTGGGCAGCCGTCGTTTTGAAACCACATCGTTCGTAATGATTCCAGTGGCACATCCCCGAGGAGCGTTGGCAATTGGTTTTCTAAAAATTCCAAATAGGTGTGACCATTTAATATTGGAGGCAGCTCCACTGGTCCTACTATTGTACCGTTGTAGATTCCGGTCCATAAATTTATTTTAAACATGTGTTGCGACCGATCTTCTCTATTCTCGTGTGGGTTTTCTAGCTGCCAGCTATGAATATTATGAAGGTTTAAATAACCATCTCTTCTACATTGCGACTCGTCACTCCACAGTACTTTATGAAAAAAGTCGGGATCTTCCCTATTTTTTTCCAACATTCGTTGACAAAATTGTACCCGTCTGGCATAGTCACTCGTAAGGAGAGTTTGCACTCTTTGTATGTGGTACGGATGATACCTGTTCCTTTTTAAAACGCGATGAGCAGATGATTTCGGTATTCCAGTCCGACTTTGAATCAAACGAACCGAAGTTGACGGATCTTCGGTAACTTGCTGTAACACGACATCTTCGTCGGTTGTTTGCGGTCTCCCTTCACCACCTCGAGTTCCTGGGACTCTACCCTCTCTGTAGGCAGAATCCAATCGTTCAATCACATGATACGATGGCGGTGTACGGTTTGGATAACGTTCCGCGTACAATCTTGCAGCTAATCTTGAATTTAAAGTTACTACGCCTCGATTAGAAACACGCCTGGTTTCCCCATAAATTAAGTACATGTCGGCGTACTCACGATGAGTAAATTGAGTAGCAGCACCTCGTGGATTTTCCATTCTTAGCACAGTAAAACCAGCCAGCTGTCTGTAAGAGCGCAAACCGTCGTTGTTGTCACCAAATCAGTTCAACAATAGTCCAAATCGAAAGCAAATCAGAGTCCAAAAATAACGCCTAGTAATAAAAAAAATGAGAGAAACGAGAGCAGTACAAAATAGCACGTGTATCGCACAAAACGGAAGAGAACGTACTAAAGTCCACGAGATCGTTCGTGGAACACGGTGTTGTAAAATGTGGGAAGAGAGTAGCGCATATTGCGCGCTCCCTTGCACTTATTAGGCCTTTAACAAACATTACCGTTGATCATTGACAGCTATCTCACTCAGTTTTTAACCTAAGAACAGGATCACAAACGCCGAACACAAAGGACAACATGTGGCCTTTTCATTGTGTTTGAATATTGAATATTCACTTCATAGTTGAGTCCGGCTTGAATTAGACTTTAATGATAAAAATGGCAATTTCTAAGTTTCTGTAAATTTTTCATGTAAGTGTTATACCATTTCTAAATCTGCAATAAATTGAGTAATTTTTAAAATAATTTGCCAGATTACTTTAGTACATTTTTTTTCTACGGCAGATTGTCAAAATTTGGGTCGAAATTTTGGGAGAGCTAAAACGCAACACAAAAATATTTTTTTCTTAAAAAATACACTACTATTTGACAAAAGTTTATTTTGTATGCATCAAACAACTATTCGAGATACTTAAAAAAAATTAAAATGAATAAATTAAAGGAATTTGTACTAATGCGGAAATAAAAACTAACTAAAAATGGAGATTTTGAATAAAACCAAAAAAATCCAAATATCTCGAAAACTAAGCAACTTTTACTAAGGTCATTTTTATTTTATCCGAGAGATATAAGGCTAATCTATCTCCCATGTCACTATGAGACGGTATTTTTGGGACACCCAGTATAATTCCCATAATACACCGTAAAACACTTAGAAAAAAAAATAAGTTAATAATACACCAAGGTAACGATCAAATATTGTACTTACTTTGTTGTAGATTTCGCTTAGAATTGTCTGTTTTGGAAGGAACACTAGCCGGTCACAGTTCTCACGCCGCCATTTTTAGACGAAATGACGGATTACAATCAAATGTCACTGGATGACAGTAGAAAGCGTACTTATCAGTGTACAGTGTAGCCATATTAAAAAATCGGATTCTCACTCTTATTTCCTTTAATTACAGAAAAAAATGTCGATCATTGGTTCTTGTCGATTATTGGTGCCAATACGTTAATCAACATTTAAATTTTTCAAAGTTAACAAAAATATTCAGAGTCGCTTAAAACTATAAACATCTGACAGAAACTTTAGTTTACCTTATAAAGTCTTATTTCTAGGAACATATTGTATTGAAATAAAAATATATATTTTTTAATAATTAAAAAATTCAAGTAATTCACTTTTGGAATGTACAAAAACTGGTAATGTCCACCATGTCCCATACAAGGAATGTCCAACTTAATATTCTTTTATTAATTATAAATGAGGAATGCCTTCAAAGTAGGATTGAGCCCCCTCAGAACAAAATCTTTTTAAATCCATTAAGTCCTTGTACTTTTCTGCACTAATAGGTAATAAATTTTGATATGAAAATCCTGGTAATTCAAATTCATTTAATGTGTCTCTGATCCAATTCCCTTTTTTGCCACTATGGGTCATTTCTCCCATATACCATTATAATTACTTCTGTGTAAAATAACTCTAGGGTGTTCTCTTACACACATTAATTCTCTTTGGGACTGCACAGGAAATGAGATTTTTTCAGATATAGATTTTGAAAAAATCTGTAAATTTTCTGATTACCTCGCCTATTCCTACAATCACCTCAAAATGTTTAGGTCTTTGGCGACTAACTCGCAGCAAATCACACCACTGGTATGGAATTTCCATGTGGGTTTTTAAATTGATAAGACCCATATTTTTGTCACATTCCAAGTATGAATGTCCTTGGATTGGATATGTAATTTTAATGGAATCCAAAAGTTTCATTTTATGGACAATAAAATGAACGAATCTTGTCACTGTGTAATTCTTGTTCTGTCCACCTGCTGAATCACAAAATATTTCTAAATGCTTAACACTTATCCCGCCAAGCACCAAGCATATGGGTCGAACAATAATTCGTACGTGTGCCCAGAACCCGTATCCGAGTCGTCGTTATAGTTAGCTATAGACAACTTGTATTCATGCCCAGAACCCGACTAGCGAGTCCATAGCTAATTACGCTTTAAGGGTTGTCGAAAATATAATATATTATAGTCTTTTTTGTTTTAAAAAAAATCCTACACTACTAAAAAGCATAAAATTAGTATTATTCTATTAGTTGTAAGTGGCATCTAGTGATGAGAAACTGTACTAAAAGTGCAATCTAAAGACAAAGAGTCGAACTAAAAGTTTTAGTTCCATCTATTAATAATAATAGCTTGTTGTTGAACTTATGAAGTGCCATCTAGTAGTGACTAGGAGAATTACAAAATTGTTTGTGATTTTTTTATTATTATTTATCAATATAATAGAAACATACTCTTTCTTTTAAAAAATAATTGAGTGTTTATTGAAGGGACATTCCAGTATTTGGTAAGTATGTAGGTTTATTGAAATCGTGTGTTAAATGAAATTTGTTATGCACGCCATCTATTGAGGTTTGTTAGAACCATGATGCGCTCGTTCGTAAAGGTATTATTGTTAAGTTAGTACTTAATATTATTACTTAAAATGGTGATAATTATACAATATTATGTACGTAATAAAAAATATTTTATATGTAGGTATGTGTATCTTTAGTTACACATCATTTTTATTTTAAAAAGAAGCATTATAAATTTATAACTGTAGTGTCTGGAAACGGAAGTTCGCGGTGGCGAATCGTGTATGTGACTTGCTCGTAAGCTGAATAAAAGTTTATGGTAAGTTACTTTAAATTAATTATCATATAATACGTGATTAAAATATAATCAGCTAAAATAAATTATTTGATTTTGTATTCCTAATTTACAAAGATCACCTAAAGTTAAATGTCGTCACTTTCCGAATACGACAAATTGGAAGTCAAATTTGCATAATTTGCAAAGAATCATGGCCAAATTTGTATAGGAGCTGGACTCGACTTTTATTTTTGATGTCCCAAAATAGACTATAGTTAGATTTGATTGTTCTTATGCTCCAAACATAATTCCGTTTGAGAATTATGTCTAAATAGCCACGTTTTTTTATAATAACGTTAACAATTATTTTGAGGTTAGAATTAAGAACTACATTTTTCCCGACTGCGGTGTAGCCAACAAGTGTATATTCGGCGATCTCGTTTCTAATTATTTCAATTTATCCTAGAGTATTACCCAAGAAATAGAACATCTGTCAAACCGCAATAAGAAACTAAAAATACACGTGAGAGTAAGTCGCTAAACGCCCTCTTAAAATCTACTATTAAGTCGCACTATAATATAACTTTTATTGCACCAGATTGCCTCGGTAGTACAGCGATAGCATAAGTGACTGCGAACCATAAGGTCCTGGGATCGATTCCCGGGTCGGGCAAGTGTTATTGGGTTTATCTGTCTGGAAATTCTCAGTAGCAGCACGGAGTCTGGTAATGTGCGCGGTAAACGGCAATAGGCCAGCCCCTATTTAAAAACATAGTTGGCAAAGCGTGGGCGTAGTAATACACCTCTGCCTACCTCTTTGGGGATACAGGCGTGAGACTATATATTATAACCAAAAAATTGAATAATTGAAGGTTATAGAAATAAATAATAAATATAAGGTAATATAAAAGTAGGATTTATGAGTACATAAATGAAAAATATGCTTGATATAAACTCTTTATTCATAATCCTCTCTTACAACTACAGCATCAAGGAATGCTGCTGGCGCTGATATTGTGGGCTGATGCCTTGCCCACCCGAGATACCACACCAATGTCATTACATGTGCACAGCACCCAACCGTTCTTCTTCCAACTAAACAATTACAGCAATATTCTACGATAGCTTCCCTTCCAGACACATTATTTTCAATTAATATATAAACATAGTATATTTTTCTTGAAATGTGTCTGGATTTAATTTTACCTCTTATTAGAGAATTATTACCACTTCCTCTCAAACCATACTCTAAAACATTTATGTTTTCTTTGTTTATTTCAATTCTATATCCTCCATGAAACCTTATATGTTCACTATAATAGGATCTTGCCTGTCGGATCTGGTATGTTCCTAAGGCAAATAATATTATTTCACTATATTCTAGACGGGGAAATATAAAATTATTATTGGAATGAGCTGAAATACTAGTAAAATCAGATGTTCTTCTATTCATGTTTATCATATTTACATAATCAGAAAGATTATTATTTAATTGAAATCGTTCCCTAATTACGTTAATAATTTGTTCAGCATCATTCCTATTTTTTAATCGTACACCGAATTTATTTAAGAGGCTTGCAGCTATACTGAACATTTGCATCATATGGGGTACAGATTTATTAAAGAAATCTTGTCTAAATATTTTATAGTCTCGTTTGAAGTAGCCATTAACTACTTCTACTACCCAACGGCATATGGTCACGCAGCGACTCCTATTTGCTTGTTCAGTGGTGAGCTGATGTTCACCCTCAAGCAGCGAATCTGGCATATATGTTTTAAAGTTGCAAGCCTCTAACAAACTAATTGAATCTCTAAATCCCCTGTCTAGAATAAAAATATCATTGTTTTGAAAGTATTGTCTGAGAGAAGAGTTTTCATCTCTGAAAAGAGACTTCATTATATCTGCATCAGATGTGGTAGCTTTGTATGGGCCAAAGCAATCTACAATATAGCCATCAGGAGCCACCAGCAAAAATGGTTTTAACAAGTTTTTATATTTATGTAATGAATATGTGCTTTTGGAACATATAATTTGAACTTTTATTTATATAAATGTAGGTGCCATCACATATAATTATTGTATGTTCATTATTTTCATTATAAATTGCATTTGGTATCATCAAATTATGTTGCAACAATTGCTGTCGAGATATGTGTTGCAGTCCCAGATTTCTAGGAACAAAATCCTGCACTAATATTTCTCTAACTGAGTCCATTAGTCTTTCTAAGGTTCGCCATACCACTAATAATTGGAACCATTAATAATTGGGATAAGCGCTCATCTGAGTCACCAGTTCTCATCTTCATTAAAAGTGCTCCTAAGCCCAAAATGCCTCTATGTGCTTCAATGAGACGAGGAATTTCATATAATATTAGCTCAAATTGAGCTTTACTCATTCCAAGCCAGTAATGAAATAAATTCTCATCAATTCTTTGAATAGTTTCCATACTTGAAAAATCTAAAAATGTATTAGAAGCATTTATAAGAGAAAAAGCATGTTCTATTTGTTGAGCCGTAAATGTACTTAAACTATTTTCTGAATTGTACAGCATATCCCAATCTGTACTAAATGTATGTTCAATGCAAATACGAGCATTTATAGGCAAGTAATATTTGTGCTGGCTCAGAGTTGTTGCTCTTAAAGGGTCAGAGATCCTATGTAGATCTCTGTTTTGGCAGCCAGAAAAAACACAATGTGCTGCAGTATTAGCCGCTCTTCTATAATGAGGTAAACTAATTAATGTAGGTTCATCACCATGCTCCTCAATGTTAGGAGGGTTTTGATGTTCTTGGGGTGGAGGCTCTAGCTCTGGCTCTAGCTCTGGTTCCAGCTCTGGCTCTGGCACTGGTTGTGCTTGCTCAATATCTTGATGCATATTGCGCATTGCAGCCCTTTTGAGTCTTAACCAACATGCATGACAGACATAGATGAGGTTGCCTGAAACAAACATTCAACAATTATAACAAATGTTTGGGCTCATTATCATTATACCCAAATAAATGAACCAGCTGCTACAAAACAAGTTTAGATTAGAGTGATTAATTAAATAAATATCCCTGGACAATTGAACACGGCTGCCACATTCCAAACTATGCAGAACCTGTATTATAGTAATCAGAAAGCTGACAAACATACTTTTTTATAATGGCTATTTAAAGCCCTTCATTTTGATACCCTACTCGACCTATATGGCCGGAAAAAAATTTTTGGAACCTCACAATTTGGACTTCAAAATCCGCCATTTTGATTTTTGATTTTAATGTACCCAGTGTCATTTGCGCTATCAAGACGAATCTAATGACACCTCATACGTTAAAATCCGTCAAGTCGTTCAGGCTGTAGCAGGGAACATAGAAATCTACATACATACATACATACATACATACATACAAACTTACATACATACACTCGAAAAACATAACCCTCCTTTTGGAGCAGTCGGGTAAAAAGTACATAATAAACAAATCATAATTACCTGGCGTGGAGCTATTCTATTTTCAAATTCCATATGTATTGATTGTTGTAAGCGAGATGGATTCTCTCTCACAATGCGGTCGCGTTTGCGATTCCGCAAAGAACACCCACAAAGTGTGCAAACATGTATGTGGCCACGGGAGGATGAGGCACTAGGTCCACCAGCTAATCTCGAGTTGACATATTGCATTGCCAATTGGTTGCAGGCATCACATATGTAATCTTCCTCGGTGATCTAAAATAAAAATAAGAGTTGTAATGTGTGGCAGTTGTTGTTATTTGTATTAAAAGATGTTTAAATACGTACTATTATTAAAGGATTCCACTCGCAGATCGTAGAAATCACTCTCGTATCAAGATTAAGAACGAGATGACGACGAAGTGTCTCAATGCGAATGTTACAATTAACACATTGCAATCGCAGAGCTAATTGTGAGGACTCCATGATGTCTTTCACAAACGATCCAATCCAAGAAGCAAAATCGGTGTCCAGATGTCGAGAGCACAAAATAGTCGTCACAAGCGTAGTTATCAGTCCGTAAACAAAGCCAGGGTCAAAACAATAGAAGGATATCGAAAACAGTACGTAGGTATCACAATTCACAACAACAAGGCAAGCGAGTAAGATGCGAATGATCGCCGGCTGTCAATCAATAACACGGGTCGATGACAAATGACGTTCCGTTGTAAGCATTGAAAAAAAATAATTGTACATATTATGATATTTTTTATTTTTAACATAGTTTCATTTCTTTATAATAAAAATAGGATAATCATTTTATCGCTATTATATTATAGTTCAATATAATTACAGATAATAACTTGATAGAAAACGAAAATAATTTTTGTTTTTAAAAAAGCAAGTCATTTTATACGTGAAATGAATCGTGAATGCAGGGTGCGTTCTGAACAACGTACAGAAGATATAAAAGACAACAACGAAACTAAAATATATTGATCTTTTTTTTGTGGCTATTTAAAGACACATTTCTAATGTTTTTCGATGCCTTAATATATTAGGGAATTTTTCCTACTAATGGCATAAAGGGACGCCACCTTTTATCATCTGGTACGATTTGGCCATTGTTCTTTGCACACCTGATTTTTAATATCTCTTTCATCACACAGGTTTTTATATAAATAAATAATTAATTAATACACAAACAGTATTAGTCTATCGGTAATTGGAAATAAAACAGGAAATAAATGATTATTTTTCTAAATATTTGTACCTGTCAAAAAGTTTCATCAAGTCGTACAAACTACGTAGGTACTCTTAAGGTAAGTTTGAAATGTCAATTTTTTGAGTTTGTTATTGTTTTATTGTATTATTTTAATATTATTGTTGTTTTTTTACAGAGTTATTGGATTGGATAGAAAAAAAAATGGGAATCATAAAAAATAGGTAAGTTCATTTCCAACAATTTCAAACCATAATTTATTAGTCAGTTTATTAATGATAAGAACGTAGTTTGGTTTAATTAATTTATTAATACAATTAAGATAATTCAACAAGTTCTACTAAAATCAACAATTAACAGTAGCGTTGAAAATATTACAAGGAAAGTAAAAAACTTAATAGACTAAAATGTACAATTAAGATAAATCAACAAGTTCTACTAAAATCAACAATTAACAGTAGCGTTGAAAATATTACAAGGAAAGTAAAAAACTTAATAGACTAAAAAGGAACTTATACCATAAGTAAGCATTATTAACTTAACCCTTAATAGGGCCATGGTATCAGAATGTACCACATTGCATTATGGGGTTTTGAACAAACTTAATGTTCATAAATGTACCACAAAATGTCATTTTATGCGAGTGAGTGAATGATTCTACAAAATGAATCATCAATCGAGTGTATCCATCCAATCGCATCAAAAACGGAAATTTTTGAACGATCCTGTTTTTTTTAAAAAAAACTGTCAGTGGCTGGTTATTTTCGCGCGTTTGTGAGGTGTTTTTTGTGAAAAACGTTGAAAAAAAATCCGGTAAGTGATATTGTATTTGTGTTTTTCAGAGCTTATAAAAGAAATATTTATGTAAATATAATAGTTTTAGTATTGAGAGTGTGATTCAAGAACTATACGAGGGCTGCACTAAAAGTATCGGGAATGGAATATTTCCACTGTTCCTGTCATATTAAAATCTTTTTAATTTAAAACTCCTTGGTTTTAGAAATCGAATACCGTTTATTTATTTAAAAAAAGATTCTCGGTCTTGTCACAAGGTCTTGTCAAACTTGTTTAGTCGTTGAGAAAATGTAATTGACTCGAGAAAATTCTAGAGCGATGATTTATTATGACTTTCGAAGTGGTTTAACACAAAAACAGTGTGTTGACCGGATGATTTCTGCATTTGGTGATGAAGCCCCATCCAAAACCACAATTTATCGCTGGTTTGCTGAATTTCAACGTGGACGTGTCAAGCTCAGTGATGATCCCCGTCAAGTTCGTCCAAAAGCTGCAGTCACCCAAGAAAACGTTGATGCTGTGCGTAAGCTGATTCATGAAAATCGACATGTGACATACCGCGAAATTCAGGCAACTTTAGACATTGGCATAAGTCAAATACAAATAATCTTGCATGAACTAGGAATGAGGTGTAAAAAAGTTGTTTTCCCGATGGATACCGCATTTGCTCTGTGAAGAGCAAAAAGCGGCTCGCGTTACTTGGTGCGTCAGAACTCTCGAAAGATTCCACGCAGGATTCTCAAATGCTGTATACAACATCGTATCAGGTGACGAATCCTGGATATACGCGTACGAACCCGAAACAAAAAACCAGTCACGAGTTTGGGTGTTCGAAAATGAGTTAAAGCCAACAAAAATTGTTCGTTCACGGAGTGTTGCAAAAAAAAATGGTGGCCACGTTTGTCTCCAAAACCGGCCATGTTGCGACTATTCCTCTTGAGGGACAAAGAACGGTTAATGCAGAATGGTATGCTAACATTGGTTTGCCACAGGTCGTTTCTGAACTCCGTAAAGAGAACTGCAACCGCCGCATCATCCTCCATCACGACAATGCGAGTTCTCACACCGCGCACAGAAAAAAAGAGTTTTTAGAGCAAGAAATCATAAAATTATTAGACCATCCGCCGTACAGCCCCGACCTAAGCCCTAATGATTTCTATACTTTCCCTAAAATAAAGAATAAATTGCGTGGTCAGAGATTTTCATCACCTGAAGAAGCTGTGGACGCCTACAAAACGGCAATTTTGGAGACCCCAACTTCCGAATGGAATGGTTGCTTCAATGATTGGTTCCGTCGTATGGAAAAATGTGTCAAATTTCGCGGAGAATACTTCGAAAAGCATTAAATACATTTTTAAATAGTAATGTTATGTCACTTCCTTGATTCCCGAAATTTTCAGTGCCGCCCTCGTATGAGTGCAAAGTATGTGGTACATATTTCCACCAAAGCCCATTAAAATGTGGTTTTCTTGTATTTTTAACACGCTTTTATTAGATCGGGTTGTATGTATCTATGTATGTAACGGAATCTTTGAGCTTAATTTTCACCGGTTTCTAGACGTCTGATCAACTTAACAACAAGAAAGTACTGAAAGATGATGATATTGCACGTACACTGGCTGCAATGCAGTCAGAGCTATTCTGCCAAATAAAGGCCAAAGAGCCAACAAAGAAGCAAAACTGGAAGTCGGTGAATTTATGGTTCAATATAATAAACCTATTTCGGTTATCAAGTGGCGAGACACCAAAGACATTTTCATAGCAAACACAGCCTTTAATCCAAAGGAAATCGTAACCATCATGCGGAGTCAAAAGGACGGGACAAAAAAACCTCTAGTTTGCCCAGTTGCAGTAGCAGAATACACAAAAAATATGGGCGGAGTCGATCGCCTTGATCATTTCAGGTCGTCTTATTCGATCGGAAGGAAGTCCGGACGAAACTGGTTCCGCTTGTTTTGGTTCATGCTGGAGACCTCTGCTATTAATGCGTATATATGTTACCGGCTTACACATAAGAAAACAAACAACAGTCACATAGATTTTAGAGCAAGACTTGGCAGAGGGCTTATAAATAATTTTAGTACCACCAGTCTACAACCAATCACTTATAAAAACAAGAAAGGAGGTGTATTTGGAGTGCCGTATGAAGTGAGGTTAGCTAATGTGGGGTTGCACATGCCCTGCAAAGGTAAAAGAAGGCGGTGCAAATTTTGTAGCACAAGACGCGAGCAGCGCCGCACAAATATTATGTGCAAAATATGCCTTGTTCCTTTATGTGTAATACCTTGTTTTGAAAATTTTCATGTAAAGCAGTACTGAAAATAATATAATTTGATAAATACTTAATTGGTTTCTGTAGTTTTAACCATTTTGTTGTGCCCTTATTTACCGATATCATTGACTATTTCAGACATTTATTAGCGAAACAGTTTGTGATGGACAAATATTGTAACATTTCAGCTGCGTTTTATCAGCCATTAATCTATTATATTTTTCATGTTTTCACCAATAAACTTTTGTATTAAATACAACTTTTAGTTTTAGAACCAATATTTAAATAAACCGCCACCTATTAATACAATTTTCTACAAACTAACAATGAGTTTTGAGTTTCTATGAGTTTCCAAATGAGCAATGGTCATATAGAGTCCACATATTTTTTACTACGTTTAGTAAATGCAATGGTCTTATAGTGACCACATGATTTTTCCAATAAAAAAAAAATTAAATATCATTTTTTTTATAACTTTATACATTTATAGGAACCCAAATACAAAAAATTACAAAAACCATATACTTTTGATACCATGCCCTATTAAGATTAAAACTTTTTTATTTTTTAGAATTCACATTCAGTTCCTTCAACAATTTGACAATTTTTGGCCAATTTAGTTGCAGTAAAAAATTTATGATTTAAATCATATCAACCCTGGTGGATCGTAAATCGTTATTCATATGAAAATATAGGAAAATTAAACTTTGAAGATTTTGCGATCGCAACTATTCGCAGCGTAGTTTTTTGCGCTGCGAATGCGCATCGCGTCGCGTCGCAGTTTTGTGATTGGTATTCTAGAATTTAGAGTAATAACTCTTAATTCGAAGTTGTAACACGATGAATTAATGATAAGCGTGCAGCGCGCAGATCCTAGTGCGTTCCCGCTCGCACACCGACTATCTATCTTGCCGAGCACCCCCACCATCCCCACTACGATGTTTTGCACACGGCTCCAACGGCGGCAGCGTATATAAGTCCCAGTGCGCCACCGGAGGACACACTACGAACACGACGCACAGACGTTCAGACATCCCCTAAAGCGGCCTAAGCACATCTTAGCCGACCCAGTAGACTCCATCACAAAATACGTAATACAGTTACCGATTAAGCTAAGACGACCAAAAGCCATTAGCGTAGACCCATTCGAAAAAAAAAAAGCTGGAGGACACATTCAGCTAGCGACCGTGCTAGGGCGATAGCCACCTGAGGAATATTGCAATCTCAGGATTGAATAGAATAGAATTTATTTGTGAAATGCAGGTACATGTAAAAGGTGTTAAAATAATAATAATAATAATGGTTTCTCTACATTTCCACCTTCGTCAAGGTATACAAATATTTCGAAGCACCTACTAAATCGACAATTGTGATAATTGTCGATTTTACTTATGTTAACAATATTACTTAAATAATTAAAACATTTCATAGCAAGTAATGTCAATTTAGAATAAATATATTAACAATTATTGTATAAATTGGTTTGGTATCTGTAGAAAATACATGTCAGAATTATTTCATGGCATCGTCATTTAAAAATTCAGTCACTGAGTAATACGTTTTTTTCGATTAATAATAATGATAGTCGTTTTTTAAAAGTCTGGACTGGCAAAGTTTTTATTTCATTCGGAATTTTATTAAAGATTCTATGTGCCATACCGAAGAAACTGCTATTCAATAGTTCCGTTTTACATGATAAGGCACATATATTCTATGCTGATTTCTGTGCTTTCTATTGGGATTCATTTCGGGAAAAGACACAAATCGGTGTTTGTTTTGAAATACATACAGTGCTACTTCATAAATGTATAGACAGGGCAAGGTCAACATATTCATTTGTTTGAAGATTGGTTTACAGCTCTCGGTTGGTTTAAGTCCTTTCATGGCTCTGATACATCTCTTCTGGGTTTTAAAGAGTAGAGTCTTGTGAGTTGAAATGCCCCAAAAGATAATTCCGTATCGTAATACAGACTCAACATAGCCGCGATAAGCTGTTATCACAGTTTCTATGCTGGCTATTTTATACAGCCTACTCAGGGCAAAGTGAAAACTACTTACTCTACGACATAAGTTTTCAATGTGGGGCTTCCAGTTGAGTTGGTAATCAATGAATAAACCAAGGAATTTTGTAACATTGACAGGTTCAATAATTTCTTGGTATTTGATTGTTACATTCGGCATTAAAGTATTTTGTCTAA
The DNA here is from genome assembly GCA_963565745.1 of Phengaris arion. Lineage (NCBI taxonomy): Eukaryota > Metazoa > Arthropoda > Insecta > Lepidoptera > Lycaenidae > Phengaris > Phengaris arion. The sequence continues at coordinate 27,223,690 of OY751436.1, forward strand.
AGTGCATAATTTTAGTTTTTTTCGGATTTAGTATTAACTGATTTCTTTCTAACCATATTTTAAGCTTATTCATTGCGTTATTAATTTCATTTTCATATGTCAATATTTTATTACATTTAATTACTGCTGTACTGTCATCTACAAATAATATTAAAGGATAATCAATTGAATTTGGAAAGTCATTTATGTATATAATGAATAGTAGAGGGCCAAGTATGCTTCCCTGTGGAACTCCGGACACTATGTCTCTACATGTTGACATGTACTCTATTTTATTTTTGGTTTTCTTACAAAGTTTGGAGATAGCCGTATATTGTTTTCTATTACTAAGATAACTTTCAAATAGTTTATACGCTATTCCCCTAACTACATAAGCATAGAGCTTTGATAATAATATTTTGTGTGACACGTGGTCGAAAGCACTCGTCATATCCATGAGTATTGCGCATGTGTTGTCTTTTATCAACAGAAGTCATTTTTAAGTCTAAAAAGTCATGTATTGCCTTTGTTGTATTTTTATTTCTGCGAAAGCCAAATTGTTTCTTGGTAAAAATTTCAAATTTTTCAAAAAAATTGTATATATTTTCATACAATATTTTTTCAATTATTTTTGAAAATATAGGTAGTTGGGCAATCGGTCTGTAATTTGTTAGTCTCGTTTTATCTTCTTTTTTATAAAATTAATAATAGAAATCTTCAGATCATCAGGAAATGTACCCTCGGATATTGCTAAATTTATAATATGATTCAATGGACTAGCGAAATACTGGGCAAATTGTTTAACTATCTTTGTAGGTATTCCGTCGATTCTCGACGAGTCGATTTAATGACTTTAATTATCTTTTCAGGTGTAGTTGGTGAAATAAATATAGTTTTCAGACTGAGTTAACCTTAGATTTGAGTATTCCGTCTCTTTTTTATTTTTTTTTACAGAGTCTACAAAGTGATTGTTGAAGAGATTGGCTATGTGTTGGCCGTCAGATATTACATTTCCTTCATTCACAATATGCTGCACAGTCTGTAGGATATTGTTTTTTGTCTTTATTTATTACTTGCCAAGTTGCCTTCGATTTGTTCGTCGCATGTTTTATAAAGTAGTTGTTTTGTATTCGTTTTGTCTGGTTGATTATTTTTTTATATCGACCTGAAAAGTTTTTAAGCGCTATTTTATTTATTTCAGTCGGTGATAATCTATACGCCCATAGTAGCTGTCTTTTCTTTTTGCTGCATATGCGTATGCCTCTAGAAACCCACTTTGGTTTTCTTTTATTATTTATTTTTATTTCCTTATAAGGAAAGCACAAATCGTGGAATAGTGTCACAGTGTCAATAAAAGTGCGGTAGGCTATGTTAACATCGTCAGTCGTATACACATCCGAGAAACTAATCTGCTCGATAGCCTCTTTAAATTTCTGCATGTTTTCTTTAGAGTAATCTCGCGTTTTTATTCGCCATGAAGTAATAAGACAAGTTTTCTTCACAGGACATTGCACAATTTGAGCAGTGTGATCAGACAACGCTAGTTCCTTTACATTGCTAACGCAGCTGCGAAAATTCTCAGCAAAGTTGTCGATACACGAACCACTGCTTAATCTAGTTGGTAGTCTAATTTGCAGTTTTAAATTAAAATTTGTCAGTAAATTTTCGAAATCTATAGTAGGTTTGTTTTTATTCATTATATTTATATTAAAATCTCCACAGATTACAATTTTGCAATTATTCTTTCTACTTAATTTATTTAATAATATTTCTAGCTTATTAATGAATAATTCAATGTCAGTATTAGGCGGTCTATAAATACATATAACAATTAGATTTTCATTGGTCAATTTAACAACACAACACTCAAACACACATTTTACACAGAAAGACGATACATTAATTGTTTCGTGTTCAAGACCATGACGTATCAATATACATGAACCTCCTCTCCGTACATCTCTACAATAGCTAGTAACCAACCCATAGTTTACAAGATTTAATTTTTTTTTCATCCTCTTTGGTCATGAAATGCTCGGTAATACAAATAATGTCAATATGCTTATTATTTAATGTCAAGTTTTGTAGAGCTACAGTCAAAAGATCTACCTTATTTTATAGTCCACATATGTTTTGGTGCATTATAGTTAAATGTTTAGTGACGAAAAAGAGTATTGTCATTACTTATATTAACTTTGTCACTGCTTATAAAGGTATCATTATTTACATCATTCTCAAAGTTCATAGATTTATAATTATCAATGTCTATAAGCAGTGTATTTAGGCGTAAGAAAATATTTTTGAGACCCAGATTGTTAAGTGTACCATTTGAGAAAGAAAAATGTTTTTATTATAGTAGAGAGTCTGGTTGGAATCTAATAAGTATGCGTAATTGTATTGCATGTTATTAAGATACAGAAGTCTTTAAAGAAGAAAAGATTACAGTCTTTAAAGGTATCATGGACATAGGAAATTGTGAAAAATGGTAGTTTGTCAATAATATTACATAATAAAAGTTTATAGGTCACTACAAACTTTTTGATAACTTCAATTTTTTTTATATTTATCGGTTTTTTCACTGAATATGCCAATTCTGAAGGCAAAAAAATTTGTGCAGAAATGCAGCTTTTCTTGGAAAAACGCAATGTGAAAGAAAAGTTATTGATCTGGTTATCAATAAACTCACTTGCCTTCACCTTTCCAATATTGTCAACTGAGTGGATGAAATGGGAGTATTTAGATATTGTGAAATGTATCTTGTCTTTTTTCTCAACACTTCTGCCATAAGAACAATTTGATAGACATGACTTTTTGTAATAAGCCTTCCACCACGCTTTAAAATTAATTATATCATTTGGCTGTACCACATGGACAAAGAATTTGGATGATGCCTTTGTGACAATTTGAACAAAATCCCAAATTGAATATAACCGGTCTTCCTTTTTTAACTTCTTTTTCACACACCCAAATGCTCTGTCACAAGGCAGAAAAGAATGCCCTCTGACTGGGTAACATTATTCTATTTTACTGAACTTCTTGAGTTCCACCATGACTGCAAAACATGATGACGAACAACAAAGTATGATTTCTATTTTGACCTCCACAGTTGTCTGAAAAGACATAAAGGGTCTTTATACCTGGAGGAACTTCAGTGTTTATGTAATCATTTACAAACGAGGTCATCTCATTGGGGCCTTTGCCACCGACACCTTCATGGTAGATATAAAATTTTGACATATTAGTTTTTTAAATTTGTAATGCAAAAAGCATTCACAGTTAGTTGTCGCAAGTAAAAAGTTTCCTGAACTGGAATTTGTGATAATTGCAAATTCATCATGTAATCAAAAGCCAATCCAAGTACAGTGTCATTTCTTTCTTTCGAATGACAAACTAAAATAATATTCTTGACAGCTGACGTTTCCTTCGGTGCCATTCGGCTGTGTTGCCAGGGTTGGTTAAGTGAAAAAACAACACAATTGTATGCACTTGTGTTGTTTTAACAATGACCGAAGAGAAATGTCAGTCAGTTATGTTGTTTTAACACTAAGTGGTATTTTCAGTAGTTCAATTTAAACAGAAAAAGCAAAGCAATTATGTTGTTTTAATGCACAACTTATTAATGGCCATAGACTAAATCCAAAATAGCTTTAAAGTCGATTTCGGCAAAAATGTTAATTACGTTGTTTTAGAAATCATCGATTCAATTATAAACTTATTATATTCCAAAATAATATAATTTTTGGGCCTTCTAGTTTAATTTTGTGTCCTCTGTAAGTTAGTTTGGGAAATGTTTGATATCTTGAGTAGTTTCGTAGCAAATATTACCAGACCCAAAAGATGTTTTTTTTTTTATCTTCAGGCGTCTTAAGCGCACAGGCGACATAATATATAACTTACCCATTGTATATAAAATAAACTGACTATAAATATTTTTCTATAAAGAGTATGTATGCTGCATACACCATAAGGATGTATGTATACTGTAACTAAGCGTGTAAAAGTCGACTGAATCGTGTTAACATTTGAAAACATTGTCTGCATACACCATATTTATTTGAGTACTAGTAACTCCCATATTTTAAGTTCCTTTGCGTTACTTTTTTGCTTCCATTAATGAAATTCTTATATTATATTTCTTTTATCTGGCTATAAAAACTTAACAGTATGATGATTTATGGATGTGTTAAGGAATGTTGTGACAGGCTAAGAACAAGAGGTGTAGTAAGTTCGTTAAACCGAGAACTGATAAGTTTTGGTGATAGCCAAGTGATGGTATGATGGTTATAGATTAGACACACACACTCACACACACACACACATATGTATGTTGCAGCGATACTCAAACTTTCTTAATATGGGCCACAAACATGTTTTAAGCTAAGACGGCCAAAAGCCATTAGCGTAGACCCATTCGAAAAAAAAAAAATCCGGAGGACACATTCAGCTAGCGACCGTGCTAGGGCGATAGCCACCTGAGGAATATTGCAATCTCAGGATTGAATGAGATGTATGATATGACGAAGTTGTCGAGAGACCAGAAACTCGCTAGTCAACTATCCAATGAGGAGCTTTTGGATATCCAGGAGGCTTTGAATAATATTCAACGAGAAATTGATAGATTGCAAAATACACCATAATAGTATTTTCTATTGCTCAATTTACAAACTTATTATACTTATGATACAGAAATTGAGATTATGTTGTCACTATTGTTCTTTTGTTTTGTTTATGCATTTAAATATAAGGATAGCAACCAGTGCGAAATTAATGATAAAATATTATGATTACCATTGGAACCAATACAACATAAAATATATGATTGTTTTTTTACCTGCGACTCCGTGGAAATCGGTTGGCCCACAAGAAGTCGCAGAAGATTTCATTTAGATCATCATCCTGGCAGGCCCTGGGCCAATCTCAAGCTTCATTACAATATATTTAGTGGTTTAGTCACATCTCTTTAGAAGTGTGAATGTAGGTAAATCAATAGGGTATGTAACTTTGCTTTAACACGACTATCCAGGTGGTTAGTTAAATAATGAAGCAAAAATGAAACCACTTCATCTGAACCCTTGCGTCCACAGGTTTCAGGATAAGTATAAAAGTTAGAACTTTCATCTCCCAATGCATGGATATTAAAAGTACATTGATAACTGACGCTTATAATACACGTCATTTGTGGTAATGTTTGGCAGGGACACATTTTTTTGGTAGTCCATGGCAATTGCTTGAAATTCCACATCTCTTTTGCTCTTCATTCTTGCATTCTTCTTGCGATCATAAAACGTTTGAGCCTTTTTCTTATGCAAATTATTAAGAATAGCAAATTATAAAGAATATATATCAGCTAATAATGCCTGCTTTTATTGTAAATTCATCACAGGCACTGCAAGTGTCAGTCCTTGGATAGCCAAATGATATATTAAACTCTGTATTACAGATGTTTCTATAAGTTTCATAAGATACATGATTTTGTGACTCATATGCATCCAAGTATAACTTATACATTTTCTTTATGTTTAGATCTTCAGGCAGATATTCTTTTTTTGTATCATTTAAGCTGTAGTGACTTAACCTTCCTTTGAAGGATTTTATATGATTACATATCAGATCTTTAATGTTACTGTCTAATCTCTTGTTTGAGCTTGACTTGCCTCTTCTGTCACTTGGTGCAGTACCGTAAAATGGGGTGAATAGAAAGGATTTCAACTTTTGAATCGAAATTTCAGTATGTTTTTAGGAAATTCTGAAGGTAGCAGTCATTGTATCTTGTGAGTTAAAGTGTAATAAACTGTTTTCAATAAAAGACTAACTTAACTTTCTTGCCATTTATTTAATAAATTACAATTTATGAGCGTTTTCTATTTACCCGCAATATGGGCGAATCGAGTCGAAAAGGGGGTCAATAGAAAAAAATTTATTTATGTATGTACTCAGTACATATACCTACAAATTATTTACTATAGTACCATTAACTTTAAAAAAATAGAACAGGAATAGTAAATTATATTTTCAATGTAAAAACAATTAGGGCCAATCACCCATAAAAAAACTTATTTACATAGGTAACAGTGAATTTTGCTGAAAAATTATGTTTAGTCTGTCAGCTAGATTATCAACACATATTGACACTTGAATAAAAAATGAGGATGACAACGCTTTAAAACTTCGGATTATGTCACAAGATAGTAAAATTTTAGTATTAAGTGACGTCACAATCCCCACTAAGGCGCTTTATTATTGTCAAGTTTTATTAATTTAAGGAAGCAAAAGATACGTGGCTAACGTTTTTTGATGATCTAACTGACGGACTAAATATAATAATTATATGTTTATCCAGTAAAAATCCTTTTTAAATAAAAAATAAACGAACTTATAAAGTTAAAAAATTATTTCTATATACGTACTTGTGTATTTATATGTAAAAGAATCTGAATAAAATCAACTAAAAACAAAACCTATGTGAATTAATAAAATAATCATAAAATTAAGTTAACATTTTTATTAATCATAGTACGTAAGTAAGAAATTATTATAATATTATTTGGAGAATTCCATATGTATATTTAAATAATATTATCATCTAGTAAGTCTCTTAGTATAGCCTCATCGTCTTTATAATACTTGCTCGGTCTTGCAGTCTTCTTTAAAATTAATAAAGGCGCTTCAGGGGAAACTTTTTTGTATTTCTTATCATATCTAATATTCTTACGAGTTTCTAAAAAGTTTTTATTTTCTATTATCTTTGTTTTTTTCTTTTTTCATCATCGGTAAAGTATCAGTTATAACTTCTGCCACAGTATATTCTTCTTCGTTATTTCCTAATGAACAGTTTGATTCACCAGCATGTTCAGACTGATTGACGTTGTTAAGACCGGTTTCTATATTTTCAGCTGCTGCTATAGGGTTTATTATTGATAAATCACTTAGTGGACAGTTTTTAATAGTTAGTTCTCCTCCACATTCCAAGTCATCTTCAAAATATACAGGCATATCTAAAACACTGTCATTGATGTCTATATTATCATTTCGTTTGTCTGTAAATGCATTGCCTGTGCCCACATTTTCCTCTCTGAAATCATATAACTCCTCCATCAACATGGTTGCCTTCATTTTTGTCTTTTTACCTATCCCTTTTCCTTTAATACTTTTGTTTAAATTTGTTGTTTCTTTAGGCAATAGATTTTCTTTTTTCACTGAGTTATCTAACTTTTTTTCTTTTCTTTGTGCTTTTGATGTACTCGGACCTGGTGTTACTTCGGAGTCTACATAGTCCTCAGTAGAATCGCAAACACTCTTTCCTGCGACCACGTTGAGTTTCTGCTTTCTTTTTAATTCTTTTACGCCCATAGTACCATATCGCATGTCATTTAATAAAGTTAGTACAGACTCATCCACTGCTTCCCTATGTCTACTGCTATTGTTCGATTGTGTTGGTATTCGAGATAGCACTTGCGTAGCATCTAAAGGATATATACCAGTTTTTTTAAAACCGGCTTTTAAATTAGACTCAGCATTTTCTTGAATAACCTCCATTAATTTCTTCAGTAATTTAGGAAAGCAACCTTTTGGCACACATGTCTCATTGCTGCCATCTGTTTTTTTTCCACTTAAGAAGTATTTGCCGCTAGGCTGCTTTCATGGGCCTAAAAAAGGCTACATCGAGGGGTTGAGTTATGTGTGTTGAATTACTTGGTAAAAATACAAAATCAATTTGCTGTTCTTTGCAAAGTTTTATCATATCAACTGACAAAATATGTGAAGATAAATTATCGCCTATTAGCAGCTTTTTTCCCGGCTTATCAGCGAAGAAGGGAATGACGATGGATTGCAGCCAATCTTCAAAAATTGTACCATCGAACCATCCTGATGCCGAAAGATTATACCTTGCACCTTTAGGCCCGTGAGAAATCCATGTGTTATATAAATTTTGTGCTTTGTATACCACGTATGGTGGTAAAATCTGGCCCTCTGCTGACCCCGCTATCATTAAGGAAACACTGGCCTTTGTGTGATTCATGACGCGTTCTGGATACTTAGTGCCGCGTTTCGTAATAATTTTTCTGCGCCCTGGATCGTCAGCGAGATTTGTCTCGTCATAATTGACGATATTTGCCGCTGGAACATCGGCCAAAGATATTTGTAGTTCTTCAAAATATTTTGTTATGATTTCTGCTGACACGGCAGCTCGAGACCTTTTAATATTTTGGCATATTCGTTGAGAAATTTTATTTAAAAAACCTTGGATGAAATCAGGCCCAGGGAAATTATTTTTGAATCGCTTATGAGTAATCCCAATCTTATCCAGATACATTTTAACAATATATCTTAAGTCTAGTGAGTCCAGTGGATAGCCCCATTCTGCACAAACGTTTAAGTATTGGATGATATATTCTTCAGTTTCCAACGAATGTGCCCTTTGCCCACCATGCGATTTTACTAGTCCTTTGCTATGGCGATACAACACTGATGGGTGCATATTGTGTTTGATGGCTACTGTTTTTATCGAATCATTACCCTTTAAATAATCTTCTACCGCTTGCTTAAGAACATTTTCGTCATACCTTTTACAGCGCTTGCCTCCAGGTTCAGGTTTATAAATGCGCGGCATTGTCTAAATCTTCTGAACAAACAAAATAAACATTTATTTTCAATACGAATGAAAATAGAAACATAAACTAACTATTTCATAAAATTACAGTCACTAGGTACCCACAATCTCCCATAAGTACAAAAAAAGGAACAGGTATAATTTTGCGTAGCAGCCCTAGCAATGACAATTCTAATCACCCCAGTCATATTGCTACTCACCCCTCGTGCACTTCTATTTAGACTTTACGCGCTTCTATTTACCCCATACCTCAATTTTATCCACCCCTCAAGCGTCTTTTATTCACCCCAAACTTATTCAATTTATAGGTAACAACATTTGGACTTAATTAGAACGTAAATCATGCTTAATTTGACTTATCTTTGAGTTTTCTCAATAGTTAAGTAACTAACACTTTGCATAAATTCGTATTGATGTTTTTACGCATTTTGTGTAATGCCAAATAAAAATACGCGGCAAAAAGAAAATATTGCCATCAAAAATAAACTTTTTTAATTTTAGTGACATTCCTTGTTTTGCCCCTGTACCCTTCAATTTTAATTCAATTCCTATATTCATTGTCAACAATTTGCATGTTTTCTGTTGCAACTAAGTTGTAACTTTCCTTTGGAGTATTCTTATGAGAGTTCGAAATTCACCATACACTGCTTTTTGGGGATCGCTGATCGACAAATCCTGCAAAAAATTATCTCGTACAGGCAGTCTTTGCAGAAATTGGTTACTCAGCTTGATCAAAAATGATTGACATCTGTTAAGGAATTCTTCAATTTTAGATCCCATTCGAACATCATGTTTTAATGATTCTAATGTCATTGTTACGTTTGTGCTCAGGTACATGTTTTGTATAGGAAGGAAATGCATTCTTGAACTTGATGTATTGACTGAAGCGGAGTAGTTTTTATATAATTTATCTTCATAAAGCAACACAAAATGGAACTCATCATGTTTTGTATGTCTGTTTCAATTTTATGAATAAGTGTCTGATCACTTTAAAAAAAAAACATTAAATTTTGTACTTAACCTTCAACTGGTGACGTGCATATAAGTCACAGTATTGGAGAGGTGACGTCATTATGACGTATCATAATAGTAATATCGTAGTAAGCCATATATACTGTAGATTAAGTATAAAGGAAATAAAATAAGTCATGTTACGTAAAAGGTTAGTTTACTTCTAAAATAAAACATCTTTTTGACATATTTAATAGAAACTTAACTTTAATCATACACATGAACTTAACGTTAAATTTTGGTCTGTTTTTTGATAGGCATGAGATCAATCAACATAAAATTTAAAAAAAACTTTAAAAATACAACCAACCTTATTTTCTTATTAAGACTTAAGTAATTATTAAAAATAAACAATTTTAGTATATTGGTTGTATACAAAAAATAAAAGTTATGCCTGGTAACAAGTGACACAAATTTTTGAAGACAATCTAGACATGCTGGTTTTTTTGCACTTTTTGCATAAGTATGACGTTCTTTTTTTACTTTGCTGGGCATATTGTGCATGTCCTACATTTTTCCAGCTTTGCAGATGTGGTAGGTTCAGGTTCTGTATCTTCTATCTTCAAGATTCGCTTGATAGAAGCACGTATATCTCGAGAAATTTTTGGATTGTTATACCGACGCAACATGTGGGGCTTGCAAAGTTGGTCGGCTACTGTACTCAAAAACGTGTATCTGTCAACATGTCTTACATTTTGAGGGTTTTGGCACTTATACAGTACATAAGAATTTACTGCACAAATATCCATCAACCGATAAAAAAGAACAAGTGGCCAGCGCTTCATTCTCCGATTACAAGAATAGTTACTCCACATTTTGTCCAGACCATCAACACAATTTTTCGTGTTATTGTAAAACAATATTATCTCTGGTTTTTCACCTTCTTGATCGTTACACTTATCATGGTGCATCGACAATACAAGAACGACTTTGTTACATTTGGGTACATAAGAAATCATAGTGATTTCCTTAGTAAAACCATATAGCGTTTGTCCAACTGGTCTTGTCCTTATAGGCTTGAATTCTGAGGGGATCTCCCTTTTATTCTTGTATGAACAAGTACCGACATAAGTAAAACCAATTTCCTTCAAAAGCTTTACAAATTCGATTGATGTGAACCAATTGTCTCCTGTTACATTTCGGTTGGATTTGAGAATTCGTTTTGTTTGTTTGTAGTATTTTTGGCAGTTTGAGATGTAAAATATCATACAACTCAGATATATGTGTAGCCGGGTCAATCTTCTTTTTTTCTTCTCTGGTACTGGAATTATCGAAACGCAGAGCTGCTAATAACAGAAGAAATCGTTTTTGCGAAAAAATGCAACGAAATATTTCCCTGCCTTTCCCATCTGTCGCAAACAAAGACGCAGTATCTTCTTTATTGCTTTTAAAAATAGCAGTAAAAACCAGGCATCCTATCAGCGCACGTAATTCAGTAATATCGATGTCTTTCAACTCGGGCCGATCTTCCTTCTTGTATTTATTCCTCATATCTTGTAACTTTCTTTTAGTATGTAGAACAACTATTTGTAAAATATCCTCAGAGAACAAAATATTCCAGAAGTCTACTTCTTCAGTACAATCATGCGGCTTATTTGAGCCTTGAACTGTAATAATATTATGGCTCACAGTTCTAACACTGTTTCTATGAGGATCTTTATACCACTTAAACGGTTGTCTATTTCCCACATTTTTTCCCAAAAAGTATGGTCTGTTACTTGCTATGTTGAACAGAGGCTCATCGTCGGTGTCGTCATACTCGTCAACAATCTCTGGATCTCGTTCTTCACCCTCAGACTCGGCAATCTCACTTGTAGTGTCATGGTCGGATTCTAAGTAATGATTTGGTTCCAACTCGCGGTCCTCTTGGTCACTAATATCACTGTCAGTTTGATCTAATACTTCAGTGACTCGCCGCTCATAATCGCGATCATTTGGATTCATTTTGAACGAAATTGTACTTAAGCTCACAACTAAAACATAACACTAAAGGTGACGTAACGTCAAAATGACGTCGGGTACCTTCTAATACCTAAACTGTGCGCTTGCGACGTCCGTTCCGTGTATCGGCTGACGCCAAACTGCGAATAAGGCAGCTACTAGGGGAGGCGGTCGCGGGGGACAAGTCGATTCCGAAAAATGCAGTAATTTATTCGTTGCGACGTCAAATTGACGGCACGTCATCAGTTGAAGGTTAATGGGTAGTATAAAATCTAAAAAGTAAAGATAAAGTTCTGTCTCATCGCTGTTAAGGTGATCAAATATAACTTGACAAGTAGCATTTGCATTCTTATTCCCTAAAAACTCATTTTGAAAAAAAAGTTTTAATGCTGACCACTGCTCTATAATTCGGTGAATGCATTGATGTAGAGCAGTGTTTATCAACCTGTGAGTCGCGACCCCCTGGGGGGTCACTCATTTCAATGATCTTTCCGACGTAATAAACCTTGAGGTTTTTTGCATTAAACATGACTAAAACGTAATCACCTTCGGCCGGTCTTCTAGTCAGCTTTCCGAAATTTCCTCTTATTACTGAGAAGTCCTCAACATCTTCATACACTTCGTCCATAGCACTTTTGTCATTAGATGGTTCGGGCATAATTCCAGTCTCTTCTTCAGTCGTATATTCATTAATATTATTTTTATTGAAATTCCTTTTTATCTTCTTCTTGGGAACAATCTTTTTTTCTTTGTTATCTAAAACCGCTTTATGTTTGACCTCCATAGCTTTCGCCTTATTTTCCTTGCCCTTTTTCTTATCATTCATACTTTCGGTCAGAAAAGTAGATGCATTTTTATCGACTGATGAATCTCCGATTCCAGGTAATTCACAATTTTGTCCTGAAACTGATGGCTGGGTGGTATTGGTTTCATCATCAGAATCCTCACCATATACTCTCTTGTAAATACTAGCGCGTCGAGTGTCATGCAGATTGGTGTATGAAAAATCACCTTGTTTTGAAGATTTCAATTTGATAAGAGGTACGTCATCATCGCTAGAAACGTCTTCACAAAGATTTAAGTTTAAAGGTATCACAGGATCCAGTACCACGTTGTCGATTTCAGGTATGTCTTCATAAGTATTGACAGAGGGTGAAGCGTTTCTTGCAGCTTGTGAAGTTAAGTACATCTTTGGATGCAAGCATTCGCAGAATGCTCGTGAGCAGAAACAGCTCAAATTTCCGTGCATTACTTGACCACGAATCCTTGAAAAGATTTGGTGTACATCTTTGGTTCAAGGCAGAGGGATGAGATCATTCGGAATACATCTCTGGGCGTTGTCAATATTTTCTTTGGTGATGTAAAACAACTTAATCTTACTTGATTCTTGAAGAATTAAAAATAAAAAAAAAGTCAAATGCGTCAATAATGTCATTTCCAGTGTAAAAGCCAAATGAGTCAATAATGTCATTTCCAGTAGCCACCTTTTTGTCGGCTTCTCGTTTTAAATATCCTCCAATCCCATCAGCTGGACCCTTGCCATGGCCAGCTTCGAAAAATGACCAGCTGAAAGCTTGAAATCCATTATCAAATGTCTTTGTGCAAGCCAAATAAAAATTTGCCTTTTGGCGATACTGTGAAAACGGGCCGTCAGAGAAATAATGAATAGTGTCGATGTCCCCGTAATTTTCAATTATATGTTTCAGTATCGGGTCTAAATGCGCCCATATTGCAGCCGGTTGATGTATATTACACGGTGATATAGTGCAAAATGGCAAAACTTTGTGCTTTTCATCACTGTCATATACATACACGACAACAGTGTGAAGAGTTATTTGGTTACGTGATCCACCAAAATGATGCGCTTGAATTTCTTCACTACATTTAGCGTTGTAGTTTTCGCTAAAATCAACCAATATTACCGCTTCATTTGGTCGAATCTCGTCAAAACTTTGCCGGAAGTTCTTGTTCTGTGTTTTCATATTAAAAATATGCTTTTTTAATGTTTTCAGATCCCCTTTAAAATTCTCCAGCATATCTTGTATCGTGTCTTCTATCAGTTTTTTTTACATTCTTTATAGTTTTAATTCGTTTCCCTTCTTTCAAATAGATTTTCTTTTCTCGCACCCATTCCAACCATTGTATTTTGCCTTTAACATTTTCGCTGTTAGTTTTTATTTTTTTATCATGACACTGAACACAGACTCCATACATACAATCTTTTTGATTGCTGTTGCAAACTGTTTCCATTATCAGTGCGCCAGTATCTATTGCATTAATGACTCCTTTTCGTCTTAAAGCCTTGAACTTATGTTCGGCATTTGTGTGTGTTTTACAAAGACACATGTCTCTTCCATTTATTGTCGGTCTAAGTATGTAGAAGGGCCGGTGGTTTGTAAAATTGAAATATGAACATTTGACGCCCGGATTCTCAGCCTTAAAAGCCTTGAATAAATTTTTTAACGAGTCCAAAAGGTAACTTTTTTGTACTTTCTCATGGCCCCTAGTTACGGTTTCTTTTTTTCCAGCGGTATTCCTCGATACGTCATCCCTCAAAAAGAAACATTGAAATTTTTTTCTAAGTTCTGAATCTTCTCTGCGTCCTGTTATCTTTGCCTTGAAATTTCCTTTTGCGAACCCCAAACTGTCCTTTATAATTGTTGTCTTTTGCCGTGCATTTGTAATGTTGTCAAATATATTCTTCACCGTATTTTCTTCTTTTCTATTCTTTATATTTTTGTATCTTTCTTTTATAGCGTTTGTTAGGGTTCTGTATTTAATTTCTTCTCTGGCTTGTTTTTCTTTTGCTTCAAGTGCTTCTTTAGCCTTACGATGAGCTCTTTTCTTATGTTTTTCATATTTTACCTTCCACTTATTTGCTTCATTTTTTAGTTTCAAGTTTTCTTTATATAACTTGGTTCTATCTCTTCGAATTTTTTTTCTTCCTCTCTTTTTATGTCTGGAGTTCAAAGACGCAGCAGGAGAAGAGGGAGGTGGAGTGGATTCATGTTGTTCTTGAGGTAAATTGATTTCCTGCAAAATGGATGGAGAACTGGGAGGTGTATCGTTAATGATATTGCGAACAGCTTTTGTTCGTCGTCTTTGTTGTTGTTTGCGCAATTTCCAAATTATTCTGCAGTTATTTTTTTCCTCCGGCTCTATATTCGCAACCAACTTTTTATTTTTGTGATAACTTTCTCTTTTTTTTCTTTTCCGTTCAGCCAATTTATCTGGGTCTGCTTTAAGCCTTTCTCTATAGCGTCTTGACTTTTCTGTCTCCGACAATCCCATTGTCTTATCTAAAAAATGTAAAAATTACAATTAAACTAGACATAAAATCGCGTAATCAAAATGTATTCCCGAAACAGCCGAGTAATAAACAAAACATGAACTATTTAACTGTTAAAGTAAGTTTTAAATAATTATTGTCCTAGGGACAACCAAATTGTCCATGGGACAACCACTTTGGTTGTCCAAGTGACTGGTTGTCCGCGGGATATTTTTAAAATTTTGAGCCGCCAAGCAAATACTATTGTTATTTTATATATTAATCTCAGCTTACACTAAAATATAGACGAAAGCGCATCTCGTGTAGTATAGTTGATAACAATGCATCAAGTACTTACGTTTTAATCACAGTTGTCCGATGGACTGACAAAAAAGCCACCCACACTCACCAACGTCGCTCGGACGACTGTCGCCGTGATTTTATACAAATCAAAATGGCGTTTGAGCCCGACAGTTAACTATTGTGTTTGGCTTGTTGTTTAGGAGTCTACCGCGCCACCTGTGTTTTGGTTCCATAACTAAATTACGGTTGTCCGTGAACTGAAACAAGAGGTGTATTTGGTATTTATGGTCGTGATAGTATGTTTTTCGTGATGCGAAGTTTGTTAATGCATTGTGGCTTGGGGACAAATGTGATAGTACTGGAAAATTGTATTTAGTCTCTTGGACAACCATGAAACTACGCACAAATTAATAAAACAAGTAAAATATTGTTCACAATAATGCTAGAAAATATTAAAAGGAATATAATTAAAACCAATTTAACTCTTTATGATTTAATATTTATTAATTATCGTTCAGGGACATGATGCGTCGGACCAATAAAAGTTGATCGACCCATATATTGAAATAAAAGTTGTTAATTCTAGATATCTAAAAAGTCAGTTTTTGTGTGGATTCCAAGTACTTTCAGCGTTATAATATTAAGTATGAGGTCAGTCAAATCGTGAAAAAGAAACAAAACAAAAAAACATAGAGTTACGATAGTTTAATACTGATTTCAAACAGAATCCTTATTAGGTACTTAAAAACTAGTGATCAATGTTGTCTACGATTACATCATTTAAAAATGCTGCTGGAGGATTGAACACTTCATGCCTTGCGTAATCAATGTACCATATTATTGACGTTATGTGTGCACAGCTGCCTACCGTTCTTCGCTCAGTCAAACAAGCGCAGTAATAGTGACATATTGCATTAATGCCGATTTGATCCCTGTCTATTAAAATATAACAGTAATATGTTCTCGATCTAATATGTCTGGACTGAATGCGTCCCCTTAATGGCCAACTATTTTGAGGCATATTGTATAACTGCATGTCACCGCGTGCATCCTCCCCAAATACTTCTATCATATACAAGCCGTTTTGTATGTGTTCACCGCAATAAGATTTGCAAGTTTCACTTGATAGGAGCCCAATGCAAACATTTTAATGTCATGTTCTGTGACTCGCGGAAAGTCTTGTAATTCAATGCCTATTAAGGTTATTTTCATTCACATAATTGAATAAATGGTTGGGTACATTAATATTTTGTTATATTTTGTTAAATATGAACCCTGCATTAACGTTGTCAGTAACGGGATCACGAAAGGCATTTAATAGAGCACCTGCTATTTTGAAATCTGTGAATGCGTTAGGTAGCGTAGAATTAAAATAATCTTGGCGTAGCAACTTAAAATCTCGTTTGAACCTCCCGTTTATGATTTCAATTACCCGTCGACATATGGTAACCAGTCTTGATTTGTTGGCTTCATCAGTGGTTAATTGCGTTTCATTTCTGTCTTTCGTAGGCGGTAAATGTACTTCATACCCACATGATCAACCATCATCAACAGCATCTCGAAAACCTTTGTCGAAAATGAGCACATCGTTTACTTCGAGTAACCAGTGGAGCGTACTATTTTCGTCGATCAATTCGGACATAATAGATGCATCTGACTTTGTAGCAGCGAAAGGCCCTAATATATCTATAATATATCCATCAGTCGATACCAACAAAAACGGTTTTAATAGGTTTTGGAACTTATGTAGGCTGTATGATAACCGTTGAAACAAAAAGTTGGACCTTTTTTGAATGTAGAGATATGTCCCGTCGCAAATAATAATCGCCTTCATGTTTGCTTCTGTGCCAAATATACCTTTAGGTATTGTCTGGTTTCTTTCCAAAATATTTTCTCTGGTTATATGATCAAAACCTAAGTGACGATCAACAAAATCTGCTGTTAAGCATTCTCTCACTTTTTTTAGATCCCTTCCTATATTTCTTCGGGACATTCGAAACTGACTAGCTAATCTATCATTCGAATCTCCGGTACTCAGTTTTGTTAAATAAATGCCGAGTGCTTGACGTGGTTTACGACATCTTTCGATCAAACTTGGAGTTTCTTCGATTATTAATTGAAACTGATTATTGTTGAAGCCGGTCCAAAAATGCATGTCGTCCTCGTTTATGGCGCCTAGCCTTTCAAAGTCCAAAAACGTGTTTCTTGAGGCTCTTGTTAATATTGTACAAACATCAGTGAAGTGGTCACTGTCAAAATCATGTGTCACGTTACAAAAATCTAATAATTAATTCCAGGCTTTACCTTGTAGGTGCTCTAGGCAAACACGAACATGTGGTGGTAAATACAGTTTGTATTCTATTAGTAAATACTCTTTTACTGCGTCTGGCACGCGACGATTTGGATTATTCCGGCAATTATTAAAAACGCAGTGTCTGGCCGTATTCGGTGCTCTCATGTACGCTGGAACTTGGAGAACCGCCACATTTCCTTCACGTTCAACGTTAACTATTTCTTGATTTGCAACATTTTCTCGAACCGGTAATCGAATTGCATTCTCGGTTCTTTGCCAGCATCGATGACAGAGGTAACGTGTATTATTAAATGCAACCTGAAAAGATAAATAAATCAATTATCTCAATCCATACCCCACACCCAACACATGGTGTCAGGTGTGGGGTATGGATCGAGATTATATGTTCTGCTTACTTATTAAGTCAAGCACCTTGCTTGCCTCTCTTACTAAGGGTTCCATGTCGAGTCCGAGGTGTTCACTTAATATATTTACTTGATCCTCAGTCATCGTACTCATTGAGGACTCGTTCGACTGGTGACGTAGGAACTGTATGATTTGAGACTCCGTTAGAATGGAGCTCTGGGTTTTGGCCTTGTAGTTCTCAATTGTCTTCGTTTTTGGATCGAGATATTTTTCGATTGCCATTGCGGTAACAATTAAATCAGGATACTGACTGGAGATGAAACACTGTTTGTTTGGGTAGATTAAATGGATATAAATGATATCACTCTCAGGGAATCCATCCCGTTTCAGATCGTTTACTATGGATCGACGCTCCTCCGCATAGGTAAAGCTGCTGAGGTATGAGCTGCTGAGGTAAAGGACGAAGAGCAACTACGGCTATACCTACTATAATGACTCTATTAATCAATGAGTAAGTTGTCATCTCAGAGAGTGCAGTAAGCATTTTGGTGTGTGTTTTAAGGGCCTGTGATTTTGTTTCATCATATTGCTTCTGCATCATGTTGTATATTACGCGTTTTAGTGTTGGTCGCACGGATGAAAGTCGATTTATAACATTCCCTCCATTCTGTAGCTGAAATGTCTCCCTTGGGTCGGCCGTCTGGTCGACGAAGTCGAACGAGTCCTCAATGAGTACGATGACTGAGGATCAAGTAAATATATTAAGTGAACACCTCGGACTCGACATGGAACCCTTAGTAAGAGAGGCACGCAAGGTGCTTGACTTAATAAATAAGCAGAACATATAATCTCGATCCAAACCCCACACCTGACACTATGTGTTGGTCTATGACCTCTTGATTGTAAGTCCTTCGTGCGCTCGTGTGGTGACGATAATAATACAGCAGCAATTCTTATACTCTCCTTTATTGGTGCTTACCACAAATACGTATTACAATATGTAATGAGATATGCTTAGCACAATATATACGTCTACACTATGTATAGCCTTTTGGCCAACTAAAATAAACTCGATAGGCTTTACTTATGACATCTGTCAATGTCAATAATGACATTGACAGTTACATCTTACTGTTGATATATGTAACAAATCGATCAATCCAATCCAAGTTTTTAAAATGAGACCAACTGATGGCCTATCCCACTATGAATCTCATAAAAAGATTTTAAAGCCTAAAATCTTCTACTGTCTATTAAAACGTAAAATAATTGATTGATCTGACGACTCCGGTCGTCAGCAGCACTACACATGTTAACGGGGACGATGACACTCGATTTATATCAACTAAATATTTTAATACATACAACTGATACTGGCAGAAATGGTTGCGTATAAAAGCAACCACACCGCATCTCACACTACGTTCGTGTATGTTCGGCCGTCATCGGTTGGCATCGGGTGGGTGAAATACGCCGTTCGGTACAAACAAAGGCAGCGATCGCGGGCGCCTCTGGCGGCCGGCGGGCGACGTGTACGCAATAAGTATTTCGGCAGTTACACCTTGCTTAATAGTTTAATTTATTTTTAACTTTTAAACACATTTTTTTTAATATCTGGAACTAACAACTTTTATTTCAATAGATATCATTTAAGGAACTATAACATTTTTCCCACAACGAATTGAGACTAGTCCCCATAATAACAAATGATACTCATGAAAGGAGCTTTCTAACGACATACGTCTGGTCGTTATTGGTCGGTGGGTACGCGTCCCATACAGTTTTTCCCCTCATCCTTTTGGTGGAGTGCCCCCAATTCTTCACAAATAATCCGAAACAATCGTATCTGCAACGATTTCCTTTAATAGAATTTACAGTCCTTATAATAATATCTCGTAGAACTTGGCTGTATTCCTGTGGGAAGGGCCGCAAGAGCTTGGCGATGGAGAAAGCAATGCACATCCAGCAATGACATCACTTTTGCTCCGTCACTGCAAATAGCAATGCATTTATTTGCCCAATCGATATTCATATCATGCGTAGCTTCAAGGAACATGTTATGCAAGCACTGACCTGTATTTGTGGGAAGCGCTCTGCAAAATAGTATTTCTTCCATTAATTTTTCACTGGATTCAAAACACACAAAAGCTACAAACTGCGCACAACTCGCAATATCCGTGGATTCGTCAAATTGCAAAGATACAAAAGTACTTTCCTTTATTTTTCTATGACTTGATCACGAACGTCAGTGGTCATATCGCTTATCCTGCGTTGAATGTTATTGTCAGAGAGAGGTATACTTTTGAGTTTTTCGACCTCTTGTTTCCCAAACATAATCTGCTATATCTAAAGCCGCTGGTAAAACCAAATTTTCGGCAATAGTGTGAGGTTTTCCTGCTTTAGCCACACGAAAAGCTACTCGATAACTAGCAAGCAAAGCTTTCTCATTTAGGTTGGCCGTTTGTACTATGTTTTACTAACCAGTGTATTGATGATAAAGAGCTTGTAATTTTCTGTCAAAAAATTCCACGGGCTTATTTTTTTCATTTGGATATTTTGAGGTTGAGGTTTGCTACTGTGGTTTATTCTTAATCACAGTAAACACGAATTTCAAATAATTGTCGTCATAAAGACGTTTTTTCTTTCTTTTAGTTCCACTACTCTCACCAGAAGTTGACGGTTCTGTTGATCTTTTCAGGAATTTATCAATTTTAAATTATTACAAATCACTTCAAATGCGTAATTATTACTAAAAGGTAAAAACAATGTCTCACGGTCGTCAAACTATTGAACCTTCGCACTATGTGGACTTTAGGCCATTTTCGTGTCATAAATATGTAACTTCTTTGTTTTTCAAGATATCTCCATGATTTTTTTTATACTCTTGAATAAATACACTTTCAATTGAAACACATTTTGATTATATAAATATATTTTAATTGGTTAAAAAAAAAAAAACTTAAAAAAGGGAATATTTGATAATCTTTATATTATATGTTATACATTCTACATAAAATAACGAAATTGAATATATTAAACAATATCGTAAATATAAAATGACTAATAACTTATATTATAACTAGCTTTTGCTCGCGGCTCCGCCCTTGTAAATACTACTGTATTTGAGGTATCAAGTTGTTTGAGTGTTGTTCCCATGGGAATACTATACTTAGTATTCCCATGGGAACAACACTCAAACAACTTGATACCCATAATATTTGTATTTTATAATAATTACATCGTAATTATTAAGATTCTTATATGTTATTTAATATTTAAAGACATAAATACCACAAAAGTAACCTACTAAAATTCGCCCAAAAGTTCCACAGTTTCTTCTAGAAGTTCTTGAGTTTTTTTATAAATAGGATTCCTTAAACTCTATATATAAGGGTCCGAAGTATACAATAGTGTGTGCAGAACGTCTTCATTAGTGGCTATTCTTTATGTATGTTATATTCTTTTATTTATATATGGAGCATTTTCTTGCGTGATGAAGTCTGAACTTTTTATAATCTATTGCGTGATTCCTGGGCATCTTCGGAGAGTTGCCCGAGAGCCAATACAGAAAAATGTCGGATAACACTTTCACCGTGAATTAAAACTTTATGCACCGAAGATGGCATGTAATACCACTTATATTTATTAACATAAAGTTGTGCCGTGTCTAATGCGTACTGACCAAATTTAGTAGGATTTATATTTCTACCACTCGACATAACTTGGAGCAGATTATAAAATCTTTTTATTAGTTCTTCATCTCTAAACCTTCTTTGAACGAAAGCATTCTTTTGTTTTTTTAATCCTTTGTTTTGACAGACCATTTTCCAAAGGCTAGATTGTAAGACAGATGTAAAAGAAGTTCCATAAATCTTACCCAACAATGCTAAGCTGAAAGACCATATTGGTAAGCACTTTCATCAACATTTGTTTTGTACTTTTTCCAAATCGTTCATTTCTGTAGGTTTTGCGCCACAAATAGTACATACAGCACCTGATGAAGTCTCTGTTAAAACCTGAGCCACTTTTCCATCAATCATTGTTAAATATAAAATATGTTTTATTTCAATTCCTTACCCACTTTCGTTCAGTAATGTAGGATTAAGAGTAGTTATTTGATTATTTATTTCATCAACTACACTTTGAGTGTTTTCTGGAGTCTCCTTCGAAAATTCTATTAAAATTGGACGACAAAATCTGACTGATGATGAAGCATGATTTTCCCACAGTGTTTCATTACTATCGGTATCAACAAGTTTGAGAGGCACCATTGATGATATAAATAAATTTCCACCAGGCCACCAGCTCCAGGTGGACCGCCCGCGTCGTAAGACATGTGAAGAGAGCTCCCCATCTCTTCTCGTGACGTCGGCCGAGGGTAACCGTCATCGGGCCGAAACAGTCTCAGGTCAGGTCTCCAGAAGGACCACGCACTACTGTAGGGGACTGTATTGAATCGGTGATTTCAGAATGGGCATTAGTCCTTTACAATGAACTATAGGGAATCAAGAAAAAACTTAATATTTATTCTTAATATTTTGTCTGTACTGTGATGTTTTCTTATATCGTAATATGGAACATATTATATACGATGACAGTAAAAGATTACTATAATTTTATTTGTATACTCTTAAAAGTGACCTTAATTAATTTGGACTCATGCCTTTTCTGCAATATACCTGGACTAATGCCATTTTTTAAATTAAAAAAAATTATAATATGTGAATGAAGCCCTTTTTACACTTAAATAAAACCATTTTCATGTTAAGAATGTGTGCCTTTTATTAATTAACTAGCGGACCCGACAGACTTCGTCCTGTCAAAAAGATTTGTAATGTGGGAGTTTTTTGTTCCTACCTATTTTATAGTCGGGGCAAAAAATTCTCCTGAACAGAGCCGTCACCCTGGTGATAGGGCGTTGTGAATTAAAAATAATTAAATTAAACATATATAAGCATTTAACAGTTAGTAATCGCTTTTTTCTTAATCATGTGAATCATAATTATTAACAAAAATCAGATTTATTTTCATTGTAGTGCTTTGTGATATACGATGTTTTTTGTTTGATTACCTGGCGCATAGACAAACAAATCTGATGGTGTTCCAACACGGGAACAGGCAACATACAATTGACCATGTGTGAAACATGGGTTTTCCAGATTAATACCACAAACACTTAATGATTGCCCCTGGGACTTGTTTATGGTCATAGCAAAAGCAAGCCGAACAGGAAACTGTAGTCGTTTAAATTCAAATGGCACATCAGTCGGAATCATTGGGATGCGCGTTATGAGAACATCTTCTCCTTTATACTTTTTTTTTTAGTATAGTTGCTTCTATCATGTTATTTAGTAATTTTTATTACGTTATAAATATAAATATCACGTTGTTTAGTAATTTTTTATCGCTAACCGTGTGCCGTTGCAAAGACGCGGTTGGTTGATATTTCGCAACATTATAACTACCGATCCAACCTTTAATTGAAGATTGTGAGGTGTCAATCCTGGCAAATCTAGCGCAGTTGGTTTTATTACTGGAGATCTTACTTATCTTTTCTTTTGTTATACTGTTTAATTGTACTATGGCATAATAACCACGCATTTTTATCAACATAATCTAGATAAAATTTTATTCTCATAGAATTATATCCATCTAACTTTTCCTTTCAGTAGTCTTACTGATTTTACTATTCTGTGGCACAAAATGATATAAAATATCATCAAAACTTATAATATTGTTACTACGATATTCATTATGGGGAAACTCGTGACGCTCGGGCCCTTGCCCATACGAAAGTGAAAAAAATTTTTCGTCTTTCAGCGCTGCTACTTTCACAGTGAACTCTCTACAAGGAACACATACACACACTAAAGTATTATCACTTGTTTTTGTTACACCCTGTATAATGAAGTAAATAGTGTAAGAAGTAGGTAAAGTAATAATATTTCATTAAAATAATTTGATGATTTATGAGGTAGACGTTCATCTTGTTAATTTTTGACCTAGCCCGTGACGACTTCCTTCTTTTATTGTCTTTATTGCCCATATTATTTAGGCACTATTCACTCTTATTATCACAAAATACACCGATTCGTTTTTGTAGGAAGCAAACTAACACAGGTCCGTCGTCTCTAAGCGCCACCGCGCGACTGTCGGAGCTCGGTAAGCCGCGGCGTTCGCGAACTCTCAAGGTATCTTGTCACTGGCATCAATAAATAAATGATACAATTTCCATTTTTGCGAATATGGATAGATAATCATTTTATCTAATTAAAGCTATAAAAATTAGGTCGTTTAGTTCAGTATTCTTGGCACAGTATTGAAAAAAGATTTTAAAAAGAGGTAACTTTGGCTTCGTTTTCTATCGAGTGAAGTTCTTCTGTTTGTGTCACTTAATGCGAAGCCGAATACGTTATATCCTCAAGTAAAGGTCGTAGTTTTTTCAAAATTTTTAGACGATAGTGTAAGGAATGAAACGGGATCAAAAAACTTGTCCACGCGCTATTTCACTGTTAGGGCCGAAACACATAACGCAAACTGCTTATTTTTGCGGCGCCGCAACGCCAAAATCGGCAGTTGCGTTGCCGCGTTGCGGCGTCGCGAAACAGGGCATTATGGTAGGGTAACCATTTTCTCGTGATTTTTGAGTGTGGATAGACGTCTCTCTGCGATGGATCGTAATAAACTTATTGCTTATTTGTTATTAAGAAGACATTATTCTATCTTAAAAATACGGCAAAGAAGATACTGGATACATCCATTAAGTAAGGGTATGAATCCAAATGGCGAGTTCTTTTCTAAAAAATACGAAGCATTAAAGATAGACGAAAAAAAATTTGTTGCCTACTTTAGAATGAGTATATCATCATTTGAAGAGCTATTAAGCGAGTTATCAAAATATATACAGAAGAAAAAAAATAAAGGAAGGAAACCAGTTACTGCTTTGGAAATGCTGGGCTTAACTTTAAGGTAAAACAAATAGGTTTCTTATTTTTTTTTATTAATGTTTATGGCACTCGGAATCAAATGTTTAGTTTTATTTGTACCCCTGGCTTTATACACCTGTGGTACTAGCGGGGTGTCGATAAAAATTTTGCATCACTAGTGTTCATGGTTTGGGGGTACCTAGTGGTACAAAGCCAAGTTCAAATGAAACAAGACAGAATCAAATTAAGCTTTTTGCATTATACAATTTTCTTACTTTAAGAATACTTTAATAGGCCTTAAAAAATGTAATGATCAATTTAAGAAAAATCAAACTCCTCATCTTGTGAAACATAGGAAGTAGCTGACGTTTCGTCCAGTAAAAATGGTGAATTTATTGGACGTTGTTGGTTTGATGATGAGGTAGTCCTCTGTTCAGTAATCGAACTTCCAGGAGTAGAAGTGTGGTAGCCACTCTGAACCGTATTATCGTATCTCATTGTTGAATATCCTTGATTATAACCCTGATGCTGATATTCTTGATTATAGCCGTGATGTGTATTTTGATGAATTGAAGGTTGAAGAATGTCCGTTAATATTTGAAGCACCCGACTTTGAAATATCAATGTTTGATTCTCATTTAACGATTGTAGAGATGGTAAAATCCCCTTGAAAAAATTCAAATGTCTATTCTCCGGTGTTTTTAATATTGCCAATAAATCTTCTTCAATATCATCCTTATCATCTGCCTTTCGTTTTCGTGGTTGACTTTTATAACGAGGCAATGCCGTTATTTCATTCTCAATATCTCCTTCCGCTACACATAAACTGGAATCAGTTGCATTTTGTGAAACCTTTTTCAAAAACTGTAATTGTTTATTCAAGTGATATTCTTTAATTTTTGCAGCTCCAGCTCCTGATCGATTGGCATCTTTTAGTTTTTTTTGATATTTAGCAAAATTATCTTTTATGGCCTTCCACTTCTTGACTAAATCATTACCTGCAACAAATAACTTCACAAGTGAAAAATAGTAATAAAGACTAAAATTCCCTAAATTCCATTTATACTACATATAAAATTACATATAAAATTTGATATAACTTTCATAAGTACTTTCGGTCCATCCAATTTCATATAAATGGCTGGCCGCCGAAAAAGAACAATTTTCTGCTTTTTCTTGACTTAGGCAAGTTAAAAACTGATTGACCTTGCCTAGAACAACCATAATGTAAAATATTTCTTGAGTACTTCTTTGAAAAACTACCTGTCTATCTTTGAAAATCTATTCCTTTAGCAACACTATTACCTGCGCAGTTTGAGTTTGATTATACCTACATTTGTATTATTTTATTATTTGCCTACTAATTATTATTTCATTTTAGATTTCTAGCAACCGGCAGTGACTTTAAAACCATGCATACGAATTACTTCCGAGGAGCAAGTACAATAGCAAAAATTGTAAGGACAGTTTGTCGCGCCATATGGAAACATCTATCAAGTCAAAATATACCTCCTATAACAAAACAGGTTCTAGAAGATGTCGCTATTGAGTTTGACAAGAAAGCAAATTTTCCTAACTGCATAGGAGCTCTTGATGGTAAACATGTCCGTATTACATGTCCTGCGCACAGTGGATCACTGTTTTACAATTATAAGGGCTATAATTCAATAGTTCTATTAGCTCTTGTAGATTCTAGATATAGATTCATTTTTGTCGATATAGGAGCGTATGGCAAGGAAAGTGACTCCACCGTTTTCCAGAACTCTAAACTTTATGATTTGATTATGACACGCAAATTACCTATTCCTGTACCAAAGCCTTTACCAGGTTCTCAAAATGAAACTCCATTTGTTTTTGTAGGAGATGAAGCATTCTCAATTTCGAATAACGTCATGCGCCCTTACTCAGGGAAACATTTGTCGGTACAACAAAGAGTTTACAATTATCGACTGAGTCGTGCCCGAAGATATGTCGAGTGCGCTTTTGGCATTCTAGCCAATAAATGGCGCATATTTCATCGATCTATGAATGTGCAATACGAATTTGCGACAGACATTATCAAGGCATGTTGTGTAATGCACAACTTTGTTTTGAATCGAGATGGAGTACAAGCGACCGATGACATTATCTTTGATGATTCTGATCTGCAAATGTTGCATTTGCCCACAGCAAATGAAAATAATTTAAGCCCACATCTAATACGGAATGATTTTTGTAATTACTTTTCCAGTGATGTTGGCGCCCTAAGTTGGCAATTAAACAAAATATGAATGTTCGTATACCTACTCAGTTCAAAATACAAATAATACCTTAATACATTTGATTCAAACTATTTAACATGTTGTGAACTGCGAATAAACAATTTAAATGGCAATTTGGTTTTATTTATAGTATTTGTTTACCTTTTTGAATAAGAGCGCGAGAAAAAATATAATTTTAACTTAGAGAAAATCTTTTGCATAGGGCATTAAAATAAATGGTGTATTTCATATGATTAAAAAAAAAAAAGATACATGCTACTTACATTAAACTACAATTTTTACAATTTAAACCGCGGATCAGATTTTTACGTTTTTACTACAGTAAAAATTGTGGTTTTATTGTGAATAGTGATCGCGTAAACCTAAGACAATACTATGTTACTACTTACCCAGTTTTGATTTTTCGCTTGAGTTTTTTCCCTTGTAATCAACATAAACGATCTCACAAATGCTTTTCCATGCTTCTTGTTTTATAAATTTGTCTTTATAGGTTTCGTCACTAGTATCCCACAAACAACGGTGTTCCTGAACCGAAGATATAAACAGATCGACGTCAACGTCAGACATTTTAATTTTAAAACTGCTTCTCGGTTGACACGTGTTGTTTGCAAGAGTGTTAGAAACAAACTGCATCCTTGTCAACAAGTATGACGTCATAACGCTGGAATTCACGTCGTGCGTTGCGGCGCCGCACCGCTATAGCGCACTGCCGATTTCAGCGGCGCGGCGCCGCAACGCGCTTATGTGTTTCGGCCCTTAACTGGCCTTAATGTTGAACAGCTCACACCTACGAAAGAGACACAATAATAATTATATCTATATCAAAAGAAATTTTCAAAATTTCGGGATAAAGTGTAGACCATGTCCATCCTCGTACTTTAAACTATATCCATTGCAAATTTCTTTAAAATCGGTCGGGTAGTTCAGGCACTAAAGCGTAACAGACAGACGTACAGAGTTATCTTCGCATTTATAGGTAATAATATTAGTATAGATTTAATTACCTGTCATAGAAGAGATATCTTGAAAATATTTATTTTGACTAAGTAACTCTTTTTGTTCCAATTCTTTAAGTTTGGATAGATTTTCCAACACCTCTTGTTTTGCTTCGGAATCTAGGTCAAGATCTTCTGTAAAAATAAAAAAAAGATTCATGAAACATTTTCCATGCATTAGTCATGTTACTACTCAAACTTGGGCAACATTAAAAAGAATCCTCGTAATTTGAACATCATATTAAGTTTGTTTAAGTTACATTATTATATCATATAAAGCAAAATTTTGAAGAATAAAAGTTATAAAGCAATGAAAAAAGCACAAATTTTCTTAAAGTGTCAAAATCACTGTACACAACTAACCAATAAATTTTACGACGATGTCTAAACATTCCGTTTTTTGTTTGAATAACGATTCTTTCTCCTTTTGTTTTTCTTTAGACTTGTCCATCATGTTAAAAAGAAGCTCTCGTACGCTACTTTTAATCGGTTTACTCATGATTAACTTCTTTATAACAAAAAAACTCGTTAAATTAACACAATAATAATGCGACCACAGAGAAGTTGACAGTTAGTGTTATATGTGGATTCTTCAAAAGACTTAAAAAAAATCTATTTATTAAATTCCTACAATATAACTTTAGTTACTAACTTAATTCAAGTTAAAATAATCTTAACTAGGAGACCACAATCCTAGCACAAAGTTATTGACGACTGCACTGTTTTTGGGCGCTTGAGGTGTATTTATCATCTGATACAATGTACATGTAAGGGTTGCGTAAATATAATAAAATGTTCTATGTGTGTGTTGTTTCTATTAACAATTAAAACGTAGTGATTAAATTATCTTTATTAACAATGTCTTCATTATTTTACGTTATCAATCAATGAAACCCTTTGTATCATTCCTAGAAAAATAGAGTAGATAAGTTTAATGATGAAAGAATTGATATAATTGTGCAATAGAAAAATAATGGGAAGTTTACATACTTTACATTAGTTGACAGCATGACATGCTGCATTTCTTAAGTTGCAACACTGACATTTTGACACATTGTGTAAAAATGTCAGTGTTGCAACTTAAAAAATTGATGGGTTCACCATTCGCTAGCCAAACTATATATCACGATAAACAGGACAGTCTTAGATCAAATATCATTACTTATAATTTCTTACTATAAAGCTATCGAGATCAACATTAGATACGAGTATCACAACTGTTTCTTAACATTAGTAATTACACCTTTTTCTTAACATTACAAATCACAACTTATTCTTAATCAGTCTTGATCTAAATACTCAAAAAATAACATAAAAAATTAAGAAAAATTGTTTTAATAATACTATTGACTCCATCATCTTCCATATCAGATTCGGCCAAACAGTCTTTTGCCTTTTTGCTGAAATTTAAATCAAAGTACTCTGTCTGAAACTGTTGAGGTATACGAGGGGCGATCAAAAAGTAATGATAATGAGTATAATAAAACAACGATTCTAGTTTAAATTTAATTTATTTTTCTACATAGTCTTCTAACAAGTCGATACATTTAGTCCAACGTTTCTCTAAACCTAAAATACCCTTTAAAAAAAAATCTTTATCTTGGCTATCCCAAAATGCCTTTACAGCAGCCATCACCTCGCTATCATCCTCAAATTTCTTGCCCCTGAGGTGTTCCTTGAGCCGAGAAAACAAATAAAAGTCGCTGGGGGCTAAATCTGGAGAATAGGGCAGGTGTTCGACCAGTTCGAAGCCTGCTTCTCGAATGGCAGCCATCGCAACTTCGGCTTTGTGTGCAGGAGCGTTGTCCTGATGAAACAGGATTCTCGCTCGGAGTTTGCCCCGTCTTTTTTCCTTTATGGCTTCTCGCATTCGTCTTATTTGATCAGCGTAGTAGGAGCCCGTTATAGTAGCTCCCTTTTCCAGGTAATCAACCATTATAATTCCCTCAGCATCCCAGAAAACGGACGCCATAACCTTGCCCGCCGAGCTCGAGACTTTGAACTTCTTCGGCGTCGGTGAGGATGGCCTTTTCCAAGTCATCGATTGTTGTTTGGTCTCAGGATCAAAATGATGGATCCATGTCTCGTCCATGGTCACAAATCAAGACAGAAAATGTTCTTGGTCAGCCTGGAACTTTGCAAGATTGGCTCTTGAAATGTCAACTCGCGTTTTCTTTTGTTCGTCCGTTAACATTCTCGGTACCCAACGCGCGGAGACCTTCTTCATATTCATTTTGCTGGTCAAAATGCTTTGGATGCTGCCATATGAGATCCCTGTTACGTCAGCTAAATGTCTGATGGTTACTCTTCGGTCTGCTAATACGATATATTCGATTTTTTTCACGTTTTCCTCAGTGAGGGACGAGGTTGGGCGTCCCTCGCGATGTTCATCTTCTGTGGATGTTCTACCCAACTTAAACTCTTTGCACCACCGTGGAATATGGAGGAGCAGAGTCCCCCAGTGTCTCCGCCAAATCAGCGTGTATCTCTTTGGTAGACTTTTTTTTCAAACAGATGTACTTGATGACGTATCTCACTTCGTGTTTCTCCATTTTCGTGTTGTCGCTCCGACTGCTGGTATTCAAATGAATGTAGCTCCTCCAAATGACGTCCTATTTATACAATTTTTTAGCTGGGAAGTAGTGAAGAACCGAAGAAGAATTTTTTTGGATTTTTATCTTTATTAGAAATACCTATTTATCATTACTTTTTGATCACCCCTCGTAACTTTGTCCAAGCACAGTTTCATCAAATCTTTTTGTTTGCGCTCAGAAATTTGCAGGAGCGTGGGATAGCAGTCTGGTAAATCAAGGAACTTCGTTTTTGATACGATGTCTATACGAAACTCGGGTGCCTCTGGTTCCATCGAGTATTTGACCGTAGCTGATGTGCGTTTTTTTTTAAAGTAGCAACACGTATTTTACTAATCTTGCCGACAAGATTACCCACGAAGTATTTCTCAGCGAGAAGGTCCCATCTCTTAAAGTCAGTGTGATTTAACTTCTCAACATCAAAAGGTTTTGGATTCTGTCTTGCCGTCTGAAAAACCGTATACCACTGCGAAGGCGCCCAGATGGTATTATTTTTAACGTGATTTTCAATTGTTGCGTGTGAAGAATCGACTGTCATATAGGTGTGCCCCGTGAGTAAAAAAATAATTTGAATAGATTCAATGTTTTTGCAACGTTGAACAGTTTCGTTGAGCATTGCCATAACAATTTTGTTACGATTCTGACCAGGACAGCAGTCACAATACAGAAGAAGTCGTTTTATGTTCCCACGTTCGTCAAGATCAGTTATATATTTCCTTAAAATCGTAGCCACTTTATTAGCACCGCGGTTACCTTGACTTTCGTCCCAGTAGTAGAAGAAAAACATTTCGTGTACCGTTTTCGTATACAAATGCGTTTTAAACGCTAAGCTTCGTGAGTAAAATAACAACATACTGTCACCGTATGGTGTGTTGAGTACTTTTTGCAAGTCAAAACTTATACAAATAGATGCTGGATCTGTTTTATGAATACTTTTGTGCATCTTGTAGCGGTTGTATGTATGTTCTTTTTCGACAAGGTGTTCTTCGTGAGCTTGTCTTTCTTCGGATGTAGGTCAGATAGATTTTCAAAACGAGAGCATTTGAGGCATTTATCTTTTGTAGGAACATGGAATGCTACATTAAAATTTTCTTTG
This sequence comes from Phengaris arion, assembly GCA_963565745.1. Classification (NCBI taxonomy): domain Eukaryota; kingdom Metazoa; phylum Arthropoda; class Insecta; order Lepidoptera; family Lycaenidae; genus Phengaris; species Phengaris arion. Next base: position 27,255,331 of record OY751436.1, read on the forward strand.
AAAATTTTCCGGAAAACGCATTCTGAAACAAAATTCAGTCCTTGGAAACTACTACATTCTTTATACTTTCTATACAAAATGGCCAAATTTTTGTACTCAGCTGGAAGGTATACCTACTCGGGTACTGTCCTTCCTGCAGTAATGTGAAGGCACCGCGGGTAGCGATTTAATGTAATTTTCAACCGCTACTATATTATCATTACTTGTTTTATTAGGCGGTACCCTTTTACCTTTTTCCGATTCCTTGGCACTACCAAACTGATCAGCAGTTGAGACCGTGTAATAGATATATTTGTGTGTGACGTCAAGAGTATGGCACAAGAATTGCAGACAGACTTGTCTATGAGTTTCACCATCTGTGCCCCAAGCTGGAACATTTTGCGAATATCGTTACGTGTACGTAAACGAAAAAAAAAATATTTCGTTTTAAATATAATTTAAAAATTTATTAGTATTTTAGTTATAACTGTGATTTTCTTCAAATTTATTCTTCGATACCTATACTATAAGTAGCCATCAATAAAAATAAATAAAATTATGAAATTCTATAAATTATAATTATTTGAAAAAACACTTTCAAGTTAGGCCCATATAGTACAAAAAAATATAACAGTAATGTAGACCCATTTAAGTTTGATCCAGCATATTATTAAAAGGCGTGTCACTTTTTAGTTTTTAATCATAGTTGGTACTCTATATTATAAAACAAAACTGCAAGTATGAACTAATTGTTTCCATTTAAAAAATAAAACATCAGATAAATCGAAAATAATACTTTAATAATCAGTCAAAATTAAAAAGGTAAGTAACATACCTACAATATCTCCAAAATTTTAATTTTTAACACATAAACATTAGATAGGTAAACATTGCAATAAAGTTATAAACTCAAAAAATATTTATTTTCAACAATAAAAAATAAGTATCAAAAGCTTTCTTTAACTCAACAAAAGTTATAAGAAGTTAGAAGATATATTTTTCAGAAAAATATCCATAAAAAAATATTCATTCTACAAAATAAGCAAAAACATAACAGGTAATACTTTTACAATATAATCAGTCTAATCTTAACCAAATTATCTCTAAAATAAAACAAGTTTATCTCTAAAATAATCATAAAATTAAGAAAACATGACATTATAATAAGAAGCATAGTATGGATCTATCAATTGTTTATCAATAAGATCCTTGAGATCATTCTTTTTAGCAGTACTAAGTTGAAGTGGCTCTAAGTATGCCTTTTGCATGGTTATTTCCTCAATATCTGGCAAACTTTTCCTCTTATTACGAACATTAACTTTTTTTAAATCATCCCTGTATGAACACTTGTAATTAAAGGAAAAGGGGTCATCTTTGGTAAATTTCAGTGCTTGAATGCTATTCCATACTACATTATTTTTCTGTTCATCGGTATTAAAATTATAGCCCCATTTTTCTTGCAATTTCTGAAGATCATAAAAAAAAACTATGGGTTAAACTGAACTTTAAATGGAATACCAGTTTTCCTTGCTCTTTTGATTGCTGATAAGTACTGAAGAGGCGAGTAAATTGGCCCAGTTTTTAAATCTCTTGTTATCTGCTTTTGAATCAAACTATGTACATTATCAGCTTCATTTTGCGTGTGACCTTTTATGAGATATTTGTGAGTTACTGATGATAAATTATTTATATTGGCAACAGCATATAAGTATAAACAAGTGAGATATTTATATTTGTTTTGGCCACAACAGTTATCAGATATGAATCTTATATTTATTTCCCTCTCCCCAGCTTCTTCACACACCATCTGTAAATAATTGAAAACACAGCTACCTATCTCCGTAGCGCCTCTTTTAGCTTGAGTCTCATCCCAAAAATAACAATGAACAGTTTCATAGCTTTTAGAGATATCCATTGTTGACTCATTATCCTCGTGAATTTTACTTAATTCAGTAATAGTGAAATTATAACTATTAAGTTTTGATTTATAATAGAATGCCGAAGTTTCACCATTCGGGCTTTGCATAATGGCTTGTACATCGTAGCATACATAAAATATTGCACTCATTAATGTTCTTTCTATCTTTCTTTTTTTCTTCTCTGCTTAATTCCTTTTCTTCTAAATGGGTATTATATTTATCTCTCAGTTGCTGCTTTTGTGGTTCAGTAGAATTGTGGAACTGTAGACAAAGATCGCGTTGATCTTTTTTGGGCTGATAAAAGCCTAAATTAAATATTGTATTAAATATTTCATAAAACGTGTGATACGAGTCCAGTAGGGCGAGACCTGTCCTTTTGCAAAACTTCGAAATCTCTAAAGAGCTCTGCAATGCTTTTGCCACTACTAATGTACTCTCTAGACGTAGATGCTCTTAGGTAGTGTGACTCAATGCGAGGTATGGAGTTGATAAAGTTGATGATGTCATTAATAAGCTCATCACTTGCAGTTTTGTGATTTTTGTGTTTGCCGCGTTTATCATCCTTTATGAAACCTCCAGTGTTTCTGCTGTCAATCTGCACGGTTCGGATCATCTTATGTGAAATATCTAGAGTATTAATAAAAAACGTTTTACATACCCTTAATTTTTCATCGTCCACTGTAAAATAGAATGCATGGTTTGGATTACGTGGGTTCTCAGCATTCGTATACTTGTACTTAGGTGTAATCTTTGTACTATTAGATAAAATATACATTCCTTGACAGTTAGTCTATCTCCTAATGCCCAGAATGAATTAAAGATGTCCAACCTCTTAGCATCATTTATTCGATCAGAGCATTTTAGTCTACAGTTTTGAGCACAAGGTGGTTTAATACTACGTGCAGGGACCAATTTTGTTCGAATGTACAGCTACATAACTTTGACCCAAGTTTCGTTTAATTTTTTGCGCATTTTGCATCCATTTATTCTTATCTGCTTTACGTTTTCTTGGTTTGTTAGAATTTATAACTGCTGGGCTCGGTGAACGTTGACGAAGGTTTTGATTTCGATTATAAGTGGGATCGTCATCACTGAGGTCTACGTCACTTTCTCCCGAATGAAGTGGAGAAATAGAGTAATTACGAACCGCTGTTCGCGGTCTAACTGATGGCGACTCGTTGCAAATTGGTGTCATTAAGGATGGTGAAACATTGGCTCTCGAAGTACTAGGCTGTGGTTCGGCGTTTTCATCTAAAGATGGTCGCTGATCGTCAGAAGAGCTCCTACTAGAATTACTGCTAGATCTAGAACTTCCAGAACTACTAGAGCTGGATGAACTTGAGCTGGACGAACTTGAGCTAGAAGAACGACGGCTCGTGATGGGTTTCTTAGGAGAGGTCTTATTACTATTTCCTATTACTTCGTCACTTCCTACAGCAGGAGTAACCCTATACTGTGATGGTGTTTTCTCTTCAGAACTATCAAAACCAATTAGTTGCTGCTGAGTAACAGCAGTTGTATTTTTTTCTGGACTAGTAGAATCCAACGGTATGTTTTCTTTTTCTTCGTTACAAATAACCTACAAAAAAAGACTGTAAATCACTAGGTATGATAAATGACTAATAAACAATAATTTAAATTATAAAATAATAATAATTACGTTTTCTGTTGCTAAAGATCGATCATTCCCACTGCTGCTTTCCAATCTATGCTGACTTGGTGAATTTAGTACCTAGTTGCATAATTTTTCGTGCCCGGGAATCCATTTTTCTAAAAATAATTTGAGTTATTTAACGTAAGTACTTAATATTAAGAATAGCGTAGGTATCTACTTAGGAAAATACTTGAAATGCACTACCTACCTATATATGGAATCGGTGTAACATTAAAAGTTATAATATTTATATAACGATCAGGAATTAAACCACCTATCTAGTAAAAATTATTTGGATTTCTGTAATTTACCTAAACTTTATTGTTTAACTGGCACTTTTTAAAGGTTGAAGTAATAAAAATGTTGAATGTTTTCAGTAAATAAAGGCCTATCGTAAAATATGTCATCGCACATAAAACAATTTACCTACAATAATGAACCATTAAGATATAAACTCCTTCAATATTTTTATATTTTAACAATATAGCGATCTATTGATTTCTTAGGTTTACGCGAATATTGTTCATTGTTTTAAACACTTACGGATTGTGTCGCGGTGCACTTTTCTTTTTCCGACGTTTCGGCTACTTTCCAGCAGCATTTTCACGGGAGGACTGAGGTGTCAATTGTCCTATTTGTTGAAGTTATTCAAACTACCCGAAGATTCTTTAATTATTATTTGTGTTCCGATCCACGCAAAACATACTAACAGTATCTTGAAGCCGCGGTGATTATAAATTACATTTTATTTTGTTAATTATTGGATCCCAACTAGATGCCAGCACCCAGTCATCTTCTCGGTTAAAATTAGGGTACTTTTTAATTTCTATAGCCTTGCGTATCATTCTTGGGCGATAACGGTGTTCCTTTGCCAGTACTTGTGGCTTATCAAATCTTATGTAATGGCGAGGTTGATCCAGTGTGTGTTCGCAATTGCAGATTTATTGTTGCGACGGTGTTTAACATCTGCAATGTGTTCCTTTACGCGGGTGTTGATGGATCTTTTAGTTTGCCCTATATAGGAGAGACCGCAGTCCTCACCAGCACCTCCCGTGACCACGGCTGCTGGAAAGTAGCCGAAACGTCGGGAAAAAGAAAAGTGCACCGCGACACAATCCGTAAGTGTTTAAAACAATATAGCGATCTATTATGAATTAAACCCAAAAATATTAGTATATTTTTATAATATAACGGCACAACTACAAATTGTTCTATATAATACAAAATTATTAGGATTAAATTTACCTGTTTTATTGTCATAGAAGGGCACAAATACGAATTGCACAACGTTTGAACGGTCTGCCTTCGACAAGTATGGACACGTTACTGATTGCGACCTTAAAGCAGTAAGAACGGGAGACGAGCGGGGGGAGTGTGAGAGAGACACAAGTATATAATAGTTACTGAGTCGTTAATGTGCTTTTTCTCTCTCTGTTAGCGGTAGCCGGTAGGTAATTTCATTTTGTGCCCTTAGCATTCAAAATCGAACATTTCAAAAATTGACTTTTGCCCTTATATTATTAAGGGTACGAAATGCTTCAGTCCTTAGCAGTCTGCTTAAGGGCCCGAATAAGGTACTTACATTGTCAACATTGTTATTATACGAAGTTAATTTTTTTGAATTATCGCCACTAGTCTCTTTCTGAATATCTTTCGAGTGATGAACCACAGGCTTCAAATCATTACCAAACAAGTCGCGTTGAGCTTCCCGGATAGAAATAGAGTTCTGTAGAAACACATAATAGAATAGCTTAACTGTATCACAACATACAATAAGTTTACAACAAAATAGTTAACTCAAAACTTACCAGTTCTTGAACCCTATTATTCGCTTTTGTCAAATCTACTAACTGTTTTCCTCTTGAATACTTATATTTACTCATTTTTTCGTGAAAACCTGTAATAACTTTCTATATTTTCTCGTAACAATAATCACAAAAACCGCTGAATACAATTTTGGAGGCAAAGAACGTCATAGTCACCGTTTGACAAGTGACAACTGTGACGGACAATGTTGCCAGGTAAAACTCACCAAGCACTTACTGAGAATTACTTGCCAGCAATTGTTTCATGTGTTCTTGTTAATCATGTCAGGTAAAAATCAGTATTTACAGACTGAGTTTTTACTGCCACGAATATTTTAATGCGTCGCATTTGCGGATTTTTTTTCAACAGGATCTCCATTATGACTGACAATACACACATAATGATTTTTTCTTGGCGTAGATATTGCCCTGGTGAGACCGTTTCGCGAATTTAATAAATTTGATCAATTATGTCACTTAATAAGTTTTACCTTTAAACCGACGATATGAATTCAGTAGAAATTCAAGACCACAAATTTCCAGTAATTCCTTGTTTTTTCGTTTTTTTGTTCGCTCTGCACTATCTTCGTAGGCTTTAGAAGGCCGTCCTCGTTTCTCTGTCGATATAGAAGGCTCAATCTCGCAACTAGGTTCTGTAAGATTTACAGTGAAATTGTTTTTCAACCATTCGCTATTTTCTCTTAAAAATCGTTCTTTCTTGCGGCCTGATTTAGTATAGCATTGACGAAACTGACCAATAAAAGATTTTTGCACACTTACGATAATTTTTGGAATATTTTCATCAGCGACATTGGAAAAATTGTTTTGTTAGAAATCCGTGATAGAAATAACATAATCCCTATCATTATTCAGTAATACGAGACTTACATCGAGTCTAGTACAGGTAAATGTCATTGTTAGACAGAAATAATTTGTGAAACTAGTCACAACAATAAATAATAAAATACTATTGTTTATTTCATGAAAAAACATGAATATATACTAAAATATAGTTTGGAGACGTCGGTCGTCGACGGATATCGTATGCAATTTGGTTTCATAAATTACTATCTACCCCGAAACCTATATGTGGCTGTGAGGTTTGTTATCTTATCAAAAGAAAATTTTCATACATCTTATCAATATACTAACCACAATAAAGTAGACTACTAATAGAACTATGGCTAATTTCAGTAATTGTCGATTCGATTCGACTTCGATTTTCAAATACAGTCACAATTACAATAAAAAATTGAAAATCGAAGCGAAGAAAAACCGACATACTGCAAAATATACGTCTTTAGTGGTGTCATAATGATAATATATCGATGCCCTCAAGCAAAAAGTCGGTAACCGAAATATCCAAATTTTACAGGAACAATGATTTACTGGTTTTTATGTATATTTTGGCAACGCGGGGAAATATTTAAAACATTGATATATGAAATAAAACCTATTTTTTTGGTGCATGTAATTGTTTAATCAGTATGCAATTATGTTTAATCATAAGCTTGTAATCTGTGAAAATAAATAATACAGGAAAAGTCATGAGTAAATAATTACGCCATTAACATTTACAAGGTTTTTGCAGTAACTTTACAAAAAACTACCATCCGTAACATTATATTATGGACTTTTATGACGTAATTTATAATGTCAAACAGTATAACAGTAAGTTAATATTACGATGTTATTGCGGTTATATAATATTTATGCAGAAACTGTATTGCTAAATTACATTAGTTTTAATAAGAAATTTAATACAGTGTTAGCACTAATACCGATATTTATTCGACAAATTTATTAATTGTAATATTACAAGGTTTGAAGGAAACACACAGAATATTGTGTATTAATAAGGTTTATTCATATCAAAACAAATTATTGAACTCTCAAATCAGTTTTATAAAAAACACAAAGTAATTAATATATCAAACAAACACAAAAATAATGAAATAACAAAAACTAAATGGGTGTCTTTGTATTTATTAACATTTAAACATATTTTTTACCTTCATCACCTCTAAGTACCTATTTATCAAGATATAAGAAATATGATAAGTCGTTAATTTATTCTTCTTCTGATGTGCTTTCAGTCGGAGCTTCAGCACAAGATAATGATTCATAAAATTGATGGTTAAATCGTGGAATGGCTTCACTTTTACATAAACTTCAAGGTCTGCGTGCAACGCTTTACTTATTGGAATAGGTTGGTGGTATGCACGTTTCAACATTATCTATATTTACGGACGTTTCTTGAGTACTTTTTCGCCCACTTCGCCTACCCAAGGCAGAACGAGGATTGGTAATATCAAGCTCTGAATAATTATCTTCAAAATTATATTTAAAAAACAATTTGTTTGGTTTTGAATTTGTCACACTAACTTCCAGCCCAGTGTATCACATTATGTTCTTTATCACACCGCCAAAGCTTATCGTCTACAAGTGGTTTTAAATCAACAATTTCCGACTGGTCCAATTCTTTTACACGATACTTTTCGCCAGTTACCTTCGAATTTAATATAGTGCTATAGATTTGATCAGGAGTGTACAATATTTTATTCTTTAGAATTTTTTCTATACAAACATGCATAGAATACCCCTCGTTTTGACTATGGCCTGTTTCAAAAAATCTATGAGTTATAGAAATCTCAAGAAGTTTAGCAGCATAAATATATAAGGTCGAGTCTTGTAATTACAACTAAAAATATTGGAGGCCTTACGTCTCCGGTTGATAATTCTATATTCATAAGCAAAATACAATTTTTAAAGATTCGTTATTAAGTAAATTTTATGTAGATTTATATCATCGTCATAAATAAAGGAAAACTCTAAATAAAAAAAATCTATTAAATAAATTTCTGACACAGGCACTAATAGTTGCAATTACCCGTCCTGGCGGGTAATTGCAACTAATTACTTTTTTTGCTTTTTTTTCTGTGGGTACTGCTACCGTTATATTGAAAAAATATACCTTGTTCAATATTTCATAATATTTTGATATCTATGCCCAAGTAATAACGTTCAATTTTGCTCAAAATCACTTTTTAGACATGGTTCCGGTAATTGCAACTATTTACCCACAAATAGTGTTGTGAACCTTGTTGTGATTTTATCGACTGGCATGGTAACAAAATTAAAAGTCAGGAATACAGTTTTATCGATGTTTATATTGAGCTTAATCAAAGGACGATATCGTACATTAATAATTATTTAAATTGAAGTAATTTAAAATACTTCTAAGGTGTATTATACGTCCTTTAGCCTTTAGGCGACCGAAATCCAGCCAAAATGAAGTCACCCACGTCGAGATCTTTTTTTTTTACCTCAGATGCTTGTGGTTGTGGCATTTTATTCTGAAAATAAAATCAAATTGTTATCCTTCCTGTACTACTATATTATAACTTAGAAAGTTTATGATATGTGTACTTACTTCCTTTTGTGTAAATATTTTCTTCTTGGCAGTGTAAGTCTTTCTTTCCTTCACTCTTTCGCTTTTTATTTTAGGTGTCTTTTGTTTTTGTCCTTTAGAAGTAGATGGTAACGGATCATCAAAATCTTCGTCAAACCTTTCTTCCAAAACAGTACAATGTTCATATAAACTACCCGCCTTCTGAATATTTGTACTTATTTTATTAACATAGAACATAGATTTCCCACGATTTTATGCCCCGGGTGTACCTATAGGTACACCCGGGGCATAAAATCATCACTTAATAATATTAATAACTACCCTGAATCACTTACTTCATTCTGCCTTAATGTTTTTTTCTATCACTTAATAATATTAATAACTACCCTGAATCACTTACTTCATTCTGCCTTAATGTTTTTTTCTGCCCTTTATTCAATCTTTCACTTTTTATTTTAGGTCTATTTTCTTCTTGTCCTTGTCTAGTAGATAATGGTAATGGCTCCTGCAAATCTTCATCAATGCTTTCTTCCAAAATTTTTTGAAAAAAAACTTCAGGGCCTTCATCTTCTGTAGAATTCATTGAAGTATATGAACAATCATTCACTGTCTGAGTCTAAGGTCTTTTTCCTTTTATTTTTCTTTGCTTTGGACTTATTTATCAGTGGTTATTTGTTCTCATTATAACTTGCTCTTTTCAGTTTTTTTTAGCCGTTTAGTTTCTTCTGCTTTTTCCTTTTTTTCTTTCTCATTTTTCAGACGATGAAGTGCATCTTTGTAAGTTAGTATTTCGCTTCTTTGACTTATCCGTTTCTTTGAAGTTTTAGGAATGTCGTTACGTGAAATAGTTTTTAATAGTAGCTCTTCGAATGAAACTCGTTCTTCTTCTTTGCTTTTATTTATTGTTGAGCTGACTAATACATTATCCAATATTTTTACTTAACAAGAATAACTGTTGGCATTGGTATTGGCATTATTAGGACGTGAAAGTTTGAAAGTTTTAGGGTCCTTTACAGTCTCCCACTTTTGAAACGTAACCCGAGTACCTACCTGAGTACGTGTTCAGGCTATACTTCCGTTTAGCTCACCCCTCCGATTTAATTCAAAATTTGCACAGGGGTTCTTTAGACCATTAGAAAAAAGACCCCATATATCTTTTTTGGCGGAAATTAAAAAAAGTCGAAAAAAAAAATTTTTTTAATTTTTTTTTCTATTTAACAAAACTAAAACAATAATAATGAAATATCACTGAAACGATAATAATAGAACACTAAAGTCAATTAACAATAACATAATAACATTTAAACGAGTACAACAATTATTTATAATTAATTTTAACAACACTAAAACAATAATAATGAAACATCTCTGAAACGATAATAATAGAACACTAAAGTCAATTAACAATAACATAATAACATTTAACCAAGTCCAACAATTATTTATAATTAATTCTTTTCTAATGAATATACATAATTAATGTCATCAATAAACATATTAAATGGATCTTTGCCTGATTTGCGGCATTCCCGGCGCCATAAAAATTCATTTAAATAATCGAACATATATTCATTTCGATGACCACCTCTGCACAATGAACGCTTTAAATGCCGCCAAGACGCTTCAATGTTTTGAGTATAAGCTCCAGACTCCGGGTCAACGAAATTTTTTGAATGGTTAACTGTCTTATGTGTATAACCATGTTTTTCTAACTCATTATAAGCTTTCCAACAATCCGAATGGATTTCTGAGCCTTCAGCAACATGTTTTTTTAATAAAGTCATCAAAGTTTTTTTATCTCTCTTAATATCCGGACAAACTTCTAATCGATATCTGTTGTCACCTCCTCTTTCGATCATACCTGTAATTATTTAAAGAAGTAATGTTAAAAATGTATATACATGTATTGTGTGCATTTATCATGGTGATGATGTGCTTGTAATGGGATGATATTTAAATAGTGTTGTGTGTATTTATCATGGTGATGATGTGCTTGTAATGGGATAATAGTACACTTAATGAAGACCAAAAACTGCCAAATAGGGGAAATAATTCGTGTAAAGCCAATTTTTGGCATAGTTGTTTGGAATGGTGTCTGAAGCAATATACTCAAAGTACTGATGGGTGGGGGTGAAGCTAACGGGTAGGGGGGGGTGTAAAGGTCCCTTTTTCAGGTTTTTTTTCAATAACTCGAAAACGGTAGCTCACAACAAAAAATGATCTATTATTCAAATAATCTACATAAAATTCTCTCCAAAAAAGGTTATAAGCATTTTTTCGCTAGGATCAATAATTAACGAGTTTATTAAAGGAGAAATGTTAATTATGATCAATTCTCACGTTTCATTTAACGTCTTGGCTCAAATCAAACTGGTAGCACGCATGCCGCGCTCCTGTGGCGTCGTCGGGCGGCAAGGTCACCGCCAACCAATCACGACGCACCGGTGGAGTGGCGTGAGCGGCTCCTCGCACTGTGATTCGCGTATAGCGCCCAGAGTATGTTTACGCGGGAAAGGGCAGGTGGCTCAGTACAGCACGCGATCTAGTGGAAGCGATTGTGTGCGTGCGCCGAGCTTGTTGCCAAAATTGATCAGAACGTCGCGAGTTGTGTTTTTTTTTTCGATCGACATTACAACATGTCGGAAAAGTGTTTAATTTGTGATGATGTAGTCGAAACGGACTTGTGTAGAGTCGGAAGTAAAGGGATAATTGGGATAATAAATGCGAGTGCGTTAAGGAAAGATGGGAAAGATACACGTTTAAAGAATAAGACGACTGGTGTTGTTCACAATGCTTGCAGAAGAGAATACGTTAGAAGTGACTCAATAAAGCGGTTCTTAAAAGAACTAGCTCTTTCAGAGCAACCATCAAAATCACGTGGTGTCTCTTGTTTGCGTTCAGGACAAAGTCAATTTGATTTTAAAACAAAGTGTTTTTTTTGCACAGAAGAATATGACGAGGAGGCGGAAAGAAAAAAACCTTATTCTAAACGCCGAACCATAATCAAAGTATGTACGACTACGTTTCACAATTCCGTGCTTTTTCGTGGGAAGGAAAGAAATGATGAGTGGGGTAACGACGTAGTAAGACGTATCTGCACTGTTGGTGATCTACACGCAGTAGACGCAATATATCACGCAGATTGTTACAAACAATTCACTATTGCCTCTCTACCTTCAAAAAGAAAGGCTGGACGCCCCATTGATGAAGGGATTTCAGAAGCAATGAACGAAATCTGCGATTACATTGAAAAAAACGATAACTGCCAATTTTCTATGGATGAGTTGCTAGGACAGATTACGGGAGAACCACCAACTCTGAAAACCATCAAAGCTAGAATAAAGGAAAAATATGGGGACCAAATTGTTTTCAGTACAACTCGCACCAAACAAACAGTCGTCTGCTTTCGTGCAACTGGCGAAAAAATTTTAAACGACGCGTGGTACACGTCAAGGAGTACTGATGAACAAACAGAAAATGAGAGAATTGTACAAAAAGCTGCAGAGATTATCTTGAAAGATATTGAATCTATGGCTTACGACAACAGTACCTATCCTCCTTTAACTAGTTTCTGCAAGGAGGCTGAAGAATTGATACCTCAATCTCTTGCAGTTTTCATGGACTGCCTTGTAAAGAAAAAACGGTCAAGAGAGGCTGCGAAAAAAAAAATGACAACTATAGCTCATACACTTATTGCTGCTGTTCGCCCTCGATGTTTCACATCCCCCATTTTGTCCAGCATCGCTTTGCTCATATACCGAAAATATGGATCCAAGAACTTAGTGGACCTTCTGTCGAAGTTGGGATTGAGTGCCTCTTATTACGAGGCTCAACAGCTAGAGCTCTCCACCATCCACCATACGGAAGAGCCTATTACAGTTGGATCGTTTCTTCAATTTGTCTTTGATAATGCCGACTTTAATGTATCCACTCTTGATGGCCGGAATACGTTCCACAGTATGGGAGGTATCAAATGTGTTACACCCGCCCACAATCTCCATGCATCCACAAATGTCAAAAAGTTGAATTCTGCTCCACCCCAGGAAGAAGTGGGCCAGCTGGGAGTTCTGGAGGTGCAAACATTTGTGGGAAGGGGAACCAACGCATTGGAGCAAATTATCATAGAAGACTTGAGCTTACTGAAGCCCATCCCCTGTGACATATTCACACCTACTATTCAAGATCTATTGTGGATGAGTGGTAAATGGCTCCAGGAGGTGGAACCTACTTTGGAAGTGGCTAACATTCCAGAATGGAAAGGTTTTATGCAATTGACAAGTAAATTAACAAACATGGAAAAAACTTCGGTAACTTTTCTCCCATTTATCAATTCGCCACCAAGTGAGTACAGCACTATACGAACAGCATTACAGTATGCCTCAAAGAAAAGTCAGGAGGTAGGAGCCACCATTGTTTTCGTAACATTCGACCAGCCTTTGTATTTAAAGGCCAGGGAAATCACTTTTGGGACCATTATGGTGAGACTTGGTGGGTTTCACCTTCTAATGTCCTTTTTGGGCTGCATTGGTCACACAATGGCTGGATCTGGACTGAAAGATGTACTATGTACAATTTTTGCTGCTAATTCAGTTGACAAGATGTTAACAGGACATGCTTACAGCCGAGCAGTTCGAGGGCATTTGCTCGTTCAGCTTGTTTTAGCTCATATTATTCTAGATAGAGCTAACGTCTCAGAAGAAGAGAAGAGGGACATCTCGACTTTGTTGAGCAACATGAAAGAATTTACTCCAGACAAAGTTGAAGAGAATGCTTCCTTGATGTCAACTTTGAAGAAATTTCAGAACCATCTGGAAATCCTTAAAGAGAATGGGCCAACCGCTGCATTGTGGGTGCAGTATTTCAATATGGTTACCCTCATGAAAAAGTACATTGATTCTGAGCGTTGTGGTGATTGGGACGGCCACTTGGCATGTGTACAACAGATGATTCCATTCTTCCATGCAAGTGGACACTTCCAATACGCGAAATGTGCCCATCTCTACGTGCAAGACATGATAAATATGAAAAACAGTCACCCTGAAACGTACAAGGAGTTTGCAGAAAAAGGCTTCTTCACCATCAATCGCACAGGCACACCTTGGGCAGGAGTTTGGTCGGATATGGTCATAGAGCAAACTCTCATGCGTTCCATGAAAAGTTCAGGCGGCCTGACGCGAGGAAGAGGAATTACTGATTCTGTATTGGCCAAATGGATTTGTGGATCACCAGGATGCACCGCCATCTGCACTTCATTGGAAGAGTTCGCCGAAGTGGTTTTTGCTAGTGGAGAACAGCACGTTGATTTCCGGCTATCACGGCAACAGAGAGATTCACAAGATAGAGCTAAGATTCGAGAATGGTTCAGTGAACATCCTCCATTTCCAAAATTGAATTCGCTAATGTCCCTGTCAACGGGCATCCTGGGCAATTCCAAAGTAAACTGCCACCAAGCCCTAGATATTGGCACTAAAACGATGCAAAGTTTCATTGGCTGCAAATTCAGTGACATGAAGCAATCTAAGAAGAATGTGGTTTTGTCACTAGCCAGTATGAGCAGTAGCATTAAAATCAATGATGAGACAGTTACTGTTAACCCTATGACAATTTTTCAAAGAACTGTCATAGCCAAAAAGAACGAAGAAGATGTTGCAGACCTTTTGTCTTATGAACTAACCCCATTCCCAATGGCTCTGTTCCACGAGGGTGTAATGCGAAAAGGGAAGAAGTCATCCCTCTACGATGTTTTGCCAGTAGAGAACAACGCAGCTCTCGATCTCAACCAAACCAACAATGTGGTAGATGGTGGTTTCCTACTACATCGTATGAAATGGAAAGCGTCCTCCAACGTTTCTTCGATTTGCGATCAGTACATTACCTACGTACAGAAACATTACGGTCCAAATTGTATGGTGGTTTTTGATGGTTACGCTGATGTCAACAGCACAAAACGAGCAGAGCAGAAGCGTCGAGGTCTGACTAAAACGTCGGTTGACATTAACTGTAACGAAAATACAATCATCACTGTTCAACAGGAGCATTTCCTCGCCAATGAAAAGAATAAAACGAAGCTGATTCAGTTCCTCACTGAAAAAATGATAGCAGCAGGGATTGAAACAACTGTTGCAACAGGAGATGCTGATGGTACTATTGTCAGGTGCGGGTTGGATAAGGCTGCCGTTCATCCAACTGTCGTAATAGTTGGAGAGGATGTCGATTTGATAGTCCTTCTCATGGGATTAGCTCCACCAAATATCAACGTATTCTTTATGAAACCAGGGCGTGGAAAGGTGGACACCAAATTGTTTTCAGTGCAACAACTTCAACAGCTTCCATTTGCCAAAACAATTCTCCTTCTCCACAGCTTTTCCGGATGCGACACAACCTCAGCAATCCATGGCAAGGGCAAAGTCGGAATTACTAAACTGTTCACGGCTAAACCAGACCTGACCCAAAAAATCTCAGACATTTTCAGTGAGCTGTCAACATCACCTGAGAGTATTGAACAGGCCGGCGAGAAACTGTTTCTGGCTATTTACCAAGCGCCTGCCGAGGAACAAAATCTCAATAAATACCGGTACTCAGCTTTTTTGAGAGCATCGATGAAGCCGAAATCAGATCTGGCCACTCTTCCTCCCACCAGAGGAGCTTCGAAGCAGCACTCGATGAGAGTCTACCTACAGGTAATATTAATTACATAAGTTGTTAAAGTTAAGTGTTAAGTAGTTTGTATGTATGGATGGATGTTTGTTACTCTCACGCTTCAACCGCTGAACTGATTTCAATGAAATTTAGCACACAGATAAATCATGTCCTGGATTAACATAATATCTATCACCGTGAAGTCTACGCGTACAAATTCAGAGGCGGCCGCTAGTACTGTAATATAAATATATATTTGAGCTAAATACTTACGTTGGTCTTATTACTAACTTTTACAGATGCAACAATGGCTCGGCAACCCCCTACCACCCATTCAATGGGGCTGGGCCAGAGAAGACGATGGCATCCTAAAACCAGTGACAACTAACGATCCTGTGGCACCTGACTCCATTCTCAACACCATATTTTGCCGATGCACGACTGGGTGTGGGGTGCGATGCGGCTGCCGGAAAGCGGGAATTGCCTGCTCCAGTGTCTGCGGTGTATGCTCCGGCTCGTGCACTAATGGAACTCCCATCGAAAACATCGTCGACGATGATGATATTTTAGATTTAGAAGATAATTAGATTTTTTTTAAAGAAATATACGTTCATTTTAGCATTGACCATTTTCTTTCCTTCATATCTCATCAAATATTGATCCCAGCAAAAAAATGCTTATAACCTTTTTTGGAGAGAATTTTATGTAGATTATTTGAATAATAGATCATTTTTTGTTGTGAGCTACCGTTTTCGAGTTATTGAAAAAAAACCTGAAAAAGGGACCTTTACACCCCCCCCCCTACCCGTTAGCTTCACCCCCACCCATCAGTACTTTGAGTATATTGTTTCAGACACCATTCCAAACAACTATGGCAAAAATTGGCTTTACACGAATTATTTCCCCTATTTTTCCTTCATTGAGTGGACTATAATATTTAAATAGTGTTGTGTGTATTTATCATAGTGATGATTTATTTGTAATGTAGTGTAATATTTCAAAAACATTGTTGTGTATAGTTATCATAGTGATGATGTGTTTGCAATAGTGTAATATTTAAATAGTGCTGTGTAAATATTTTAAATTATTGTGAAATAATTGTGAAAATATTACGCTATTGCAAGCACATTATCACCATGATAAATGCACACAACACTATTTAAATATTACACTATTACAAGCACATCTTCACCATGATAAATATAAACAACACTATTTTTCAATACATTACAATAAATGATAAATAAATCTAATAAATGAATAAATTTTACCGAATATCCACGAGCCTTCTTTTAATCGACCACGATGATATTTTCGTTTCCCAATTTTCGTTTCATCAATTTCTACTATAATTCCTGGACCACCAATCAAGCCTTCTTCTTCATAAAGTTTATCAAGTGCTATCCCACAAATTTCACGACAAAATGAATATCTGTCAGCAACTGTCTCTGATGAAATGGTTTTATCAGTCAAACTACTTTCTCGAATAGCTTGCATGTATGAAAAATCAAAGACAAACGAATAAGTCAAAATCATAATAGCACCAGGTGTAATACGCGAGTTTTCAAACCAAGTATTTTGAGCAGCAGACACTTAATGTGCATTAGATTTCTTCTTATTACGGCATCGAAACATTCCACAAAAGCTTATCTCTTTCAAAAACAGCATTTGACATTCCAAAAAAGCTTATCTCTTTCAAAAACAGCATTTGACATTTATGCTTCTTACAATACATTTCCGTAGGTAACAGCTTTACATTTTGGATCCACTGTAAACACTCATGACGATTACGAATTTTCTCACTGATAGCATATAGATTTAAAATTTGCATTTCCATCTTTATACAATTGAATAATTAATTTATATCGTCAACTGATTGTTTTTTGAGATATTTTAGGTTAATTTGACAGTTAAGTGTGTTTGGAAATTACGACAATGGTGCTACATAACGGGAAATTTCAAAATTGTAATTTTTTGTGGCGGAAAATTTAAACTTGTAAATTATTCTTTTATTTTATTTTTCGACTTTTTTTAATTTCCGCCAAAAAAGATATATGGGGTTTTTTTTCTAATGGTCTAAAGAACCTCTGTGCAAATTTTGAATTAAATCGGAGGGAGGGTGAGCTAAACGGAAGTATAGCCCGTGTTCATATCAGCCTTTGTACCATTTTCTGTCGGTAGCTTTTTCTTCATATCCCGTGTAATGTTTGCAATAGCCTTATCAATTTCGTCTGGCAATCGTCGTATCTCACTGTTAATTGTTTTAAGGCATACACTTATTAGTGTTGGTACTTTATGTTCTTTCTGACTGTTATCTTTCTTGGTGTGACTTCCTTCAACATTTTCTTCACCATTGTGATCAGTATCATTACGAAGCTGTTTTTTTTGCTGCTGGTGTTCTTCCCATCTTGACCATGCCAGACTGTCGAATTTTTCTTTTGGGATTGCAACTTTGTTCAAAGGGCATATGCCCGCTTTCCTGAAGCCATTTTGAATGATAACAGGATTTAAATCATCCCATATATTAGTTATGATTCTGGCAAATTCTTGTTTTGGGAGTTTTGCTCCCACATGGAGTCTTTGCCATTTCACAAGTTCGCTGTCCCATTTGTCTTTCATAGATTTCTTTGTACTACAGTCTAATGGCTGCAGTTATGTGGGATGAGTGAGCCGGCAGTTTAAGAACCGTAATGTTTTCGGCAACTAGAAGGTCTATGACATTCAAATCTACATGTGTCTTATTACCATCATAGACCAATAAGACTGGTCGTTCTGCTCCGATAGCTGGCAAAAAAACGGCTTTGATGTATTGTTCGAAAATGGTGGTCTCCATCCACCCTTTTTTACTGACAGCGTAAGCTGTATGAATGTTATCATTTTTAAACAGCCACTCGCTCCACAGATAAATATTATTAAGGGTGGCATCTTTTTGCCAAGTGAATTCGTAGCTAAGAGCACAGTGGTGTTATTCCTCCCAGGAGAACCTGTCGTTCTAGTAGAGGGAAACCCCATCAGACCCACAACTTTAGTTTTGGTGGGGTCACTACAAAAGCTGGTTTCATCCAAATTATATATACATTGCGGTTTGTCAGCCAAACCACACTCTTGTATTGTTCGTTGTAACATATCGAAATAATCGTTAACTATGAAAGGATCACATGCTTTTTTTCGAGCTATTTCTACAGACTGTGGCTTTTTCAAACTTAATTTGTTTCGTTTTTTAAATCCTCTAAACCATTCCTTCCCAGGATTATCTTTAAATCTCGTAACGATTCCGTTCCTTCGAATATAATCAGATATCAATATTTTTACTTACTTGGAGGTTAATGGATACCCACATTTTTCCATCACATGGAGATTAGAAGCTACTTTAGTTTCCCACTCTGACAATTCAGTAGGTCTACCAGGCGTTGGCTGTTTGGCACCGCGTGTTCCGTATAAACGGTGAATAATGGTTGACCTTGGTATTCCGTATTTTACGGAGGCTTGGTAGCTATTATTTTTTTTTTTGTCGTACATTTTCGACAGCTTCTATTAGATCAGCTAATGAATACTTCGTCTCTTTTATTGGTATCTACAAAATAAAATAAAAAGATACTCAAAAACTAGAAAACAGGTCATAGAGGTAAAACGATATTGTTTGGTAGTACAGTAGTACAGTCACCAGCACATCAAGCTACTAAAATTCTTTGATAGATTTTCGACTTTATTTCTAGAGCATTAGGTTCACGGTTCATTGGGAAAAATTTACAGTTACGAGTAGCTTGACCTGCTGGCGTCTGTACATCAAATAAAATAAGGTGACCTAAATGCCAGGATTCCACTTATCAAATACTGAGATAAACTGAAAATAAACTACTACCTAGTGAATTTTAATATTTGACTCAAAGAGCGACACTAGCGCCAATAGTTTCAAATATATAAACGAACTATTCAACTACTGCTTAGTATGAATAGTATCCCTTTCGCTAAAATATTTTTATCGTAGTAGTTATTTTCACTGTCGCATCACTAGCATTATGATACTTCATATAAAGGTGGTCAGATAAATGCAACTAACCTAAAAATTTAAAAATAGTTGCAATAACCTGACTTTTGATTTTTAGTCTGGTAAATGTAACTGAACCCATAAGTTGGGCTAGATTTATCGTGGAATGAAACAAATACGTAAAAAAACAACTTACCGTAGTAGATAATCACTTCCTTTATAAAGAAACCTACCAAAAACCACAAAAAACAATTGAATAACTATTGCGCTCCGCGTTTACGCCGCATCACTCCAAACAAAATGGCGGTTTGACAAAAAGTCATGTCATTTACACAGTTCAATAGCTATCAGCGCCATCTTAATCTTTTCATTGGCACTTAGGTTAGAAGAACAATATTACGCCTGTCGTTGTTCGAAATAGTGATGAACTCTTTTTCACTTTTGAAAAATAATAATAAGGCACTTCCTATTTCTGTGCTACCTCTTTTGGCTATTTGATAATGCCACACATAACAATATCCTATTTTCCGAATAGCATCGTAAACAGTAAAATTGTAGCAAGGATATTTCCGTTTATAATGGAACGCTGACACTTCAGATTGAGGTATACTCAATACCTTTTGCAAGTCAAATATTGCGACTGTGGTAGTATTTTTATCAGCTGTATCTATATTCTTCTTTTTTAATTAATCTTATCTTTTCTTTTTTCTGTATATGTAGTGTGTGTTTTTCTTCTAGAGTAGCTTTCTCGTTCACATCGGACTGTTTATAAATAGAGCAAAAAGTGCACTGGTCCTTTTTCGGTTTGAAAAACGAATAGTTGTATTGGCAGTTAATAACTGATTCATATTGCCGCTTTGTCCCTATCACAACATCTGTGTAACCTTGCTGTTTAAACCATTCAGTGTATAAGCGGTACATTTTCGTAATATTCAAATTTTCTGACAGATATTCTTTTTTTGAATTTTTTCTAGTATAGTGGGATTCCACTTTAGGAAATAAATCAATATGTGCTTTAATAGTAGCCTCTGTTGCAGTGTTCATTTTATTAGGTCTATTACTATGCATCCCTCTTTTGTCTTTTAATCCTTCATCAGCTCTAGTAACTTTTTCTATTGCTGTGTAGACTATCTGTTCTCCTATTGCCAAAGTTTTCAAAAAGAAAGGCTTACATACAGGGATACGCTCATTATTTAAAATAAAAAAATAGTTAAGTGTTTGATTGCGATTGTTTTTACGGTCTAAGGTCATTCGTTTAATGGATTTGGTTTCGACATGTCTACTGATATACAGCCATTGGTGTTCACGATTAGCAAAACTATAAAATTTATCAAAAATGCCTTTTCTTTCGGAGTCACTAAATTTTTCACCACAGCCTTTTTTGTACATACATACGGAACCTATTGTTTTCGCTGGGAATTTCATTTTCGTATTACAACCTTCATAGGCTTGGCCAGAATTTTGTAATACCTTATTTTTCTTACGCCGCCATTCATTCGTATTCTGTTTTCGTTTTCTAGTCAATTTCTTTTCTTCATGCAATGTAATTACTTCTTCCTGATTTTGTTGATAATATTCATTAGTATTATGACCTACCTCTTCAGTATTATTTGTTAAATTCTCTTGAACTTCAATGTTATCTTCCTCAGTGCTATTTCTTTCCGTATCTTGTAAATAATTTATATTTTTTGTCAATGTTATATCATCGTCACTATTTGGTAATATAATATTTTGCAAAGTTTCTTCTGGTTTTAATGTTTCGTCTATTATTTGGTCTTCTTGGCTTTCTCCTGATATTGGAGACCCGATATTTGACTGGTTTATTGTTTCAGTATTTAATTCTTTTAATGGAGACAAAACTGATGTTGCTTTGTATATGACTGTTGACGAAGCTACAAAATTAACGTTTGTTAAATATACTGATAGATTAGAGATCGTTGATGGAGTACTAGTTAAATTTGAATTAGATATAATTCTATTAATACATTGAGAGTCAGCACTAAGACACGAAATATTACTAAATGGGCTTTTCTCTGCCGGTCTCTCTGGACTGGGAATATATTCAGAGCAGTCCGGTGAAAAACCTTCATGTAATGAGTCCTGATCAATACTACCTACCTACCTACTTATTTAATAATTTATATAGTGCAATTTTAAGTAGGTATTTTGATTGCTCCTTCGATTTCTACATACCTCGTAACTCATAATATCTAGTCAAAGCTTGTCTGGAAAAAAAATCCGTCTCAGTAGATTCTTGACCTTCAGAAGGATTACAAATAACGCCTAAAATGAAATTAAAATATTTATGTACTTAAGCATTATTAATTCATGCTAGTTGCAATCCAAGGGCTAATTCGTACTCAAAAAATAATTTAAGTTTTAACGCGTATTGTTTGCACGCTTAGGCTGGTATAAATAGTCAGTACTTAAGATGCGACCCGGTCTCAAGACGCGGTTCGGCTCCGTGATTGGTCCAAATTTTGACACCCAACCAATCACAGAGCCTGAACCGTGTCTTGAGACCGATATGCATCTTGTGTAGGTACTGACTATATTTTATACCGGCCTTAGTTTAGTTGCATCTAACTACAACAGGCAAATAATATTTACAAACCTTTTAATTTAGACTGTTCAGCAGATCTTGTACTGGTAGACGCTTCAGCAGTTATATTTTCTGAACGATTATTACAGTACTCAACATAGTTTTCATCAGTACTCGTTTCCATTTTGGAGGTTTTATGGCAGGGACTGACGGCGTAACAGCTACGGCAGCGGGCTGTCTATTCTGTACCAGCTGAGCTAGGGGGATCTCATCGTCAGAATCAAACTCCTCATCAGATGGCAAAAAACTCTCACCTAGTGTAATTTCTTGCGAATCATTTGGCCCTTCTTCAATTTCGAGTAGATCTTCTGTGTCTGAGCCATCACCACCAGCACAGCTATCAGTATCTGAAGGTATCTCTTCAAACATCAGCTCGTTTTCATTTTACCGGTCTGATAACTTCTTTTTAGACATTTTGATCAAAACTTCGCAAAAAAATGTTAGTTGTCTCACAGTGGTTACCGCCGCTAACCACATTGAATAAGCTCACTTTTTACAAAAAGTACGGCAGCCGGATATTTATTTTTGCCCAACATGTATTTACATAAATATACTGCACACAATAAAACAAAAATTAGAATTTAAATGATAATATTTACTTACCAGCAAAAAAAAACTCGCACGCACTATGAAAACCTGAAATACGATGATTTTGAATGAAAGTTTAGTACAGTAGATGACCGTGGCGCTAGTAACAATAAATTGTCTCTGTGCCGTTTAGGTTCCCTTGAACGATCGTAGTACACAGCACTTCCGTAAGATAACGCCATTCTTAAATACGCGCCAAAATATAGGTGGTTAACTTTGATGACCACCGTGACGAAAAGAGTTAAGATATAATTATAAATAGGAACCTTAGAAATATGAAGGCTCCAGGTAAAAGGCATTAGAGGGCTACAATGGGAGTCACTGGCCATAGAATGCGGGCAGCATAGGACCGATTGGTTTGGAAATCCTTGGGGGAGGATTTTGCCTAGAAGTAGGCATGTCTCAGCTGATAATGATGATGAAGATGTTATGAAGTACTATCTAATTAGATAATCAGACGGTAATCAGGTGTGATATGGGACGGAAAGATTTCAGCAGCATACGAGGCTTAGGGATGTGGGGTAACTGAGAGACAAAAAGGGGACTGGAGCCGCAGGCGCCAGGTCAGAAGAGGAGGATGTATCGAAGGTGGTAAACTACTTTACTTACCGTAACCAAACGAAATATTATGGAGTCTACTGCCTCCCGCGACGAAAACTTCACATTTTTGTTAAGTCTTCCTTTAGGTGGAATTAAATAGGTCAGCACATGAATTTGCCCAGGTATTTTTTCTGTAACAAAGTAAATAAATCATTTTTAGAAACAATAATTTTAGTACAAAAATATGAACAAGCTTAGTATAAACAACACTAACTGTCTTCGTCTAGATTGTTTATAGCATTCACAATATTGAGCAGAC
Source organism: Phengaris arion (assembly GCA_963565745.1). Lineage (NCBI taxonomy): Eukaryota > Metazoa > Arthropoda > Insecta > Lepidoptera > Lycaenidae > Phengaris > Phengaris arion. The sequence continues at coordinate 27,278,776 of OY751436.1, forward strand.
CTTCGTTTTGAGTGTTTCTAAGTCAAAATTCTGTTAAAAATCTCATTAAAGTTGAGATAGAAATTTCCTGTACTATCAGGATATTTAAGTTCAAAATCGATATTTATCTATAACAAAACAAAATTAAAATTAGTAAAAAAATATTTAGTAAATTAAAACTATACCTAGGTAACACTGAAAATGTTTAGAAAATGAAAAAGGGCTTACTGTAGAAAGTTGCCAATACTTTTATTGTTTTTCGAAGTAATCTCCGTTCCTCTCTACACATCGTCGCATTCGATGGAACCATTTAGAAAAGTAGTGGGCCCGTTCTTCCTTAAGGGTCTCTTCTATGGCTTTTTCGTACGCTTTCACCGCATCTTCAGGGCTCGAAAATCTCGAATTTTATCTTCAGTTCTTGGGAATAAATGAAAGTCGCAGGGCGCCAGGTCAAGACTGTATGGCGGATGACTCATTATCTCGACACCTGCCATAGTCAAATATTCAACAGTCCGTTTTGCGGAGTGCGCTGAAGCATTGTCGTGGTGAAGGAGGATCGTGCTTCGAGGGCGCTGCTGTCGAATTTTTTCCAAGACAACAGGCAAACAGTGATTGACATACCAGTCTGCAGTAACTGTCCTTCCATATTCTAGCACAACTGTCGCAAAATGACTTTTCCGACCAAAGAATGAGGCAATCATCTTTTTTCCTTGACTTCTTCCTTTCTTTACATTAGTTGGCCGATCCTCGAAAGGAAACACCTACTGAGCTGATTGTCTTTTGGTTTCGGGTTCGTAGCAATATATCCAACTTTCATCACCTGTGACGATATCAAATACAGCATTTGAGTCACCGCCGTTGAACTTATCTAACATTTGGCTACACACACTGGTCCCAAAGTAAAATAAATGGGACATTAAGAATTTTCGGATCGAAGGTCAACGGATCAGGCTGATTTTTTTTTGTAGACAGCTGATGCAATTGAGGAGGTTACGAACAAAAGGTGACATTCTTTAGGACCTTCCTAAGGAGGTCCTTTTCAACACGCCCAAACACCCGGTCAGCAGGCAAAAAGCTGTGACCGCGTACTGGATATACTAGCAATATTTCCATTAAGGATGCAGGGGAATGCTTTACCAACCAGTACATAAGAATGTAAACTATAAATGAATTTTTATTTTGTCCCCCGCACCCATCACAGAATAAGTGGATGGATTTAACATCTTTCAACCTGCCATTGCCTTTGATAGAGTCTAAGTGATCAAATAATGCAGAACCTACTTCTGTAGATCCTCTCCCAGCCATATTTTCAGTCCAATAGTAAAAGTCGGGGTCTCTTCCATCCATGCCAACAATACAGAAATTGTAAAAACTTATCTGTCTAGCATAAAAACTGTCTTGAATTGGTGTTTTCGGCAACGGCATTACTTGCTGTAAGTCAAAGCATGCATAGTAAGTATTATCCTCTTTTTGCTTTCCCAATTGATAAAAAGCATTTGCTCTCAATTTATGTATTCTTTTTTCTGTCATAAAATACTGCTTTGGTTGTGGATCTTGTTCTGATTTAATTTTGATCATTAGCAATGTACATTTGTGCATGCATCACTTGCTGGTGAAGAAAATCCAATATTAAAGTTAGTGAGAATTTTTTTTCTTAAAAACCATAATTTAAATTTTAATTCATCACTGACAGAATTGTTATATAGTTTCAATAATTTAGTCATATTAAGTTCACATGATAAATAGATCCTGCAGGATTTATTCCGTGCATAATGGCTTTCCTTTGCTGGCAATTTATTAATAAAATTACATACACTCTTCTTTTTTTCCACAGATCTATGAGACTTTCGGTCACCACCCCTTTTCTCTGTAGGAATCATCTCTTCTGAAATTTTCTTGCATATAGTATTCAGCCGCTTTCTACCCAAACCAAAAGTTTTCATAAACAGAACTCTGCAAACTCGAATTGCCTTTTTCTTGTTATTAAGTAAGTAAAAGTTGGTTGAAAAACTACGTGGTTTCGGTCCTGCACTGCTAGAGGAGTAAATTCGACATGGCTTAAATGCTGTTATTAGGCGACACAAGTAAATATCTTGAAGAGTTTTACTTTTGTTAAGGTATAAAAGTTTCCGATTTCTTATAATGGCATCCTCACGAAGTTTTGCACTCTTGAACTGTGATGTAGGTTTGTGGCGACAATTCATAGAAAAATTTATACACATGGAATCCTTATCCTTGTATCTGAAACAATAACAAGATAAAATACAAAACTGATTTACAACATAAATAATTAAGATAAAAACTGTTGAAGTCGTGAGTTAGAACTTACTGGTCATCTCGCATTTGCTTAGATTTTCGTACATTTGACTGCTTTTTTCGTGAACCCCTATTTATGTTCTCTACAATAGTTGTCGCTTCTTCCATTCTAAATAATTTTCTCTACCCTAAATGATTTATTTTAACAATAACAACACAAAACATGGAACGCCAAAACCGTTAGAACGGAAAACAGAAATCCACAGAAATCAAATCTGGGCAATTTCGTATAAATATGTCCAAGTTACAAAATGGAAAAAACGGAATTTTTTTAAAAATAAATATTATATAACGGCATAGATCAAAAGATATTTCTCTAAGTATGTATTATACGTGCGAAAATATATAGATGAAATTATTATTTTCATAGAAAATCAGACTTTTGTTGGACTTGGGATGAGTTTGGATTTCCACTTTATAACTTTTTTTAATATGCAATATAATAAAAACACAATCATATTCTTAAAAGTACTTTATTTATAATAAAAGTAACGATATAACCTTATTAATTAACAAAGCAAAAAGTTATGTAATGTCAATCAATGAGTTTCCATATTTTAATATATGTCCACTTTGTAACTTTTTGATACAAAATTCTTATTTTTTTTACATGTTACAAGAGTAACATGTTACAACATGTCCAAAAAGTGATAATAATATTTTATAAAACTAGTTTTAATCTTCTTTACCATACTGTAAACTTTAAAAGGTAGCACACAAACAAATAATAAAAATATTGAATATTAAAGCATTTCAAAAAATATGAGACAGGAACAAAATGGAAGTGTGCAGTAAGGCAATGGAAATTATAAAGGTAAGTGCACAAGTCCTTAAAAGTTTAATATAATGATATCAAATATGAAATGGATTCATAATAAGGTTGAGTTCCACTGCATTCTAGACAAACGCGTCTTTTACACACCATGCAAGCTATAGACTCTTTTATAAAAAAATTACGTGCATTACATAAATAACAAATAAAAAATCGCGTTTCTACGGTTTTTAAGGATTTGTTAGAACTGCAACTTTTAGTATTACTATAAAAAGGTCTGCTAGAGCTGGTAGAAGCGAATGTTTCATTTTCTAATATTTTTGGCGTCGTGTAACATAAAGTGCGGTTATCTTTTGAAGTGGGTATGCTGGCAGGCAAAAGACTTTTAACCTTTTTTCCACAAAATCACCGGTTTCATTTTTACGTTTGAAGCCAGTCCGTATTGTTGAATAATCGTATTTATAAATAGCTAACTTTCTGGTACATGCATTTTCATCAAGCTGTATAAGCACATTATCACTATAGCCCTCTGAAATAAAGAATGGCAAGAAAGTTTTAGTATATGCGTATATTAATTACCTAGAGATGTGATATCACAGCATTGGTTTATGACACAGAGTATTGATTTTATAAAAAATAAAAATCGATGATTTATAATTCTTATAAGTATTCCACGTATTGATTATTTTATGAAAAGATGATCTGCAAAATAAGGTCTAAAAACGAAATTCTATGTACAAATATTGTCTCTCACGACCCTAGAATAGACTTTACCTCATTGACCTTTACCTCGTTGTTAGTGACAGTTAAGATACATACATTGATCATACAAAATAGCCAATAAAGCATCTTGCTAAGCATGTGACCAGGAACACACAAATATAATTAAATATATTGTCACCTGAAGGCGAAGCATTATTTACTACTATGGGCAGATCTTCGCAAAAAGTATTCTTTAATACAAAAAATAACAAAGAATATTCTCTTCAATTAGCATTAGTTCAGAATATTTATTTTTAACTCTTAATGATATATCTTCGGCTGATTTTAATTCAGGAATATAAAAATATTCCTGAATTAAAATCAGCCGAAGATATATCATTACGAGTTAAAAATAAATATCTTGCACTACGTCTAAAATAAAATTGTTATCAATAATATTATATACATTTGTACCAAATAAAACATAAGTTTGTTGCACATTGGGTGTATTTTTGAGTTAATATAAGATTTTGAAATAAGAATGCTAATCTGGTAGCCAAGCAGTCTTATTAAGCTCAGTTAAAATAAAAAAAGTCTAAGAGTTATAAAACTTCAAACTGGTACCTTTTTTGTTTGCAATCGGTATAGTTACTGATAAAGCTCGTGATGTAACAAACATTAACGGCTTTTTATCCCACAATTAAGTTTAATGCGGTATTCTGTAGATAAAATTATGATAAACGCAAAAATATACCAAATATATTGTGTGGCGGGGCATCAATTACAACTACGGGAAGATCTTCTCTAAGCATATTCTCCTCTATACACATTTCAACACCTTCATTATTCATTCCAGTTGGCTCAGAATTATCTTCATCTTGCTGAAGTGGAACTGTTAATATTAAAACAAATATTCTGTATCAATATTAGTATATATAAATATTAGTATTAAATAGTATTTTTGAAGTATGGTAGTGATAGTTGGGTATGGCAGAAAAATTAAAGTTTAATAAATGCTGTTGAAATTTGAGCTCTAAGAAGTATGTGTGGTGAAATTGTACTTTGAAAAATGAAGTGGTGTAAGAATAGTGTGGAACGAATGAGCATTTAGTGACTGAAATTGAGGAAAGTGTGTTAAGTTGGTTTGGTCATGTAGAGAGGATGGATGAAAAGATTACAAAAAATATTTAGCAGGCGGATATGATTGGGAGAACTGGATAGGGTCAACCTCGACGAACGTTCGAGTGTGTGACCGACTTGCAGACGTTCTTAAAAGAGGTCAAGTAAGAAGCAACCAAAACCGAAGAGTATGCATGAAGAGAGTGATGAGTGTTGATGAAGCGAAAGAGGTTTGTAAGTATCTACGATACTGATCAAGTGGAGATCTATCATCTTTGCCTCGTGCCTACCCCTTAGTAAAGGCGTGAAAATATGTATGTATTTCTGATGTACATACCCGTGAAATGCGGATGTGGCAAAGGAAGTAAATTGTGAACCATTGGCAGATAGCATGAGCATAACCCACGTTTACATCCACAAAAACAACTTAGAGGTCTGTGTAGGATCACATTTTCTTCTTTGGTTGTCTGGTATGATTTTTTTCATGTTTTCAATGTCTTGTACGAGAATTAAAAATGGTTTTATGGATTTCATAGCGGCGTTGATGTTATTAAATACATTGCTTGCATTTTTAATATCATGACCGTATAAAACTTGAAGATCCAAACGCCTCTTGACTGCGCCTCCAATTCCGTCTGCTACGCCTTTACCATGTCCACTTTCTGTGTATGACCATGTGGCATAGGCAAAATTACATTTTTGTGTGAACATATTTAGAAGATAGTAATTTTTCTTTTGCCTATATTAGCTTGTAGGTCCATCAGAATATATGTGTAGGACAGTTGTATTGGGAGTACGTTCTTTTATAAACTTAATCACTGGCAATAAATGTGCCCAAATGGCCGCCGGCTCATGGCAAGGACTATCCGATACGGAACCAATCGATTGGCATTTAATAAACCATTACAATCCAATAAACCATTACACAGTGTAGTGAAACTTGCTGCTTCGATGCCCCAAAGTGCATAGATTGTACTTCTTCGGACATTTTTGTGTTGTAGTTCTCAGAAAAATCACATATCATAAGAACTTCATGAGATTTTAATTGTTCCACACATGCTCGATATTGATTTTGTTGGGTTCGATATTGATTTTCATATTGAAATAGTGTTTTTTAAATAATTTTATTTCCTTTTCATATGTTTGAATGAGTTCTGATAGTGTCCCTGTGATGACTTTTTTTGTCATTTTTCTAGTATGTAATTCTTTGTCGTTTCCACTATTTTCATCTTTTTTTATATATAAATGTTTTTCTGCCTGCCACCACCACCAGTTCACTAGTTCCTGTTTCTTATCTTCACTTAAATGTAATTCTATTCTTGAATTCATGCATTCGGGGCATTTACCATGCAAACAATTGAATGAGGTTATCATGCAGGAAATACGTAGGAGCAAATCTTTTAATGTAGTAGCACGATCAATAAGTTTTGCAGATATCATGGCTTTCAACAAATAGGTCATATTGCTGTGTTTAATGCACAGGCAAGTGTTTCTATTTCTTGCTGTTGGCGAAAGAACAAAAAACGGTTTATACTTATAGAAAGTGGTAAAAGAATGTTGGCCACCCTCAGATTTATAAATTTTATACAAGTTACTTATTGTATCTCTCAAATATCGTATTTGTTGTTTGTCTTTATGTTTTGTACGACACTCTTTCTTTCTCGCTGTTATCATACTTATATCATTCCTGATGTAAAACTTTGAAATTTCATTAGATATCTTTTCACTTTTCCTTTCGCTTACTTTCTTATATTTTCTCACTCGAGCAATACCAAGGCATTTTCCGACAAACACTTTTGAATTTATATTATATCGCCTAGCTTCGTTTACAGCAACATTTTTAAATGCCTTTTTTTAACAGAGGTGCTCGTTTTATACATGGCTTTTAGAATACTTTCTGTAACTTCAATTCTGCAGTTTAACTTATCAATCTCTTTATTCTTTTTCTGAATATTTACATCATATAGTATTTTTTGGCGATAGTTTCTCTTTCGAAGTACAGGAATAGTTTTATTGAGCTTTTCTATTGTGAATAAAGATTTTTTCAAATTAACTTTTAATTTTCTTAGTCTTACATTGTATTTGGGATTCTTATTTGGTTCCTTTTGTGTGGCAGTTTTTTTTTCCTCTACTGTTTGTTTCTTTTGTTTTTGCGCCTGTTTCTGCATTCGCCACTGATTCCTTTTTTCATTTTTTTCTTCTTCTGTCATATCTTTAACCTTCTTGGTTTTCTTTTTGATTCTTTCTAAGTTCTTTTTCTGTATTTCTTCTCTTTTTTCCGGATTATTTTTTAATCTTTTCCTATATTCTCGTTGCTTTTCTGCGTTTGACATAGGCATATTTCGGTGTCTAAAAATGAATTAAAATTTATTATTTCTTAATAATTTGTATAATTAGTTTTTTTTAATATGTTTTCAGTGAAACAAATTCAGTCTATTATACTTGTATTGATATTTTTTCTCAAGAAAGACATCGAAATATAAATAAAAATAAACTTGCGTTTCAAACAAACTAACCGATCAGCTTGAAGAGTTGCTTTGCAAAACAGATTTTTATTATTTATGTATATCATGTTTCCAGCAGAAAGTTGATCAATACCATGGATTGGTTACTCTCTTTATTAAGTTCAAATTTTAAAATATATATTTAAAATGTTCATTCAAATCAATAATGTCACAGAACAAGTTATCATATAAGTTGTATATATTTTTGTGATGGTCTTTAAATTACCTTTATTTTGATACCACACTCAATGGGTACGAACGAGAAAAAAATTATGCATCATGTTATTGCTCTTAAACTCCGCCATTTTGTTTCCTTTTTTTTAATAACCTATCCAAGGACACTTGTGTAGTCAAGACGAATCTAATCTAACGTTACAATTTTACAATGATCAAGAGCATTATGTTGAAAATGAAAACTCTTGGGAATTAAGTGACAATATTTCAAAATCTTCAAGCAGTGATTCGACTGGCAAAAAGTCGAACTTGATGGTGATTTTTATTGAACATATAAATTAGGTTTTTATAAATTTAATTCAATAAATATTTAAATTTAATTGCAGAAATTACACTCATCGGAAGGATAGTGGTCATAAATTGCCATAACACTGCAACCGCGACACCAGAAAAATATATAATTTAACAATTTGACCATATTTTTTCTGTTTATAATGAAATGACTTGGTAAAAATGAATTAGTATTTAATCCACAGTTAACACAGTCGGTCCTTAATAAAAAGTGTGTGAAATTCCATGGCCAATCCGCTTCTTGTAGAAGCATGAAATCATCTCGACTTAGAAATTTATCAATATCTATAACGACGATCATTGTGCTGAAAAAATACACTATTTATTTATGTTTTGTTTTGTTTTTAAGTAGACTAAGATGACATATTTTATCTTACATAATTTCTACTAAATTCTTACGTATTTTTTTCCTCATGCGTAAAGTACCGAGTAAAATTTGGACGGTAGTTTTAATAATTGTTCTTAAACTATGTAAGACAAATATCATCTTAGTCTACCTACGAATATAAACACTTAAGTGTCCGAAACGTTAGGTTTAAAATAAAATGTATTATACGCGATAAAACCGTATTAAGTTATTTAATTCTAACTATTTTTTACTGCTTGGGTACATTCTATGTTACATGAGATCTTGCCCTTATACTTCCATTTTGTAACTTCGACCTTCCGTATATATGTAACCAAACAAAATGGACGTAACGTTTTTATAGATCGTTTCATAAAAATGCCCGTATTTTCACAAAACTATTATAAATGGGTAAAATTATGCACAAAAATCAATTTTGTAATACCTAATTAAGACTTAAATTAACTTATTTTGATGATAAAAAATGCAAACTTACTAGTTAAAATCACAATTACAAAACGGAACAAAAACTTTGACCGGTAACGCTCTGCAAGTTTCGACACGAATGATTATTCTTTTGACAATCTGACAACCACTTCAAAATGGCGGAACTGGTCAAAAATGTTGCCATAAGACAAATTAGTAGTTCATATGGTAGTTTTTATTTCAAACAACTTACAAAATCCCAGTTACAAAGTAGAAATTCCGCAATGGCTAAAATCGTAGGACACAGTTTAAATCACAAAATTTATGAAAAATATTACTGAAGTACCCATATCTCATGCTTTATTATGATAGTTCACATTTATGTTAATAGCCTTAAATGTGCTTTAATTCGATATTGCATAGCAATTAGGAATAAAGTGGATACATAAGCCTACTGGTTAGTGAAGGACATATGAAATTTCAGGGGGTTTGGAACCAAGATTTATTCATAATTATTAAACAGATTTAAATAACTGAGCCGTTTTTATGTGGTTCAAAAAAGATTAAATTAAGCAATTTAAAAACATTTTTTTTATTACTCTAGGTATTTATTTTCCTTAAAAAAAATCATCAATTCATAGGACACGTCAAAATCTGAGTGGACATATTTTCACGAAATTGCCCATCTATGACATGACAGTGACAAGAAGACACAGATGTCTACTGAAGTAGGTGACAGAACAGGTTTTTTTTTTAATTTTTACAAGCTCACTTCACGGCTGCCATGATAAGATTTTTAAAAGTTCCCAAATTTATCATTCGTTAATCGATTTACATTTTAATTTTTATGTACACAAAATGTATCGTATTTGATTCAATTTGTATGTTATTGTACATTTTATCTACAAAAATGACACGTTTTGGTTCAAAACTCTCAGCTACTATTATAAACTAATGTAAATGTTACTTTTTGAACAGAATGCTGCTTTTATTATGCTATTTTCTCTTATATTAAGTCATCATTTGAACCAAAGATGTTCGTAAATTGATAAAAATCATGGTTTTGAGCCCGATAAAAAAAAAACTTTTGAGCTGAATGTTTAAATGTCACCTTTTGTTCCTAACCTCCTCAATTACAAGTCACTTTTATAGATGTTTTTTTCAAATATGCCGTATCTACAGAGATAAAAAAAATAATTATTTTTTTTGTATGGACGAAATCATAATTTTGTCATTTTATTCCAAGATTCAAACGTATTCAACATAAATCATAGCACAGCTTATAGAGGCACTCTTGTTGTACATTTTTGTCATAGACACTCAACTGCGATTTTTGCGCCTTTTAGAGCTACAGGCACTTTATTTTTTTGGTCAGCGGATGAGGCTGTTTTTTTTTGTAGCATCTGATGCAATTACAAGTTTAACTTTATTAACTATTAGTAACTTTTACTAACTTCTATTCCAACTATTAGTAACTTCTATTCCAAGGTCGTTGGGCGAATCATCCTTGAGAAGATTTTCAGTTTCTTCGAACCTCTGCTGCTTTTGAATTTTGGTGAACTTAGGTCTGATGTTCGTAATGAACGGATCTGAGCTGATTAATACTAAGGCGGGTCAATAAGTCCGTGACTTTTTGAATTTCTAACCTCCTTACTGAAAAAGCAACACTACTCCTGTCAACAGGCATCTGTCAGTTGACTCCTATCAAAATTTGAACTTGCTGCGTCAGTTAGTTTGTGTTTTACAGCTATCTTTATCAGACTATCCAGTAACTTAAGGAAACAATGGAAAAAAGTGAATTTCGTGTGCTTATTAAGCATTATTTTTTGCGAAAAAAAACCATTACCGAGACCAAGGCTAAGCGTGATAAATACTATGGGGACTCTGCACCATCGATTTCAATGGTAAAAAAGTGGTTACTGAATTTCGTTGTGGCCGTACAAGCAATGAAGATGCCGAACGTCCTGGACGCCCAGTTGAGGTCTCTACACCCGAAACAATCGAAAAAATTCACGATATGGTGTTGGCCGACCGAAGATTAAAAGTGCAAGAGATTGTGGAAGCCATAGGCATCTCGCATGGCTCAGTGGTTTCAATTTTGAATGATCACTTGGGCATGAGAAAGCTTTCCGCAAGATGGGTGCCGCGTTTGCTCACAGTCGACCACAAACGCAATCGTGTAACAACTTCACAGGAAGGTTTGGCGTTGTTTAATCACAATATGGAGGAGTTTTTGCGCCGTTTTGTAACCGTGGACGAAACATGGATCCATCACAACACACCAGAGACCAAACAACAGTCAAAACAGTGGGTTTCTAAGGGTGAATCGGCGCCAAAGAAGGCCAAGGTGGGTTTGTCAGCCAATAAAGTTATGGCGACTGTTTTTTGGGATGCACGTGGGATAATCCACATTGACTATCTTCAAAAGGGAAGAAAAATTAATGGGGAATATTATGCCAACTTATTGGACCGCTTCAATGAGGATTTGAAAAAAAACCGACCTCATTTGGCCAAGAATAAAGTTCTTTTTCACCAAAACAATGCAAGGGTGCACACATGTGCAGTTGCCATGGCAAAAATCCATGAATTGGGCTATGAATTGCTCCCACATCCACCCTATTCTCCAGATTTGGCTCCGAGTGACTACTTCTTGTTCCCAAACCTGAAAAAATGGCTCGGTGGAAAAAGATTTGACTCCAATGATGAAGTCATCTCGCAAACAAAGGCCTATTTTGAGGACCTCGACAAATCATATTTTTTGGAAGGGATAAAAAAATTGGAGAAGCGTTGGACAAAGTGTATAGAGCTCAAGGGGGACTACGTTGAAAAATAAAATGATTTATTTATCAAAAAATCTGTGTTTTATTCCAAAAGTCACGGACTTATTGACCCGCCCTCGTAACTGGTGTATAATGTCTTCGTTTGTTTGAATTCTGCCTATCTTTCTCGTATGCTTTTCTCTGACTGAACGAAAGTCTTTATTTCTTGCTTCTGACGCTTCTTCGGACATCATACCAATTGGGATAAAAGAAAAGTGCTGGCAAATGTCTGCACCATGTACTAAAAGTTTATGTACACTTGAAGGCATATAGTACCAAGAGTAATCCCTGACATAAAGTTCCGCTGTTTCTCTGCAATAAATTCTAAATCTTTCAATATCAACATTTCTCCCAGAAGATAATGCCTGCAAAATTACTGCAAATCTCTTTATTAAATCACTGTTGACTCCCGTTATCTCTGATGACCTTTCGTAATATTTAAAAAACTGCCGAGCTGTATTGCCGTCGTTTGTTGTCCCAAAGCCTTGTTTTCTGCGTCAACTCTTTTCTTGTATTTCGTAGCAGTTTGTTCTTACCTCCTCGAGCCGCCCATTTTTTAAAATCTAAGTTGTAAGATATATGCAAAATACATTCCATGCATCGCATCCACATGTGAAGGGAAGATAAACCATATTTGTACATATCATCGTTCACTGGTTTGTTAAAAACGTGGTTCAAGTTGTTCATGTCTTTCGGAGTTGTTAAGCATATGTTACAATTGGCTGCAGAATCTGTCTCAGAAAGTGCTGTGCATACTTTGCCATCGATCATCGTCATATGCAACTCATGAAAAACTTCAAATTCGCCATTTAATAGTTTCGTCGGTATAAGGTTCTGAATTTCTTCTTCTATTGTTGCTTCTACTTGCTGAATATATTCTTTTGTTTCTTGTTTGAATTCGAACATGATTGGTCTACAATAGCTTGTTGACGAAGGGCGTGGATTTTCCCATACTATGACATCGTGACTCATAAGGCGAAGTGGTACAAAACTAACCATAAATACAGAAGATTCTGAAAAAATATCACCAGTTGGTTTTTGTTTATAACAACTTTGTGACGAAGCTTCATCACAGCCCCATTTACTCACTAGCTTCAAAACACCACTATTAATATTCGAACCGGTCACTTTCACAATCTTCTCAGCTGTTAAATCTAAAACTGTTTGTAATTTAATTTTCGCTCCTGATTCTGATATGGTAATATCTTCCTTAGCTGGATAACATTCTTTCTTCTTTAACAGTAACTTATGGTAAGATGGAAAAGCCGCTATGCCATTTGTATTTAAAGTAGACCTCAAAGTGAGATACTGCCATTTTGATAAACTTAATGCAGTGACAAGGGCTAAAGTTTCTTCCTCAGTGACCGATTGATTACAGTCTTTGAATAAAAAGTCACTTACTTCTTGCATTATTAGAGAGGCACTTAATAACTTGAGCACAAACGGTTCGCCCGTTTTCATTCAGTTTTGTAGCAAGAGCATAGAACAGTTCTTCTTCGGAATGCTCCAAATGAGACAAAGAACGTCTTTTCTTCTGTTTATTTGATAAATCTTCAAATGGTCTTCTTCGAACCTCTGCTGCTTTTGAATTTTGGTGAACTTAGGTCTGATGTTCGTAATGTACAGATCTGAGCTGATTAATAACTGGTGTATAATGTCTTCGTTTGTTTGAATTCTGCCTATCTTTCTCGTATGCTTTTCTCTGACTGAACGAAAGTCTTTATTTCTTGCTTCTGACGCTTCTTCGGACATCATACCAATTGGGATAAAAGAAAAGTGCTGGCAAATGTCTGCACCATGTACTAAAAGTTTATGTACACTTGAAGGCATATAGTACCAAGAGTAATCCCTGACATAAAGTTCCGCTGTTTCTCTGGAATAAATTCTAAATCTTTCAATATCAACATTTCTCCCAGAAGATATTGCCTGCAAAATTACTGCAAATCTCTTTATTAAATCACTGTTGACTCCCGTTATCTCTAATGACCTTTCGTAATATTTAAAAAACCGCCGAGCTGTATTGCTGTCGTTTGTTGTCCCAAAGCCTTGTTTTCTGCGTCAACTCTTTTCTTGTTTTTCGTAGCAGTTTGTTCTCACATCCTCGAGCCGCCCATTTTTTAAAATCTAAGTTGTAAGATATATGCAAAATACATTCCATGCATCGCATCCACATGTGAAGGGAAGGTAAACCATATTTGTACATATCATCGTTCACTGGTTTGTTAAAAACGTGTTTCAAGTTGTTCACGTCTTTCGGAGTTGTTAAGCATATGTTACAATTGGCTGCAGAATCTGTCTCAGAAAGTGCTGTGCATACTTTGCCATCGATCATCGTCATATGCAACTCATGATAAACTTCAAATTCGCCATTTAACCCTTCAATCCTTGACAGTTGTCTATGAGCATATAATGGCAGCACGTGCGCCTTAGCTAAGATGGCGCGTAAAATTCTTCGTGGTACAAATTATGTAATAACTTTACAACCAAACCATATTTTTGGTTGTGTAAAAAACATTGTAATAACTGATAAACATTCTATCTATCAATCCATCAAAATATAGTGCTTAGTCTGATTTGATATTAGTTTCACGCGTTTATACTTTGAAACTTATGTTGCTGGCTGTTTTACAAGAAATAAACAAATAATTTATTATTATCTAAAGAACAAGGACCTATACTTTCTAATTATGTAAATAATTCGAAGAAAGAACTTGAGATGCTTACAAAAAAAGTACTTGAGTTGCGACACTACGACGAATGTCTAACTACTAGGGATGTCCTTCACTTCGATTTGATTTTATCGATAGTTTTATGCCCGCTCCATAGATATTCGAGATATACGCGCGAGATATTCGTGAGAATCTTCAAAATGTCTTAAAAAATCTCTTGAAGATTCTCACGAATATTAATAATAATATAATAATATCTATGGACGATTATATATGAGTATCTCGCGAGAGTGTGGAGTAGGCATTACATGTTGTGCATAATTTAGTATAGGTATTGAATAAAAATACAATTTTATACAACAATATATTTATTCACAACATAAATTATAAACAAAATATTTATTTGTAATAGAGGAAAAAAACAAATTTCATTTTATACAACAATATATTTATTTACAACACAAATTATAAACATAATATCTATTTATAATAGAAAAAAAAACATTTAATTTTTATTTATACAACATTATATTTATTTACATCACAAATTATAAACAAAATATATTTATAATAGATAAAACATTCAATTTTCATTATATTATATATTAGGATAAAATTGTTCGGCGTGCATCCATTGTCTGATTATGATTAAGATGAGCCATAACACAAGTTTATTTAGCATGGGATTTTAGACGACATAGACGACTAGTTTATACTATTGTATATTATTGCGTGCATAATAATTTGAATTATCGACATATCCCTTCAACTGTGGCGGCCATATTGCACAAATAATTATTCAAGACAAGGGTCAAATTTCAAACCTCGTCGTAATGGTCGTAAGTGTGTTTTAGAGCCATGAGAAGTGACTGTAGGCCATCCTTGTTATTTTATGTACACAATAATGTATGCAAGTCACAGCAGGAATGATATAGTTTACGATATACTGTGGTTAAAATAAAAGTCGAAGTTGTTAATCGAAAACGACGTAAAGTTTCAAAAGTTAAAGGGATATGTACTACGGTAAAAAATACTTAGATATACATTACAGCAAAACCGTGGCATCTTTTTCGAATGTTGCAAAGACAATGATACACGCGCACATTGTCTAAAGATAATGCCTGATGCCTTTAGATTGGAAATTTTGTAAAAAAAAGTGACACATACATATTATATAATATGTATATGCAAATCACAAAACAACGGTCTCAGAGCGGTAAAAGCATATCTAAACTATATACAAAAATTACACAATCATTCTAACCTCCCACTCTGTTTTCATATAATACTCTCTTCACGCCGTAGTTGTTTATGAATAATTCATAAGAAAGGTATTATGGTGATGTATGATAAACCTTAAAACAATCCTCTATACACAATGGCACGCGACAGGATTCGCAACAGTAGGCGGTTCTTATATTTTTTTTGCCATTTTTCAGGCAAACAAAGCAACGCTTCCTAAGTTTCCGGTTGCACGCTGAGGCGCTCTCTAACGATTCTAATGAGGCAGGCCAATGTGTAGAGAGGATAATTCTACCAGGTTGATGGTGCGTAGAACTACTGCTAGATACAATATATTTACGACTTTGTGGACAATGTGATAGATGATTTGAAAGGATGGTATCTACAAGCTCAAGGCGGAAAGCTAAATGATCACATTTTTTTTGAGTAGATGACTGTACAAGAATGCGAGATTTGAGAATAGATACATTGAGAAGGCGTTTAAAAAGTTTCATGTACCATTTTTTGCAACGTTTCCTTTCTAATAAGTAAGGCTCCAACATCTGATCTGTCAGATCTACACCCCCCCATAAATTTATTATAATCCAGCACTACTTGCGGTTTAAAAGGTACTTTGTTAGATGATGGTCTAGAAGAGACTGTAGGCAAAGCTGTAGTTGCACCATGACAAGTGGAAATCATGGTTATTCGTTTCTTGTCTTGCCATCCTAAAACAGTGACATCGCCTGAATGTCTGGCGATGTACTCTCCCTTATTAAGAGGAGCCTTATTTATTACTATGGGAACATCGCGACGGGAAGGTCTCAAAGTACCAACGCAGTCGGTACCATTGAGTTTCAGAAATCTAGCTAATAGAGGTGAATTGTACCAATTGTCCATAAACAATCTATACCCTTTATTTAGTAGGGGACCAATGAGCTTTTGTACAACAGCTGTGCTTTTAAGCACTCCGGGCGACTGCTCCAGATCTGTTGCAGATTGTTTACCGGTGTAAACAATGAACGACCACAGGTAACCAGTGGTGCTCTCACAAATCTCGAATGTTTTGATCCCAAACTTAGAGGCTTTGTTCCGAATATACTGTTTAATACTCAATCTGCCTTTCCAAAGTGTAAGGCTTTCATCTATACAAATGTCTTTACTTAAAATATAATTTGCTTGAAAAGCTGAATTTAAATGTGCTAATATTGGTCTCAAACTATGTAATCGGTCAAAGCTTCTGGCGCCAGTGTTGGAGGGATTTTCGTTATACATAACGGGTCGAAATCTATAAAATGTAACGCTCTATTTAACATTTCATACCTTTTTCGTGTAAAGATGCGTCTGAAAACTTCCGTTTTCAAGAGAGGATCGACAGAAAAACTACTTGTAACAGTTGGCATTCTGATGATCCCCAATATCATCCAGAACGAAAAGAGGCATAAAATTTCGTGCAAATTTGTGGGGTATGCGAATGCAGCCTGGAAAGCGGCAGCAGAAATTTTCGAAGCATATAGGTTCGTTTCGGCCACTACTAAGCCTAAGACCTCATCGCTCCAATAGGAACGAAAAGCGTCATAGGCTGAATCGAAAAACCGAACCAGTACGCTCTGGCTGAAAATTTTCTTCTTGACCTGCAAGCAAAGTTCTGGCGTTCCAGTCTATTGGGAGCATCAGCTCCATCACTGGCGTCGACAAATTCATCCTCATCTTCACTCTCACTAGTAACCCTTCCTCGTTCAGTACTGTCAACCGCGGCATCAATTCAGGAGGAACGTCGGCATCATCCATCCATATTTCGTGGAGTGGCTGTCCCAACTTCCACTGCCGTCCTCTACGGCTCCGGTTCGAATACCTACCCCTACGTGCACTCTGTCCTCGCACACCCCTGACTCCCCTTCGGCCACCCCTTCTCCTACTCGTTCCTCTTCTATTGCATGCTATTCCATTTCGTTCATCTCTTTCACGCTTTCCAGTCGATCCACCGATGTCGACAGTCCACATACAATGGGTGGGTATCCGGGGCAAGAAACTCGTCACCCGTCGTCTGTTCCTCCAGCGGCGCACCAGTCTCGTCGAACAGCAAAACCAGGCCACCTTCAGGCACCGTGATAGTGGCCCTATGAAAGCAAAAAAAAATAGAATTGATTTATACACAGGCAAAAATTAATTCGTGAACAACATACAACAGCGAACTTACGGTTCTGCTGACAGCGACAAAGGCGATTGTGACCGGCGGAACTCTGTTTGTGGAGGCGTCACTGGGTCGTCCTAAAAAAAAATTAAATAACTATAAATTAAAAATTTTAAAAACCCCCGACAATAATTGAGGAGGTTCTTTTCAAAACTTGACTATTCCACTTTTTGGATCTTTGTATAATTTAAAGAAATATAATTTTAAGAACAGAGTTACATGTTTAACATAAAATGTTGGTGAATTATAATATACAACAAGAATAGTGATTATTTCGTATGAGTTTCAAAATTTTAGCATTATTATAATATTGAATAAATCCAGAATCTTAAAATGGAATAATCAAGTTTTGACGAGGCTGATTGGAATAATCAAGTTTTGTTATGTGTTCTATAGGAATAATCTAGTTTTGATTCAAACCATTATGGATTAATCTTATTTTGTTCACATTAATTTAAAATCGTTCTTTACTAAGTAATATTTTATTTCACTAACCTCATTTTCATCTTGAAATAAAATAAATAAAACTAATGCAATATTAAAAAAATGTTTTTTATTTTATACTTACTTAAATTCTAACAGCCGTTTCATGTTCAAGGCAATCACATTGTTCATCATTGTCACAAGCATCTTCTTCATCACTATCAGAATAATTATTGCAACCATTTATAATATTGACATACCAGGAGAGCTCCTGGTTTTCTGCCCAATTTTCACCAAATTGTTTCACAAGCAGGTTTCTTACATCATTTTTCTTTTTTAAAGTCAGGTGTTTTTCTATTACCAATTCGGTTAAATCAAGATTAACCCGACTTGTTTGTCGTTTAAAAAGGGTTAATTTTGTATTATTTTCGACATCCGATATAAACATGTAATTTTCAAAAGTTTTAATGTGACATTGACGTTGGTTTCTTTTATTAATAGTTTTAATAAAAGTTATTCTTTTTAAATTCTGTATACCTGTAACTTTTTTGTAAACTTTTTCCAACTCTTTAATATTATATAACCTCCAATCAATTCCTAATTTTTTTACTGTTCCAAACTGAGAGTAATATTGTATGTATTCTTCTGAGGTTGTTGTAATTGGATGACACTTGAGTTCCTTTTCTACACGTCCAAAAACCCTGTCAGCGGGTAAGAAGCTATGTCCTCTGACTGGGAAAAATAATTGTATTTTTTCTACATTTTCTGGTGACAGCTTTTGGAGCCAAAACAATAGTAAATGCACAGTATGGGAATTTTTGTTTTGGCCCCCACAGCCATCACAAAACAACCTGATAGTATGAATACCGTCAAAATCATGAGTTTTTAAAAAATCAAGTAAGGCAGAACCAATTTCTATTGCGCCCCTATTTGCTTGTACTTCAGTCCAATTATAGAAAATAGGATTTAATGTATTTTTTGCTACAATGCAAAATACATAAAAGCTAATCTGTCTACTATAAAATGCTTCTTGAATCGGAGTGCGGGGGAGCGGCTGCACCTGTTGCAGATCAAAACAGAATGTTAAAGAACCTTCTTGTTCTTCTTTCATTAAGTCATAAAATGCTCTTGCCCTTTTGCTATGGATTCTTTTTTCAGTCATTAAATTTACTTTTTCCGTACCTGTAGCTTTTTTTATTTTATTTTTTAGCAATGTACAATAAGTACATGCATCTGACGATGGAGACTGAAACCCAATGTTAAAGTTTTTTATAAACACTGATCTGAAAAAAGATTTTTTAGCTCTGAATGAAATCTCTACTGTATCATTGTACATTTTTCTTAGTTTAGCTATACTTAGTTCTGAACTTAGGTATATACGCTTGGATTTTGACCTATTATAATGGGATTCAGCAGCTTCAAACTTATTAATAAAATCAATAATCTTCTGCTTGACATGTGCTGACTTCTTGCTTTTTCGGTCTCCACCTCTATTTTCTCTTATCACATCCCCATTGCCTAGTCTTTTCACAAGAATATCCACTCTTCCTCTGTTTAATCCTAAGGCGTTTAAAAAAAATCTCTTGCATACTCCCTTAGGATGACCATTTTTCAGTAGAAAAAAAGTGGCAGATTTTTGCTTAGGTCTGGGTTTCTTGGGAGCTGTTTTACTGTTACGACGACGAACAGGTTCATATACCGAAATTAACCTCGACAAATAAGCATCCTGCTCCACTTTGAATTGGTTTTTGTACAATGCCTTACGATTTTTCAAAATATCTCGCCTTGCGAATTTGTTGCAATGAAATTTGCTCTTTTCGCTATGATTACAAGGCTTCTCAAATGCAAGTGCACATGGGTCACAGTCCGAGTAGTCCCTGAAGCAAAAATATAGACCAGGTTTATAAAAAAATACATTGAATTAACGCATAATCACAGAAATTTTATGACAATAGATTCGTAGCTAAGTTTAAACACAAAAACTTACTTCGTTCGATTTTGTCGTCGGCGCTTTCTACTTCTTGAACCTGTATTAATATCTTGTACTGTTGTTTGACACTCCATTTCTCAATTATTTTGATCCTCGAAATGCAGAAAACACAATTCGCAACACAAAAGGATAATAAACTGCAACCATAGCTGATAATACAATATAATATAGAGAACTGCAACTGACCGCGACAGACAAAATTTTTGACAAAATAATTTACGTCACTCACTGTCAAGCTATGAGATGTCAAATAGGATTTTTTTAAACGTTTTACGGCTCTGGGTTCTTGCCCTTTCAAGCCTGACTCAACCTTTCAAAAACTTGGCAGATTTAGCACCAATGAGAACATAAAAACTTTAAAAGTTTAAACTACCTGAAAAATATGAGGAAAAAACATGTTTTGTTACAATTTCTAGTAATAAAAAAAATATCTTCAGGATTAATCATGTTTTGTTGCAATTTTAAAATCCTTATTTTGAACATGTTAATTCGAAGAGGAATAATCTACTTTTGTCGAAATCATGCGTTTTGAAATGTTTTTTTCTAGTGGATTGATCACGTTTTGTTAGGATTTTGTTTTCGATGTATATAGATTTCAATGTTACCAACTTAAAAAAAATAAAAAATCCACTTTGGTCGCAAGTGGAATAGTCAAGTTTTGAAAAGAACCTCCTCAATTTATATAAATCGGTATTTTATAGTGGCGGCCATCTTGGATTTGAAATTTGTCATCATGTATGGTATTCTACTAATCAAGCCCTTTCATTTGATATCCATTTTGAGGGAGTTGGGAGGATTTCAAATTTATCATAGTTTATAGTATTCTACTAGCCAAGACCTTTCATTTGATACCCATATTATAAAAAAATATAAAAAAAAAATATGTAATCCGCCATTTTGTGGCGGCGGCCATATTGGACCAATTGTTATCAAACATAGCTAAGAACACTCCCGACTAGTTCACCTTTTAAACAAAAAAACTAAATCAAAATCGGTCCATCCGTCTGGGAGCTACGATGCCACAGACAGACAGACACACAGACACACACACACACACACACAGACACATCGTAAACGTAACAAAATAACCAATGCATACCATTCGCGACAGGCTCCCGCGGCGCTCCGGGGACGTCACAGGGGAGTACGGAGGAGCCTCCACATCTTCATCCTAGGCCAAAATAAAAAGCTTAAATACACTGCAACCCATGAGTTTTATAAATATTTATAACCACATAACAAAAACTGGGTTACTAACCTAGTCTTCCAGCTCCGTATCTAAAAAATCACTCCTATCGGATCCACCTTCATCAGAATCCTCCGCTCCATACAGGATATCGAGGTATTCTGCAGGTGGATCCTCACCGACGCGCCAGGTTGACATGCTATATAAAACAAATAAGAAAAATCAATAAACGTAACAATAAATATCAAAATAATAACGTAGAAGTAAATGTAAATTCATTACGTGAGGCCACCATCACTTTCGACATTATGAAAAAATTATCGATTATCTATCGATACTACGCCTATCCCTATTGAAAACGTACGAAGAAATTCTCACAGGCAAACTTCGCCCTTAGTTCAGTACAAATAGAGTTCAAAATGGCCGCGGCCGGCAGGTGGCGGTTTGAATGAATTTTTATGCCATTTTTACTTTGGTTATTTTACTAAAATTAGGCTTAATGTAATTTTCAACCGCTACTAAATCATCATTACTTGTTTTATTAGGCGGTACACTTTTACCTCTTTCCGAATCCTTGGCACTACCAAACTGATCAGCAGTTGAGACCGTGTTATAGATAATTATATATATATTAGAATATTTGTGTGTGACGTCAAGAGTATGGCACAAGAATTGCAGACAGACTTGTCTATGAGTTTCACCATCTGATATATTGTATTTGTAGGTTGTGTTGCGTTTTTCTGAGTCCTTGCTCCTTTTTCTCTTAATACTAGTTTTTTGAGTTAGGCTTATGATCTAATCCTTTCTTCTCTGCTCTGTTAGGCTCCAAAAATGTTTAAAAATGCTGAGTCTGAGTCTTTCAAGACCCTAAGGGTTTGAAAGACCTAGCTTCATCAACGGTCGTGTTTTAGAACATTATTCTGAACATTTCTGTAATGTAAAAGATCTATATTGCAGAATGGCTTTTTCATGTAATGAAGTAAAAGTTTTTGTTTTATGCTTGATGTTAAACAATACGGTTTTTGATACAAGTACAATATTATGTTGTTGATATAGCTGGTTACCTTGTGTAATTAAAATTGGGATTCTGCTTTGCTAGTTGATTCTATGCCTTGTATTGTTCTACTCTTAGTGGACATGATGGACATAGTCATTCGTTCACTATACTCAAACAACCCAAAAAATAGAACAGGAAACATAAAATAACTTTTTTTTGAGGCCTGCGACATCATGTGTGTGGCATGTGGTACTTACAGATCCTTCTTATGCTTGACTGGTGATAATAATAATACAGCAACAATTGTGATATTCCTCTTTTGGCTAACTAAAATAGTCTAATCCAGCGGTTCTCAAACTTTTTTGGTGACGGAACCCTTTTGGAAAGCAAAATACTTGACGGAACCCTACAATAAAACAATAGTTTTTAAAAGTGTATTCTTTATTAATAAACATAATAAAAGTACAATGTAACAGTTACTGATTATTACTTACTTTAACATGCCACATGGCAAGAACATTATTACAAGATATTAAAAAAGAAAAAATCTAACTAATGGGAGGTATGAAACTGTTTATTATTTTTCATTAATAGGTTTGATAGAACACAGTTGCAGTCTCATATCAGGTTCGGCGTCCAGTCTATTGCGATATTTTGTTTTCGTGGCTGCATACGTTGAGAATCCTGTTTCGCACAAATATGTTGTTGGGAACGGGAGAAGAATATTCAGAGCCATTTTGCCAAGCATTGGATATTCATTACGAATTCTGCACCAAAAATCGTTGAGAGGCATCGTTTTGAACAGTGACTCCATACTTGTGTCTGATGACATTTCTAAAAGAGATTCATATATCTCGTTTGACATACTTTCGGGCTTTTGCAAGTTGGGTAAAAAAGGATTATGAATCCATAAATTCAGTTTTATTTTTGTATTCTGTTCTTCGGGAAAATACTTATCAAAAGATGCGCGCATCGAAGTGAGATATTGGACCAATTCTTCAAACATATCATCTTGAAACATTTCTGAGTCGTTATCGCTAATAAACTCACTGTGTGACGTAAAGCTTACTATTTCTCTCTTATCAACGCAAACAATCCAAAAATCTAATTTTCGTTTGAAGGCAGTTATTTTGTTAAAAAGTTGTTTTCAAGTTTGGTTAGGACAATTCAGGCTGATCACCTGATTGTCTGACAAGAAAGATGATCCATGCGTCGGATGGGCATGTAAAAAGTCGGACCTGCGCCTAATCTCTCGCCAGTCGTGGCGGTTATCCGTCCCACTGGGTTACGAGAGTAAAAGGAGGAGAGAGTGCTCTGGTGTACTGCGCACACACTTGGGCACTATAACATAACTCCTGCGTAGCTGGCCTGGTTTCAATGAAACAGGCCACCGTCACCGAAATCGGTGTGGGAGCTATTATTATTTGTTATAGGCCTGGAACACTGTTGTCTGTTTACCTTGCAATGATAAATTCAATTCGTTTAGTTTTTGAAAGATATCCGCCATAAAAGACCAAGTTTTATCATACAAACGGTCTTTCAAATTAAAAGAAGTATCAAATTAAAGAAGCATTTGTAACTCCGCTCTAAGTTCAAATAGCTTTGTTAAAGTTTTACCCCGAGACAGCCATCGCACTTCTGTATGGAGCAGCAGTGTTTTATGTTTGCTGCCATAATTTTCACAAAATAATGAGAACAATCGGGATTTTAGTGGTTGTGATTTGATAAAATTAATTATTTTTATCGCTTCATCCATAACTAATTTTAGATTTGACGGCATTTGCTTCATCGCAAGTGCTTGTCTATGCAGAATAGAATGGCTGGAACTACAATTAGGCGCTTTATTTTTTATGCGTGACACTGCTCCTGCTGTTTTACCTGTCATTGCCTTGGCCCCATCTGTACAAATGTCAATGCAATCGTTCCAACTGATATTATTTTCTTAAAAAAATATGTTTATTTTATTAAAAATTTCTTCCCCGGTAGTGTTTGTGGGCAGCGGTGAACACATAAGCATGTCTTCTTCATAAGAACTTTCATATGGATATCTTATATGCCAAGACATTTTTGGCTTTTAATTTTGATGGATGTATGCTTCATCGAGATATATTATTTGTTTACCTTCATCACGTTTTGCAGCAATAGTCCTTAAATATTTGTGTCGCCAGGCTTCGAGGTCATATCTTTCAATGAGTACAGATCGTTGATTTTTATTTTTCTTAAATTCAAATCCATTCTTTAGCAAAATTTTCCGTAGTGTTTCTCGGCATCCAGTAAAGTTTATGCTTTCTCTTAAATCAGCCAAAAGACTTCTAAGGATAGGTACTTGTTTTTTAACCAAATAGAATTCATTTATTTTGTTCCTGATAGCTTGAATATCAAAACTAGGTTGGATATTGTAGACGGGTGAGGTCGTTTTTTGCCTGGAGTTCTGAAGACACCGTCATTTGTTTTACCTTCATTATTTATTCTCTTTAATGTTGAACCGCTCACACCTACGAAAGAGACACAATAATAATTATATCTATATCAAAAGAAATCTTCAAAATTTCGGGATAAAGTGTAGACCATGTCCATCCTCGTACTTTAAACTATATCCATCGCAAATTTCTTTAAAATCGGTCGGGTAGTTCAGGCACTAAAGCGTAACAGACAGACGTACAGAGTTATCTTCGCATTTATAGGTAATAATATTAGTATAGATTTAATTACCTGTCATAGAAGAGATATCTTGAAAATATTTATTTTGACTAAGTAACTCTTTTTGTTCCAATTCTTTGAGTTTGTATAGATTTTCCAACACCTCTTGTTTTGCTTCGGAATCTAGTTCAAGACCTTCTGTAAAAATAAAAAAAGATTTATGAAACATTTTCCATGCATTAGTCATGTTACTACTCAAACTTGGGCAACATTAAAAAGAATCTTCGTAATTTGAACATCATATTAAGTTAAGTATATGTCGGGTTTTGGCCGGAAACAGAGAAAACAGAATTAAAAAACAGGAATTTTATAATAGAACAGTATATTCTGATATAATGATTAATACGTAGATGTTAAATTAATTAATAATTAATTAATTTAATTATTAATCAAACTAAATAAATTAATAATGTAAATTAATCACGCCAATCGCTAGAATGACAGTGACAGAAACCAAGTTGGTTCCTTAGGGCAGTACTGTTATCTCGGAGACAATGCAACGGTTCGTGCACCCACACGCATCCACTCGAAATGCGTGCCGACTCATTTTTTTTTTTTTTTCGAACGGGTCTATGCTAAGGGTCGGGTTAAGACCGCTGTAGCTAAATCGCACTATAACTAGCCTGGTGGCTAGTTTATTTGGTTAGAGTCGATGGGAGGGTTTGACCCTCCCTAACATCACCCGGGTGATGTTCAGACCGGATGTTGGGGACAGCTACGGATTGTGAGCTATTATTATGACAGGGGAGACGCGGGTCTCTCCTGCTGAGGGGTCCGACCCTTTCCTCACTCGCTGATGAGTGAGGTTGCTCGCGCGCGGTAGCAGAAGCTAGCGGCGTGCCGGTTATCGCGATAGAGGAGCTCTCGTTTTTATCGCTATCGGTACTGAGAGGGCCGTCCCTCTCCCCTTCCGCGTACGGTCGGAATGACTCGCGCGCGTATGTCCTAATGTTGATCAGGTTCGCGGTATTGGTAGAGCTCTCTATATCAATAACGCGGTCGCGGGCACTATTTAGAAGTGTACCTAGTCTACTAGGATGCGGACTCGAACTCGGGTTCGGGTCCGGTCCCGTGTTAGGGTCGGTCTGTACGTCTGTACGTGTTGTCGTGTCGAATGTGGGACCTCGGGGTAGGCGCCGGCGTCGACCCCGGGCGTGCCGACTCAATGCCAGAGCCTGTTTTATACTAGCTGAGCAGTGGTGGGGCGGCCGATGACGCAGTTGTTGACGTTCCGGTGCACGTGCCGCTAGCGCTATATTATCGCCGTCTCTTTAAACACCTTAACAACATGGCCACCGTCACGGCCATTCTGACAATCGCTCGCCCTCGAGCGTTATACTGCTATGTATCTGCACAGAAAAAATAAAATTACAATTAGTTCATTGAGATTAACTCTATGTAGACAGCTACATCATGATAAAATCGTAACCCAAAAAGAGCCGTTAAGATTTCATAAATAACAGAATAGATCGTCTTCCACTATAGCAGAAGAGATCTCTACATAAAAAGTTGATACCCACGAAAGCAGATAAAACTTCATTATTAATAAACTAGATCGTCTCCCACAACAGTAGGAGAGATGACCACACATCACTCGTGAAAGTCGTCACCCACTAAAGCAGAAGAGACTAACACTAGTTATATTTCTAAACTTCTGTTTAATCTGCGCTTAATGTTTGTGAACCAATTGACAATGTTTCTTCTGAATCATTTGTCGCTTTGGCTGAAAAAGTACTAGCACTTTCAGTCTCAGAAGAATCCACACTCAACGTTCGAGAACCGAGGGATAACGTTTCCTCAGAATCATTTACATCGCTGGCAGTTAAAGTGCAAGAGTCTGCTGAGTGTGTTTCATCCAAGTCTAACAGTGCCAATGGTGGTACAACATGGAGATCATTAACATCACTCTCACTGTTAGGAGATTCACCATCCACCGTCACGGTCCCATCATCATCATCATAATTTTCAGATATTTCTAAATAACCGCTTTGCCCTTTTGGCACTTCCCTAAGGTTTTGATATGCTTAAGCTCATAACGATCATTATCTAAAATTCTAATAATTTTAAAAGGCCCCTTAAATTTTTTATCCAATTTAGTTTGGTGTCTTTCTTCACATTTAGAAAAAACAAAATCACCTACTGAAAAAAGGTTTCACTTTAGCTTTACCTTTGTCAAATCGAAGAGTATCGGTATGGGCAACTTTTTTTATATTTTCTGATGCGGATGATCGGGCCATTTCTATATCAACAATGGTTTGTCTGGAAGAACTGGGAGCAATTCTAGCGAGATTAAGTGAATTTCCTTGAAATCCGAACATTAGTTCCATTGGTGAAAAACCAGTTACCCTAGAACGGGTGCTGTTAAGAGCTAGTTGAATTTCTCCCAGTTGATCCTGCCATACACAATTTGAATTACATTCTATTACTGTAAGTATGTTCTTCATAGTCCGCATGACCTTTTCGACCTGACCATTGGCTCTACTTGACCCTGTTGCTATCAGGTGAAGATCTATATTAGTTTCTTTACAAAAGTTTTTAAATTCGTTAGTCATAACAACGGCCTCTATCTGCTATAATTCTTTTTGGAGTGCCGAATAAATTAACAGTTTTTGTAATGGCTTTGACTGCGTAAGAAGAAACGTTTAAAGGCCGGCAACGCACCTGCAGCTCTTCTGATGTTGCGAGTGTCCATGGGCGACGGTAGTTGCTTACCATCAGGTGACCCGTTTGCTCGTTTGCCCCCTTATTTAATAAAAAAAAAAAAAGAACTTAATTTTGGAGTATATTCTAGTAACACAAATTTTGTAAAGGCGTCAATTAGCACTGAGCAATACTCCTTCCTATCGCTTTTACCAGAAAGTTTTCCCGTAAGATCTACATGGATAGTGTGCCAAGGTATAGGGTTTTTAGGTATTAAGTGTAACTGCATTTGTTGCGCACCCGAGGGACCTTTAGAAGTCTTACAAACTACACAACTATTAATAAATTTTTTGACGAATTTACCCATATCAGGGAACCAATAAAATTCATATAGTTTGTCCAATGTTTTGTCAAAGCCTAAATGTTTCCTTTCATTATGAACGTGACTTATGAGAGACCAAACAAGGGAACGTGGTATAATGGGTAGCCAACTAGAAGATCTTCTACGTTCGATTTTCCTATATAAAATACCTTGTCTTATGTCGTAGGTATGAACTATTTCTTCCGGCAATTGGTTATTACGTAATTTTGATATTATCTGGGAATGTTCAGAGTCTCGTGATTGTTGTCGAACAATCACGAGGATGGCTAATAGTCGTATTAGCCATCCTTTTTCTAATTCGGGAAAATTAATTTGTCGTGGTTCGGAATTTTTAGATTCTAACAAAGAACAATGGGAAACAAATGTATGGAGTCTGGGCCCACCCCGCAATAGTAACATGTGATATACCATTGCATAGGGCTTTTTTAAGCTGAACATTATTTATTATTACAATTATGGTCAAATGTTAGTACTTTCGGCGTCTTAAAGTATTTTAACCTAACTTTTTATTTGTGGATTTTTATAAGGTACAATGGTAATAATACAATTTCACTTTAAATAAGATTTATTCGTCGTCCTGTACATCGATAACAATTACATCGTTTAAAAAAGCCGCGGGGGCCAGAAATGGTGGATATCTCCCAACTACTAGGTACTAAATCAAAGATATTATATGAGCGCAAGTTCCTACAGTTCGCCGTCCGGTCAAGCAAGTACAATAATATTGTGTTATCGCGTTTCTTCCAACTTGGTTTTGATCAATTAATATATAGCAGTAATATGTTTTTGCTCTTACGTGGCGTGACTGTATCCTTCCACGCAGCAACCACACATTTTCTGCGGTTATATTATATTCTATTAGGTTGGCCAATTCGTTTTCTCTGTAGATTTCTATTGCGTATAAACCGTCTCGAAGATGTTCACCACAATATGATTTCGCTAACTTCATATGGTTGGAACCTAAAGCAAGAAACATGATGTCGTGTTCTGTTATTTCAGGAAAATCCTGAACTTGTAGGTTTGCATCAATTCGTTCGAAGTTCACTCTGCGTCTGTTCAAATTATTACCTTCCACATAGTTAAACAAGAGGTTGTCAACTTGGAGCCTTACGTTAATCAAACTCAGGAAAACATCTGCTTCTCTGTGGTCGTCTATAGGGATATGAAAATGATTTAGAATTGCAGATGCTATTTTAAAATCGGTAATCATATTATGGACGGTTTTATTAAAATAGCTTTGGCGCAGAAGCTTGAAATCGCACTTAAAGCAACCATTAACAATTTCTACCGGCCAACGGCATATAGTAACCAATCGCGATTTATTGGCCTGGTCTTTGGATGGTGGCATATACGCTTCATAACCGCATGATTGTAGATCTCCTATACAGTCCCGAAAGCCTCTGTCTAATATGAAGACATCATTCTCTTCCAAAAACCAATGTAACGGATGATCCACTCTTTTGAGAACATTGCTCATAATTGTAGCGTCCGATTTGGTTGCAGCAAACGGTCCCCAAACATCCAAAATGTACCCATCTGTGCATACAAGGATGAATGGCTTTAGAAGATTTCTGAATTTATGGAGACTATACGACTGTCTTTGGAAGAGGAAGTTGGAACTCTTCTGTATATATATATATATATACGTTTCATCACATATAAGGATAGCCTGAGTATTTGATCATTGCCGAATATTCCCCTTGGAAGCAATAGGTTTCTCTGTATCACTTCATTTCTTGTCATGTGATTAAAGCCTAGGTGCTGAGAACTATACTCGTTTAAAAGACATTCCCGTGCAATCTTTAATATTTTTTCGAGTGTACGTCGTGTCATAGCGAAAAGAGTTGCCAACCTTTCATTTGGTTCTCCAGTTCTCAGCTTGCATAAATATATGCCTAAGGCTGTTTTTGGCCGCTTGCATCTCTCAACCAAAGATGGAGTCTGTTCGAGAATCAATCGGAATTGATTTCTATCACGACCAATCCAAAAATGCATTTCATCATTGCTTAAAGCATTTTCATCTTCAAAGTCTAACCTATGTGGCCGGCGAGCAGCTCTTATTAACATATTACAAAGATTTGTCATTTGATCAGCATTAAAATCATGGGAAACATTACAGAAATCTAGTAAGGTATCCCAATCATTTCCTCGAAGATGATGTTGACAAATACGGGCATGTTCAGGCACATATAGTTTATACTCGCAAAGCAAAAATGTTTTTATCATCTCCGGAATACGATGACGGTCTCCATTTTGACAATTGTTAAATAAACAATGTCTAGCAGTATTTGGGGCTCTAAAATATTGATTCATATGAATGACAGAGTCTGGCTCTGCAGGAGGTTCCGGCTGAACGGCAGGTTCTGGCTGAAAGGCAGGTTCCGGCGGAACGGCAGGTTCCGGCTGAACAGCAGGTTCCGTCTGAACCCCAGGATCCGGCTGAACGGCATGAGCTGGCTGAGCGGCAAGCTCAACATGGATTCTCTGCCAACATCGATGACATACTGCTCTCGTATTGTTGAATTCAAACTGAAAATACAAAAGCTACCTTTATGTTCTGTATTGATCGTGTTCAGTTTACGAGATGCGTACAGATCTCTCCAAACTTCTTGACCCAATCAAAGTGTTTCTATCTCTTTTTCGCTCGTAAGTGTCGAGCGCGAAAATGAGATAGAACCGGTTTGACAGGTTAAGATGATGAAACGGCCTGTACTATTATTTATTTAGTAGAAACTTCACTATACTACTACACTTCGACTGCTAAAAACAAACACACACCTATGTTCTAGCGCTAACGCCAATGCTAAGTCACGTAATTCAACACTGGCGTTGAAATGCTACAACACTTTTCATTAACTTAAAAACACACGTGTGTGTTTCTAACAGCCAAATACATCAATTGATTTTTTTTTTGTTACTAACCTCCAATATTGCATTTTGTTGAATGAGTCTTGCGAAATGCGGTCGTGATGCGGAAGATCTTCAGTCAAAATATGACGCTGATATCTATTATGATATAACCCGCGTCTACACACAACACAGTTACGATGTTGTTCCATTTTCCACAAAATCAGTCGCGATGCAATTCAGTAGTCCATTAAACAAATCCGGGGTCAACGAATAAATAACAACAGTCAGTGTCCAAGGAATAGCCGGGTCAACAGGTATACGAAACATAACCTCCAACACTCATTATTCTTGTTCTTCATATAAGTGTGGGATCATCTGAATCACCTTCTTCACCTGTGGAAGAGCCAGCCGCCGCCGCCGCCGTAGCCGTTTTCGGATAAACAGCAGCTGACGTCATCATTGATATCATCTTGTCAGTTGGCTTAAAACCATAACAACATTTATCTGTTTGGGTTTTTACGCACTGCGCTGAGAGTAAAGCCCCTTTAACCGTTTTTGTTGAAAGTTTATTTCTTATTTTGGTTTTTGTCAAATTATTTTTGCTGAAAATACGTTCGGTATCCGCATTAGAATGTGGACGAGTTAAAACGGTCAGAGCAAACTGAGGTAATACTGTATATTGCTTCTATTCATCAATCGCTATTTGGGAAATTTTAAGCCAAAAGACATCTACTTCTTTTTCTTGGGCGACATCTGGACTAATTTCGTCCAATGGTAGACGTCGCCATTCGTCGTCAAATTTCTGCAAGTCATTAGGCTTTGCTCTGGGACATAGGTCACATAAAAACAAAAGTGACGGAGTGCTGTCTCTCTGTCTTGCCGACAACGCTTTTTCCGGTTGCAAAACTGGCAGTGCCACTAGTAATTGGTCGTCGAATGGGAAGCGATCCTTGATGCCTTTACATAAATGTATCAGATACTGTCGGTATTTTGATTTAAAACGTGAAATAAGGTCAGGCCTTGCCGTCACATCAGGATTGTTAAGTCCTTCCATGACAGCGACTCCCAAATAAATGCACTCTAGCCGAATAAATTTGCTGGTATCGTCGGGTTCAATTTCGGTTAGATTTGTTCTTGCTACATAGTTCTGGTGCATGTACGTGCAAAGGAGCTCACGGTATGCAGTAGACATTTTGTCATGTAGAGTCGTGACAACGACTTTAGTCGACTGAAAAAATGCGTTCATATACGTGACTTTTGGAAGCACCCAAGCTAAGAAGCTGAAGTACAATTTCATGAACGGGTCTTGTAGTGCATTAAAAATTTGTTCAGCTGCAAGAGTACGTTCTGCAAGCCAGACGTCAGTAAAATAAAGCCTGAGAGCTTGCCACTGCTCCAAAATTCGTTCTATCGCAGGTAAAAAAGAGAGCCAGCGTGTGATAGCCAAGCCAAGCATCTGGTGATCCTTTACGGATGTAAACTCTTGAAATTGCTTTAATTGAGTTTTTCTCTTGGCACTTTGCCTAAAATAGGGAAAAAGGTTTCGGGCTAAATCTTCACATATTCGTGGCAGGGTCTTGCATGTATCACTGGGCGCCCGGTGCAAAGAATGACATACACATTTCAATAGGATAACCCCTGGACATTTTTGTCGCAGACGACTAATAATGGAGTTGTAGTCACCAACGTTGTTGCTTGCAGAATCACAACCAAAGCCCAATAAGTTCTCCAAAGGTATATCATTTGCGTTTAAAGACTTCATCATCAGCTCGTAAAGCCGCGCACCAGTGGCACCTTGCTCTGCAGCAGCCCAATCTCCTTTTGGGAATACATCGTGCAAGTCATACAACCTACTTTCAATACGGCCCGCTGCCGAGTCGTAAAATCGGACCATGATGCACGATGTCTTGCAGGACAAATCAGTAGATTCATCTGTCAAAATAGAGAATTTTACCTTCTTCAATTTTTCACATATTTCTTCTTCCTGAGTTTTATTCAGTGCCTATCACGTTTTTTACTATTTGAGTGCTTTTAGTTCGTCTCATTTGCACTCCTTGACATATTGGTGAACCAGGAAAACAAGATTTTAACGTTGGAACAAGATGATCCATAATTCTAAATGCTATGTTATGCGTAGCAAAAAAGCCACTCATCTTCAGCTCCGCTTCATTAATTTTTGTTTTCAATTGTGTCACTCCAGATCCAGATGACCCCTTTTCAACAAATTTGGCCATTATGCTTGAAGTACTAGCGTCTCGACTCTTCATAACGTTTTGGTGCCGCTTGGATGTACAATGTTGTTTAATTGTAGTAGTATTTGCTGTCATACCTAAATCACACCAAGAACATTTAGCTTTACTTTGATCGTTGGGATGGGGTTTTAACCACAGAGATACGTCAGGTCCAAAATCTTTAGTGTTTTTATCCCAATCTTTCCTATATTTTTGTATACGATGCTTTGATTTGTCCACCTTCTTTTTTTGGGCGTTTGATATCCCAAAACCTCATTGTCGTCATCGGTGTCACTTGACATATTTAGTAAGATCTTATTTATTTACCTGTAATAATAAAAAACATTGTTTAACTAAAATTCGACGACTTGTACATTGTTCTACAAGCACAACCCTTTCTACAAGCATCTAAAAAGTAAACAAACAAAGTAACTCACCAAAGTTGTAAGTAAGAGAGTAAAGTAGTAAAGAGTAAGAGTAAAGTAGTAAAGTGTAAGAGAGACAAAATCCAAGAAGTAACAGAATATCACGGGCCACGGGGGCCATAGTGTCTCATTACTTTTAACTTTAGGAAAGGTGTTTTTAGGAAGCTTTTAATTGAAACAAATTTTTGGAGTCTAAAATATTTTATTACATTATAACAAATGTTCAAACTGCCTCCCACCAGCATAAATGCAAGCTCGACATCTTTTTAAAAAAGACCGCTTTATCAGACGGGCAAATCTGCCGTTATTAACTAATCTTATCGTCGTAGTTCAACTACATTTTCAATTGGCTTTGTATACACTTTTTCTTTCACAGCTCCCCAGTAAAAAAAAATCTAGCGGAATTAAATCAGGTGAACGGGCTGGCCACAAAATGGTACCAGACCGCCCTATACACCTTTCTGGATATTCATTATCTAAATAATCTCGCACTGAACGGGCATAGTGCGCCGGGCAGCCGTCTTGCTAGAACCACATGTCTCTGTAAATGTGCAGAGGTACGTCTTCCAATAAATTTGGTAAATGATTTCTTAAAAAGTCCAAATAAATGTCGCCATTCAAGGTCAGCAACCTTTTGAAGGTCCGATGATTCTCCCGTTTAGAATCCCGGTCCACATATTTATTTTGAATCGATACTGGGATCTATCCTCTCTCGTCAAATGTGGATTATCTACATGCCACTCGTGTAGATTCAAGTACCCATATTTTTTTAAAGTGGACTCATCGCACCGTAATATTTTGTCTATGAATCGTGGATCTTCCCGGTGTTTTTGTAACATCGTTTCACAAAACGTAACTCTTGGGAGATAGTCCCGGGGTAGTAAAGTTTGTACTCGCGAGACGTGGTGTCGTGGTATGGGTGGAGCTCATGACTTTTCATGATTCGATGGGCTACACAAGCAAGAAAGCACAAGAAAGCACATGAGTGCCCAAAAGGCACTCATGTGCTTTCTTCGATTTGTCGTACTGAAGTACTTGGATCTTCTGCGACTGCTTGTAGTACGATGTCATCGTAAGGCAAGCGACTTCTTCCTTCACTGTGTACTTGGCTCTGGAATGGTCCCTCTGAGAGTGAACGTGGCACATTCACAAAAACTACTATTTATTATACTAAACTTTTATTTTTTTAAGAGGACACGCCCAGTGCGAATACTGGGCGCAAGACGTCCAGTTTTATGGGAAGACCCCCGCGACAGAACGCGGGGTAAACCCGAAGTAGCTAGGAGGAGGAAAAAGCGACGGCCGAGGGCGGCCAAGACCGGCAGCCTACTCCAGCGGAGCGTGGGGTCCCGGTCCGGAGACCAAGAAAAACGCGTATGGTGCCGCTCCCACACACTCCGCATTTTGTCGGACTGTGGACACAAACCGACCTGGGAAAAAAAGGGAGGGGGAAAGTTTTTCCCGAACCCCAGACTTTTGTTGTCGGGGAGGAAATAAACGCCACAGTGTCTACAGGAGTGCAGTAGGGCTGCCACTCGTCGAGCACCGGGCGAGTATAAGAAACGTACTTGTGGCGTCACTATCTGTCTCGCTCACACTAGTAGCATTGTGTCTACCCGTCTCGCGTACTTGTGGCGCCAATATCTGTCACTTACACTCATTGAATATTTCTCTCCGTCTCATCCAAATAAGAAAATCACTTAGAAGAAAGTCCTGGGTACACTTGAATCATTTTAAGTAAGTAAGAAAAAAATTGTCGAAAACTGACTTCCTTTACAAAAATCAATATTGTCCAAAATTTAAGAAACAATCTAGCAAGTGTCATACCATTTTGGAATCCTTGTTAACTGCGCCAACTTTTAAAATCACCTGCCAAACAAGCGTAGTACATTTTTTTCCAGTACAGTCGGTTAAAGTCGAGCAAACTATTTAATTCGAATCATTGTTTTGGCCAAAAACCTCATTTCCTTTGAAGTCGGAGTCGTTTGATTTAAATCTTAGGCACCAGTTTACTAAAGCATTATTCAGGATTACATACAAAAAAATTTTACAAAAAAGTAGAAATTTGTAGTGCCGGGAACTAAATGTAATATTAGTGCCGGGAACTAAAAAAATAATGTGCAGACATTCCGATCTCAACTACAAAAAACTTAAATTCATCACCTACAGTTGCCGAAAAATTACTTAGAGATAATGTGAGGGAATGTGATGTAAATTTTATTTTCAAAGAAATTGACTCTAGAGACATTATCAAGGCATTTAAATTACTTAATATTAAAAGTACAACTGATCTCTGGGGTATGTCCACAAAAGTTATAAACCCAGTAATTGACATCATTGCCTCTCACCTAGCATTAGTTTTTAATAATTGTATTAAAAGTGGCGTGTTCCCTGACTTGATGAAGCACAGCAAGGTGATGCCTCTCTTTAAAGCTGGGAATAAAGCAGACCCAGCTAACTATAGACCAATATCCATATTACCGACTAAGTAAAATTTTTGAGAAAATTATTCTAAATCAATTAATTTTTCACTTCAACTCGAATAATTTGTTACATAGTAATCAGTTTGGTTTTACTAAAGGTCGGTCCACAACAGATGCAGGCATTAGTCTTCTGTGCAGTATATTTGGAGCTTGGGAGAGGTCACAGGATGCACTTGGTATATTCTGTGATTTATCCAAAGCATTTGACTGTGTGGAGCATGATACGCTGTTCAGGAAATTATACCATTATGGTGTAAGGGGCACGGCTCTAAAGCTTCTAAGCTCTTATCTAATAAATAGAACACAGACTGTAGAAGTTAATTACAAAAGGTCTAATGGTACTAAAATTAAACTAGGAGTACCACAGGGGTCTATTTTGGGCCCTTTTCTATTTCTCATCTATATAAATGATCTACCTTATCTAGTTAATGATAAGCATGAGATAGTACTTTTTCCTGATGATACTTCACTAATTTTTAATGTGAAGCGACGACAATCTAACAATGACGAGGTAAATAGTGCTCTCTCAAAAATAGTACATTGGTTTAATGCTAATAATTTACTGTTGAATTCTAATAAAACAAAATGTTTAAAGTTCAGCTTGCCAAATGTTACGCAGGCACAAACCAATATACTATTAAATAATGAGAAAATGAAATTAGTAGACACCACTGTTTTTCTAGGTATAACATTAGATAGTAAGTTACAGTGGGGACCACATATTGCTAAATTGGCAGATAAGCTGAGTTCTGCAGCATACGCTGTTAAAAAAATTAGAGAAATTACCGACATAGAGACCGCGCGATTAGTTTACTTTAGCTATTTTCATAGCATAATGTCGTACGGCATCCTCTTGTGGGGAAACGCTGCGGACATTAATACAATATTTGTGCTGCAGAAACGTGCTATACGTTCTATTTATAAGATGTCGACTTTTGAATCTTTAAGGGAAAAGTTTAAAGAAATAAAAGTTCTGACCGTCGCATCTCAATACATTTTGGAAAATGTGTTATACGTAAGAAAGAATCTAAACAACTTCAAAAAGAAATGTGATAATCATTGTGTAAACACTAGAAATAAGAACAAGTTAGATATGCCAGTGTTCAGACTAAGCAAAGTTAGTAAATCCTTTAAAGGCCAATGTATACGCTTATACAATATAATCCCAGAAAAGGTTCAAAACCTTCGCATTAATAAGTTTAAAAAGGTAGTTAAAGAACGTTTGTGTGCCAAAGCGTATTATATAATTAATGACTTCAAATGTTCTTATTTAAATGCTTTCACCGCAATTCACTACCTAGTCACTGATAAATTGTAGGTGAATGCGGGGTGACAACTTTTCGACGTCGTTAGCAATTTATTTTGAAAGTCAAAATGAGTAACTCGACTCAAGACTTTGATTGTGGTAACAACTTTTTTAATTCTTAAAAAGCCAGTTAAAACACTCATGCCCGTTTTCACCAACTGACTCCTAATTTTAAGTGTCCCTTAGCGGCCATTTAGGGCGCCTCTTAAGAAAAATTGTTTTCACCAACGCTTAGGTGTCACCTAAGACCTTAGGGGGGCCTCTAACTTTAGGGGCCCGATATTTCGCGACTTAACTGTCACCTAACATTACATAGTGATTGAAAATACGTGAATCCCTTGAAATGGAAGACGATCTAAACCAGTTTTTGGAAACTTTAGACGTTGTTGAAGTGCTTGAATTATTTTCTAATGACTTGTTACCAAAAAGACGCCGTTTATATCGCCAAAGAGTGGAACATTTTGATAAATATGATGATATCGACTTCTTCATCCGATATAGGTTGACAAAACAGAGCGTAATATTTTTATTAGAAAAAATTGAACATCTTCTTGAGTATAAGGACAGGTAAGTGTATTATTCATTTATATTTTACATTTAGGTACTTTTCTCGTACTTACCTACATACTCCTTTACCAATGGAATTCATAATTTTCTATTGATACTTGAATATCATGTCGAAATAAAAAGCAGTGATTGTTCTTTTAATATGTATTTACCTGTACCATTACCTACTAGGACGTATCTGATACAATTTCATACAAATAGGTATGTCACAAGTAGCAGGCAGCAAAACATAGTTAATGGAAAATATTTTTAATTTTAGAAACAAGTCAGTGTCACCTATGAATCAACTATTAACAACTTTAAGATATTTCGCCACAGGCAATTTCCTCTTGACTGTTGGTGACTTGTCTGGCATCAGTGTAGCTACTTGTTGCCGCATTATCAAAAGAGTTTCTGCTGCTATAGTAGCATTAAGAAAGGAATTTATAAGATTTCCGGAATTACCAGAAGAAATTTCAACAGTCAAAGGACAGTTTTATAAAATTGCTCGCTTTCCAAACGTCATTGGCTGCATAGATTGTACACACATCAAAATACAATCACCTGGTAAAATGTATTGTCTAATCTCAACTTAAAAAACAAAACAAAATTAATGCTTTAATACACTTTTGTGTATATTTATTATCTTAGGTTTGAAAAGTACACAATAATATTATTATAGTAAAAATAGAATGTATTACTTATGTATGAAATGAACAAATAACTAATGCATAGTATTATAATTATTTTGTTACCAGGTGGCAATGATGCAGAACTGTTTAGAAACCGCAAGTCATATATGTCTATTAATGTACAGACTATATGTGATGATAATCTGCTGATCACTGATGTTGTTGCCCGTTGGCCAGGATCGACACATGACTCCACTATATATCAAAATAGTAGCAGGTATCGAAAATTTGAAGAAGGTATTTACGGAGTATCATACCTTTTAGGCGATAGTGGATATCCATTAAAGGTAGGAAATGTGGCTGAACAAAATGATGGTAAATAATTAGACATATTATTTAATGTAAAATAATTTTAATGTTTGTATTTTTATTAGATACTATTGTTATCAATATGTTAATATACAATCAAATAAAAAACTTTCATATATTATTTATTTATGTCATTCTTGTCCATAGAACCACCTGCAACAATTGAGATATTTCACAATTATTGTGACTTACTTGGACACCACAATCTTCATACAAAATGCTATTTTGTTTGACATCAGTGTAGTACACTGGTACACTCCACACTATTAGCACCATGAATTGTATAAATTGTTCAATTTGTAACAGAAGATAATATTATAAACACAATATTATATATACATAATATTGTAATCTGTGTTCAACTTTGAATTGCAGAGTCATCTACTCACTCCATACTTAAATCCAGTTAATCATGGTGAGAGAAAATACAACGAAGCACATATTTAAACAAGAAACACAGTGGAGCGACAGTATGGTGTTTTAAAAAGAAGATTCCCTGTGCTAGCTGTAGGCATACGTCTTAAACTTAATACAACAATAAATGTTATAGTACGAGGGCGGGTCAATAAGTCCGTGACTTTTGGAATAAAACACAGATTTTTTGATAAATAAATCATTTTATTTTTCAACGTAGTCCCCCTTGAGCTCTATACACTTTGTCCAACGCTTCTCCAATTTTTTTATCCCTTCCAAAAAATATGATTTGTCGAGGTCCTCAAAATAGGCCTTTGTTTGCGACATGACTTCATCATTGGAGTCAAATCTTTTTCCACCGAGCCATTTTTTCAGGTTTGGGAACAAGAAGTAGTCACTCGGAGCCAAATCTTGAGAATAGGGTGGATGTGGGAGCAATTCATAGCCAAATTCATGGATTTTTGCCATGGCAACTGCACATGTGTGCACCCTTGCATTGTCTTAGTGAAAAAGAACTTTTTTCTTGGCCAAATGAGGTCGGTTTTTTTTCAAATCCTCATTGAAGCGGTCCAATAAGTTGGCATAATATTCCTCATTAATTGTTCTTCCCTTTTGAAGATAGTCAATGTGGATTATCCCACGTGCATCCCAAAAAACAGTCGCCATAACTTTATTGGCTGACAAACCCACCTTGGCCTTCTTTGGCGCCGATTCACCCTTAGAAACACACTGTTTTGACTGTTGTTTGGTCTCTGGTGTATTGTGATGGATCCATGTTTCGTCCACGGTTAATACTCCTCCATATTGTGATTAAACAACGCCAAACCTTCCTGTGAAGTTGTTACACGATTGCGTTTGTGGTCGACTGTGAGCAAACGCGGCACCCATCTTGCGGAAAGCTTTCTCATGCCCAAGTGATCATTCAAAATTGAAACCACTGAGCCATGCGAGATGCCTATGGCTTCCACAATCTCTTGCACTTTCAATCTTCGGTCGGCCAGCACCATATCGTGAATTTTTTCGATTGTTTCGGGTGTAGAGACCTCAACTGGGCGTCCAGGACGTTCGGCATCTTCAGTGCTTGTAAGGCCACAACGAAATTCAGTAAACCACTTTTTTACCATTGAAATCGATGGTGC
Source organism: Phengaris arion (assembly GCA_963565745.1). Classification (NCBI taxonomy): domain Eukaryota; kingdom Metazoa; phylum Arthropoda; class Insecta; order Lepidoptera; family Lycaenidae; genus Phengaris; species Phengaris arion. The sequence continues at coordinate 27,319,081 of OY751436.1, forward strand.
AGAGTCCCCATAGTATTTATCAAGCTTAGCCTTGGTCTCGGTAATGGTTTTTTTTCGCAAAAAATAATGCTTAATAAGCACACGAAATTCACTTTTTTCCATTGTTTCCTTAAGTTACTGGATAGTCTGATAAAGATAGCTGTAAAACACAAACTAACTGACGCAGCAAGTTCAAATTTTGATAGGAGTCAACTGACAGATGCCTGTTGATAGGAGTAGTGTTGCTTTTTCAGTAAGGAGGTTAGAAATTCAAAATGTCACGGACTTATTGACCCGCCTTAGTAGCTTGTTGCATACTACACAATATTTGCATTTTAAATAAGGAGCAATATCCAATTAATAATCAGGCAATTCCAAATTTAGAAGAATTAATAGAAAATGGACAAATTAGTCAAGCACCTCACACCATTTCTGATCCTAGTTATGGTTTTCACAGAAATTACATGAGTCAATATTTTGGAAGGTTATAATTTATAAGTAATTGAGTAATTATGTATGTTTAAATAATAAAGAATTTAATTTGTAAATACCTTTTAATAATTGATTTAGGACTTCAGTCTTTATCTCCAATTATTTTTCTGCAACTACCAGTTGTAATTTATACAATTTTCTTTTAAACTCAATTTCTTCTTCAAGCAGCTGTTTTTTTAATTCTTCTTTTTTTTTATTGACATTTTTGTAACTAGAGCATAGAGAGGACATTGCCTCAGCTCTCTCTGTATTTTGACTTATTTGTGGTCTCCTTCTCGACCACAAAGGAGTTTCACTTGTAGTAAAATCCTGAAATAAGAAAATGCTTTTTAAACAAATGTGTTTCTCATAACATTATTTGTTTAGTTTAATAAAAAAACCTACTTGGTTTGTTAATCCTTGGGACGTTGATGGATCTATTTCAATAGTGACTGGTTTATCAGCCTCGGAGACTACGATTGGAGGTATATCTAGTGGTAATATAAAGTCTCTTGAGACAGTGGAGGTCTCTAGTCTTGGGACTTTTGAGTACAGGATATTGTCATCAAAGTCACTATCCTGAACTCCTTCTATTCCTGTGCACGCCCTTCCAAGCAGTGCACAAACTTGCTCCAAAACTGGATCTATTCTTATGTCCATAGGACCGCCACCAGTTTTATTCAGACTTTTTCTGGACGTCTGATAATAGATTTTACTCTCGCTTTTCATTTTGTCCCAAATCTTTATGAGAGATTCTTTGGTTCTGTGAAAAATAATAATTTTTTTTAACTCAATTGGCACACTAGCATAAAAAACGCAATTCAAAATTATTTTTCAAATTAAGTATCATCAATAAAAAAAAATATGCAAATTGTACCTACACAACTTCTCAATGTTATGCTTGGTTCAAAGATAACTATTACTCAGAGACTAGAATAATTAAATGGAATCATAACATTCACCTGAATATTGTTGCTGTTGCATTAAATGCTTCGGTGACTTCGTCCCACGCCTTAGTCTTAGCATCATTCGATGTGCCATCCGTTTTTTTATTTAATATAGTGCCCTTGTGCGAGCCTAATAATTTAACTAACCTATCTTTTTCTTCTGCAGAAAAGTTTTGACTTCTCTTGCGCTTTTCTGCCATAGCTTATAATTGATCACGAAAGAATAAACGTACAATTTGGAGGTTGTGAATTGTAAATAAACAACATCAAATGACTAGTCTGTCACTCATCAGTGAAACTGACATTATTACTTTTTAATTTATAACACAGTACATTTTTAAACATGCTGTACGACATCGTCTTACTAATTTAGTTATTAAAATTGCTGAATAATTTAGCAAAGCATACAAAAGTACACTAACTTGGATTTATTTATATTATATTATTTATCTTTGAATTATTTTGACTAGAATTTGCAATGTTACATTTATCGATAAAATATCGATAGTATGAGCGCAAATTAGAAAAAAAAATACTGTCACTTAACTAGGAGTTCCTTAACTAAGTGTTACTCAGCTTGATGAAAATGAAATTACTTAGGTGGCGATTTTAGGAGACCACCTATCAAAAGAGTCACTTACATAAGAATCGTTTAGGAATCAGTTGGTGAAAACGGGCATCAATGTCTTTGTAATAATATTGTTAGTAATAATATTGAATAAGTATGTAGGTAAATGTTATTAATAATTATGTCAAATAAATAAGTAGAAAATTTATTTGAATTTATTTTTTTATTAATAATTTAATAAACTATTTTGTGTATCACTTTGTCTGTAGAAAAGGTCACTATTAAATTTGAAAATTAAAATTATGTGGCTGCTAATAAACAGAGCTGCTAATTAATAAATAGGAACTTTACTTTTACTTAACATTTACTAAAATTAAAAACATAGCAACAAACAGTGACTTTATAACAAATAGAAATTAACTAATGTTCAGAAACAGAGTTATTAACAAACAATGACTTTAAAATAAATATAAATTACTAATGTTAACAAACAAGAGTTAATACATAATAACAAATTGGATCTTTACATTTACTTGCAACTCTTACAACAATTAAAAATATAACAAACATTGACTTTATAACAAATAGAAATAACTCAAGTGAGATTAACAAAATATGTTACATATTTCTTATAAACACCCTTAAATTATTTTTATGACCATTATATCGCTTGGTAAAGTTTTTAAAATTTAAATGAAATATTTTTTGGAAGAATTCTTTCAAAATAAATAGTAACAAACTCTTAATAGGTTACTTACAACAAAGTAACAAGCCATGAATACATATTGTTTACGTTTAAGTTATGCTTTTGTTTACTATGTTGAAATACAATTAGATTTAAGTTGACCAGTTTTTTATAGAATAACTGTAACATGAAATAAAATATGATTACTAAATTTATCAACTAATTATTATTATTACATATTTTGTTAACTTCTCTAACATATCTAAAACTCTTATCCCTATGGTTTGTCACTCCCTCTGGGTCTGCACTTCCATCTCCCGAATCTTATTTTGCTCTCTCCGCAAGCTTATGTAATCTTGGTGTTGGTCTATTTTAAACTGTTTCCAAAATTGTTCAGCTTGAAGAAAGTTTTGTGCTGCTAGTTCAGTGTGTGCTGGCCTCAATGTTCTACGAGGAGACCTTCGAGTTCTAGCTCGGCGAGGTGTTGCCCAGTTTGCCCAGAACGAGAAGCTTATGTCTGGATTATATTGGTCCGAGAATAGGGTCTAGAGTGCATGTGCATTTGAAAAAGTCGTCATAACAGTAATTCTAGTATAGAATAATTTATTACTATAATTATTATAAATTCTTAGGAACATTTTGTCTTACCCTCTTGTGCTTCTCCAGTATTATACAGACAATGAAGTTATTGCATTAGGGCTTAATGCTGGGGGAACATGAAATGATGTTGATGACGCAGATTCATCCGATTGTTGTGGCCCTGAAATATTTATGCTTATACTCATTGTTGAAAAGACCATAATAACCATTATAGTCTTTTAATTTATTTTGTATTTTAGCACTATGCACTTTGTGATTTAAAGTTAAATAAGTAATAAAATAGGTAATGTGTTGTCTGTGGGAAGTAGTAATTTTAGGGTTCAATTTCTTTCCGGCCCTGTTTATAAAATATTTTAATTTGAATTTCTTCTACTAGGAACTCTACTCTTGGAACTCTTTGGTCCAAATCATTTAATTTTCAGTAAGTAGCCAGCACACCACCTGTACCGGTTGCAGCATTTGCAGTTGCAGTTTTATGCAAGCGTGCTGCCTTTTCCTTGGTATTATTTTTAAAATTTGCCCATACCGTAAATCAGAGTCAACAACTAATGTAGTAAAACTTGCTCACCACTGCATATACCAACTAGCCCAAGCAATAACTAATATTTATTAAATACTAACCTTCTTCCACTTTTCGGTCGTCTTAGTTGAACCTAGTCCACTGCTATTAAGAATGTTTGCTAATTTTCTCTCACTTACTAATATTGCTAATGCGACCTTTGGCATTACGTTTGCCGAGGCCACCGTGTCTAAAAAGAATAATAAAGTATAAAAATTGTTTTGTCTTTATGGATAAAACAAGCTCATCTTGTTTACCGACTGTCACACTTACTGTTCCATGAATGTTATTAAAGTATCAAACTGAGAAATACTTGTTTTCATCATTTATATAATTTAGATCTTTAAACAATTTATTTTGAACGAAATAAATGCAAAATAGGCTTGTAGAATTTTGGCCACATCTGTCAATGTCACAAACAATAGCACAATAATTTAAAACCCGTCACAAATTGATGACAGCGGCTCCATAGGAAAATAGTGTACTGAAAATGACATTCAATTTGGTCGGTTAATCTCACAGTTAGTGTCCGACCGAAGGTCTATTTTTGGCAGAAGCCGAAGCCGATTAATCGGCAATCGCCACAACCTTCGGCAGAAGCCGCAGCCTAAGCTGAAGGTTTATATTTTATAATCTCTCAGTAATTAATTTTGTTCAATATTGTCTACAAGCTACAATTAATATTAAAATTATTTCAAAACTTCAATATTGAAGGTTTATATTGACTGTTTCATATAGATGTTGATTTAGGGAATGGTAATAAAAGTTTGTGATTTTGTGATTTATTAACTTGACTTTGACTTTGATTACAATTAGATCAATCAATCAGTCTTTGTTTTACTCGACTAGACCGAAACATAAAATACAAAATAAATGTAACAAGTTGTTACTAACAATAACAATAGAACTAATGGGGTAATGACTGTTTAGCAAACAACAAGTTATAAGAATAATATAATATTCTATTTTACTAAGCATATTTGTACTTAACCTTCTATCTCAAGAACTTTTTAACTCAAGCTACATTGATTACATGGTAATCATCAAAATTCTTCGTTTATTGACGATATGTATTAGTTAATATTTAATTAAAAATATTAATAATCAAAGTTAAACAGCCTTATGTTGTATGCTAAAAATAATAATTTATTCACATTTTCACCAATCAAGTTAGATCGTCTGTCCGCATATATTTGTCCTGCAGCACTGATCAATTGCTCACTAGAAACACTGTTGGGAAGAGCAGATAAGTATTTAATTGCAATTGGCCGTAGATAAGTATACGGACTAGAAGACCAATATTCATAAATGTCAGCATTCCTCAGAAGCAATGGTTCTTTTAAAAAACATGTAAGATGCTCTTCAAAAGGGGGAACAGGATGATCCAGACCCATCTCATTTTCACTTGTAATTGTGACAGATGATGTAAGATTATCATGCGAATCCCAAAAGTCATCATCTTCTTTTTTAGTGAATACCCCTTCGGTAGCTAGATCTGAATTTGAACAAAAAGGTGTAGGTTCATCAACATCTACGTCCATAATAACTGCTGGTCGTGACCGAGACCCAGTTTGTCGTAGAAATGATAATATTTCAGTCTGTATTTTCAGTTTCATCGTGGGTCAAATACTTCGATTTAAATCGGGGATCTATTAGAGTGGCAATCATTAAATGTGGAGTATTTTTTACGTAAGAAAATCTCTTGTGAATAGAATCACGTAACTGGAACTTCAGCAGTGTTACTTTTTCAGGATCTTCATCTTTTGTAGTCATCTTTGAATTAAGCATGACGATCAATGGTATTATCAAAGATATCGAAGAAGAATCGCTCGAAATATCAAGTGTGGCTTGATAAAAGCACCTAAGTATTGCTATATAATAGCTTATTTGTTCCCATTCTTCTGCAGTTGGGACTTCTATTCCACCGCGTTCTGCCATATATAAGTTGATTGCAGTTTTTTGTTCTAAGAGTCTTTCTAACATTAAATAAATACTGTTCCAACGGGTTTCGATATCTTGAATCAAAACGTGTCTGGGTAAGCCGCATGTTTCTTGAAACTTTTCTAAATATCGAGAAGCTTGTTCGCTTCTTTTAAAATGACCAACGACTTTGCGACATTTCTTAATCATATTCATAGAAGCAGCGTCTTTGAATATAACATCATGAATAACAAGCTGGAGCGTATGAGCTACGCATCCAATAGACAGAAAGTTACCACAACGCATAGCCGCCTGCACATTGTAAGCATTGTCGCGGATAACCATGTGGACTTTTTTTGTTAAATTAAATTCAGCAATAATTTCGTTAAGTTTCGCTGAAATATGCTGGCCTGGCGATCTTCATTTATCTTACAATAGCTGCCCATTCATTTTCATGAAGTTTTGCCAAATGATTCTTAATATTAGTTGTAGTTTGTTTTTTTGGTAAGGCACTACCAAGAGACAAAGACTTGTTACATATTTTACAAGTTGCTTTATCAATGACAATATCATTATTTTTTGAAAAGTATTCCCATATAGAACCCGTAGATGCCATTACGTACCTGAAATAATAAACTAAAAAAAATAACACTAGAACAGATATTAAGTTATAAAACAAAAACTCAAAATATTAATGAGAAATACATAACTTATTCTTTCCTTAGTCCTTTTCACTAGTTCACTTGTAAATCATTACTATGTATCACAATTTAATTGATAAACACAAATTTAAAACAAAACACTCGTTTAAATACACGTACGAACTTGTCTTGACGCGCATGCAATGTGATATTTGACAGTGTCTCCCAGCGGCCTCTGCAAACACGACCAGTCCGTCGCTCTCTCACTCAGTCTTTCGTAACAGTTCGTTCAATCTCGACGGTTGCTCGGGCCTTCAGCGAAATCTTCGGCTTCGGCCGTGTTTTGGGCCGAAGCCGAAGGTTTCGCCGAAGATGGTTTTTTTGGCCGAAGGTAGCTGATGCCGAAGCCGAAGCCGAAGCTTCGGTCGGACACTACTCACAGTGAAGTCGTGCTTCCAACACAAAAATAATAAATACGGTGAGGAAACGCTTTCGATTAGTTAGATTCATAGATTTCATAGATGATAAGTACTACTACTGGTTAGATGGGATATTGACTCACATTCGCATGCTTTTGATTTTCGATTCGATTAGCGTTAACTCGATTTACAAGATAGTAAAGTTATTCGAAAAAATTTGTGGGACTCGCACTCAGCACACAGACCTAACGTAGACCTATCGATTAAGACTTTTACACTTGACGCTGGCAAATGGTTTTAAACCATTTGCCAGCGTCAAGTGTAAAAGTCTCATCAAAGTAGTTAGTCAGTACAGTCCAAGAGTCATGTCAGTCGATTCTGTAAAGTGGTAGAAGCTTTACTGAAAGTTCCTAGTTTTGGCGGGAAACACAAAATAGCTCGTTTTTAGAAGTCGTACCACTTGTGCACGTTAACGAATATTAATTATTGGATAATATTCTACCAATATAACACATTAAGAACCGAGTTAACACAAATTTATGAAACCTTACAAATTCTACAACGTCACCCATTGTACTCCCGGCAAAACTCCTGCGATTATTTTCCTTACCTTTATTTAACACATGACACTCAGTAATGGTACTTATTATCTATGATATTTATCATCTATGCAGTACCTAGTTTACATCTATGGTAATACTTATCATCTGTGACGCCGGCCATTTCTTCGGCTTAAACTGAAATCACGCAACATTGTAAAAAGGAACTTATTTTTATTTTGTTTCATCCAAGGAACTTCTACCCAAACTGGAATGTGCACAGTCAATCAAAACGCGGTCCGAGGGAGATAGATTCGCGAGAGCCCTCTGTCCTTGTTCTGTAGGGTGACCATTCGGGTTGAAAAGAAAGGAAAAAACGGAAAGAAAATGCTAGCTTAGTAAAATAAATTGTGTTTAATAAACAATCGTGGCCGTATTTATAAAATGGATTTTAGCTTATAATAGAAACGTTTTTCCTTTAATGTCATACAGTTGCTGTCAAACGAACGAATGTGACAATACAGTCAAGTATTAAATAGCTAAAATGCTTGTAACCTTTTTTACTAATAAGTTATTAACAAATTCACTAACAACAGATTAACATTTGTGTAGAGCAAGATGAGATCCAGCTTTTTTCTTTTTTGTGGAGATGCCGGGGATAGTAAAACAGAAACAAGTTACTGAAAACATTTCTTTATTTACACATGGTTAAATAGAACAGTTTTATGTAGTTTTTGCCTTAATGTAGATTTTTGACCTAAAACCCTCTGTGTTTGTGATTTCCCATAATTAATTAGACGAACAAATAAATAATATGTTGCTATACTTTTAACTAGTTGCATCTCATGTGAATCTTCACATTCAAATGATTGTAAAGGATGAGGTGGATCAAAATATTTCATAAGCTCGGTAGAAAAAACTTTCATTATAATCATAACCATTTTGTTTTTGTTAATTGTTTTCAAACATTGTGAACTTTGAGCAACAAATATTTTTTCTGAACATCTCACAATCTCAAATACAAATTTGGATACATGTTTTAATTTACCTCTATCTATTAAGGTTGTAAAAGCCGAATACGAACATACATCTATCACAGCATAGCTATGATCATCAGTCTTACGTTCCTGTTTAAACAGTGCAGAACAACAATATTCACAACTCAATTTTTCAAATATCTTTTTTTCACAGTGGCCAGCTATGTAATACAGTATGTTGTTTTTGTAACACGATAAATTTAAATCTTGTACTAAAGACTGTAAATCACGCAACTCAATATCGTTCGTTTTTAAATCAGCTGCTATACTTGTAGAGGGTTTGTCTACGATAGACCTTTTAGGATGTCTAAATTCCAAAATAGGTGTGTTTTCAAAATTGTCTTCAGTTGTACAATTGGCGTTGATACTAGGCTGTACACTATTACGAAATAGGAGTTTTCGCAAGGTATGTCGTAACTGGAGCGCATCGGGGTTATCATTTAAAGCACCACAACTTCTGATGCAAGAAAAAAATATCTCCAGCTGATCCTGGGAACATTTGTAAGTTAAGAAGTATTTCATTGGATGTTCGTTGCTCGTCAATAAGTCCACTGCTAAGTTTGCAAAGCTAAACGAATCCACTATTAACCCGAGAGCTGGAGTTTTGCGTCTGTGCTGCAGAATATGTTGACCATTCACTTTTAAACTCATCAGATATTCCCTGGTTTCAGTAAGTATATTTATCTATATATCTTTATTAACTAAACGCAAAGGTGACTTAAAACCTCTTCCAAGAGGATTTTTTTGTATTAAAAATGTCGAAAATTCTATCTAACATTCGAATGTACTCAACAGTGGCCTCACTTCCCAAAAACCGCTCATCACCCACCTTAGACAAAAACTCTATTGCGTCTGCTACGGAGCTACTTAGTGTCTGAGCTGCTAGTTTGACGTTCATCTTTTTTCCTGAAAAATTAATGTGCATTTCTGAAAGTTTATTAGCTAATTTAAGCCCTTCCTCTTCCTGCATCTCATGTAACTGCCTCACAAACTTGAATTGTATGTCTCCTTTTGGAGAACTAATATTTGCGTCCGCAAATACATTTCTCGCAAGTTTTAGCATATGAGGAGGATCAAAAATGCAATAAACTTGATATTCCTTTGTTGGATGTTTAAAACTTGTTACTATATTCGGTAATTCGAAATTGCATCCTAAGAGCTCGTAGGTTTTTACATTGACAATTGTGCCATCGCAAGTCAAGGATCTGACAACAATATTTACTTCCGCCAACATTCGGATTGCGGTAAGTACTATTTGAGCCTGGATTTGAGCTGATATTTTATTGATAAAAAAGTACGCTATCGGACATTTAAATCTTGTTGTGTAAGATACAATCATCAAAACAAATACTTCAGTTGCTAGCAATTCAGAATCACTTTGTAAAATACCTCCATAGTCCACGTACCCCCAATATTTATCTGTTTTTTTGTCATATCTGTACCCGCTCCTTATCGACATTGAGTCGTAAAGGAGACCCACACTGTGAAGATAGTCATTCTTAAGAGCAGTATCTTTTAAGAATACAATAACTTCTTGTAAGAACCCTACGTTACAGTCACGAGTCGCTAAAAGTCTTCTTAGTGTTGCAGGATGCGGAAGACATATATGTTTTCTCAAGAAGAGAAATGCCCTTGGACTGTAATAGTGCAGAGTCAATGCAAAAGATTTAAATTCATCAGTATACCTGACTCCCTTTTTGCGTACATTATAATTAAACTGTTCGTTAATAGTAGTAAAATTATTTTTTATGACGCTTTCTACTTCATCTGGATCGTAACTTTTTTTTTTAATAATATTTAAAAGATCCTCAAGTTTCCGAATTTTTATTTCTCTTCTTTTTATGCGTTGCTTTAGAATCTTTACCTCTCGTTGCAGTTCTACAGTTTTATCATCATCTTGAAGCCGAACTTTTTTAGAAGGTGGCTCGGAAGTACTTGGTAATGGACAAACTTCAAGAATACAACTTGGTCCCGCAGAGATATTAACAGGTTTTTCAAAAGCTTCTTTTGTACAGGTACGTAGCTCAGGTTCAGGAGAAGCAGATTGGATAACTATATTGCTTAAGACAGTTATTTTTTTATCTGGCGGGGTAACCTGCAAAAATAAAATTTTATGTTAAGTAAACAAGTATGTGCATGTTGTTAGTTTCACGACGTGTCAGCTAGTACACAACATAAATTATACCTATAATATAATGGATACTTAGTTTAATAGGTAACTTATCCACAGGGAATATTGATGGGATAGCATTTTTTTTAAGTTTTGATGTCGAAACATGATTAATGATATCTTCTGGTCTAAAGTGCCGACTGCAAACAACAGCATAGTTTGGCAGGTTTACTTTTATAATATTAAGCCACTCTTTCTTCCTTGTTTCATCAGTAGGTAGTCTGTAAGAAAATATTAAAAACAAATAAGATTGCCGTATAAAATTCATGTGCCTTTAAAAAAAATCGATCGCAGCTCGAGTTGTCAATAATTAAACCCACTTAACACAACTTTTACCACATACCTAATAATTGTGTGTACCAATTGTGTACACAATAAATTTACAGTGCACTGTACAAAATTATTAATATATAACGAAAAAGTATGGTTACCCTACATACAGAAACATACACATGTTAGGATTATCGCAAAAATTACTTACTTAAAGAAAGATATTCCACATCCAGCATACGACTCACTATTGCAGCCAATAATGGAACACTTTTTCACCATCTTTTTTAATTTTATAATTAATTTCAAGACGAAACTAGGAAAAACATGCAACCACTATGCGGCACTCTTGCAAAAAACAAATATGGCTACCCAGTGCCCTCGTTTTTCCTCGAAACGTCTCCAGTGTTGCCATACTTCGTATTAAAAATTACTACTTATGGTCATTAATTTTTATACAGAGTAAATACAGCTGTTAGTATTTTTGTTTACTTGTGAAGAATATTAAAAACTTAAATTCAACATAATGAACAATAATACAAACTACTAGATATGAATTAATATCAAGTTTATATAAATTACGCAGTCATCATTCTTATTAAATATTGTACCCAGGCTATATGTTTTTTTAGGCAGTTAACACTTAGAAAGAGACAGTGGGCTCCTCCAACGCTATCTCCCTCAGACCGTTTTCTCTGCAAACTCGATGGAATTTTAATATCGACTTTATTTATAAAATCATAGAGTCTTCTTTTGAATTCATGGAAAATACAAGTGCACATTCCAGTTTGGGTAGAAGTTCCTTGGTTTCATCACACTTCACAGATATAGTAGTGGATTAAATAACAGCTTTAATATCCTTAATAGGTATTCGTAAAAATGTAGAATTTGGTAGGAAAGAATATTCTTTCATAAGTAGACTAGACAAATGGCTAGAATAGACCAAGAAGCTGAAACAAGGCTAGGTCTTTAAAGACCTAGCTTCATCAACGGTCTTGTTTTAGAACATTATTCTGAACATTTCTGTAATGTAAAAGATTATATTGCAGAATGGATTTCTCATGTAATCAAGTAAAAGTTTTTGTTTTATGCTTGATGTTAAACAATACGGTTTTTGATACAAGTACAATATTATGTTGTTGATATAGCTGGTTACCTTGTGTAATTAAAATTGGGATTATGCTTTGCTAGTTCTATGCCTTGTATTGTTCTACTCTTAGTGGACATGATGGGCATAGTCATTCGTTCACTATACTCAAACAAAATCCAAAAAATAGAACAGGAATCATTAAATAACTTTTTTTTGAGGCCTGCGACATCATGTGTGTGGCATGTGGTTCTAACAGATCCTTCTTATGCTTGAGTGGTGATACTAATAATACAGCAACAATTGTGATATTCCTCTTTATTGGAACATATGAGACAGTTGTTTAACATAGATACTTATTACATGAAAGATGCATAACACATCTACGTCTACACTATATATAGCCTTTTGGCTAACTAAAATAGTTAATCAGTGTGACCAGATTTCTTTTGACGAATCTACTATGTGTGGAGGTTAAAAGCTACTGAATTCTACCAAAAGAGAACGAGGAAATACTAAAAATCTATTATATTTTTTTGCTGTTGTGTTACATCATAAACACATGAATGTTTTCTTGATTAAACGATAAAATAATAAAAATAACAAAGAAACCACCATGAATGAAAGAAACCAATGTTTTTTTAAATTAAATTCTAAATAAAACTATAATAAAATGAAACTTAAAAGTTAAGATTCTTTGTCTTTATGTTGGGTGACATTGTCATAAAGCTGTTTTGAGTATATTACCTTGATCATACTTCTGTCAGGATCAAATCTGCTACATACTCCAACTGATTTTTAATCCTATTAATATCGGAAAACATTCTTTCTACTTTGGCATTTGACAAAGGCAGTATCGTCATTTGCTTCACAAATCGGGACAAATTGCCATACTTTGGTTTGCTATTTGCATCACAGATTTGGCTGACTTCGCTCGAAAATTTATCCACCATAAAAGTTTCAGACATTGAACTAGAAGTGGCCAATAAATTATTAGACACGGTAACATCGTAATTTTAATTCCCTATATTCATTGTCAATGTTTTCTGTTGCAACTAAGCTGTAACTTTCCTTTGGAGTATTCTTATGAGAGTTTGAAATTCACCATACACTGCTTTTTGGGGATTGATGAACGACAAATCCTGCAAAAAATTATCTTGTACAGGCAGTCTTTGCAGAAATTGGTTACTCAGCTTGATCAAAAAATTGAACTCGACTTTTGACTCGAACAAAATTGAAACCGTGTAATAGATATTTTTGTGTGTGACGTCAAGAGTATGGCACAAGAATTGCAGACAGACTTGTCTATGAGTTTCACCATCTATTATATTGTATTTGTAGGTTGTATTGCGTTTTTCTGTTGTCCTTGCTCATTTTTCTCTAAATACTCGTTTTTTGAGTTAGGCTTATGATCCAATCCTTTCTCCTCTGTTCTGTTAGGCTCCAAAAATGTTTGAAATGTTTGCTGAGTCTTTCAAGACCCTAAGGGTTTGATAGACCTAGCTTCATCAACAGTCTTGTTTTAGAACAATTGTGTAATTAAAATTGGGATTCTGCTTTGCTAGTTGGTTCTATGCCTTGTATTGTTCTACTCTTAGTGGACATGATGGACATAGTCATTCGTTCACTATACTCAAACAGAACCCAAAAAATAGAACAGGAAACATTAAATACCGTCAAATCTGCCAACTTTGCCACTTTACACTGGTGTTGAAAAGTCATAGTACATTTTTAACCACAACTTGTATGAAACCATTGAAGTATGTATGACTCGACGGACAGTATATTTATCAAAAAATGCATGTATATTATGTTTTTTAAAATAAAATGATGGATAATAAAGTTAACGCCTGTAAACAAAACTGGCAAAGATACTTATAGCATGTGGCAGCTTTGCCAATTAGATTTTTATTTTCGAAATAAAGTAATATGTAGTTACAATATTAGTAAAGAATATTCAATAGTAAGGATACAAAAGTTTCGGAATTTGATCTTTAAGATATATTTGTTATGAAACAAACCACAGAAAAAATGGCAAAGATGATCACCCATTTATAAAATTTCATAGAAAGATAATGAATGTGGCCAGGGCTGCTCCAAATGAAAAAAAATTTTTTAGTATGAAAAATTTTCATTTATTTATTTTGTTATTATGAGTTATCACTTATCACTTATCAGGTACATAATATAAAAGTAAGTTCTACTTTGGAGAAACATAAAAAAACGCTTACAAAATTAAAATAAAAATCGAAACAAAACTCTTTCAAACAATAATTAAACAAAAAATAAGTATTCTAACAAATTAGGTAACAATAGGTACCTGGTAGGTATCTTAATTTGGTGTTTTACTGAATAAAAACAAAAAATTGGACAACTCAAAACATTATTTTTAAGGTTAATACCTCAAAAATAATGTTCATCGCATTCCTCAACCCAGTATTCACGATTTTCCTTCACTGAATGTAATTTTACAGTTTTAACAATAGACGAAGATGGTACGACATCACGATCTCTTGCAAACGAGAAATCTTAAAGTAGGCTTTTTAACAGTTTTCAAGAAATTTATTGAATAATATGTTTCCATTTGTTGGACATCAACGTTTTCTATAAATCCTACATAATATTTCCAGTTATTACGGATATAGTATCTAACTAAAACACTTTGGTTTACATAAATTGACTTTTTATTTTCTGCGATCACACCTTCTTTTCTCTCATGTTTATTATCATTATTTTTACCGAGATCCAAATTTCCAGTGTCTTTCACACTTTCTTCTTTTTTATTATCAGTCTTTTTGATTCTGACTTTTTCTATTTCGCTTAAATCACAATCTTCATTCGAGTGAAATGAGTTCACACCTTCAATAGCAGTCTTTTTTTTAATGTATATTTGGTCCGTATTATAGTCCACGTTTCCGTTTTGTATTATTTTGTCCATATTCAAGTTTGCAACTTGCTCATTTGTTTTGTTCTCATTAGTTTCTATTTCGTCTTCTATATCAAATTTCATATCCATACAGTTAATGTCCTGTTCACTTCTTTCGTTTTCGTTAGTTTTCATTTCGTCTTCTTTATCAAAGTTTATATCCATACCGTTGTTGTCCTGTTCATGAGTTTTTTCTTTTATTTTAATGTCAATATTCGAGTTCACACCTTTTTTATCAGTGTTGTCCTTTTTTCCAATTTCATTCATGTCCACAATAACTCTTTCTTCGTATCGTTGTTCATTTACATTTTCATTTTGTTTGGTTTTAATATAATCCATATCTGGGTTTACATATTTATTATTTTTTTCATTTATTTCTGCTTCATCCATATCCAATAGTGTACCTTGTTTCTTATTCTTATCTGGGTGAGGCTCACAAAATTTGTACCATAACGCACTAGAAAGTGTAACACACAAATTCGTTTGCATCACACTGGAAATTTTATAACACTCTGGAACCCTGTAAAGGCAGGATTACATTGTATCAACATTGACTAAAAAATCTTGCCACATTTACGAGTATTGATGACCCTGTGATAATAATGAATCGTTTGAATGAATCGTTTGAATGAATCGTTTTTATATATCATCAATAATATTTCTCCAAGTTATATTTCCTGGAAATATGACTATTTCATGAAAAAAAAATGTTTTCCAGGAAATATATATAACTTAGAGAAATATGTTTTGTGATTTTTAAGGTTATTAATCAGTAGGTAAGTATACTATCATTATTGTAGCGTATCAAATCAAAATAAAAGACATTTAAAATTATTTTTTTATTATTGTCACATTTTTTAAATCAACAAAGTGAAATTAAGAATACCTAAGTAAAATAAAATTATAAAAAATCAAAATCAACTTGATAATAATGAAGTAAATCATCAAATCAACAAACTGAAATTAAAAACACTTATCAATAAGTACAATAAAATTATTAAACAAAAACAAAATCAACTTGGTTTTACTTAGTAGGTAAGTAAATCATTGATTAAAATAAATGTGATCACCTTTGTCACTTAGCGTGTACTCCCTTGACTCATAATTTAAATTATTTTTTTTTACAATACAATCATCTGGAACTATATCTCTGTCTAATTTTTTAGTAGAAACGAATTTTAGGTTTGGTTTCTTGACCGTTTTTAAAAATCGAATGCTGTAATTATTACTTTTCTGTTCCAAATCTCTACACTCTACAAACCCTACATAATAAACCCATTTCTTTTTTTCGTAATATCCCACTAGAACGCTGTCGTTAACACTTATAATGGCTTCTTCCATTATCTCATTTGGTTTCTCAGTCTCATTATTTTCTAGGTGTCTAGTGTGCATAGTCTGGTTACTTAAGTTTATATTATCACAGCTACCTCTTTTATTTTTTTCTGTTTTTTTACCGGTTTTTTCATTTAAATGCTGTTCTATCAAATCTTGTTCCGCACCATTCTGTTAATGTTTTGACCATCAATCGCCTTGCTTCTTGCTTCTGTATCTTCTTCAGTCTCATTTTCTTCTTTTTTTGCCATTTGACTAAAATCAGGATTATCTAAAGCTCTTACGTCGCATTCGTATGATGTTTCTTTTTCTTCAACTTTTTTATCAATCTTTTTGTTCTCATCTTCTAATATTCCGTCTGCCAGATCCAGATCCAGATCCATATTTTGTAACTCTAGTATACCATCGTTTATTTTTCTTTTTTGTAAGTTATTTTCTTGTTTAATTTTCACTACAGCACTCTCTTTTTGTTTATTATAATTTCCTGATGTACTTGGTACAGGGTCATCGTTCGTATTTCTATTATTTTCTTTATCTTTTAGGGTAGAAAATAAATCAAAGTCTTTGTCCACTTTATCAAGTGTTATTGGAAAGTATTTCTGTAAATCAAAATAGGCCTGATTTTGAGGTGTATATCTAATCTCTGATAAAACCGTTATCTTTGAACTACTCTCAGCTTTACTCTCTTTAATCGATATTGTAGCCAAATCATTTTCTTCAGTATCTGTCTGATCAAATTCTATGTCTTCATCATCTTCCCACACACTGTCATCCGATTCAGCATAAGTTAAGTCGCTTTCTACACTAGTATCAGTATCGTAGTTTTTCTGATGTCCCAATCGTTTTCTCCCCCGGTTTCTGTTATTGCCGCTTTTTTGGGCAACTGGCGTTCTAACTTTTTTTTTTTAATATATTTCTTTCGACTTGGCTCTTCAATATTTTCACTGTTGCGTTTAATTTTTTTTGCAAC